>JARHVA010007057.1:25000-768208 GCA_037957365.1 Torreya grandis
AGTTTCACTCTAATCTACTCTACTTCCTTATTTTATTTTAAGGCATCTCTGGTTGTTTATTTTACATTGTTTCCTTTAAATAAATCTCTTTTTTAGGCTAGAAATATTCCAAAGCCTCTCTTTCCTCAAGTTTAGCCACTATGATGTCATCCTAGTATTATGTGAAGATCTCTTTCTCTAAGGATTCCACACAATCCTCATTTTCTATGTTGATCCTTGGAATAATTTTTTGCCACTCTAATATCATCATCTCTTGTACATTTCATTTCAAAGTAATATTATCCTCTATGATTTTTTACCTCAAGTATTCAAGTCTTCTCAACCACTTTGGTTGATCATGTTGGTGTGGTATCAGATTAAGTAAATTTAAGACCATCTGATCTCAACATCTTGCCATCTTCTTGTCTTTACATTTTCTTCTCTATTGGAGATATCTCCAACTTCTTGTCATGCTATCACATAACTTTTATCATCCTAACTCCACCTTATTAGAATCTTCAATGCCTTACGGTGTAAAATAACACTCTAGCCTTGCAGTGTAAAATGAATTTTCTTCCCTTAAATCATAGGTGTTTCAACTTCAGGTTGTCTTTATGTGCACACCAAAACCTCTACAGGTTTATATTCTCCCCTGACATCATATATCTTCTTCTTCATAGGATTACTTGTCCCAACCATCCTATTCTCTACATGTGCCATATTTTTCTATAGCATGTGCAATGTGAAGGTTATCTCCTCCATGTTCCTCGATATTTGTGACTCTATTGACAATGGAAATTATCATGTCAATGAATCAACTCATTCATCTATCATGAAGGTCAATATGTAATCATACCAATTTAATTGTAAGGACTTATGGGCTAAAGATTAGTCCTTAAATGTGAAAATGGTCTTTTAGAATAGATAGGTTCAACAAAATATCAAATCAAACTTAATCATTCAGATAATCAATTAACTACTTTAATGTATTATCAATCTCAAATCACACTAATAAATGTTATATATCCTATCCAATAAAGCAGATCATATAGATGAAGGCAATCTCTTGAAGGAAAGAATGTTCTAATTCATATTTTGTATTGTTTCAAATCAATATATATATTTTATGAATCAGTTATCTTCGACACTAAACCAAAATAAAATAATTAAAATAAATGAACATGAAAACTAAAGAAAGATAAATTAACCACGATTAACATAATCTGTAAATTTAATGCAGTTAAAACATATTAAAAAGATTGGAAAAGTTAGATAATAAAATTTGAAGTTACAAATTATTATATCAAAACTAGAGAGAAATGAAAATAAACCATGATAACAACTAATGCTAATAGAAATATAAATTAGACTATATTAAAGACTAATCTAAAAACTACACAAAGTAATAAAATAAAGATAACAACATAAATACTATCTAATAGACTAAACTAATAAAATGATAAAGAAATGATTAAATGAAAAGAGAGTAGACTCAAATATGAATGAAAATATAATATTTATTGCAAAATTTTATATTCTATTCTTTGTTTGCAAATGACTCCTTCTATCACTATACAATGATAACCCAATAGTATGTCGTAAAAGATATGAAGTATTCATTATTATTTAGGCAAAGCACAAATATATCATGCACGTAATACTACATCATACTGAATTCACAAAATTAGTTAATACTTGATCAACTTCACATGATTGGTAATAAATCAAACAATAAACCTAGATATACATGTGTATTTCAAGTGATTTACTTCATCGTTAGATAAAATGTTGTTCGATCTTCTTGCAAGTGATCTTCTATATTTGAGATATGTCATAGAAAGAGAGTGTAATATGAAACTTGAAATCAAAGAGATCGTGTACCTGTATATGTTTCTCGCTTTGTAATGTTCTTTGAGTTTCCTTTTAAAGCTTTTTTCATGAAAGGTAGTTGTTCTTTAAGTTACAACTAATTTTTAGTTAACTAATTATTAAAGTTAATTAATTTTGATAAATTTAACCTCTTATATAACTTTGTGATAAGTTCAAAAATAGAAATTATTTATAAATAAATTTATAATAACTTTATGAGACTCAAGAATAAATAATATTTATTATAAAGATCAACAAATATTTTTAATGGATGGGGTTCACACTTGATTTCAAAACAACTTAAAAAATCATTTGAACTAGTTACCATATCATTAAAACATCAATATGATTAAGCTTACATGATTTAATCCATTATTTTGCATTTAATCATTTTTCATTTTAATTTACAAAATACCATATATCATAGCATACCAAATCAATCAAAATTAACTAAAATAACCCATCAAAATGAGTAATCAAAAATTGAAAATATTATAAGCCTATAATAAAATGATATTATACTACAAAAATAAAATAACATGTATCTCAATCAACAAATTATCAAGTCTAAAAATAAACCCTAAGAAAAGTAATAAATGAAACAATGTCTCTAAAACTAGATTAATCAGTGGAGCTTCAAGTTTGTTCCTATAGTCAGTATATTCCATTACCAAGGTTGACAATTCAAAAACATATGTACCACCCATTTCATCATCAATTTCAATTTTAACCTTATTCATTATATGCATTACCATAGGCTGGGATGAATAATTACTAATGTGTTTTTGACTTGTCAAAGCAACATTTTCAGAAGCATCCATTATGGTACTTGGAGTGATCACAAGATCAATATTAACATGATTACATTAATTTTAGGAAATAACTAGGAGTTTACAGGTACAACATCAACATTTGGAAGTGTTTCATTGTGATCAATATGCATCTCTTGAGAAGAAACACTTGGTGAACCACATCCAAAAGGATGAGATCACCAATTGCCTTATCTCATTCCTCTAAAAACATTATTGTCACAAATAGACAAAGAAGCACATGGCAAAGAATTTAGGACATCTAAAAAATTAGGTTTATTAGCATCAAAATGTAAAGACACTATAGTTCCACAATAATAAGGTCATGAAAATGCATTAGAAAGCCTTCAACCCCAAAAAGGTCTACCTTGAGAATTATTCTGATGAGGGGTCTCACTATTTTGTTATTGATCTCCTTTATTCCAAACATTCCTATCTGAACTTTGAGATCCTTAGCTTCATCCAAAAAAATTCTGTAATTGAAAAAGGAAAATCACATGTGATACTTTATGCTAGATCATATTAAATATATTCATAATTCTACAAATTTTTGATCTTGTATTGAAAACACAAAATGAATTTATAATACAAATTTTACAATTGAAAACATTTATTACATTCCAATTGGCTTGAAAATTAATAATTTTGCAATTGAATAAAGAAGTATATTGGTGGCAAATTAAAACCAAAATATATCCTTATGTAAAATTTTGTCTTAATCTCAACAAACAAAATGAAATTTCAAATTTACCACACAAATCAATATAACATCTATTTTGTAGCTTGACTGAATAACTTTTCTACAAAGTCTCATAAATCTTCATAAGCTATATCTTTGGCCAAATATTATTCTGAATGCAAGATTATTATTTAAATAGAAACCAATGCATGTATTTCTTGAAAAGTGTACACATTTTCACCAAAACCCTAGCTACGAAATGACTGCATTAAATCTCTTTTACCAATTCATTCATATATTTATTGAAAACTGAATTTGATTTCGAAGTGAAATTAAAACCAGAATCCAAATTATATCACCTCAATTCAATTTTGATATGAAAGAAAACTAGGTTTTCAAAATGATATAACCAATTAAACCAAAATAAAAATTTCCTTTCCTTAAAACAACTATGTTAATACCATTTAGGACTTGAATATTTACTTTAAAACCCTAAACAAAACCAACATTAACATATCAACTCAAATGTTGTTTCCATTTATTTTAAGATTGAAAATTTCATCAATAGACATTCAATCTCCTTCTCAAGCTTTAGATTAAAATCATAACAATGAAGAAACATTATATGCAAAATTATGACTCTCGTTGTCAAACTTTTAATGCATGCACTTTCAAATTGTTTATCTCTGAAACCCACAAAGTATTTTACAACCAAAGCCCAAATTTTCAAGCATGTATTTATAAAACCCATTAAAGTATATTGTCTTAGGCTCCAAAAACAAAAATTGAAATTTTTCCAAACATTGCAAACTTAGAAGTCACATAAACATTTTACATCCAAACATATCAAGCAAGAAAACCAACTTGAAGACAAAATTGCCTTTATATTCCATTGCCATCTTTATTTAGATTTTCAAAATTAACGACAAAGCTAAAAGTTTGTCAAAAAATAATTTTGAAATTTAAGTGATCTATTATTTCATCAAATTGTGCTTTGCATTCTCCAAACTTGAATCCTTAAAAAAAAATCCCAAAAAAATACTGAAAATCATAACCATGCAAACATATATAATTATTTCTTCTAAGTTTTCAAACCATAAAACAATGTATATGTAGACTAATAACATGCATGAATATGTATATATTTTCTTCATAATGCAAGCTAACTATAACAGTTACCTTCAAAGATGAGCTTTAGACAATGTATTTGATTAAACGGAGCTTCTCATATTCATCTATAGATAACTTTGAACATAGTATTTTTTTTGTTGTAAAAATGCCAAGAAACCAAAATGTAACTATAATAATAATTCAGACTTCAACCAAACTCAAAAAACCAATGCTCCACATCAAGAGCCAATTTATAGCCTTCTATTTATGCTCAACAAAATTGAAGAGTTGTAGAGCTTCGCTTTTGTGATGTGCTTACAACTGATATGTGAAATAAAAGTCTCGGTAACTATTTCAACTCAAACCAATATAAAAGCACCAAATTTAATGAAAGTGATGCATATTAGGTCACATTAATCCCACTTGATTTTTGTACCTCCATATTCTCTACCAACTTTGCCAGTTTATCAATGTTTACTAAGTTGGCAGGGTTTTGAGTTACCAAAAATATGATATTTACCAAACTAGTGATGCCAAAAATGAATGGTGGGTTCTTTAAAAATATGTTAAGTTTGCAAGATCACCAACTTTATCACCTTTTTAACCAAAAATTACCAACTTTATCACCAAGACAAGATAAGGTTTATTAAATATGAAATGACTGAATATCAATCAAGCATAGCACAAGGTCCATTATGTCTTTGAATTAAATTTGAAGTGTTTCTTTAATCCAAGACTATGTACCATGATTTAAGTTGTCCAAGTAACATAATGATCATAGTATTAATGACTTTTAATAATAACCCAAAGGTGGATAAGTCATATATGCCATTAAACTTAGCAATTCATGCTCAATGCCCAAGGTGGTGCTTATATTTGTAGTCTTTCTTGTCCATAGCATAGTCTATGTCATTAGAGTTACATTTAAAATTTAATATTACAAAATTATACATGAACTATAACAGCTTATATAAAGTAGACCAAGATAAAGATAAGAATTGAATGGTGTCACAGGATGACAAAAGGTGATAATATTATATATTTTGTGCTCTGCAATCAAACTATTGATTTATACCATTGAAAGAAGCTTGCAAAACTGAAACAAAAGAATCCATTATTGATAAATACTATGAATTATCCTTACAATTTCTTACAAGAATTCATTATAGATTTCACTATTGTAGATAAACCATAATGGACATAATATATATTGATCAAGAATAGTATTAAATTATTTTACATACTTTAATGATTACAATACAAATATCAATCTAAAATCATTTAGGAAATAGTCATAAATTATATCCAGTCACATTTAAACAACCAAATAACATTAAGTGTTCAAAACAAGTTGTCCCATGTCATGCAATTTTAGATGTTATGGTACAACAACCATCATATGACAAACTTTACAATGTTTTGAAAATTTGAAAATCAGGGTACTAAATTTATGACATCTCATCCTAGCTTATTGATGAGCCTTATTTTTTGCTTCTCATTCTCTTCCCATCCATGCTGATGGAGAATGAACTTTTATGGCACCTTTTCCCAATATGGTGATTGGAAGATATTATTGTACTTTGACTACATCATGATCGGTAATTTTTTAATTCCATCATCCCTTTTAGGTGATTCATTGTCAACCCACTTGTCCCTTACATGATCATTACCTCATTGCTAATGATTTGTTGTTGATTTCTCTTCTTCTCCACCTGGACTACCTCACATTCAATGATTTTATATGTGCTTCACTTTTGGTGATTTGTTGACACTCCACCTCTCATTTTCAAAACAATGAATGCCACATGGTTTTTATTCTTTTGAGTGATTATATAAAAGTCCTACAGCTCACTCGCAACCTCACAACTTATTATATTACATATTTCTATGATCTTCATCATAATCTTATGTAGGCACTCTAGACTTAAGAACCATTTTTGTGAAGTCTCAATCTATGATCCTATGTAACTCATCCCTATTAAGTGATTTCTTCATTTTCTTCTCATTTTACCTTCTATTGTTCACTCTCTACCCACATTCCTCAAAATGAAGAATAATGTGCTACTAGTAGTCTCAGATTCAGTGGTCTTCTAGCTGTCTTTCCACTTATAACATCACCATTTTCTCTCTACCCACCTTATCACAGTGGAGAATAATGCTTCACTAATTGTCTCACATTTGGTGATTTTCTAGCCTTCTTTTCGTTGGCTTGTATCTCACTTACAACTTAATATTTTTTCCTGATATATCTCAACATTTGTGACCTTGATCTGATACTAGTTGGTGTAGTCATGGTCAAGGGTTCCATTTAAGGGATGCCTTAACCACACAACCCTTAGAGTTATACACAACAGATTTATGCTAATATAGTCATTTATTCATTAGCTTTAGGAGTTACATGATATTATAAACTTGACAACTATTATAATGGTGTTATATGGCTCTTGAAAATAGTCCTCAGATATGGATTCCATTTATCCATCACTTTATCCCTCCATCATTAGCTATAGGCTATATTTTGGTTCGAACTATGACATGCAAGATTCTACATACAACATGGAGTCACTAAGATCTCTATCCACTAACAAGGATACATGCCTTGTTCTTCCTTTAGATCTCTCTCCTTCTCTCTTTTCCTAAAGTTTGGTAGAGTTTACTTCTTGTCTTAAGCTCACTCAAAATATTTGGATCGACCTTCTATTTATATCTACATAGTTACCAACAATATCTTTGCAAAAATATGTAGCATTGATGCAAATTTGCAAGCCTACTCTAAGAATAGTATAGCCTTCTAGGACCCAGATACACACAAATTTGAATCATGTCAAGTTAAATCAATGCATAGTAGATATTATCGGCTTTGTCTTTCATGTTATTGTGTCATTCATGTAACTATCTTAGCCTAGTTTCAACAGCTAAGTGTAGGTCCACACAATTGACTATTCATTTTATTCTTTCTTGAAACCTCAATTTCTATGCCAAATATATTATGCATTTGTCCTCCACACTCTCAAGTTTATATATTTCTCTACTTTTATATACTACCCATATTGTGCAGTGGTTTTCTTAGAGCCTATTCACACACAATTGGTTCTTATGTGCACTTCTAAATAATTATTTTATTGTAATTGGTTATTGCTAGCTTTTTGTGCTTCCAATCAAGCTTGACTCTTTGTGCCTTGTCTATGAAATCATGAACTTATCCTTGGTTTTAACCTCCATTTTTCTCTTTCAGTGCACCTTATAAAAACAACTCCTTTTGCATGACACTTTATTTTTCACACAACAAGTCTTCAATCTTTTACATGTTACCGTATAGAGCTCTAATCTTTCACCTTGATCTTCACTTTTTTTACACATTCTTTCCATAGAATTTGATTACCCATGTGTGTGTTATATGCCTTAGTCAAAAAATTTAATCCATTTATTTCTTTCAGCTCCTACGTAACTTTCAACCACTTTCTTTGTGTGCGAGTGGACTATTGTGCAATCTAGAATAACCTCCAAAATTATTATGTTATGCAAACACACATCACCAAAGGTGGTTTACTCTTAGACTAACTGACTTTGTTTTTTGTTTATGCAATATTTCACATTCACGTAAGATTCTCTTGCATTTTATTGATTAAAATTAATCTCTAAAAAAATGTTTTATATATTAATACATCTTCTAATAGTGGCAGTGATTCATTTGGTTGATTTATTGTTATTATTAATAGTATTCATATTCACAAAAATTTGTTCAAAATCCATTTTCTCATTTATATGGGGAAGGCTCAACCTCCACCTTAGTTGAGATATAATTTGGATCCACCAAATGATTGCATTCCTTTATACCACACCACTTACTAGGAAGAGGATTTCAACTTTTTTCCTAGCTCCCCTAACATAGAGTATTTTTTTCAGTAGCTCTCTTAGGGAAGTCAGCAACAAGGTATCCATAGGAGAAGTGATATGGACACCTAAATTCCACATGCTCATAGTCAATATTTTTATTCTAGACCTGATACTCCACTTAAGCTAGATCTCATTTAGTATACCTTCTACAAAATCACCTTTAACACAAATTCTAGCCAAGGTGGTGAATGTTGTTGAATTTTTTTCATGAGATTATAAACAACAACCCAAGGACATTCTCCATAGAAACTAAAAAGTACCAAAAATGAAAAGGAAGCTTCAAAATTCTCATCCAAATAGGAGTAGAATAAATAGTGTCCATATAAGTATCAAAGGAGGGGAACCATGGTTTTGTATAGAGCCCAACACCCCACCCTACCCCCAAATAACCAAGGCCCCAATTTGAGGATACTATATTTGTATTTCATAGCATTGTACCCCATAATAAAGAAACCCCTAGTGCAGTGATAAATGTATATTTTTTGAGAAATCAAGGGTTTCCAAGAAGAGTATACCCACTTGTGAAGGTTGGCCAAATTAAGCCAAATCCCATAGAAATGAAAAATAAACATGTTCACTCTTTAAAATACCTCTTCATCTATAAATTATTCTCCTATTTCAAGAATGTATATCTTATTAGAGACATCCACAAATAAGTACCCAGAATGGTGATAACTAGAGGAAACCATAAGTTACACAAGGGCACCTTTGGAGGACAAATAAGGACCCTTGATTGGTTTATCAATTTTAATATTTTTTTCATAGGAATAACATTGCAGTCAAATGTTGGGAGGAAGGATTCTTGGAATCATTTTGATTTCTTAATCATGATTTTAGATTGGAATTAAACTCTTGGTTCATAAAAAACCTATCAATTATGTTAAATGATCCACCAAAGCTATTGTTGAATTGGATTTTATACTTCTTGGACTACCAATGAGTGCACCTGTGCCACCATACCAAAAGATCCTTTTTGAGAAACTCCTTTGTGTTATGGGCACTAATAATTTTACTTGGAGGTAATTTCATCCCCATAAGTTTGTACGCATTTTAGGAAAAGGGTGAGAATAAATTTTGAAAGTTCAAATATATTGTCCCTATTTATTTCAACCATTTCACTCTCAATACCACATTTGTTCCTCTAAAGAAACAGAAAAAAATATTATTTAATTTGATATTCCCCCATAGAGAGTTTGATCTGATAACATTTACCACCATAATATAATTTCTTATCATCAGCTATCATGACCTGAAAATTATAAACTAGATACACAAAGTAGTTGAGCCCATTTTCTAACCTTTTGCCAATGAAGTTATGTGTACTACTAGTATTATCAAAGTTATCACCTTTCAATCCTTAATATACCCTATAATTTGGAGAAGTTGGAGTGTGGTCATACCATGTAATGCATGTAGGGAAATAATTGTGATTTCTTATTATTTTGTTTTCACTTACTCTTTGGTCCAAAATTGTTTCTTTTGCATTTACCTATCCTTCTTCCAAAACCTTATTTTGAATCATAACTAGGTATTTCTCAACATTTGCATACTTATGTTCCTTACACCACTTGTTATCACAATGAAAAGATAGTATTTTTTCTCTCTTATCAACCTCATATTGAGGAAAGATCTTGGTGATTATTCTTGGGTTGAAAGTTTTGGGAAACTATCTATCTCTCCATTCTCGGGGTTTCACCTTGTTTGATTTGCCCTAATAGCAATAATTTCTTTGTGTATCCTCAAGATTTTTTTTTTAATATAACCTTAAAATATGCAAGGTCATACTACTCAAGTAGCATACTTAATGTTATCATGAAGTCCATTGATGTGGATTTCAAGTTATTGATATTATGTAAAATCACTTGTCCTTTTTAATAATCTCATATGCTTTCCACTATATTTGGCTACTATTTGTGTTTTCTTTAAATTTGTCAAATGTCCAAAACAATCTACATTCTATGTTTTCTTATTGGGAAATCTACATTCTATGTTTTCTTATTGGGAAGATAATTCTATAGTAAATATATACCAATTAAAAAAATGTTATTTCCTTTCATTCATAATCCATTGATACTACTAATAAGCTTTAGGTTCCAAAAATAATGAAGCAATTTCAACCATTTTAGCATATGTATCAAAAATAATGAAGCAATATCAAAAAATTTAACATGTGCTATATTAAGTAGCTAAAAAATTTGTTCAATAGGATTTAGCCAAGAATTCATATTTGTCCCATCAAACTTGTGCATTCCCAACTATGGGAAGATTAAATATTTTCCCTTAAGAAAAAATCCTTTACTCCTTGATTCATTTTTTTAATTGTATCCCTTACTTGCACCAAAGGATTTTTATCCATTTATTATTGGTTGTGTAGTGCTTATAGATAATTAGGTTAAATACAGTTGGAAAATAAATGAATCCTTGACTATTGGTGTTCATTTGTTCTCAAAAACTTGAGTAACCCCTTGCATATTGGATATAGGATAATTGGTTCCCATATTTTTGATCATATTGGATAATCTCATGCTTCCTCTCATAAGTTGACAAGTTGGGAAACCTATAGGACCACTTTTAGTGTTTGGTTATGCAAAGGTGCAGTTCGTATAATTAAACTAGATGTTTGTTGGGTTCTAACAATGAGAGAATCACCAAAAAATTTCAATCTATTATTTAATGAGATCGTAAAAAGTAAAATCACTTTATTATGAATAAAATTTACCATCACTTCACATCTTGAATGAATTGGTTCAATTATTTATAATATTGTGTGATAAACAGGATGCTCTCTATTACTTATGGTAACAAAAATAAAAGGATCGACTCCCTTAGACTAAATTGATGATACTAAATTTGAAGATGAGGATAACATGGTCAATTTTAGGTTAGTTTATCAAATCTATGTTTTTTAATGCATATAGGTATAAATTTCCCTCTACAAATGTTGACCATACATAGATTTAGGGTTTAGCAGAAAAATGAGAATTACCGAGTATCTATACATAATTTTTATTAATGAGAAACTAAATATGATGATATATTTCTTTATCAAGGGCTATCAAGGCCTCAAAAACTAAAGAGGGTCAAAAAACTTGTTTATTTGATAGCTATATTTTTATAGTCTTCTCAACAAGGAAAATCCAATGATTATGATCTCTTAAAACATTTTCAAGTGATAACATAAAAATATGGTACACTTTAGGTTGATAGGTTAAAATGGCATTGAACATATTTGGGTGTATATTTATGAATATAGTTTTTCTTTTAAATATGTAAAAAACATCACAATGCACTTCATGGAATTTTTTAATTTTTTTTAATGTTGTATTTTTTATATGTAAATTGAGGGTTTCTATTTGGGCCCTCACCCTTGGATATGCTAAGTATAAACTAACATTGAGAGGAGGAAGAGAGATTGGGGGGTGGTGGTGTGGGCAGGGATGATAGGAGTAAGGATAGAGAGTAGAGGATAGGTGACTAAACAATAAGATTCAATGTTTGATATAACAACACAAACCCATCATCATGCAAAACCAAATCTAAAGATATTCATGGATATCAACTTCATACAAGCAGAAAAAATATTGAGCTCCTTTTTTTTCTTGACCTCCATCCACTCATGATCTGTAAAATCTTGGGAAGAATACTCTATAGAGTTGAGTTGCAAAGGGGACACGAATCTAGAGAGGCAAGAGTCTGAAACAATAGGTGGAGGAATAGAAGCATCCATAGGATCATGCATCTGCAAAAGGTATAATAATCTCCAATATCAAGCTCTTAAAATTTGGATGGGGGTGTAACAAGGCCCTTTCCAAAAAGTTTCCCTTTTCAAGAGTAACCAATAAAATTGTGACAAAATCAGAGAAAATATGTTTTTCTCCTTCTTATGGGGAAGGATCAACCTTCACCTTATTGGATGTATATTTTGTCTCCACTAAATGATGGTGTTCCTTTACACCACGCCACTTGATAGCAAGAGGTTATCTTCTCTTTTTTATAGTTCCCTTGGGACCAACTACTTTTTTAGTAGCCCTCTTAGGTTAGTCAACATCTAGGTGTCCACTATTTAAACGTACTAATTCAAACACTATTTACATTCTAATCTTTATTAAATTAAAGCATAATTCAAATATAATAATATAAAGATAAGTATATTTCCAACAAACATGAAAATTTGAGAGATTATTTTAATAACATGAGATTAATATTATCCTCTAATAGACATATCAACTAAAAAGTTTCCAAATCATTATAACGTTTAAGAAAATAAATCTACTAAAATATTTGATCAACATGAAAAAACAATCACAACTTTAAAATAATATTATCTTTTAGTCTTAAACTCCCTTTAAATATACTAAAAAAAATTTCTAGAACCACTACATTCCCATTTACTTTTAAACACATTTTCATATTATTTATCATTAAAACCCTACATTCAACGCCAACAAAAATGAATGGAGTGACTTTTTTCTATGAAATCATATGTGGTATATAGCCTAAAAGGGTAAAGGGTAGTAGTCATGAAAGGTCTCTTTGTTTCGCTTAATACCCACCAAAGCACTCTTGTACATATAAAACCTACCAAGCAAGCCAAAAGGAGGTGGCCTATCCTTACCCCATATTCATTGTTTTTTAAACATATACAAGACTTAAAACACACAAATGTTATGTTTGCCATGAACGACCTAGACTTTCTATTTTTGCCCATATTTTATAATAATGTAGTTGTTAATTATATTGTTTTGGATTGAATTATATTGTTGAGATGCATTATTTTGTATTAAAAAAAAATTAATTTATTAATTATAGTGTTTGTATTGTTTAAATTGTGTATGTTTTGGGTTTCGAAAATACAAAAAAATATTCATTATAATATATATAATATTTAAATTATATCAAAATAATTTATATAATATTTATTTTTAATAAAATTTAT
This sequence comes from Torreya grandis, assembly GCA_037957365.1. NCBI lineage: Eukaryota > Viridiplantae > Streptophyta > Pinopsida > Cupressales > Taxaceae > Torreya > Torreya grandis. The sequence continues at coordinate 38,280 of JARHVA010007057.1, forward strand.
TAGTTTTAATGATATTTTTTTTTTATTATTAGTAATTTAAGGGAATCGATAGTGATTGGTCTCTAGTATTTGGTTTTGAGTGTTACAAGGTGGAAACTATCTAAAATTTTCAAGACGGTGTGACAAACTTTCATCTTATACCTTAATTTAAATCAAAAATCGAATTTATAATCAAAATTACTTCTACAAATTATTAAAACCAAATAAATTATATTCCAAAATCTTTTAACAACATTAACTTTAACAAATAATTTTTCCCCTTATATTTGATATGGTTCACCCATTAAAACCATAATAATAAAACCTTATATATTAAGATCCCAATTAACAAAAGTATACTAACCCAAAAAAGAGTCGGCTCATTCTTCAATCTGTAAGTGCTAGCCAATGTAAACAAGGGCTACATTGTAGCTAAAGTACCTGCTTTTGAGTAACATAGTTGATTGGGGATGCTACATGTATTGGACTGGGGAAATATAATTTTAATTGTAGTGAGAATATCATTAAGACAAATACAAATATTTTTTCCATGTCAGTACATATGATATGAATATTATCATTGAAAACAACATATAATGTAAACTGACAATAAAACCCATCAAAAAAACTATCATTGGCAAAATGTTGAAGTTACTTTGTTATTGCATGAGTTTTTCTTGAGTAGGTTGTTTGTAAATGTAATTGTAGTTTTGGATGAGATCTATTAAAATTAGAGTATAATGGAAAAAAATTGTTTTTCACAATTTGTTAAAATAAATTTGAAATCATATATTTGTGAAGGATAAAAAGTAATAATACATTGTAGTTGTCAATTTTTATATAAATCTATTCAAACTATTGATATCATTTTTAGAATACATAATGTAATGCTTGTTTGTTGTTTTTCGTAACAATGAATGGGGGCCTTTTTCCCTTTAAGCTTTATGCAGCATGCATAAACATTTCAATGTCAAAATATGAAATATGTAAAATTTCATGAAATGTATTTCCTATTACAAACACAATGCAAATGAAGTGGTCAAATAATATACATATACCTTACAAATAAGATACCAAAGATATTTTATGTTGAATAACGATTTGATGTACAATATTCTTGTTGTGTAAGTATTCCATTCAAATAGAAATATCTATTATTATTTGAATTCTTTTGCAGTATGATCTTTTGCTTAAATTTTGTGTTTGCATTAATTGAAAGTGTAAAACTAGAAAAATATTGTTAAATAAATTGCAAATTATTGTTACTTAATGGGCTAAGTGACCGTGGGTTTTGATTGAGATAATATTGTCAATTTGTACTTTCATTTTATGAAACTCTATTTATTTGTGTTGTACAAAATCCTATTTAACTAACCCAAATCTTTTTTGGAATAATTGATAATATCTTTGTCTATATGTACACCATTGTATAATAATAACATATATTATGTAACAATATATATTTATATTATTATTTTATATTAAGTAAAATATTAAATATATAATATTAATATATTAGAAAAGATATTTATGGATCCACTCAAAATATATTATAACAAATGTGTACATAACTTTTTGTTTTTTTTTAATGTTTAATTATTAAACAATATTTTATATATTAAAATGATTCTAATTTGAATTCAATTTATCAATTAATATATGATCATTATAAATCATTCATTAATAAATACAATAAACATTTCATATATTTATTAAACATTCATATATTCTAGATAGATTAAATGATTTATTAAAATATTTGTGAATATATAAAAATTTAATAAAATATACACATTAAAATGAAAATCAAATTTAATAATTTTTACTTTTCAATTTTGAAAAAATCAAACACTTGAGCGCACTAAATTCTTAATAATATTTGTGTTCGCCATATGCAGCCAAAATTATGTTCATGGCCAAAAAAAAATTGGAGTGCCCACCATATGCAGTGAAATTAAATCTGCATGACAAATGTCAATTAGCTGTGAATCGTTGTATACAACCAAAAGCATAACCAGCTTTAACACAAAGCTCCTGGAACATTTTAAAACTGTAATTCACCTACATTTTCATTAAATAAAAGTTTTTTTTATTAGATCTTGTTCACAAAAATTAATTGAAGTTTAAAAGATAACATTAAAAATAATAAATTATTCATAGAGTTTTATGCAGTAATTATAATTTTTGATTGCAAATTAAATTCTATGGGTGAATTTAGAACTCCCATAAAAATTATTTCGTTGAAGTGAAAGCTATAGTGCCAGCAAGTACTAATAAGGCTCATACCTTACGGTAATTAAATTGTTAGAAGCCATTGCTTGTATTAAAAAATTAAAATAAATCTGCATTACATCACTTGTCCTACAAAAATGTATATCCACATAATTATTATGCCATACTTGAATATATTTTATATAAAAAGGTAGATGTATTATATTTTATATTTATTAATTGTTTTAATTATTATTTTTTATGATTTTTTTTTTATTGGTGATAGATAGTCTTAATCAATTTGTATTATTTGTGATGGGTTTTATTAATTTTTTTCCTAGAAATAAAATAGGTTCTAAATTTTATTGTACATCTAACATATCACGATCTTTTTATCCGCTTTTCTAAGCAATAAGAAAAATTGTAGTATGATTATCAAATGAACGTCAAATTTAAGGTCACATATTTTTTTATATCTTACAAAAAGATTACGTTTATTTTTATGAATATAAGTTACGCCTCTTGATATAACAAGTACATATATCTTAAATATATTTATCTAAAAATTGACAAAAGATATAAATTTTAAGGCACCTATCTTAAATAATGTCACATACCACACTTTTTAACAACCCCATTTCATTTTCTGCAAATATTTTCACTAATGGTGACAACTGGCCTCAATCTAATTTAACCATCATGTCGAGATCGGAAAATTATATTTGAAAGAAAAAAGTTCCAAACTTTATTATATACTTAAGACATCGTAATTTTTTGATCGTCTTCTCCAAACAAAAAGGAAACTACCGCATGACAAGTAAATAGATGTCAAATTTAAAATCTAAACTCTCATAATAACTTTCACAGCTCTAAACAAATATTCACATAAAATTTTGCAATTAAGATTTGGCCACCAACTTCATTGAGTTTGGTTTATAAGTAATTTATTTGAAGTGCCACAATTTTCATAATTCTTTCAAACTTAATAATATGAATCTTTTTCTTTGTGTGGTTTGAATTATTTTTAAAAATATGTTAGTATTTCAAATCAAATATGTTTTTCTATACATTTTTGAATTGTTTCAATTTTAAAATCTTCTTTACAATTAATCAAGAATTATTTTTACAATTACAATTTTCATAATTCTCCAACTTAACAATATGAATCATTTTTTTTTGTATAACTTAAATTATTTCTAAAAATATATTAGTATTTCAAATTAAATATGTTTTTTATATATTTTAGAATTGCTTCTACGATTCTAAAATTTTCTCTATAATTAATCAAAAATTATTTTTACAATTTTAAAATCTTGATTACAATTACTCAACAATAACTTTCACAACTATTTTATATTTTAAATAAAATAATATAAAAAATAATGATAAAAACACTACCAACTCCGTGAAGACAAAGTACTATTCAATAAAAATGAAACCATGGAAGTTGTTAAGAGCCCACACCCTCCAACTACCACAAGGTCAAAATAGCCTTGCTTGATATTGACCTATAATGATTTATGAGATTATCATTATTTTTCTCTAATTTAAAGCTTGAGGCGTTGACCTTTGATTACAATCCAAATGATATGTTATAATGTGTAAGTATATTATTGCTAGTTGCATATATTTACTGAGGTAATTCAATGGATTGTCACCATCTTGTTTGAAAACTAATAAATCTATCTACAGTGTCATTGCTTCCTTCTTATAAGAATTGTATTCACCACTTTATTTTTATAAAGTGATATTATTTTTCTTTTCTAAAAGAAACATCACTTGATTAGGGAGTGATTAAACTTACTATCCATTATATTTTTTTTATATATTAATCTATCTTTAATTAGTGGTAGTCATTCATATGCTTGATTTAGTAGTAGTCATTCATATGGTTGATTTATTGTTATTATGACTTATTAGTTTTTGTTTTTTTTTTCAATTGGAGAAAAAGTATGTAAATTTTTATTTTTATTTTTTAAAATAAATAATTCATATATGTTTTTTAACAATGTTATAATATGATAAATTTTATCGAATTTGTGTATTATAAAAAACTAATAAAGTAATAGATTTGTTATAGTAAGAATTTGAAATTAACTTTTCAATGATTAAGAAGTTATATTTATACCAAGTCAAGTTAGCAAAACATATTTTGAGATTTTTAAAATTGTATAAGAAATTCGAAGATGTAAAAATTAAACATAAATAGAAACATAAAATCATTAGATTATGACATTTATAATTATTTATGTACCTTCTAAATTTATCTAACTAAAATATATCAATAAATAATAAAAAATAAACATTGGGTATCTTTATTAGTTTCTTAATATAATATGAAGATGACAAATCTAAAATGTTAAATCCTCCACAATATTGAGCATCCTTTATTATGCTTGTTCAATCCTTATATTTGTTAATTTATGATTTTCAACTTAAGATTGTCACTGATAGGGTCATATGCATCAATAGCCAAGTCTATTGTAATGTTACTAAGCATTACAAATGCAACTATTATAGCACCATACATATCAACCAAACTAAATTTTACATATATAGTTTATTGCATTATAATGTCCAGATAAAGCTATAATGCAAATTTCAACTAACAGCCAAAAGGCCCATTTTATTTTTACAACACATTGAAAGCTCACTTTACATGGTGACCTTTAATTAAATCACTTCATAGCCATCATCACATATTTTAAAGTTAAAGATTTACAATTGATTATATCAGACCTTTGAGATAAACAAACCCATTTGTAATTTATAAAGAGCTTCATAAATCAATGAGTTTTTGAAAGCTTCTTTTACTTCAAAGTCTAAGTTGTGTTATGGAAAACTATGTGACCTCATGGTAACATTCTAGCTACTACATGTTTTCTTTGATACCGCAAAGATTTAAGTTTTGTTTTGAAGTTTATGTGATCCTGTCACTCCACTTAACATGCCAAGTGTCTCTTGTTTAAGAATTCACTTTTACAGTGTTCGTATATATTATCCTTCTTTTATTTAAAATATATGATCATGGGTAGGAGAAAGCAAACGAATATGAATATAAATTAGATTTTGAATTTCAATGAATCCACAGAGTTCATTAGGCCACATTGAGAATAATAGAGACGTTTTGTGTTTCTGTGACTTTATGATGTTGTGATGATTGCCACAAGTTTTCTTTTGATATCACATATTTTATTAAGGTAGTGTGTATGTTTTATTAATATTTTTTAAATATGTGTGTAGCATGTTTATTCATTATGTGTGGGGAAAGTTACAAACATAAGAGGAATATATAATGAAATATGAATTTAAGAAATCTACAAACTATGATTTATTAATGTTTTTAAAATATGTGTGCGACACATTTATTCATTATGTTTAGAGAAAGTTGCAAACACAAGAGGAATATACGATGAAATTATGAATTTAACAAATTTTCAGACTTCACATAAAGGCATCTCAAGGCTTCAAAGCACTCTGCGACCTTGCAGCTACAAAAACAATAAGAAGATGTCACACGTATCACTTCTTGTGGCCATGTGTAAAGGTCAAAGAGAATGAAGACTTCAAATTCAACAAGGTCACACAATGAAAATTTCATCACATGACCCCAATAGATGTAAAGATGGAAAACGTCTACACTTGAGTGGATATTAAATAAAATTTAATATCCAATGCATCCACTAACTACACAAAGAGGACATGAACTCTAAAGGAGAAAGGATGTGAAAGCAAAATAAATATAAAGTGAATGAAAAAGTCCCAATAAATCCACATACTACAAACAAATGCATTTCAAATCTTGTAGATACTTTGTGACTCCATGGGTATGAGGCATTAAGAGACTGCCATGTGTATCATTTTCAATGGACATAGTAAAGGTGAAAGATAAATAAGACTTAAATCCTAGAGAGGATACACCATACAATATTATATCATATGACCAAGGAACACATAGAGATCAAAAGCATTTGAATTTTAGATGATAAAATTTTGAACTATAAATCCAAGGCATCTGTAGAGTCCACAGGAATAAGTGAACATCACAAATCCATGAACTTTAGGACCTTGAGACTAAGTTATGTAAATACGTGCATGGTCCAAATTCTAGGATGCGACTAACACCACATACTCAAATATTATTAAAGTTATAAAATATAAATGTGTATTACTTCAAGTGGTCACACTTAAAGGTCAAATAGAACAAAGACTCTGAATTCAACAAGGTCACACTATGTAAATTTCAACACATGGACTCAATAGATGTAAGGATGGAAAACATCTAGACTTGATCGGATATGAGATCTGCAGACTACACAAAGAAAAGGAACACTAAAAGATAAAGGATGTAGACATAAAATATATATATAATGAATGAGAAATATGAAGGGATTCGTGGACATCAAACAAAAGCATTTGAAAGCTTGTAGATACTCATGACTTCATGGTTACAAGATAATAATAGACTATTGCGTATATTAATTTGAGTGGACATGGTAAGGGTGAAAGATAAAGAAGACTTGGAAAACAATAAGGATACACTACATAGGAGCCTACCATGTGGCCACGTACACATAAAGGTCAAAAGCTTTCAAGTTTGAGCAAACATAAAAGTGTATTGTGAATCCAACTCATTTACAGAGTCCATAGGAAGAAGTGAGCATTGTAATTTTGTGACCCCAAGACTATGTGATGCAAACACATACATGGTCAATATTTTCTAATGAAACTAACATCATGGACTTATAGATTACTAAAGCTATAACATCCAAAAACATATCCATTTGAGAGGCCACGAGTAAAGGTCAAATAGAATGAAGTTTTGGAACTCAATAAGGTCACACTATGTATATTCTACCACATGGTTCTAATAGATGTAAAGATGGAAAACGTTTGGATTTGAGCAGATATGAAGGAAAATTTAATGTCTAACACATCTAAGAACTGAACAATGAAGACATGAAAATTAAATAAAAAATGATGCTAACGCAAAATAAATATATAGTGAAGGAGAAATCCCAACGATTCTACATACTTCAAACAAAGGCATTTCAAATCTAGGAGATACTATATGACTACGAGACAATAAGAGACTAACACATGTATCACTTAAAGTGGATACTATAAATGTGAAATATAAACAAGACTTGGATTTTCATGAAGATACACACTATACACATAATTATCAAAATCATTTGGATTTCAGTGGACATAAAATTGAACTGTGAATCCAACCTGTCTACAGAGTCCATGGGAAGAAGTAAACTCGTAAATCCATGGTCTCTATGACCCTGAGATTGGGGGTTGTAAACACATGGATGGTATAGATTCTTAGATGCAACTGAGGCTAAGGTCTCACAAATTATTAAAGCTATAACATCTAAAATTTGAGGAGTGATTAATGAAACATGTTTCCAATCGTAGGCCATTAATTCACAACATTTACGAATGATTTAAATGTCATGCATAGTGGCCTTTCAAATTTAAATTTGGATTCGAATGGAAAGTGTGAATTTAATTATAATTAATATATATCTATAGTGACCTCTATTTTAATAATTTTCATACTAAAGGTAGAGATCAAATAAAGCCAAATTTTCAAGTTACGATCACTAAATTTCATGAAGTTGTTTGGAAGCTTGGAGACATTTTTTGACACAGTACACATGATTTTAACACGTGGCTTCAATACATAGAAATATGAAAATGCATTCAAACTTGATCATGTGTAAAGGCTTAATTAAAAAAATTAATGCATCTCTGTAGTTCATGGGAGGAAATGGATATCAAAATTGAACATTGCAATTTTGTTACCTCCATGATCTTGAGGCTACAAGATGGTGACACATGGATGGTCAGATTCTTTGGTAAGATAAATTACATGGATTCATAGAATGTTAAGACATAACATCCACAGTTTGAAGAGCAATTCATAAGTGTGATTGATGTCACCTTCCATTAATTCACAACAATTAAAGTTGAACTGGATGTGATGCAAAGTGGAATTTTAAATTAAAATTCAAACTGAATCGGATATGAAAAATTATTGTAATTAATATAGTTCACCTAGTAAACTCTATTTTGATAATTTGCATAAGTAGTTTCTCCTATGCATAGTATATTCAAGGTCCCTTTCACATTTGTAAATCTAGTTGGGTTTTGGTTCCATTAGTTGGCCACACAATGATCCTTGCAAAATATTAAGCTATTAGTGGCCACATTCATAATACCTAAGTCAAAATGTCCACACTTTATTTCCCATACCAAATTTACACCTTTGAAACATGTCGACTCAATCGCAACTTAAAATGAAATGCATATATTAACGCATCTATGGGGTATTATTTTCTTCAAAGATTGAATTTTTGTTTTGGAAAGACTTGTGACTCTGTGACCCCATTCTAATTGCCACATGTTTTCTTCTTATAACACTACTTTATTAAAATTAATATGTGATATTTATTACTTGTTTTACTATGATCATTGTGTATTTATTTATTGCATGTAGGAGAAAATGGACCCTTGTGAATATAAAGTGGATTCAATGTCCAATAAATCAACAAAGTGACTTTTTGACTATGAGATAATGAGAAGTTTCCACGTGGATCACTTTAGGTGGACACGATAAAGCTAAAATTCCATTAAGACTTGAAACTTGGCGATAACTCACAACAAAGGATTAATCCATGTTACAATAATTTATATAAACATTCACACATTTGTAAAACTCATACTAGATCATAGTTTAAAATGAAATGCACATGTTATCATGTATGTGGGGTATCTTTTACTTCCAAAGATAATATGTGTGCTTTATTAATGTTTTGAATATGATCAATGTGCATTTATTTATTGTGTGTAGGAGAAAGTGGACGCATGTATAAAGTGAACTCAATGTTTAACATTGAGACCACCTTAAGAACAAAAGAGACACATTGTGACTCAGAAAAGTAATGGATGCAAAAAGAATATAAAGTGAAATTGAATGTTCAAAGGATCTAAGGACAACAAATTAATTTATTTTGAATCTTGAAGACACTTCTTGACACATTGCACATGACTTCCTCCAATGGCCATGATACATATAAATATGAAAGGGCATTTCGACCTGAGTAGGCATAAAAGTTGAAATGAAATATTTAATACATCTGTGCAATCCATGAGATGAAGTGGATATCAAAAGTGAACATTACAATTTTGTGACCTATGTGGCCTTGAGGCTACGAGATGGTGACACGTGGACAGTCGTAATCTCCATCCATACTAAAGCCACAGATTCATGAACAAGTTGAGATTTAACATCCATATGTTGAAGAGAAATTAATAAATGTGATTGATGTCACCTATCATTAATTCACAACATTAAATGGATGAACTAGATGTGATGTGAAGTGGCCTTTCAAATTTAAATTTAAACTAAATTGGATATTGAAAATTAATGACAATTAATATAGTTTGTTAGTGAGATCCATTTTGATAATTTTCATACTAAAGATTGACATATGTGTTGCTTGAATCAAATCATAAATGAACATAATAACAAAATTACTAAGAAGATGGCACCTTAAAACTATAAATCAAATTAAATTCACAATTTTTTATTTTACTAATGGATAGTAAATTTTGCATGTGAATAGTGAGGCGCACAACCTTACTTCAAATAATGGGCATAAAATAATACTTACAACATATTGAGATATTATCAAATTTAAATATAATTTCAGCTTTAAGAGAGCTTTGAAATCCCTATTTTAAGCTTTCCAATATATTATTCTCATAACTCAAACCTTGAGGTGATATTCCATTTACATAATAACTTTCTTCTTGACAAAAAATGAAATATATTATTTGGACTTGTTTTACACACACACACACAATTTAAGGATAAAAGCTTCAGTTATAGCATTTTTTCCCCAAATAATAAATAAGCAATTTGGTTTTTCATGGGCATGTATAATCTAGGTGGCCACAATTAATGAGGAAGTTTAGCATCGTATCACTCACTTTTCATTTTCAAATAAGGCCATTGAGCTTATCAGTATTGCCATTTTGCAACCATATTGAATTTATCAGTATCAAAAAGTAATTGTAATTGATTTAATAAATATGAAGGTAAATATAAACGTAATAGATAAAGCACAAATATATTCAGATGGAAAAATAAATTTACCAGTAATAAACGTAGATATTATGAAATGCCCAATTAATATTGAGTAAACATAATAGTATGAAATAACTATCCAATATTTATGCAATAGTTTTTTTATTTTTTTATAAAAGTTGGAAATAAAAAGTAAGTTTGAAACAAGAAGACAAATAACCATGTTCTGTACAAGCTAGTGATGCATAGTGACGAGCTATTTTTTCTCACATAAGCAACCCAACAAATTTAATTTGAAGCATAATGACCATAGTAAAAATGTATCAAAATCTTGCGTAGAACTATTTAGTTAGGGTGTTTTTCCTAAGAAAAAAATAATATTCATTTCTATGAAATATACAAATTAGAAATGTTCACCACTGTATATTATTTTTCGATAGAAAAAAAATAGGCACTAGGAGAGCTCCAAAGAGAAATCAAGATTCATTTGCATAAGCAAAAGGATTATTCATTGGAATCTAAACTATATTTTGAGAATTTTTCCATTCTATGACACAGTGAGTTAGTTTAAAAACATATTTGGGTGCATATTTATCAATATAATTTTTATTTTAAATAATATGTTTAAAAACATCATGATGCACTTCATGCATTTTTTTAATATTTTTAAAGTCATATTTTTTTAATATGTAATGTGAGGGTTTCTATTTGGGCCCTCACTTTGGATATCCTAAGTATATATTAACATCAAGAAGAAGAAAAGAGAGGAGAAGAGAGAGATAGAGAGAAGAGAGAGAGGAGAGGAGTAACGATATAGAGTAGAGGATAGGTGACTACACAGCAAAATTCAAAGTTTGATAAAACAACACAAACCTATCATCATGCAAAACAAAATATAAAGATCTTCATAGATCTTAGATTCACACGGGTGGAAAAATTATTGATATCCTTACTTTTCTTAATGGCCATCCACTCAAGATCTACAAATTCATAGGAAAAACACTTTATAGAGTTGTGATGCAAAGGGGACATGAATCTAGAGAGGCAAGAGGCCAAAACAACATGTGGAGGAACAAAGGAAGCCACAAGTTCATTCATCTGAAAAAGGTATAAGAAACCGTAACCTAGGACTCAAGATAATCCCCAATATCAAGCTCCTAAAATTTGGGTGGGGATGTCACAAGGCCCTTTCCTAAAAGGTTCCATTTTCAAGAGTAACCAAAAATGTTTGTGAAAAAAATTAGAGATAATATGTTTTTCTCCTTCCTATGGAGAAGGTTCAACCTCCACCTTATTGGAGATAGATTTTAGTTCCACCAAATGATGGCATTCCTTTACATGATACCACTTGGTAGGAAGAGGCTTTCTTCTCTTTTTTCTAGCTCCCTCAAGGCCGACTACTTTTTTAGTGGCCCTCTTAGGGCAGTCAACAACAAGGTGTCCATGGGAGAAGCAACCTTAACATATAAATGCCACATGCTCATAGTCAATCTTTTGCTTCCAAACCTAGTCCTCTATTTAATCTAGATCTCATTTAGTAGACCTTCTAAAAAAATAACTTTAACACACAATCTAGCAAAGGTGGTGAGATGTCATTGACTCATTTCATGAAAGTATAAATGAAACAACCCAAGAATAGTCTCCATAGAAAAGAAGCTAGAAAGAGTCTATAAATGAAAAGGAAGCTTCAAAAGTCTCACCCAAATAGGAGCAGAAGAAATAGTGTCCATATAGGTATCAAAGGAGGGGAATCATGGTTTCATATAGAGCCTAGCTCCCCCCTCCCCCAAGAACCAAGACCCAGATTTGAGGATAAGATTTTTCCTTTTTGGAGCATCACACTCCATAATAAATAAACCTTTAGCACACTAATAAACGAAGATTTCCTAAGAAAGCAAGGGTTTTCATGAAGAGTATACCCACTTTTGAAGGTCAACTGGCTTAGACCAAAGCCCATTGAAATGGCAGATAAACATGTTCACTTTGGAAAATATCTCTTCACCTACAACTTATTGTCATAGTTCAAGGAAGGACATCTTCTTGGAGACATCCACACATAAGCATCCACGATGGTGAGAACTAGAGGCAACTACAAGTTGCATAAGGGAATCTTTGAAGGACAAGGAAGGACCCTAAAATTCAATCGAAGGGATTGAAGTGGTCTTCCAAAACGGACCCCTAGAGGTTGAAGGTAGAGCCAAAGAAATCAATTCATAAGAGGGAGGGGGAGGGGCAGGTGTAGTATCCACAATAGGTGCAAAGTGGGATGAATGAGGGACACCAATTTCAAACTTATTGGAAGGCAAGAAGTAGCCACGGGAATCAAGAAATGAGAAGCACAGGAATCGCCAATTAATTATTAAAAGAGGGACACATTTTTTCACTGGTGTCAACACATTAACTTTTAAACACATTTTCATGTTTTTTTATCGTTAAAAATCTACATTTAACATCAATAAACATGAGCATACTGATTATTTTCTATAAAATTATCTACAAATAATATATAATCTAAAAAAATAGAAAATAATAGTTCTGAAAGGTATATATGTTTCGCTTAATACCCACCAATACACTCTTATACATATTAAACCTAGCAAACAAACCAAAAGGAGTTGGTCGATCTTTACCCCCATATTCATTATTTTTAACATATATATGACTTATAACACACAAATGTTCTCTCATGAATGACCTAGACTTTGTACTTCTTCCCATATTTTATAATAATGTATAGATGTTGATTATTGTTTTGGATTGAATTACTTTTTATTTTTATTTTTATTTTCCTAAATCTTCTCAGAGTAGGCCTGGTGGTAAACACCTATTGTGCATAAATTCCCCACAGTGAATAGAAATATGAATTATAAATAGTATATAATGCATGGATAATGTTTGAATACGTAAACCTCCATGCAAAAATAATTCAAACCGTGTATTTGAGAATGTATGTTGGGATGCATTACTTTGTGTATTTGAGAATGTATGTTGTGATGTATTATTTTGTGTTAAAAAATATTAATTATAGTGTATGTATTATTTAAACTATATGTATGTTGTGGGTTTTGAAAATTAAAAGAAAAAATTATTATAATATATGTAATAAGTAAATTATATCAAAATAAATTATATATTTATTTTTAATAAAATTTGTTAATTTTAATATCAATTTTTTATTTTTGATAATTTAAAAGAATCGAGAGCAATCGATTTATTATCTAAAGTTAAGTACTCTAATATAAAGTAAAAATCATCTATAAATTTTAAGACAAAGATCAAATTTATTATCAAAATTATTTTTACAAACAACCAAAATCAAATAAATTATATCTTAAAATCTTTTAATAATATTAATTTTGATAAACAATTTTTTCCCTATATAATTCATCCATTAAAATTATAACCAAAAAAAAAAAACTTTATATATCAAAATCCCAATTAACAAAAGAACACTAAACAAAAAATAGAGTTTGGGGTCATTCTTCAATCTATTAGTGTTAGGCAATGTAAATAAGGCTCACACAATATGATAATTAAATTGTTACAAGCCATTGCTTTCATAAAAAATTAAAATTAATATGCATTACACTGGTCATATGTGTTAAATATATTTTATATAAAAAATATAGAGATATTATATATTATATTTGTTGATAGTTTTAATTATATTTTATATAAAAAAATTGTTGATTGGTGATAGAAAGTTTCAATCAATTTGTATTATTGTGTTGGGCTTGAACAAATTTTTTTGTAGAAATAAAATGGGTTTCAAATTCTATTATATATTTAATATATTGTGATTTTTCAATCTATTTTTCTAAGCAAGAAAAAATTACAATATGATGATCAAATCGACGTTAAATTTAAGGTCACATATTTTTGACATCTTACAAGAAGATTACACTTACTTTTATGAATGTAGGTTATGTCTTTCGATATAACAAATATAAAGATTTTAATTGTATTTGCATAAAATTTGATAAAAGATATCAATTTTGAGGTACCTATCTTAAATGTCGCGTACCACACTTATTAGTGCCATTTCATTTTATGTGAATATCTTCACTAACTGGTGATAGATGGCCTTAATCTAATTGAACCATCATATCAAAAAAAAATTTAAAAAAATGAAATAAAAAGGGGTTCCAAACTCCACTATATACTTAAGATATTGTAACTTTTGTATCGCCTTATCCAAGCAAGAAGAAAAGTATCGCATGACAATCAAGTAGATGGCCTTAAAGTGTAAACTCGCATGATAGCTTTCACAACTCTAAACAAATATTCCTAGAAAATTTTGTAAGTGGGAGTTGCCCACCAACTTCATTGAATTTGGTTTATAGGTAATTTATTTGAATTGCCACAAGTTTCATTGTTCTCTAACTTAATAATATGAATCCTTTTCTTTGTGTAACTTGAATTATTTTTAAAACGTATTAATTTCTCAAATTAAATAAGTGTTTTTATACATTTTGGAATTATTTATATAACTTTAAAATCTTTTTTACAATTAATTAAGAAATATTTTTACGATTTCACAATTTTATAGTTTTATAATTTAACAATATGAATCTTTTTCTTTATGTACTTTGAATTGTTTTTAAAAATATATTAGTATTTCAATTGAAATATGTTTTTCTATATATTTTAGAATTGTTTTTACAACTTTAAAACTTTCTTTACAATTAATCAAGAATTATTTATACAACTCTAAAATCCTCATTGTAATTACCTAACAATAACTTCTACAATTCTTTTTATGTTTTGAATAAAATAACAAAAAACAATACAACTTTTTCCAAATAAAAACCTTATAATAAAAGCATTTTAAAAAGGAATAATAGAAAAACACTACCAATTCCATGACAAAGTACTAGTCAATGAGAATAAAACCTTGGGCGTTGTTAAGAGTCCACACCCTCCACCTACCACAAGGTCAAAATAGCCTCGCTTGATATTGACCTATAATGATTTATGAGATTGTCATTATTATTTTTTTTAAATTAAGGCTTGAGGCATTGACGTTCATTACTATCCAAATAATATGTTAGTATGGAGATTCATTTATTGAAAAATTTTAAGGTAAATGCTAAGTGCATCCTTCTTATAAGAAGTGTATTCACCATTTTCTTCTTGCAGTGGATATTATTTTTCTTTTCTAAGAGAAACATCACTTGATTAGAGTGATTAAACTTACCATTCACTATTTTTGTTTTATATATTAATTTATTTTATATTAGTAGTAGTCATTAAAAAAAAATAGAGAAAAAGTGTTTGTAAATTTTTAATTTAATTTTAATTTTTTTAAATAAGAGATTTTTGAGTTTTAACAATGTTATAGTAAGGATTATAACAAAAAAAATTATTTTGGAGATGGGAGAAATAAATTTAACATGAATTAGATTTGGTGTGTTCTTTATAACCAGTTTGACATTGATCCAACATGGTTAGATATTTTACATAGGCCACATGGGTTCCCCTCCTGACCTCAATCATACCAATCCATGCTCCTTTATAGATCTGTTGAAAGATAAACCCTATGTTGAATTGGCAAAACCCCATAACACCACCTTTGAAACTTGTTTCAATGCAACAAAGAAAAACTCCTTAGGAATGAAGGTCAATGGTTGCCTACCTCAGTCAAAATCGATGCCAAGGATTGTTATTGACCAAAAACTTGTAGAAGACTTGGTCCTTCACATGCCAAATCATGACCTAATCTACAAATTTGTGGGCTTTCGTCCTACTTTAAATTTCCTGCACTCATGGATTCATCAGAACTAGGAAGACAATGGTGAGTACTCATTCTAGTTTATTAGAAAGGGTTATTTCATAATTAGTTTTTCCTCTATTACAGATAGAAATAGAGCTTTTGAATCTAAAAGGAGACATCACAGTCCTATTGGACTTTTCATTCAACCCTAGAAAGTGGGATTTGATCCTCGTATTGAACCTACTGTTATGGATTCGAATGTATGCTTTGCCAATGGAATTTTGGAGTGAGAATATTTTGGAATCCATTGGGAAATCCTTGTAGAAATATCTTGGTGCCTCTAGAGACATAATGGAAGGAAACACAATAGTATATGCAAGAGTATGCATGGAAATGGATCTCACCCAACCCTTACTGGTGGAGATAGATACTGAATTAGACGGTCTTACCTGGATTCAAAATATGGACTATGAGGTGATACCTTTCCGATGCAGAATATGCCATAATCATGGACATCTGGCTCAGGCATGCCCCAGTAACCAGAATACACAAATGGAGAATCCGATCCAAAAGGCCCACCCTTCCTGATGAGAAATCGAATCCAAACAAAAAGGAAAATGCAAATAACTCTCAAAATGATGCAACTCAACAAGATGGTTTTGAATTACCTAAAAAGAGGAAGCAAAAAAAATAAATAAAGCAAAGAGTTAACCCAGCCTAAATCCTTCAACAAGTATGAAATCTTTAAGACTCTTACTGATCAAGAGATAGAGCAAGTCATGGAAAATGTGATTGAAAATAATGAGCATTGTGGTTACAACAACCAGATCGATCCTTTAGTGTCTCATATCCCTGAGCAGGTGTTGGAATATGATGCCAATGCAAACTTAGATATGACAGGGGCTATGGTAGTGCTCAAGCAAGACCATAAAAATCCAAAAGAGGTTAATATGGGACTAGCCAAAAAAAACTAAGATAAGCCAAAGCTAAGAATAAGCCAAGTTGAAAAAAGATCAAATATTAACAACGCCCAAGGAGTGGGCAGAAAATCTAATAAGGAACTATTAGCTCTAGAGGGTAACAAAATGATTAGTGAGGGAGTAGTAAAGGTTTTAGATTCTTACCTTTCTCAAGTTAACCAATGATAATACAATCTTGAAATATTAGGGGTTTAAACAATAGAACCCATCAATATTTTGTTTGAAGACTTTTATAAAATAGCAACATAGAATTTTCGCTTATTTAAGAGACTAAAATGACATTGGATCTTATGAGCAGAACGGTAAGTAAGTTTTAGAGACATTTAGGGCATATGGAAGTGACAACCCAAGGGGCCTTGGGGGGATCTTTGTTCGAACTCTATGGAATAGACTGCAATGTCACATGTTACTTGGAGGAGTGTCCTCACATCTCTCTTTAGACATAATGGAATAGCAAGGCAAGTCTTAATCTCAAACTTCTATAGGTCTCAAAACCTAGATAATTAGATGCAATAGTGAAAAGCATTGCAGGGTATGTGAAGTTCCAAGAACATATTGATTGGATTGTTACATATGACTTCAATACTAAATTATCTACCAAGGACCAAGAACGAGGCAATCGCTTTCTAGATCCTGGGGATCGCTTCATGATTCCCTAAGTTCATGTTCTCCATTTGGTTGGCATCAGATGCTCTAGCAATAGGTATACCTGAACAAATAAAAAGAAATAACCTTACAGCAAGAAAGTGAAACTTGATCGCTTTTTGGTCTTAGAGGTAACATTTCTAAAATGGGCCCTAAACTTCCAACTTTTAGAAGGCCCCACTTCAGACCACTTTCCTATTCTATTAAAAGGAGGACCAAGGATAGGGAATCTCCATAGGCCTTTTAAATTTGAAAAAATTTGATTGAAAAAGAAGGAAATCCAAACCAAAATTCCACTTTGGTGGGAGGAGGGTCCGCCTTCTCATGGGACAGCGATGTTCTGTATGCATAAGCAAATGTCGTTTGTTAAGGCCCAACTAAAACAATGGAAGAGAGCTAATAAATCAGACTTTCAATCAGAAAGAGCCCCTTTGGTTGCTAGATGGGACGAGGTGCAAAAGGATTTCAGGGAAGGGATTGTAACGGATCAAATCAAGGAAAAGGATGATGAACTCCATAAATCATTTGAAGAGATCAACACTCGAGAGGAGATCTACTGGAAATAGAGAGCAAGAATCATGTGGCTCTTAGAAGGCAATAAGAACACACAAAAAATCCATCGAGTTGCTTGCGCTGGGAGATAAATGAATAGAATGAAAATTCTTATGGATGAAAATGACCAACACTCTGATACGGTTTCTAATATGCATCTCCATTCTATTAATTATTTCATAACCCTATTCATGAGGCATATGAGGAATGAAGAATCAACCCAGGAAAACATTCTTGTTGTTATCCCATCTTTGGTCTCTTAGGTTGAAAACCAAAATATCTGCAAACCCATAGATGGAGAGGAAGTGCGACATGTTATTTTTGGAATGAGCATTGGTAAAACATTGGGTTCAAATGGCTTCCCAATTGATTTTTTTCATCACTTTTGGGAAACCTTGAAGGTAGATGTCTTGGTTGTTGTCAGGGAATCTAGAGTCCATAAACAAATGCTCAAATCCTTGAATCATACTTTCATTGCTTTAATTCTCAAAGAAGATGAGGGAGCCTGTTTATCAAATTTTAGACCTCTTACCCTCTACAATGTTATCTACAAAATCATCACTTTAATCATGGCTAAACAGCCGAAACCTCTACTACACACTCCTGAACAAGGGGCCTTTGTTGAGGGTCGACAAATTTTGGATGGGGTAATCTTAGCCCAAAAGGCAATTCACTCTATGCAATCATCTGGAAATAGGGGTATGTTTATCAAATTGGACATGTCAAAGAGTTATGACAGGGTTGATTGGTGCTTCTTGTCAAAAATACTGGCAGCCTTTGGTTTCTCTTAAGAATGGATTGTGAGTTGTGTTTCTTCTCCTTCTTTTTCAGTGCTAATTAATGGCCTTCCCTCAAAACCTTTTAGCACCACTCGTGGTATTTTCCAGTGTGTTCCTTGCTCCCCTTACCGTTTTTCTTATTTTAGTGAAAGGCTTGGGGAGACTCATCTCGAGTCGGAGACAACAAGGTTTGCTAACAGGAATCAAGGTGGGTGAGGAAATCTTATCTCATTTGCAGTTTGTGGATGACACCAGATTGATGGGAGTTTTCAGCTGAAGGAAGCTCGCATGATCAATAATACTCTTGACATTTACCTTAGGGCTACAGATCAAGTTATCAACAATAATAATTCCAAGATTTTTTTTTTCAATCTTGATCAAAGGCTCCATAATAGAATCGTGGATATTTTAGTTTTCACAAAGAGTGTTCTTCTTGTGGTTTGTTTTGGTATTCCTCTACATTTTAAAAAGCTAAAAATTGATACTTGGAAGACTCCTCTTGACCAAATGAGAGAAAGTATTGGTCATTGGACCCATAGATGGTCAAGCTTTGGGGTCCATTTAAATTTTTTTAAATCTGTCATACAGGCCATGCCAATATACAAATTTTCCATCCTAGCTACCCCGATCACCATTTGGAAGGAGCTGGACAAAATGGATAGAAAGTTCCTCTGGGGTGGAGCAAAAGAAGAGAGGAAATGGGCCTTAATTGGATAGGAGAAAGTCACCCAACCCAAGGGGAAGGGGGGCCTTGGTATGAGAAGATCTGAGATTGACAACAAAGTGTTGGCTGGAAAACTCTACTAGAGAAGGATCTCACAACCCACATTTCTATTCAGTCAGGGCCTTACCACCACATACTTGCGATATGATGCTCTGCATGAACCAAGTCGATTCTCTCTAGGAGGAAATGGTTATTTAGCCTAGAAGGCTCCAAATTTAGGATCTCAAGTTGTGAAAGATGATCTATTTTGGAGAGTTAGAACCGGAGATAAAGCCTATTTTTTACAGACTTTTGGGACCAAAATCCTCCTCTAATTGTATAATTTATTGAACTGTAGCCAATCAAAATAGCAATGGAAATTAGGGGTTGGATCAAGTTTGAAAAGTATCTCTACACTAACAACATGAGACACTGTAAGTTTAAGCATCTAAATAAGTTGAATGAGTGGCCAATTCCAATCCCTCTAGAGTGGATGCCAACTTTGACTAACATCTTGGTGGAATGATTTCTTACTGGTGGAAATGAGTAAGACCAACTTGTTTGGGGCCATGGGAAATTTGGTGTCTATACCGTAAAGGATGTATATGAGAAGCTCCTTTCTGATACTCCTCCTGCATTTCCTATGGAGGATTAGAGAAAGATTTGGTAGCCCAAGGGATGGTTAAAAGTAAACTTATTTGCCTAGCAATTTATGCACAATGGAATTCTCACCTTTGACAACCTTTGACGTAGAGGTTTCATTGGCCCTTCTAAATGTGTTATATGCCACAAAAGAGAGGAAACAACTGACCATTAGATGTTTGGTTTCTCCTTCACTCATCAGATATGGGAGAGATGCTTCTCAACTCATAAAATTAGATGTAACAGGGATTTTAACTAGATTAATATTTGGGAAAGATGGAGAAGAGGTAAATTCAAATATAATGCTCTCAGCACTAGGTGGAAGCTCGGATTAAATTTCATTTGGTGGAAATAAATGGCAAAAAATTTAGATAAATCTCATCTTTTGTGGATGGAGTTTGGCTAGTCATTTAGAACAAGGTTGTGGAAACTGTTAACCTTCACTCTAAAGTAGACTTCCAAGATGACTCAAGGAAAATGGAGGACTTGACTAGACCACAGGGGCAGGACAAGGCATGTTGGAAATCACCCCTAGAAGGATGGATAAAAATTAATACTGATGGTGCCTCAAAGGGTAACCCAGGTAGAGATGGAATTGGGTTTGTATGTAGAAATCATGAAGGGATTGTCATGTACTAGGAATTGCAAGGTCTAAGAAGGGCAACCAACAATGAGGCGGAATCTTTAGCTATAATATCGGCCTCTATTTGGGCTATTAACCAAGGGCATCGAAAGATAATTATTGAATCTAACTCTCAAACCTTGATTGGAGCTTTGGATTGTATGAGAAATTTTACTTTGGAGGTATGAAGATTAAAACTTTTTGTGACCCAAATTAAATAGATGAGGAAGGAAATGAATGATGTGATCCTAATATCTATTGTTAGAGCCTTAAACTATGTGGCTAATTATTTGGCTAAGACCTAATATGGAAGAGACCTTGGGGTTCGATGGTATAGTGGCATAACAAATAAAGAAAAGAGGTTTAGACAATTTGGAGAGCAAGTTCTTCGTGTTACATACATGTATACTAACAATGGTCGCATGAGCTAGGGGCTTTACTACTCTGCAAGCCCTTTATCCTGATGTTTTTCATTACCCATGTAATCTTTCACTAAGAGCTTCACCTCCCATATTTTAATATGTTTATGTTAATATATTTTTCAAAAAAAACAATGTTATAGTAAGACATTCTATCGAATTTGTATATTACAAAACAATAATAAAGCAACAGATTTGTTATATTAAAATTTTGAAATTAAATCTACAATAATTAAGAAGTTATCATACGTATACCAAGTCAAGTTAGCAAAACATATTATCAGAGTTTTAGAGTTGTAGAAGAAATTCGAAGATGTACAAATTAGGCATAAATAGAAACATAAAATCATTAGATTATGACGTTTATAATCATTTATGTAGCTTCTAAGTTTATCTAACTATAATATATAAATGAATAATAAAAAAATAAACATTGGGTATCCTTATTAGTTTCTTAATATGATATGAAGATGGAAAATCTAAAATGTTAAATCCTCCACAATCTTGAGCATCCTTTATTACGCTTGTTCAATTCTTATGTTGGTTGATTTATGATTTTCAACTTAGCATTGTCAATAGCCAATTTTGTTATAGTGTTACTAAGCATTCCAAATGCAAACATTACAACACCATGCATATCAACCAAACTACATTTTACATATATGGTAAATATTGCAATATCATGTCCAGATAAGGCTACAATGCAAATTTTAGTTAATAGCTAAGAGGCCATTTTATTTTCACAACTTATTAAAAGCTCGCATTACATGGTGACCTATAATTAAACCACTTCACAACCATCGTCACATATTTTAAAGTTAAAGACTTACAATTAGTTATATCACACCTTGGAGACAAACGAACCCGATTGCAATTTAAAAAGAGCTTCATAAATCAACGAGTTTGTGGAGGCTTCTTTTACTTCAAAGTCTAAGTTGTGTTTTGAAAAACTATGTGACCTCATGGTAACATTCTGGCTTCCACAAGTTTTCTTTGATACCACAAATATTTAAGTTTTGTTTTGAATTTTATGTGATCTCGTGACTCCATTTAACATGCCAAGTGTCCTTTGTTTAAAAACTCACTTTTACAGTGCTCATATATATTAGCCTTAATTTATTTAAAAGTTATGATCATGAGTAACAGAAAACAAACAAATATGAATATAAAGTAGATTTTGAGTTTCAAGAAATCCACAGAGTTCATTAGGTCACATTGAGAATAATACTTTTGTGTCTCTATGATTCCATGATGTTGTGATGATTGCTACATGTTTTCTTTTGATATCACATATTTTATTAAGATAATGTGTATGTTTTATTAATGTTTTTTAAATATGTGTGGGGCATATTTATTCATTATGTGTAAGGAAAGTTACAATTACAAGAGGAATATACAATGAATTATGAATTTAACGAAACTGCAAACTTCACACAAAGGCATCTCAAGGCTTCAAGCACTCTACAACCCTACAACTGCAAAACACTTAGAATATGTCATGCATATCACTTCTTGTGGCCATGCATAAAGGTTAAAGATAAAAAAGACTTAAAACTCAACAAAGCCACACAATGCAAATTTTATCATGTCACCCAACAGATGTAAGGATGGAAATTTTACAAACTTGAGCGGATATAAAGGAAAATTCAATATCCAACACATCCACGGACTACACAAAGAGGACATGAACACTAAAGGAGAAAGGATGAAAATACAAAATAAATATAAAGTGAATGAAAAAGGCCCAAAAAATCCACAAACTTCAAACAAATGCATTTCAAAGTTTGGAGATACTTTGTGACTCCATGGCTACGAGGCATTAAGAGACTACCACGTTTATCACTTTTAGTGGGCGTAGTAAAGGCGAAAGACAAAGAAGACTTAAATCCTGGTGAGGATACACCACACAAGATTCTACCA
The DNA here is from genome assembly GCA_037957365.1 of Torreya grandis. Taxonomy (NCBI): domain Eukaryota; kingdom Viridiplantae; phylum Streptophyta; class Pinopsida; order Cupressales; family Taxaceae; genus Torreya; species Torreya grandis. The sequence continues at coordinate 61,546 of JARHVA010007057.1, forward strand.
TGTGACCAAGGAACACAAAGATGAAAATCATTTGGATTTTAGATGATAAAAAAGTGAACTATGAATCCAACGTGTCTACAGAGTCCATAGGAATAAGTGAACATCATAACTCCATGAACTTCATGACCCCAAGACTACGTGATGCAGATGCATGGATGGTCCAAATTCTCTAATATGATTAACGTCACATACTCAAAATATTATTAAAGTTATAAACTTTAAACATGTATCACTTTTATTTGCCACACGTAAAGTTCAAATAGAATGAAGACTTTGAATTTAGCAAGGTCACACTACATAGATTTCACCACATGGCCCTAACATATGTAAAGATGGAAAACATTTGGACTTGAGCAGATATGAAATATGTGGACTGTACAAAGAAAATGAACAATAAATGATATATATATATATATATATATATATATATATATATATATATATATATATATATATATATATATATATATATATATATATATATATAAAGTGAAGGAGAAATCCTAAGGGATCCGTGGACATCAAACAAATGCATTTCAAAACTTGTAGATATTTCGGAACTTCGTGGTTGCAAGACAATAAGACACTATCATGTCTCTTACTTTGAGTGGACATGGTAAGTTTGAAATACAAATAAGACTTGGAGCCCAATGAGGATACACTGCACAGGGTTTTACCATGTATCCACATACACATACAAATCAAAATCTTTTAAGTGCACTATGAATCCAACACATCTATAGAGTCTACAGGAAGAAGTGAGTATTGTAATTTTGTGACCCCGAGACTATGTGATGTAGGCACATGCATGGTCAACATTCTCGAATGCAACTAATGTCATGGACTTACACATTACTAAAGCTATAACATATAAATGCATATCACTTTGAAAGGCCACGAGTAAATGTCAAAGAGAATGAAGACTTTGAACTCATCAAGGTCACACTATGCATATTTTACCACATGGCTCTAATAGATGAAAGGATGGAAAACGCCTAAACTTGATTAAATATAGAGGAAATTTAATGTCCAATGCATTCGCGAACTGCACAATGAAGACATGAACATTAAAGGAAAAATGATGTCAATGGAAAATAAATATAAAGTGAAGGATAAATCCCAACGGGTCCGCAAATTTCAAACAAAGGCATCTCAAAGATTAGAGATACTCTATGATTATGAGAGAATAATAGACAACCACATGTATCACTTATAGTGGACACTGTAAATGTGAAATACAAACAAGACTTGGATCTTTACAAAGATACAATGTAAATGTCAATCACTGACACTTTCATCCCTACTTAGAGAAGCTATGATTAAAAACCTATAGATTTTAATTATATTCATCTTAATATTTTTTGAGAAGCATTTAAATGAGCAGATTATAAGCATCACAAAAATCAGCAACTTTAATGAGATTGTGAAGACATGTTTGTAGATAAGATAGTGATTGATCATTAATGGAGGAGAAAACTACTTAAAACTACATGATTTAAGAGTATGATATGCTCCATGATGGTTATAAATTGTCCTTGGGGTGTAGACATAAGTTCCCAAGAGGTCTCATGACCTAATTCATGCATTTCACCACTTGTCAAGAAGGAGTTTCAAAGCCAAAAGATGTTGGTGAAGGGTTTCTCTGCCACATGGAAGGAAGATGCTTAGTTTGGAATGTTTGTAGGTACATAGAAGTTTCATGACCCTCCCTACACCTCATCCACATGAATTTTAACATATTTTATCATGGTGACACATCTCTCTCTCTCTCTCTCTCTCTCTCTCTCTCTCTCTCTCTCTCTCTCTCTCTCTCTCTCTCTCTCTCTCTCTCTCTCTCTCTCTCTCTCTCTCTCTCTCTCCATTGCAAATCAACCACATTATCTAAAGAGGATTTTTGGATTTTAGTGGTGATCAAACTTTTATCCTTATGAATTTGTGTTAATTTTATCCCCATGTACCTAATTGGGACTATACAATGTCATTTGCATTTAAAGTGACCCCAATTTCATCATTGATTGAGTTAATTACTATATTTTTAAGTTAAGTTGATTGGGCCCATTTGATCCACATGACCATAGAATTGTGACTATAAGTTATCATTTGGGGTTCATTATCCCAATTTCATTACCAATTGAATAATTTACTAGCTTTGTATTAAGAGATGTAATTTGGGTTAATTTGGTCCCTTTACCACATGTCCATGGTACACATAAAGATCAAAATCATTTGGATTTCAGTGGACATAAAGTGAATTATGAATCCAACTTGTCTATAGAGTCCACAAGAAGAAGTCAACATCGCAACTCTGTGTCCTCTATGATCTTGAGATTGGGTGTTGTAAACACATGGATGGTCTAGATTCTCAGATACAACTGAGGCCACGATCTCACAAATTATTAAAGCTATAACATCTAAAAAATGAGGAGTGATTAATGAAACATATTTCACGCCTCATGCCATTTATTCACAACATTTAAGGACAATTTAAATGTGGTGCATAGTGGCCTTTCAAATTTAAAGTTGGAATCAAATGGAATGTGGGAATTTAATGACAATTAATATAGATCTATAATGACCTTTGTTTTAATAATTTGCATACTAAAGGTAGAGATCAGAGTTAGCGAAATTTTTAGGTTATAATCACCAAATTTCATGAAGTTATTTGGAAGCTTGGAGACACTTTGTGACACAATACACATGATTTTAACACGTGGTCGGAATACATATAAATATGAAAATGCATTGAGACCTGAGCATGTGTAAAAGCTTAATTAAAAAAATTAATGCATATGCGTAGTCCATGGGAGGATGTGGATATCAAAACTGAACATTACAATTTTGTTACCTCCATGACTTGAGGCTATGAGATGGTGACACATGGATGGTCAAATTCTTTGATAAGATAAAATCCATTGATTCATAGAAAGGTTAAGCTATAACATACACGGTTCAAAGAGTAATTCATGAGCATGATTGATGTTGCCTTCCATTAATTCACAACAATAAGGGATGAACTAGATGCGATACAAAGTGTAATTTTGAATTAAAATTCAAATGGAATTAGATATGAAAAATTATTGCAATTAATATGGTTCGCCTAGTAAACTCTATTTTGATAGTTTGCATAAGTGGTTGCTCCTATGCATAGTATATTCAAGATCCATTTCACGTTTGTAAATTCATTTGGGTTTTGGTTTCGGGGTGGGGGGACACCCCAGCCTAGTTTGGATATAGGGTGACAGCCTACTAGCTGGGCTCGGGGGTGTGGCTATGTCTCCCCCGATGGCCTACTCTTTTTAACTAGCTAGAGCCAAAAGTAATTGACCAACCGAAACTGGTTGAGGGACCACCATAACTATTTGGTGTAGCCCTTCGGTGGCCACATTCATATTACCTAAGTCAAAAAGTCCACACTTTATTTCACATACCACATTTACACCTTTACAGCATGCAAACTCAATCACAACTTAAAATGAAATGTATATATTAACACATTATGGGGTCTTATTCTCTTCAAAGATTAAATTTTTGTTTTGAAAAGCCTTATGACTCCATGACTTCATTCTAATTGCCACATGTTTTCTTCTTATATCACTATACTAAAAGTAATATGTGATATTTATTAATCTTTTCACTATGATCGTTGTGTTTATTTATTGTGTGCAGGAGAAAGTGGAGCCTTATGAATATAAAGTGGATTTAATGTTCAATAAATCCACATAGTGACTTTGCGACTATGGGACAATGAGAAGTTGCCATGTGCATCACTTTAAGTGGACATGATAAAGCTAGAATGCCATTAAGACTTGAAACTTGGCAACAACACACAACAAAGGATTTATCCATGTGGCTGCAATTTATATAAGCATTCATACATTTTCAAAGGCAGACTCAATCGCAATTTAAAATGAATTGCACGTGTGAACATGTATTTGGGGTCTCTTTAACTTCAAAGATAATATTTGTGCTTTACTAATGTTTTGAATATGATCAATGTGTGCTTATTTATTATGTGTAGAGAAAGTGGACGCATGTATAAATTGAATTCAATGTTTAACGGATGTGTGGAGTTGGTTGAGACCACCTTAAGAACAAAAGAGATACTATGTGAGTCAGAAAAGCAATGGACGCAAAAAGAATATAAAGTGAAAGTGAAAGTTCAAAGGATCTAAGAATAACAAATGAATTTATTTGGAAGCTTGGAGACACTTCTTGACACATTGCACAAGACTTCTTCCAATGGCCATGATACATATAAATATGAAAAGGCATTCAGACCTGAGTAGGCATAAAACTTGAACTGAAATATTTAACAAATTTGTGACCTGCGAAGCTTCGAGGCTATGGGATGGTGACATGTGGATAGTCATATTCTCTAGCCATACTGAAGCCACAGATTCATAGATAGGTTGAGCTTTAACATCCATATTTTGAAGAGCAATTAGTAAATGTGACTGATGTCACATGCCATTAATTCACAACATTAAATGGATGAACTAGATGTGATGTGAAGTGGCCTTTCGATATTATATTTAAATTGAATTGGATATTGAAAATTATTGACAATATAGTTTGTCAGTGGTCTCCATTTTGATAATTTGCATACTAAAGATTAACACATGCGCTGCTTGAAGTAGATCATCAACAAACATAATAACAAAATTACTAAGCAGATGACACCTTAAAACTATAGATCAAATTAAATTAACAAAAAATAATTATTTTACTAATGGAGAGTAACTTTTGCATGTAAATAGTGAGATGCACAACCTTGCTTCAAGTAATGGGCATAAAAGAACACTTACAACATATTGAGATATTTTTAAATTTAAATTTAATTGCAACTTTAAAAGAGATTTGAAAGCCATGTTTTAAGCTTTCCAGTATCTTCTTCTCATAACTCAAGCCTTGAGGTGATATTCCATATATATAATAACTTTCTTCTTGACAAAAAATGAAATATAATATTTGGACTTGTATTGTATGTATAGTTACAATTTAAGGATAAAAGCCTTAGTTGTAGCATTTTTTTAATTTTTTTCCCAGATAATAAATAAGCAATTTAGTTTTTTGTGGCTCTATATAATCTAGGTGGATGTAGTTAATGAGGAAGTTTAGTATCGTATCACTCATTTTTCATTTTCATACAAGGCCACTAAGCTTATCAGTATTGTCGTTTGCACCCATATTGAATTTATCACTATCAAGAAGCATTTGTAATTGTTTTAAGAAATATGAAGCTAAATATAAATGTAATAGATAAAGCACATATATATTTAAAGTATGGAAAAATAGATTTATCGACAATAAATGTAGATATTATGAAATTTCCAATTAGTGTCATGTAAATAGAGTAGTATGAAATAACTATCCAATATCTATGCAATAGTTTTTTATTTTTTAACAAATGCTAGAAAAAAAATGGGTTTGAAACATGGCAAAAACCATGTTTTGTACAAGCTAGTGGTGCATAGCTACGAGCTATTTTTTTCCCATTTAGGCATCCCAACAAATTGAATTTGAATCATAATGACCATAGTAAAATGTATCCAAACCCTACATAGAAGTGTTTAGTAAGTGAGTTCATCTTAAGAAAAAAAATAGTATTCATTTCTACGAAATATATAAATTAGAAATGCTCACCATTGCATATTATTTTTCAATAGAGAAAACATAAACACTGGAAGAGCTCCAAACAGAAATAAAGGTTCATTTGTGTAAGCAAAATGATTATTAATATTGGAATCTAAAGTATGTTTTGAGAATTATGTGACTCTATGACCCCATGAGTCAGTTTTGACTACCACATGTTTTTTCTTTACATTGTGAATTTTGAATTTTGTTCTGAGAATCTCTATGATGTCATGAATTTGTGACTTTATTATAATTTTTGCATGTCCTCTTTTTGGCCACAAAGACTGAAGTATGTTTTGAAAGTTAATAAACACCCTATGACCATGTGTCTGCGTTATGACCACCATGTGTTCGTGTTTGATATCGCAACATTTTTTAAAGTATTATGAGCACATTATTTACTTTTTGAAATATGATTGTGGTATATTTTTTGTGCAATAAAAACTGGGTGCATGTGAATATAAATTGAATTAAATGTTCAAAGAACACACAGAGTTCTCTAGGGACATTTTAAGAACAAAAGAGACTTTATGACTTTGTGACCTAATGGCCCTACGATAAGTTCCATGTGTTTTTTTGGTGATATTACAACTTTATTAAAAATGATGTGTGTGCTTTATTAATTTTTTTGAATGTGTTCGTAGTATGTTTATTCATTGTGTAGAGAAAAGGTGTGGATGTAAAAGAGATAAGAATAATTCAATAGATCTGTAGACATTACATAAAGTTATTTGAAAGCTTGAAGGCACTCTGTGACCCCGTGACTAGGAAGTAATGAAAAGTTGTCACGTGTATTACTCCAAGTGGACATAGTAAAGGTGAAATGGCAATTAAGACTTGGGTCTTAGCAGCGGCATATTACACAAGATTTCATATGGTTGTGATATACATAAACATAATAGGTATTTGGATTTAGACAGAGAGAAAAGTTGGGTTTAAATATTTAACGCATCCATGCATTCCACATGTGAATGTGAATATCAAAAGTGAATGTTATGACTTTGTGCCCTCCATGACATCGAGGCTACGGGATTTTGACACATGGGCAATTGAGATTCTCCACCATAATAATAGTGGCAAACCACAAAACAGAATTCAAAGTTCATTGCATACAACAGGGATCATTGTCAACACAAACATTGAAGAAATACAACATATATAATGAGTTGTGAGTTAATAAAATGTCATGAGAGCTATTAAACAATCATGGATGGCATCCTAACTATAAAATCCCCATAAATTTAATTAATCTTCGGATTTTTATTTTAAAAAAGGAAAAAAAAACTAAGTACTCATTAATCTTGGGAGAGAAGTCTATTCCCTATACAAACCCTTGTAGATGCATGTAATCAATATACCTTACTTACACTATAGCACTAACGAGAATAGGAAACAAACAAACTAATAACAAGTGCAAATGCTTTCCTTCTTAGCTAGATGAAAAGATAACCCTCAATAAGAATTGTCTCCTGAAATTACCTGACAAAGAAAAAAACATGGGAATCAATAGAATCTTGCCTAGACTGTAAAAAATAAAACCCTATTTACAGAATCAAAGACCACCAAAATGATCTATACATAACATGATTGCTCACAATTTATTAATGAAATTAGCGGTATTATATTATGAACGATTGGCATTAATAAGGGCAACCCCATCATAGACCACACAGGCCAAGATGCCCTGTAAAAAAAATATTGGCTTTGTAAGTTTTTTTGTTTTTAAAAGGCATTACATGCACTAAAACATAGTGAATACCAAAACCACTTGCCTATTCATGCGGCCCTACGACCACCCATGGCTCTGCCTCCACTCACAATCCATCTACACCAAGGCAAAAAGCCTATTGTTACAATCCCCAGAGGTCTAAACCACTTCCACCACCTTGAAAGCAATCCAAGCAAACTACAAAACTAAATTTTATGTTTGGTTATTTGACTTATTTGCTTGCAAAAAATAATGTGGTACTTGTAACAATTTGTGTGTCCTTCAACAATACATTTGATTTATGTAGTGTGATAGAAAAGGAATTGAGAAGCTATAATCCAGCATCTTTCTTCAATCTCTTGTCAATTCTAATAGAGATCAATAAAACTATTACAATATGCGTTCTAAATCAATGACCAAGCTTTTGCTTGAAATGTGGTACCAAAATTTGGCACCAATTATTAATAGGATCATTGATACTACATTATATTTGAATGAGAATAATAACCAATCAATGCACTTTATGAAATGTATTAAAAAAAAATTATTTAAAACTTCATTGTGAACTTGCATTAATGGTCATTGCAACTCTGACATATGACAGTCCCTTATTGTGTATCACCATAATGGCAATCCAAGATTTTTTTTTTTTTTAATATATATATTATAGTTCAGTTAAAAAGGAAATGAATGCTTCATTCTCATTGGTTATTAGAAAATAACTATTTTTCACTAATTAGAAAGTAATTAAAATGGTTAAGAAATTATCTTCAATCAATAGAATCACTTGAAAAAATATATTCTTAAAATATATATATATATTGACCAACTATATGCTATACTTTAAAATATATCACCTTATTACTGGGGAGAGAAAAAATTATTTGCTGAGGTGAAGGCTATATAGCCTATGTTCGACAAAATAATAAACTCCAAATGCAATTCATTTCATCTACATACATTCATAGCTTCTCATAAACAACATTCCAATTCCATTCCTATATAGGAATGCACAACTCATTTCCATGCACGAAACACATTTGATTCACTCGTATATCATTCCAATGCAGCAGCACAATTAAATTCAGAGGGCCCAACCCAACTCGTTGCAGCGCTTGGTGATGTCAGAATTAGATGATCTCCACAATGGTGTGACTATCAAAAACGGTGTAATGTGAACCCAATACACATTCATGCTAGTATTGCATTTAATTTAAATCAGTATTACATATTTAATTTGCACAATCTTTTGCTACGTATATCAAACAGGTTGTCATGGTTCTCAAGATGATATTTTATTAGAAGATAATTATAGTTTTCGTTTTTAGGACTTTCTCAAACTCGTTTTGTTTATATTAAGCTATGTATTAATCTAGGAGAAAATTATTGGACTTTGATGCGTTCAATCATCATTGAGCTCGAGGGAGCAAAGCATTTTTGTATATTTACTATTATAATATGAAATTTTGTTATCTTATCGAACGAAGTGTAATAAAAGACATCAGTTTTTGAGTCGGTGAGAGTCGAGGTTAGATGTATCTTGTTGAGCTTTATGCAAATTTCACAGGTCATATTTTTCATTTTAAGTACACCAATGATAACAACGCATAAAAGAAACTCATGGGAAAGCATTTTTCTTATTTTGTACTGTTTGATCATTCAGAAAATAATCTTTCCCTTCCAAATGTTGTCTGAAGCAATGTTTGATTTTATTTGATTTTAAACAATAACTACCTTCTTGTTGGTAAGAAAAAACACTACACTGAAATTGTAATATTTGCAATAATCTTCTGAGTTCAATTACGTAGAGATTAAATTCACCGACATTTTGGGCCTTACTGCTGGGCCCACCATCAAGGTTAAAAGAAATAGAGTCAATCCCTGAAATTTCAATAACACATGTATGCTTTGCTGATGCCATTGAGATAAAACAATTTTCAAAGATCTACACCACAAATTAAATATTTCTTCATACACAATCGTCTCAAATAAATAATAGATACATATTTTAATAACGTCCACGAGACCAAAAACCATAGAACAAGCATAAACTTACAATCTGTAGAACAGTGAAAAGGCGAATCTCTTTCATTCTCAAGGTAAATATGGTGAAGCATATACTTACAATCTGTAGAACAAGCATAATATGATCAGTTTTAAAATGGGTACCATGCATGAAACTACCCCATTTTGAAGCTGGAGATGATGAGGATTGATTTTCATGTGTTTGATCTGCAAATAGCCTATGAGCAAACAAAGATGCAAAAATATTGGATTGGGCACCCATCTGCCTTAGATTACAGTAACATGTGAATGTATATTTTAAAGTGAATTTCCAAATGAAAATTTTCTGAATTAAAAATGAGCAGGCACCGAATGTAAGATGCCACCATATCCTGTACAAACAAAAATTCTGTCGTAATTGGTCACAAACAATGCATCTGCTACAAACATAAAACCAACAAAAAGACACTAATGCTTTTTGGCCCTAAAATTGACTTCAACTTCCTGCTTCCTCTCTTCATAATCATCATCCAAACATAAAAACATAAAAAAAAAAAGCTGAGTCCCGGTTCTGGCCATTTATATATTTACATTAAAATGCAACGTGGCCCAAACTATAATGGCCAGTTCCCAGAAATGGTAATAAAATTGCAACGTTACCTATCATATGTCTGGTAGTTCCTTCCTCGTCAGATGCAAAGCCAACTCTCAAACTGCCAAGCGCTCATTATGTAGCGTGATTATATGCTTCAATGTCCCATAAAATAAAAAATAAGGTTACATGCATTATACTTATTTATTGATCAAATGAAGCTTGAAACAATATCCATGTTTGAATGAATTTTGTAACATGGCAAATTAGATTATCCGTTATCTGGAAAGAATTGCTAAAGTTTACAAGTATGAATTTCTCTTCAACTTCGGGCATGCAAAACAGCGATTCCAATAGTAAGAACTGAAGGGAAGAGATGGACAGTAAAATCCCTCTCGCATATCAGCTAATCGCTACATTCATTTTAAAGGCAATGGCAATAAATCAAATGACTGCCTTTTATGAGAGAATACACAGAGTCTTGCCTCTCTGAATCCTGAATGATACAGAGAAACAAGTCGAAGAGATGGTGACCAATATCATAAATGTATTTACACAAATTAGTGGACCACTACTGAAGTAGAGGACAGCTCCCTGCAATCAATATCTAACCTAATAATCCTTTCTAAAGATGGATTTGGTTAAATTTGACAGATTATACATGAGCCATGATAGTGGCTACTATGAGAATAGTTGAGATGTGGCTCCTATATAGTATACAAGAGTCAAAACTGTGTTAGTTACTCCAAGTTTTTTGGAAGCAATCTCTAGGACAATTTGGACTATGTTACAAGGATTGCTTCCTCCCCCTTCCCCGCCCGCCATTGCTAAATCTCCGGTGCTTTTGCCCTCGAGCAGCCCAATCTTGATCATTGTCAGAATCGTCATCCTCATTTTCACTTTCACCAGAACCAGCTTTGTTAATTCTATGTGAAGGGGAAACAATCTTTGCTCTGAGACTTCTTGCAGGTAGATGACCATTTGTCTGAACACCTTTAGTAGTGTCTGTTTGTGAAGCAACAGCGCGAGCACGTTTTTTCGGTATATTAGCTGTGTAAGTAGAATAGTCCACAGAATCTTCCTTCAGTAACCTTTTAAACTCCTGGTAAGACAAGCATCAATATGATAAACAATCATGAATTAGCTCATTTGTCAAACCCAATTGTTCAGAGCCTAGAGAAACATAACTGGAAAATTAAAAAATGTAAAACCAATGTAAAGAAAGCAGTTCCAGCACAAGAGGATGGTGTTTTCTGTGAACTGTGAAATCATATATTTGAACAAACCGAAAACACTGCTTAATAGAACAGTCATCATATAACAAAGCTTACAGCTATTGGTTTCACAAGGCTGCACCTTCCATGCCCTGTAACAAGGCAACCTGTCAGTTAATTTAGGCTTCCTCTTGTCAAGTGTTTTCATATATGAACTCTTCATTGTTCACATCCTTATCAATATGAAATCTTTCTTTTGCTTATCCCTTTAAAAATCTACATCTCACGAAGGGCTGGAAAGCTTATGCATATATGGCCCATACTCTGTGGCACTTTCTACCAAACAGCCACAACATTTGAAGCATTGGGTGTATCGACTCCTCCCCTAAGTAGTCTATTCTAGAATGCGGGATCCTGCTACAAGTATACTAGAAAGGAATGCCAAACATAATCATGAGACATTCATAATGCTAGTCAAAATCAAATCCTTCTCCCACTTTTCACTTGTATCCTCACAAACTGACATATTCCCCTTGGTTAACGAAAATATTTTTCTCGATTCTGCCTTCGATCCCACCACATCTCAATAGCATTTTTCAACTTGGTAGTAAGAGGGCATCGCCATAAGGGGATCAATGTCATTAATTGCATCAATACATATTTAGGATAAGAATGTGAAAATTTGAACAAGTCATTCTATGCCAATAAGGATGAAAGTAACCTCCTATTCCATTGTAGGACTACTGAGAAGCTTAGGGATCAAATGAGTTTCTATTTTGGCTCACGCGCCTATTTAGATGCCCAAACTTTTGTATAATCTTTTTTTAACCTCATCCCATATGTACTCTAAGGAACAAAACATTTGAATCCAGCTGTAGGTAAGTGAGGATTAAGAAAAGTATGCCCCTTGTACCAGCACACCTGTTACAAGAACATCCCAACCAGTATGTGCACCTGTGTTGATCAGAACTTGATCGACATAATTGGATCACCTTTGTCATAAAAATATTTAACCACGAGTTCAAGACATAATTCAACTCAATTTTGAGCAAGGGATGGAAAGGAGTAATTTTGAACGACTAGTGAACGATTAGTTGACTGCCAGTGACTAATGATCATTCGTTAATAGTTATACATTCAAATTTCAAACAACCTCATGTAGCGAGGAAATAACATGCAGAAGTGCTAAACATTTTACAGAAACTTTTACTATAGCTAACAGCGAGTATGGGCAAGGAGTAACACCAATGTCCACTTGATCAGTAGGCACCCTCAATATGGAAGCTATAAACATACTCCAAGATTAGGTTGATTGGCAAAGTTCAGTTTACTCCTGAGATTGGTCACGAGGTTGAACTCCATGGTATAGAATTTGAATCATAGATGAGATAAATGGAAAGAAATCCCCTTGTGAGCTTCCACAAGGGAGGTCTCATACATAAATTGCAGGAATCGCTCCCCCCTCCCCCACGATTCCTGCCTGAGTACGCCTCAGGTACCAGTACGTCCCAGGTACCTGCAGGAGACACCCAGGAGGCATCCAGAAAGGTACAGGAAACATCTGTGACGTTTCCGGACATCTCCAGCAGGTACTCAGGACGTTTCCAGGTGTGCCCAGGGGCTGCTGGCAGGGAAAAACAGTGTAAGGCAACAAAAAATGTTAAAAAATGTAAACCCAACCCGAACCATATATAAATAAAATAAACATTTAAGTATAAGAAACTATCTAGTTTCTTATTACTTAAGTTATATTTTATTTATATACTTTCAGGATGTTTGAGAGTGGTTTCGGACCTCTAGGAGCTATAATGCAAATTCTAGGTTTTGGAGGATCCTCTCATATTTCAGACTTCATCAGATTCCAGGGTTTCAGACTTAGCCATTTTTCAGGGTTTCAGACTTGGCCATATTTCAGGGTTTCAAGATTTCAAGGAGACATCATAGGAGGTATGAAGGCTGCATGAAGATGTAGGTATGATATAATAGTATGAGAACATCTCTCGCAAAGTGTTCCAAGCCAATCCCACCCCATTCCCTGTGTACCCTTAAGGCATACACTCTAGGAGATTCAATGAACTGGTGAGCCACTACGAGAGAAAGCGTCAGTAAATGATAAAGTTTTAAAATAATGGGAGTGGCATTCATGATTTTGAGGGCACTCTAGATGTTTTATTCTAGATTTGAATGTACATTTTGTCTTTCAAGTAATGAATAAATGAATACCATAAATTTTTAAGTGTTTTATCTTTTATAGACAAATATTTTCATACATGTATTTTCAAGTGTTTTACTAAAAAAAATGAGTAATATGCATTATGTGTGTGTGTGTACAGATGTACCCACGACGTATCCAAATCAAGGTTTTTGAAAAATGGCGTACCCGCGCACTGGAGACATACTTGTACCTATACCCAAACAACATAGCCTTTTACCTTTATCCATTTATAGGATATTCGATTCGTCTAAAAGAGTATATTATAATAGGCTTCCCAACACCCTGACTTACCTACAAACAAAACTTTGGGTCAAAATTCATCTGCTTGAGCCCACAAGCGAGAAAATGAGTCTGGCATGATTTGGCTGTAACTCATTCATGGTGTCCAATGAGCTGAATTTTTAACTAGAGAAACTAGACGCCTTAATCTGCCTACCCACAAAATCAGCTTGTGACTTGTCCGTTTGGTCCTCCAAAATGTTACAACATACTGTAGGATCGATTAAATTATACAAGCTCAACTCAAACAGGAGAAGACACAATAATGAACCCAAAAAGAAAAGCTACACTACATAGTATAAAAAGTAGAGAATAATGAGTTCAATGGGATGTTAAATGATGCAAACGGCCCAAGTATATATAGTATACATTCACCAACCCTTACCATTTTTAAGGATAGGTTAGCCTCATGTCGCATATACTTAACGATATCATAATTACGAACGCATCACGAGGTAGACCAATAACAACGCTACATAATATAGGCCCAAATCAAATCTCAAAGATGCGAGACAGTAACTCATTGGGTCTTAAAGGTAATAATCCCAAGGATTACTACAAATAGAGATCCCAAGGGGACCTGATAAGTCAAGATTATGGCAATGTGCAATACTTGCACCAACATCCCCCTTAAGTTAAGGAAACCAAGGAAAATGACATTATCCACACCCCCCTAAATGTCAGACTCCTCGAGCCAACTGAAAAGCATCATTCTCCACCATCTCCTGCCAAAATATGATGCCTCCAAACATGTCCTAACACACACAATCTCTACAGCTAGATCAACAATTCATAAAGCACCCCACAACTCGAGTCATTAGATAACCACTCCAAAGAGATCAACAAGTAACAAGATCATGATCCATATAGAATGCTCACCACAAAAAAACCCATATTAGAAGAAGCTCATCCTAAAGTACCCAAAGGTGCCAAACTACAAAGGGGCCAAACGTGGAGCCTCAAGGAACCAAGGCTGCCTAACTACAAGGGGCCAAGCAGCTCTCCACAAGAAGCCAAAGGTGCCCAACTACAAAGAGGACAAAACTTGAATCCCCACATAAAGAAGTAACGTTGAATCAATATAGGTTGATAAAGATGCCAAACCACAAGGGCCAAAGATGCTTGCTACAAGTAGCCAAGGATCAATCTCCAAAATTGTATCCTTGCTCGGTGAGGATGCTCTCCCAAGAGCTAAGAACTAGACTCCACAAGCAAAGATGAGCTCACACGAGCAATGAATGAACCTCCACAAGCAAAAATGAGATCAACATTATATGGTTATCAAAAACCTCCAATGCCTTGAACACAATCCATATGAAACTAAAAAGAATCCAATGTATGTTCTCCATAATTCATAATTACCATAAATATGAACCATCAATGAACAATACATACATGAAAACCACTATAACCAATCTATATGCCCCAAATCAATGAATATACGAGGCTTTTTTTACCACAAACTCGTGCTATCAATATAAGCACTCCTTAGGAAGGCAATACATACCACAAGAAGTAAACAATGAAGGAGCTTCACAACAAGGCAATGCATACCATACCACAAGAAGTAGATTATCCATGAGCCTAGGCATTATGAGTTGGAAACCCGGTCTGAGCGAGCTGAGTTGGATACCAGCCCGAGCATTCTGAGTTGGCATTGGTTCTTGGGCCGATTGGACTAGCCCCCTCCAAATAGAGTTTGTATCTGGCAGATGTATCAAGGTCAGAGGGTTTGTCTTCAGTAGTGTGTTGTATAGGCAAACACAAATTTATGTAAAGCACACATGCTTACTACAGTATGGTGATGTGCACTCAGAAAGTTTCGCAGTGTCTTCTGCACAGTGACTATTTTGGAGATGGGATCACTTGGGAGAGTAAGGCATGGTCTACGACTTTGAACAGTTCAAGCCTCTCAGTTAGACAATAGTAAGAGTCATCAGTGTCGCACAGGCTTTAGAAAAGTCTAGCCCTGTGATGTAGACAATGATCACACAACTCTACACAGTCAATTTACCGAACGCCAACTACTCTTTAATTACAAGGTTAACTAATACATCCTCCCTTATTACAAAGTTTTATAAAGCACAATGTTATTTTTTCTTATTGTGCGGTTGTTTCCCATATTGATGCACTTTTATAATATAAGGACTTGACTTCCATTTATAACCATTATACAAAATATCCTAACATGCTTACTTAATGGGCATATATAAAAACATGAAAAGTTTATGCCTCGATTTGATACACTTTTGAATATAGAGAGATCTGTAAACGTATTTTCTACTTGTTTGTGAATTGGACAATATATAAACTCAGTAACTCCTTTCGCGACCAGAAAACGAATAAATGGAAATGAACCTCTGTGTGTTTGGTATGTGCACGGAAAATTTGAAATTTTATCACTTTGGGCAGACCATTATTACCACAAAACTAAGTCACAAAATTTGCCGAATGTTTATCTAAAAATTTTGGAATTCGGCAATTTAATAGCTTACACCAAAAAATCACTAAAAATCGTCCAATACAGTATGGAAAAATGGTGCAAGCAGGCAAACACAGCTTCAGCGGAAAAAAATAATTGAGTGGGAAGACCACAACAAAATCTATAAAATGGAATCATTTTGTAATCAAACACAAAATCGTGGCAACGACTGTCGAGGGCAGTTTACAAGGTTGAAGGTTTTTGGAGTTCGTTTTCTGCACTAGAGTGGTGGTTTGACGGCCTCTAGAGTGCTGGAGTGGCATCTCTGCTGGCAACTATCATAGAGTTGGCTAACCAATGTTGTGGCATCCCCTGTTGAGCCTACCGTGAAAGACTGAGGTGTCACAACTTGACTCAAGACTGTGACAAGAGTTTGCTAGCCATTCAGCAACGCCAACAGACTTTGTTGCTGCTTGCACTGGGCTGAGGTTGAGGATGACTTCGCAGTCCTCCCCGGTTGAGGTAGGGTTTTCTATTTTTAACTTTTTTGAAACATTAAACATCGTTTTTAATTCTTATTTTTTCTGTTTTGTTTTTTCAATTTATTTTTATTTTTTTAAATTTTATTTAGTTTTTTATTTTTTGAATTTATTTATAATTATGTTAATTTTAATTTTTTATATTCATTAAGTTTTTTTTTTCAAAAATTTATTTTATTTAGTTTAATATTTTTATTTTTATAATCTTTTAATTTTTTTATTTCTTTTACAATTTTATTTTTCATATTACTTTTTATTTACTTTTTTGATTGTATACCTGAAGGCATTACATGGAATCATTGAATTACATAGAATGTCGGCATCTCTTCCCATATTCCATAAATTAACATATAGCGGATTTACAATGTTGAGTAAGCATACATCTAAATTAGTGAGCTCCTTTGGCTAAGCAGCCACGAGTAAAGAGCATCCATGCCGTCAAAATCCCCTGACCTTAACTGCTTGACTCTTCATGTAGGGTATCTAGAGGGATTTGTACCTTGGTGGATGGATATAAGCAACCTCACCCATGGGCTGAATTTTTTATTTATTTTTTATTTTGTTATTATTTTATTTTATTTTGTTTTTATTTATTTTTCATTTTTTTAATTAATTTTTACTTTTTTTATTCATTTTTTATTTTATTTTTATTTTTATAATCTTTTAATATTTTTAATTTATGTTTTGTTTTAGTTTATTAATTTTTAATTTGTTTTTATTGTCTTTATTTATTTTTAATTTGTTTTTTATTTTTTATTGTTTTGCAAAAAATTATTTTATTTAAATTTATTTTAATATTTTTTATTTTTATAATCTTTTTAAAAAAATAAATTATTATTTTTTAATTTTAATATTAAATTTTATTTTGATTTTTATTTATTCACCTTTTTTAATTAATATTTCATGTTAATAAATATTCTTCTCTTTATTTTAAATTTTTTTTTTTTAGTTCTATTTACTTTTTTTTTATTTCACTTTTAATCTACTTATTTTTATTTTTTAATTTGCACAACATTTCCTCGCTCCTTAGAAATCAAAAGTTGAAGGAAGCATGTGTCATGAAACAAATTAGCATAGTTGCCAAGTGACAGGTACAGGGAGACGACAATATATACTTATTATTTATTATTTAATATTTATATATAAATATATAATATATTAATAATTATATATACTATGAAAAATTTAAACAAATTTATACCAATGCAATGCCAATGTTAGCAATATTGAATATACATAATACAAGCCAACCAAAGATCTTACCGAACAAATATCTCATCATATTAAAGGTCACCATATACAATGAAATGTTGACAAATAGGCATGCAATAAACAAAAAATATATATGTGAACCTAGATCATTTTTTATTCGATACAATAGAATCAACTGTCACATCAATTATATCCTCTGGGTGCTCCTCGAAGATGTTGTCTAAATAGGCATCACTTTCAAGTTGTGGCTCATCTGCAGCTAATATAATAGGGGGTAAATCATTGAGACCATTTGCTTCAAGCACATCATCCTCCAAGGATATGTCTATTGCTCCATCAGGGTGAATGTGATCCCATTTGCCTCAAGCACATCATCACCTTCCTTGTACCCTGAGTCTACACGAGAAAGAAGACGAAGTGTGTTATGAATGTACACTAGGTTCTCTGCCTTCTTTGATCCTAGTCTATTCCTCTTCAATGAAAGAATGAAACCGTAAGTGCTCAATTCCTCTCACAAGATGGTGAACTCGCTACTTGTGAGAGTAACCGTATTGCAAATGATTGCAATTCAGTGGCTTCACTACCATGGTTCCACCACCACTCTATTGGGTCTTTCTTCGCATGCATATCATAGAGAGCCTCCACTGTAGAAAAGTGTCCGCGACCATGCAAAAACATGTTCCATTAAGACCAAATACAAGAAGCTTCCTCTCCTCGACCATAAACCTTTTTTACAGCAATCCAGAATTCTTTCATTACTTCTCTGTCTTCATATGGAGCCCTCTTCTTGGTGACCTCTGTATCATACCACTTTGGATTCAAAGCGTAAGCAACACAATGTAGAGGTGTGTTAAGCTTGTTCCACCTTCCATATATCTTTTCCTTAATCAAAGGATAAAAAGAAGGATCTTTTAAGTCTGTAATTTTTTTGATTCTTTCACACAGAATCAATTTCTTCGTAAACCTCCCCCAAACATGGTTTGTCTGAATCAGAAAAACGGATGACCTCACAAAGAGGTTGAATGAAGTCAACAACAAATTTCACCTCAGCCCAAAAGTGATATCATTAAGGACCATTTGTCTCACCTCAATTGCAGTCTCTAATGTAGATTGTCTCCAACATGCCCATGCATCACTAACTACAATAGAACACAAAGCCCCTTTGACAGCATAAAGACAGTCAAGCAGTATGAAGAATGAAGCAAACCACGTATCTATAGGTTTAAAAAGTTCCACCTTGGCAAATCTTCTATAAATGGCCTATGTGTGATGATGATTGCATATGAACATTTATATTTTTCTGCCCTTCTCAATAAACTCATAAACCCACTAAAACCTACCAATGTCTTTAAGAGCATTACTCAATGCGTGCACGCAACATGGTGTCCAAAACACATGTTTGTATTTTTGTTGCACCAATAAACCAACAGCTATACAAACTGGGGCAGCATCTATAATAACTTAGACAACATGTGATGCCCCCACCTCATCAATTGCATCACATAATTGCTTCTCAAGGAACTCCGCATTTTTCTCTTGTCCAAAAAAGTCAATAACTTTCAAAAAATAAGGGCCTTTGGAGCAAGTTACCATGATGCTCAGAAGAGGTCGATTTCTTGTATCAATACAACCATCCATCACAATGCTACATCCATTTTTAGACCACACTTTTTTTACTGGCATTGTTTGCTACTCTATCCTTGTTTTTTCTTTGTCAATAAGAGACGTGCGAAGCTTCTTATACCCAGGTGGTTTATACCTCGCCGATCCATTGTTGATAGCATAAACCATCTCCTCATAATAAGGTGACCGAGCAACATTGAATGGAATGCCATTCGCATAGAAGCGTGCAATGGCCGCATCCACTGTATCTCGACCATGCACATCGAACATGCTTCTAATGGGATTCCAACTGCTGATGTGTGATCTCTTACGAGAAAACCTTACGTCCTCTACCGCATGACCAAAAGATGCATCTACCTCTTATTCTATTTTCGGGATTGAAATGCCATGTTGACTCTAAATTTGATCTATGGTTGAAGCATGAGAGCTTAAAGCAATCGTTTTGCCTTCAGCTCTTTCTTGTTCCCTCATCGCTTCACACCGTGCTTCCTCATTTGAGCAAGGATCAACCCCTTTTTCCTGTTCGGAAAAAATGAGCCCTCACCCTCGTATAAGTGCCTTGAAAAGCCTTCTTACAAAGTTTATAAGTGATCTCTGTTGTTCCGCCATTCCCTTTGCGAACACGATCGCACAACTTCCACAATGGAAATAGACCTCTCCTTCCATCTGACATTCTGAAAATATATATATATACATATATATATATATATATATACATATATATATATTAATAATTTTATTTTTATTTAAAAAATTAAAAAATATATATATCGTTAAAATTATAAAACCTAACTAAAATTAAATAAATTATTTAAATTAAAATTAAAAATAAATAATAACAAATTATAATTACAAATACTAATTAATAATTTTAAAATTTATTTAAAAATTAATAAAAAAAATATCGTTAAAATTTAAAAACTTAACTAAAAGTAAATAAATTATTTAAATTAAAATAAAAAATTATAATAGCATAAGTATTAAAACGCAAAAAATAAATCATTTAACATTAAAAAAATTTAAAAGATATTTTAATTTTAAAAAAAACAAACATATCTTAAGTTGCATATTATTTTAAATTTTTAACTTTAAAATTTTAAACGATTTTAATTTTTTTAAACATCAAAAAATTAAAATTAATTAATTAAAAATTAAAACAAAATTTTTATAATGAAATTAATTTTAACTTTTGTTTGTAACATCAAAAAATTAAAATAAATAAATAAAAAATAAATAAGTTTTAACTTTTCACGATTTGAATTTATTAATTTTAATCATTAAAAAAACTAAAAAAAAAATAGGAATCACGGCAAGCCCTAGTCGTTGCCGTGAACAGCAATGCTTGTTGTGGTCATTGCCGTGAACAGCGAAGCCAAGCCATTGCCATGAACGACAATGCTCGACAGCGAGCATTGTCGTTCACGACAATGCCCTGGGTTCGCTGTTCATGGCAACGGCCAGGCCTTGCCATGCAAAAGTTTAAACACACCATTTTTAAACACTACAGCGACCTTTTCTAAGAATCTAAATTCATACCTACGACTGCAAACGGTTCTACTTCCTCTGCAATACTGGACTGCAACTTCACACCTCTGCTACGACTGTTGTGCTAAACCCTTAGCGTTCCATTTTATTTATAAATATTTTCACATGATTTCAGAATGATTTGCATGCAAATTCAAAAAGATTTAGGGTTTGCATGCGAATTCAAAAAGATTTAGGGTTCACACAGTTGGGGACTCAAGTTTGGGACGCGAGACGTGAGGGAGACGAGAAGGAAATGAGAGCAGCAATCTCCAAGCTCGAGAGACGTTTCCATACGCGTCTCATGTACCCGACACGCGTCCCAAGGGTCGAGAGACGAGTCTCCTTGCAACACAGCAAATTAGGGAATGAAATAAAATGCAACTTGTGTGGAAAAATACTTTATGGGAGTTTAGTCAAGGTGGTGGACCACCTACTTGACAGATTGAGTGGTTCTAGTGGAAGTGTTAACACATGTACTAATATTACCCTAGAAATCAAAGTGAGATTAGATACTATGGAGAAACACTCACTAGCTAGTAAACATTTTGCAGCACAAAAAAATAGAGAACTCAAAAAAGAAATTTCCAAGATCACATCAAAAGTTTTTTTTACAAGAATGTCATCATCATTTATGCAATCAAACACTTATAGAAGTGGAACGATTCCCAATATTTGAAAACCAGTACAGAAAAAAGATGTGGATGATGCATTGACTAATTTGTTTTATTCAAGTGTCATTCCATTCAACGTGGCCAGAAATCTATTATTTAAAAGCATAGTTAAAAAAATATTTGAATTTGCAAAGGATACACGCCACCTAATTCTGAAAGGCTTAAAACCACACTTTTGAAAAGGTCAAAATAGAGGGTGACTAAAAATGTCGTAGACGTCAAAGCCTCTTGGAATGTAAAAGGTTGCAATATATTGCGTGATCGTTTGTCTGATATGTCAAGGGCCATTGATTAATATCTTCGTGTATTGTCCTCAAGGCATATCTTTCTTGAAAGTGATCGATACCATGAACTACAAGAAGACATTAGAGTATATTTTCAAATTTTCAATGAAATAACTCTTGAAGTGGGTAAAAAAATAGAGTTCGGGTTGTTACTGATAATGCCAAAAATTGTTTAGGAGCTAAAAAAATCCTTATGAACAAATATTCAAAAATTAAATGGAGCCCTTCTGCAATAAATTGTCTTAATTGTTAGTTCAGGGCTTGGCCAAATTTCCATGGATGCATGAAGCAATTCAAAGAGGGAAAATAATTGCAAACTTCATAAGAACCAACACCTACTTTGATCATTTATCAACAACATGCATTTAAGGAGTTGTTGAAGTCTTGTAAAACAAAATGTGTCTCTTTTTATATCACTTTGAAAAGAGCGATTGAAGAGAAAACAACAATAAGGTTAGTGATTTGTTGCAATGAGTGAAAAAAAGCTGCACTTTCAACAAACTCTAAGGGAAAGCAAGCAAAGCAAATCATTATAAATCTCAACTTTTGGGAAAGTGCAAACAAAGTTCCAAAAATGTTTGACCTTATTGTTGATGTGTTTCACATGGTTGATGGTGACACCCCTTCCCTTGGCATGCTTTATGAGGCTATGGACCATTGTAAGAAATCCATTCGAAAAGCATTCAATCATATAGACACTGACAACAAAGAAATATGGGATGTGATTGATGTAAAATGGAAAATGATGCACACACCCTTGCATGCAGCGACTTGCTATCTAGAGCCTAGGCTCTTTCATATACCCTAAGTCATGACTGGACTTTATAATTAGGGACCAAACAAGGGCATTCCAAGCACAAGAAAGGTATTTGCAATACCAAGGGCCAAGTATGATAGACCACGTCTTGAAATAAACAAATGGTAGGTATCTTATGGATCAAGTGCAAAGGAACTACAACGCTTTGCTATTCAAATTTTGAGTCAGGAGCAAGTGAGACAACATGCGAAAGGAATTGGAATTGTTTTGAGCACATTCAATTTTAAAAAAGAAACAAAGTGTTGTCTGAAAAGATAGGAGATCTTGTCTATGTTTGCATCAATTTGTGGATGTGCATGAACAAAATGACAAAAGAATCTTCTTTTTCACAACCCCATCTTGTTGTAGCTGACTTGGAAGACAGATGATTTTGACTTCCTTTGTGATGAACCCAATGACGATGATGATGTTAATGAGCCAGGGGTTTTTCAAAATATGAAACTTTTTGATGCAGCTAGTAGCCTATAGGACCATAGGATGTATTGGCTTTTGATGATATAGAACTTTTTGATGTAACAAGTAGCCTTTAAAACTATAGGGTATAATTTATATGAAGCTTAAAAACTTAGTATTACATGTTTTGGATTTTGAGACAGTTTTCAAAAAGTATTTTTAATATTACTCTAAGTTGACTTATTTTTATGTTTTTCTATGGTTCCAACTTAATGTTGATTTTTTTTCAAACTTCATCCATTGGCAAACTCGAACCGAATTTTATCCTCGTCGAACTCAAACTCCAACCTTGTGACTTAGCCTCAAAATATTCATGTAGGTTGCTTATAATGTAATTGTAAATCAGCCAAGATCCTCCTCAACCATGTAGTAAAAACAGCAGCCTTGCACTCTACTTCTGTTGAAAACAAAGTAAGAACCTTTTGTTTCTTGGTTACCCAAGATATTGCCCCTGTTCCAAAGCTGAAGATATATCCGGCTAATGACTTCACATCATCAACTTATCAGGGCTGTTTTAAATCTATATAACCAACTAGCTGAAAATTATCAAGAACACCATACCAATTTCCAAAATCCAATGTGCCTTCGACTAGCTAGATCATATTTGCTGCCCTCCAATGATCAGCATTGGGTTTACTAAGAAATCTGCCAACATAGCTAATAGCAAAAGAAATACTAGGCTTATTGAAAGAAATATATATAAGTTACCTACCAATTTTTATAAAGTGATTTGATGGCGTACTAAACAAAATCACTAGAGGCTGCCATTTTCAAACTAGCCTCCATAGGGGTCATGACTAGTTTACAATCTGCCATCTTGAACCCTTTCAAATCATCCTCTTCCATATTTTATCTGAAAAATAAACACGTCTTTATCTGTTTGCAAGAATTCAACCACTTAACAATAGTATACAAGACCTAAGACATAAACGATAAGACTGATTATATCATTCACCGAACTTTTGATGTACGAATTGGGATCATAAAGACTCCTCAACCCTGAGTAAATAAAAAATGACCAATTTTGGTGTACCATGCTCTTAGCGCTTGCTTTAGCCCATAAAGCACCTTCACCAACCTGCACAAATTTTTCCTTGCCATCAACCACAAAACCTTCAAATTGTGTCATGTACAACAACTCCATCAAATCACCATTCAAAAAGGGCATTTTAACATTCATCTGAAATATTTTGCGATGAATATGAGAAGCAACAACAGTCATTAATATGGTTGTTTTCATCTTCACTGTAGGGGCAAATGTCTCTTCATAGTCTATCCCAACCTGTTAGGAAAACCCTTTTGCTACAAGCCCTGCTTTAAGTTTATCCAATGAACCATTCAACGTTAATTTTGTTTTATAAACCCATTTATAGGCAATTTCCTTTTTACTTGGTAGCAAATGAGCAAGCACCCAATTCTTGTTCCACATCAAAGCATTATACTAAACCTTCGTGGCTGCCTCCCACTCTGACTTTCTTTGTGCTTCCCTATAAGGAGGCTCACTAACACTATTAGCAAAAACACAAATTCATCAACACCATCAAATGTAAGAATCTTCATATACCTCATATAAAATTTAAATTGGGTCTTGAAGCAACATTAGACATGTTCACTCATCCCACTTTAAAGACCTTAATGATAACACTTTGGTCTTCTTATTGGCGCAACCTACTCAATTGAATCAAGTATGATACAAATCCAAATCAACATCATCACCTACTTGTCTAAGAGGCAAATCAATCTCTAGTAGACAATTCAGCCCCAATATCAACACCCAAAACATCTTGAACATCCTGCACATTTTGAGCACCATCTAAAGCCATGTTATTAGGACTCAAAATACACAAAGAATCTAAGTCAATCAAAATTGAAAAGACTATCACCTTCATCAAAATCAACATCCTAAATTGATAGTTACTGAATGTCCAACGTTGAGGGGGCTAAGTTGGGTGATCCTACAAGGAAGCTACGTAATCCCCCTAGAACATCTCCTAACATTCCAGATTGAAGAAACTCCATTAGCAGTGGAAAAACTCATAATATGTCCATGCCCACAACGTAAGAAACAATTAAAAAAGGAGCAGATCCACAACATTGAGAAGTAATCCATAATGCCGAAAAGCAGTGTACAATGTCAAGAGAGAATTTGTAGAGGCATCCTAGTACAAGTACTGTAAAAAGAAGAGTGTCTCCTCACTAACTAACCCCCCTCTGTGTAAGAGGCGGTCGTATCCAACCAGCACATAATGTTGCCATCCTCGATGACGTGCAAAAAGAAAGAGGTGATCAGCTTGGGAGCTCTTGGACTTATTATCCAACTTACTGCAACCCTGACCTAGAATAGGAACACATGCAATAAAACCAAAGATTTTAATAAAATATCCCTTGCAACGCCTTAGCTGTGTTTTTATTGAAAATATAGATAGTTGTATTTACAACTTCTTTCCAAAAATCCATCGACATATTCTTAACCTTTAGCATACATTGAGTCATTTCCATCGACTTGATTCCTCATATCCACAACTCCATTTTGTTGTGACAAATAAGCGGCATAAAATAGTCTTTGTACTCCTTTTACACAAAGCTTGGCAAATTCTTTGCTACAAAACTCACCACCATTATCAATACATAGAAACTTAATTTTCAAATTGGATTCAACCTCTATAGCAACTAATAACTGCTTAAATTTCTCAAACGATTCACTCATGTTTGAGGAAAAAAACTCACGTCCTCCAACTATAATCATCAACAAGAATTAGGAAGTATAAAGCACTAGATATAGATTTACCTTCAATGGACTGCAAACATCTGCATGCATCAATACAAGGCAACACAGGGTACCCTTTATGTCATTTCCTTCGGGAATATTTTCTCTATTTTCCCTCCAAATAAGTTAAACATACATATTTTTCAATATAAAATGAAGACAAGCCAACAACCATATTTTTTATCGTAAAAAAAGATAAAAAGATTCTATTGAGGTGTCCATACTTTTGGTTCTAAACTCCGAACTCTGAATTAGATGCAACCAAAGCATAAACCTCTAATGTGTTTAATTTCTCAAACACCTACTATTGTGTTTAAAAAAACATATCCACGTTCTCCTATTGTAATCATCAACAAAAAAGTAAGAGTAAAAAGCACCAGATATAGATTTTACCTTCATTAGACCACAAACATCCCCATACACAAATTTGAGACAATAGGTGTTCCTCCATGCAATTTACTTTGAGAAATGCCCATGCTTTATTTCCCCTCCAAACAAGGTAAACATACATGTTTCTCAATTTGAAATGAAGGCAAACCAACAACCCTGTTTCTCAATTTGAAATGAAGGCAAACCAACAACCCTATTGTTTTTCTTAAATAAGGGAATGAACTCCAAACTTTGAATTGGATGCATCCAAACCAAAAACCTTTGATGTGTTGGTAGCCTCAAATATATAAAAACTATTCTCTCTAACTCCCTTAGAAAGGGATTTACCACTACGTTTTTTCTTCACCAGACACTTATCATCAAAAAAAATAACCTTTGCGTGCCCATTATTAGTGATTTGATTAATAGACAACAAATTCTTTGTCAATGTAGACACCTAAATTTCACCATTTAGAGTCGAAATTCACTTCGACATATCAACCCATCACCTTTCCCAATTAAAATTAAAATTAACATGTTTCCCTCCGCTTTCAAATAATTGATTGATTCATAATTAATTAAATCATGCACACATATTTTCCTCCAAAACTAATTAAATTTGAATTTTACACTTCGCCTAGACATCCTCCACATTTGTCTTAACTATGTGTTGTCTCATCCAACCAATCCCTCAACTTCTTCAACCACCTTATTAGTCATCTTAAAACATTTCAACCTCTTAGATGACTCAACCAACTAACTTGACCCATTCTTGGTGAATCACTCAACCACCTCCCCTTTTTCCTCAAGACATGGAATTAGTCATCATTCTCATGAATGAGAACTCAAATCCGGCGGTAGAATATTTAGATGATTTGACAAATTCAAATAATCCTCAACCATTCATTTCGTCTCCCATAACCCTATAAATTGACATACAATCCTCCACTCAAATCATCCACCTTCAGGGTAACAAAGTGCTATCAAATTTCCATTACGAATCGACACAAATCAAAGTCATTCAAATCATTGGCATCCCAAAACACTGCCCAATTCTATTTGCTTTGGAAAATAGTTGAACATCCATATTAGCACCTAAGAGCAAATCCACCATGGATCACACAATGAAGAAGGTGAAGAAAATGCATTTCATGTTGTAAGTATTACTGTGAATTTTCTCTAATTGTTGTTGCTCCATCAAGTTAAGTTTAGTTTAGATTAGAATTCATTTGTATGCAATTTATTAGCTAGTCTTGCATTCTATATTTTACGCTTATACATTATGGGGTGTCTGATGGAATCTTTTCCAAATCTTTTTCATCTTATCACTTTTTTTATTTATTTTGAAGGTTTATTTAACTTCTTTTTTGTTGCTATGCAAGTTTTAGGCTAATTTGTTTGCTCTTTTTATTCTATTTTTATTTGTTATTTTTGTTTTCCAAATCTAACTTAGTTTGTTTGCTTTTTGTTAAAAAAAAATCACGACTGTTTAAACAACTTTTTTTTTGCAATCTAGGTTTTTTTTTATTTTTTGCAAGTTTGTTCAGATTTACACTAATAAAATACCATCAAAATTTTGTGAAAACCAATATCATATTTTAAGAGATATCGTCAAAATAATGGTTGCTATTTTTTATTTTTCTGGTTTTTCTAACTTTTAAGTTTGTATATATATATATATATAAGATTTACACTAAAAACATGTCAATTTTTTGTGAAAACCAAGATCATATTTTAAGAGATATCGTCACAATAGTGGTTGCTATTTTTTATTTTTTCTGGTTTTTCTAACTTTTAAGTTTCTCTCTCTCTCTCTCTCTATATATATATATATAATAACAATTTTGACTAACTTTGCAAGTTGCCTCGAACATTCAACTTCCAAAACATTTCTAACTATTTTTTACAAGGCCATTAGTCCAAGACAAACCCAAAAAAGCTAGCTAAATTAAATTTTATTTTTGTTTTTAGTTTTTTGCTTCATATTTCATTTCTAGGATAATCATTTCCTTTTATTTCAAGTTTTCTAGCATTTTCAAGGGATCCAAAGCATGTATATTATGGGATCCTATCCAAAAAGAACTAATATTAAGTATAGATATCATATTTTATGAAGCTGTTTTTTTTGAAGATGCATAAAAATATACTAGTTGTAATGATGAATCTTCATGCTTATAAATTTCACATGTTCCAAGTTTTTCTAACAATGATGATGATGGACCCACGATCACAAACCAGGCTCCTTTCGTGCTTATCATTGAAAAAAGCGTCCCAGAAGTTGAAACACAAAATGATTGTACTACAAAGGTTCAAGAAAACATGTTAAGATCAGCGCAATGAAGATGAAGCTCCATCTGGTGATCATTCCAATACCAATAATGCTCCAGCACCACAAGAAGATTCTCAACCAATACAAGCTACTAAAGAGCAGTCCAATCAAGGAGGAGAGACTAATCTTCCAAGATTAGCCGCCAAGACACTTGAAGCAAAAGAAAATGAAGGAGATGAAAACAAAAGTTGGAGGACCAGAAGTGAAATGAAAAAAGTTAACCATTCACCACTTGCAAAAGCAATGACTACTCGTGATCCTCAGTCATACAAAGAAGCCAAATGGAGTGCCAAATAGGACGAAGCAATGAAAGAAGAATAGAATTCCTTGATCAAACAAAATACTTGGAAGGTAGTGCCTTATCCAATCAAGAATAATATAATAAAGTGCAAGTGGATCTACAAAACCAAGTTCATAGCTGATGGGTCTGTCGAAAGATATAAGGCGCGCCTTGTTGCAAAACGCTTCTCTGAAAAGGAAGAAATTGGTTATTGGGAAACATATGCTCATGTTGCAAATATTGAATTAGTGAGTATCGTCCTGGCCCGAGCAGCAAATTTTGGATGAGAAATTCATCAAAAGAAAGTTTAAGTGAATGGGATCTCAAAGAAGAGATCTACATAGGTCAACCACAAGGCTCTATGTAACACAATGAAGATACCAAACTAGCATGTAGAATGTGTAAATACTTATATGGTTTAAAACAAACGCCTAAAGCATGGCATCAGAAAATCAATGTATCCTTTCTTTTAGGATGGTTTGCAAGGTGTGAATTTGATCGAAATGCTTATGTTAAGCATGAGAAAAGCAATATCCTTATCGTAGTGTTATATGTGGGTGACCTAATTATTTCTGGAAATGAATTAAGAAGTGATTTAAAAGAGAAGTTGAACAAAAACTTTGAAATGACAGATTTGGGACTACAAAATTACTTCTTAGGAATACAAGTGGTCCAAACAGAGAAAGGAATTTTTGTATCTCAGCCAAAGTATGCCACTAATTTTATCAAAAAGTTTGATACAGATGAATGTAAACCATGCTCTACTCCCTACCAATCAGGGGTAAATTTGACAGATCAATGCTCCACAGCTGCTGTTGATGCCACACTGTACTGAAAATTGGCTGGAAGTTTATTAAACTAAACACATACTAGACCAGATTTGTATATTGCAGTCGATATTATGCAGGAGCCCAAAGAAAGCCATCAGTAGGCTGCCAAGAGAATACTCAGGTACATCAAGGGTACCAATCAGATGGGGATTTACCTACTCAAGAGGGATTGAGGGATGCCTCATTCAGTAAATTTATTCAGATTGGACTCGAGATGTTGATCAAAGAAATTATACTGTTTGATATGCATTCCACTTAGCCTCCGGACCAATAACATGGGCATGCAAGAAACATAAATAGCTATATCCAGAGCTAAACCTGAATATCAGGGAATAGTTAATGCAGGACAAGAAGTTTCTGGCAGAAGAGTATTTTTGAAGGAACTCAGCTATCCACAAACTTCACCAGCAATTGTGCATACAGAAAGCCTTGGGGCTATTTCTATTGCAGACAATCCATTAAAGAGGCAACATACTAAGCACATTTAAGTAGATAAACGCTTCATAAGGAATTTTATATCAAGGAAGGATTGTTGCATCTAAAGTTCATATAGGTGAGTTACAAGTTGCATATATCACACATTTAAGTAGATAAAACACTTAATAAGGAATTATATCGAAGGATTGTTGCATCTAAAGTTCATATTAGTGAGTTACAAGTTGCACACATTTTCACAAAACTGTCAATTAAAGCCAAATTTTTGGAGTTGTGTTAGTTGTTCAAACTTTCTAAAGATGCCATAGGGAAGAAAGGGAGTGATTCCCTCCTTTACGGGGCAAGACTGTTGGCCTAATTAATGCCATCTTCCTCCAATAGTGATTTACACTGGATGTAAATCCCTCTTATAGGACGTACATGAGTTGAGGGTCTACATGAATTTTGTTGAGAGTAGGCTTGTCAGCGAAAATAGAAAATATCATGTAAATAAAGGAATGTGATGTTATCCCATTGTCATCAATTTCAAATTATTATATCTTCTTATCATATATGAAGTGATATCTTGGGATACGTGGGGATTACCCTCTTCCATTCTCGTGTTTGTGTTATACATTTGCATGTGATGGACATTCTCTTCTACTGATCAAGGAATATTGTAATTCACACTAACAAAGTATGTGAGGCCAAAATATTATGCCTGATCTACAAAGTAAAGTTAGTCCCCACAGGATAAAATAACCTCGTTAACTACATACGATTGTTCTCTTGCCAGTCAAGAACAAAGTTCACAACTCCATCATATTACAAGAGCATTTTACAAAACTCACAAGTGACCAAATCATCATAGGTAGATATCATTGAGACACGAACATACAACTCCATCCAAATAATATTTTGGGCCCTCTATCAGACATACATAACTCTAATGAGACAATTCCTAACTCCACTAGATCAACCATAACAATCATGTAATAATAGATATAAATCTCTCTTTGTATTTCCTAAATTTACATTATTTCACCTCGCATATTAATTGTATGGATATTTATAAGTGATTGAAACCTTGCCCAACACAATCACATTCACATTCTATTCTTCTCTTATTGTTGAGTATATTGTACCTTTTGTATGATTCTTTCCGTGTTTATAGATACTTCATTTCTGTTCATCATGGAATAATGCACTTAAACACTCGCATGGAACCAAATCCTAGGATTCTCTAATCCAAGGGTTTTGGTCCTTTGCAACCACAGAATGTCACAAAGATGTGATTGACAACATAGGTGTTTGGCTTTTCGTAAGGGTCGAATTTCTGAAGAAGAGATTGCAATTCAATATATAGAGTGGTTCAAATCATTATTTTTCGGGTAAGATCCAAAGACATGGAGAGCTTGTTCCTAGAAAAAAGCTTTCATTTATGTTTGTTTGGCTCGAGATTTTATCCATATAGGAAGATAAGGGTTTCTAAAGGAATCCCTACTTGGAGATGGAATTTTTGTGATTTGATCACATTTCTGAAATCCTTCAGAAAAATCACTGGGGATCCAATTTTTGTTCGGTAGAAAAATTCCTTTGTTGGCACTACCACTTGTCCGATTTGATGGAAAAAAAATGACTAGATGTGTGCTACAAATAGCAAAGATGTGGCTTTCAATGACAATCATACACACCACCTTAACCCCTATGGGTATTTTCTGTGCCACGTGGTCATAATACGTGCCACATCGGCCGTTTACATACCAATGCATGCCCGCCAAGCCAACAATATATGGACCACTTACGACCTTCCACATTTGAATTGTAGATCTTGCGTGATCCGAAGGAGTAGAGAGCTTATTCAAAGAGAAAAGCTTTTGTTTTTTGTTGTTTGGCCCAAAGGTTTTGTCCATAAAGGAAGATTAGGGTTTCTAAAGGAGGTGGAATTTCTGGAGATTGTATTGTCGAGATCTGATCACATTTTTGGAGTCCTTACAAAAAAATTTGGGGTCAATTTTTTTATTCAACGTCTAATATATTTAATGTATCTAGCAGAAATCGAGGGTTTAATCTTTGGTTTACTTATAGTTTTGTAACAGTCACCCTACATCTAGTTCATTTTTTATTCACCCACAAATTTTGATTCTATAGCTTTTAAAATACGGTGTATATCTAGCACCCTACCATCCAACCTTTTCACAAGCCCACTCTCCAAGGATCGAATCAGCAGCCCTAAAATAGATTACTTGGCCCTGTTGTCGTTGCTAATCGCTCACTACATCATTGTTAAAAAACATAACATTCATGACCAAGGGTTTAAGGTGTATTGTTCAAATCTCAGGTTACTAAGATTGTTCCAAATCCACCGGTGAGGCATTTGTTATAGTCATAGTTACCACGTTCGACCGAACATGGCTCATGTTTGGTTCGAACCAAACAAACGGCATTGACTGGGTTTGTGCGGTGAAATTCGACCAAATAACTTTTTAATAATTTTGATTAAAAAATAAATTTAAAAAACCAGAGTCATCAGTCAACGACTCCAACGACGAACGCAACGTGTTGGAAACCCTAATCCGCAAAGCCAAAAAAGCAAACGCCTAAAAGCGAAAAAGGCAAACACTTATCATCAACAAACGGCGAAAGACAGTCATGAACGGCGGAACGATTAACAGTCAATGTTTGCTCATCAAGATTCACAGTCACGCGATAGCATCACCATCATCATTCGCAGTCAGTGTTTGCTACTTTGCTCGCCGAGATTCACAATCATCGAGATTCAACTTCGCCATTTGTCGTTCGCCATTCGCTAGTTAGGGTCTGGATTTCCGATTATTTGCTCGAGTCTTCGACTCTTTAGTATGGTTTCAAAACTTTAGTTTACTTTTTATTATTTAATCCCATTTAATTTGTTGTTTTAAATTTTTAATATTTTATTATTTAGTAATTTACTATTAGTATTTAGTAACTATTTATATGATTTATTATTTAGTAATTGTGTTAATAATAAATATTAAATATACATGTGTGTAAGTTCGATTAGTTTATTATTATTTTTTATTCATTACTGTTAGTTTATTATTAATATTATTCTTTTAAACTTTAAAGTTTAAAATAATAAAATATTATCAAGTATAAATTATATTATATTGTATTGTATAGAATGTTACATTTACAGGATAATATGTTTTATTAAATTTCAAGGCACAAATCAAAGGTTCATAATATGCAAGGGGTATTCATTGGGCAGTGCAGGACCAAGGTACAGTGAAAAAATTCAGAACAGTGAATGCAAGGTTGAGTAGTGGGCCTTGGGCAGTGAGGAATCAAGATTCAGGATACAGGGAGCAGCATGTCTAGTCATCCATTAGAAATGAAATATATCGTCCAGATAGATGATTAAAAAACAAATATGAGATGCACCTTATGCAATGGTAATATCACAAGCAGTGTCACTAGAGTTCGATACCATTACCTTGGAGGATCTGCAGATGTGAAATGTTGTACCATAGCAAATGAAAATTCAAAGGAAGTGAAGTATGCAAATTTCATAACACGGGTGAAAGGTAAATATGATGAGAGTCGTGCTGGATCATTTGCTTCAGAAGCAAAAAAGGCTAAAATCCAACAATCTATCTCACAAATTGGCTCATTAAATAGTTCAAGTGGTGCTCCATCACCATTTACCAGTGGAAGTGCAAGTGAAGCTAAAAAGTCACAGGGTTCATTAAAGTCCATGTGGAGGCCACAACAAAAGCATGACGTAGATAAGTTGGCAGTGAGATTGTTTTATGTTAAAACCATTCCTTTCAATGCCATTCGTTCCCCACATTTCAAAACCTTTCTAGATGCAGCAATTGAATTTGGGAAGGGTTACACATTGCCTTGCTATGAAAGAGTAAGAACTAGTCTTCTTGAAGAGGAAGTGGCAGCGATATCCACTGAACTAGCTGAAATTAAAAAAATTAAAAAAGAACAGGTTGCACAATAGTAAGTGATGGCTGATCCGATTCAAGAAGACGGCCCCTCCTAAATATTTTGGCAATATCACCTAATGGTGCTGTGCATAAAATCAATCGATACAAGTAATGAACAAAAAACTTCTCTTTTCATTTCCCAATGCATCGAATCAACGATTTTAGAGATAGGGGAAAAGAATGTTGTTCAAATCATTACAAATAATGCAGCAAATTGTAAAGGAGTAGGGGATATACTCATAGATAGATTTCCTCATCTTTTTTAGACACCAAGTGCTGCACATGTGCTAAATCTTTTGCTTGAAGACTTATCAAAACTGGAGTGGGTAAGTAATATTGTGATTGAAGGCAAACAAATATCTAAGTTTATCCTCAATCACTGCTTGACATCAAACTTGTATCGTTCATTTTCAAAGCGTGAGCTTCTATCCCCTGTCGAAACAAAATTTGCCACCAATTTCATTGCTTTGCAAAGGGAGGTAGAGGAAAGGACAGCATTGAGAAAAGTAATGGTTACTGATGAATGGGCAAAGTCAAAACTTTCTAAGAAAGCCCATTCAAAAGATATTGAGAGAATAATCTTAAGGAACACATTTTGGGAGGGGGCCAAGAAAATCATAATGGTGTTTGAGCCTCTTGTTAAAATTTTGAGAATGGTTGATAGCAATCAACCTTGCATGGGCTTTGTGTATGAGGGAATAGACAAAGCAAAGGAAGAAATTCAAAAGTTACTTGCAGGTAATGTTGAAGAAATCAAGAGCATTTGAGAAATTGTGGACAAGCAATGGTTCATACTACATCGTCTTGTACACGCAATAACTTGCTATCTAGATCTTAAATCAGTAGAGGTAGATTATGATGCAGATGAAGAGATAATGAGAGGTGTATTTGCAACAATAGATAGGTTGCTTATTGATG
Source organism: Torreya grandis (assembly GCA_037957365.1). NCBI lineage: Eukaryota > Viridiplantae > Streptophyta > Pinopsida > Cupressales > Taxaceae > Torreya > Torreya grandis. Next base: position 96,624 of record JARHVA010007057.1, read on the forward strand.
AAAAAGAGAATGAAGCAACAAGGCAGCAACTTGCTATTTTCAAGAACCAACTGAAAATGTTTGGCACCAAGGAAGCAAAGGCAAGTAGGGTGAAGTGGGAACCATCTAAATGGTGGCAGACTTATGGGGCTTCTACTCCACAATTGCAGAGGCTTAACGTGCGAATCTTCAGCCAATGTTCCAGTGCTTCTGCATGTGAAAGAAACTGGAGTACACATGACTTAATCCACACCAACAAGGAGAATCGACTAGGGGCTCAAAAACTCTCTGATCTTGTGTTTTTTCATAGCAATCTACAATTGCTTACTCACTCTCTTGCAAATGAAGATGAAAACTCTCACCTTGGCGAGCCATACTTTGAAGATGAAGAAAATATTGATGTTGTTGATAAGCCTACTAGTGTAGGATTAGACGATGATGCCACTGCTAGTAGTGATTTTGGTGTAGATGCAGGGTTTGATGTTGTAGATGTTTAAATTTCATTCTTATTTTTAGTTAATGCTGAAAACTTTAATGTTAAACTTTAAGTATTTGTATGATGTTGAACAATGAACATTGATGATTGAACACCGAGTTTAAGTTTTAACACTTTATTGGATTTTGCTATCATGTGTTATATAGATGTCAGATACTTATCAACTTATTTATGTTTATGTTTTTCTGTTTACAAATATGTTACATGAATGATATATTTAGTTTTTATAATTTATAAAAAAATCTTAACCGAACTACCGAACTTACCGAACCGAACTTTTTTCAAAATTCTGAACTTCCGAACTTTTTCCCCCTTCCGAACAAACCAAATTTTTCGAACATGGTAACTATGGTTATAGTTAGTAATTTAACTATTTTTATTTATTATAAAAAGGTAAGTAGAAATAAATCAAAAAGTAGATGGACAACTAGAATAGTTGCAAAGGACATGTAGAAATGAATTAAAAATTTAAGTAGACAGTTAGAAAACCTGGAAAGGTTAGATATACAGCTGGAACAGCAGGATAGATTAGGTAGGCAACTAGAAACATTAAATGCCATTGTGAGATTGATAGCCTATATTACAGGCTTCTCGTACATAAGAAGACTCAGAAATAAAGACATATCAAGACATATCATTTGGTATCAGAGCCTAAATCAAGCCTCTACAATCTTCAGCCTCTAATATATTTAATGTATCTGGCAGAAATTGAGGGTTTAAACTTTGGTTTACTTTTAGTTTTGTAACAGTAACCCTACATCTAGTTCATTTTGTTGTTTGCCCCCAGATTTTGATTCTCCAGCTTTTAAAATACTGTGTATATCTGGCACCCTACCATCCAAACTTTTCATGGGCCCACTCTCCAGGGATTGAATCAGTAGCCCTGCAGCAGATTACTTGGCCCTGTTGTCGTTGCTAATCCCTTTCTGCATCATTGTAAAAAACAGATCTGCACTCTACCAAATCAGCACTTATCAGATCTGCAATCTACACTTTGTATCAGATATGCCTCCCCTTTTTGTGTTTTCCTTGGTTTGTATCAAATACAAAACATCAGATCTGCACTCTGTACCAAATCCACACTTATCAGATCTCTAATCTACACTTTGTATCAGATCTGCACTCTGTACCAAATCAAGACTTATCAGATCTGCAATCTACACTTTGTATCAGATATGCACTCTGTACCAAGTCAACACTTATCAGATCTGCAATCTACACTTTGTATCAGAACTGCACTCTCTACCAAATCAACACTTATCTGATCTCCAATCTACATTTTGTATCCGATCTGCACTCTGTACCAAATCAACACTTACCAGATCTGCAATCTACACTTCATATCAGATATGCCCCTATTTGGAAGGACAATTTTGGGGTGGTTGTAATTTATATTTAATAGAATCTACGATATTACCCATTGTCTTTTCCCAAGTGAAGGAAATATCCCTACTTTCCTCCTGAAAGATCCGTCTATTTCTTTCTTTACAAATATTCCATAACAGAAGGGTTATTCCACTCCATATAGTTTGAGAATAATTTTTCTCATGTTTAACATATATTCCCCATTCTCGAAATGGTTGCTCAAAGCATTGAATACCCATCCAAGGGATATCAAATAAGTCCACCAGCTGCTTCCATAATCCAGATACCCATGGGCACTCAATAAAAAGATGATTAACAGTTTCTTCATTTTGTAGACATAACACACATCTGAAAGAACCATGAAATCCACTTCTCCTTAAGTTATCTCCTGTAAGAACTCTTCTTCGTAGCAGCAACCAAGCAAAGAAAGTAACCTTTGGCCAAATGATTTCCTGCCAGAGATGACTGAAAATGTCTTTCAAAGGATGAGGATTGACTTGGCAAAGAGAATCATATCCCACTGAAACGGAATATATACTTTTAGATTTGTTCCCCCAGGCATGTACATCTGGTGTATTAAAGCATGAAAGAGATCTAGATTGCAGGATATGAGTAGCCACTACTTTTTGATCTTCCAATAATTGCAGCGGCCATTCTTGAATTGTAGTCCATATTTTGCCAACCTCCCAATGATATGTACCAGATTTACAATAGTTGGCAACCTTGATCCATCCTACCTTATGAAGCTCTTCCATCACTCTCTGCATAACTCGATATCGGACAATAATTAGAGGGTGTCCATCCCAAGAATCCGTCCAAAAGTTTGCAATTTGTCCATTTTTAATAATCCACTAGAAATGTTTCTTAATTATCTCCTCACCTACTCTTAGAACGAAAAGAATTGGGGATCCATGAGGAAAAGACAATTGTTTTATCTGATCAGGTTTCTTATGCTCAGCATATTTAGCTCTAATGTTCAGTGCACACAAGTCATCTGGTGTATCCAGCATCCTCCAATATAAATTGGCCGCTAAAGCCCTATTATGAAGGATAATTGAATGAAGCCCTAGCCCGCCTTCTTTCTTTGGCTGCAATAGAGTTTCACATTTAACCAAGGACCATTTCCTTTTATCCTGGGTTCCGCTCCAAAAGAAATCTTTTACACTAAGCCTTCATCGCCCTTAAATTTTTTTTAGGAATATTTAATATAGAGGATACATAAATAGGCAAGGCTTGGAGAACAATGTTTACCATAGTCAATCTACCTACTGATGATAGCCATTTGTTTGACCCTTTATGTAATTTTGCCTTAACTTTGTCTATCAGCCAATTCCAATCCTTTATTCTGCCTTCTGCCAAGGGTACACCCAAATAAGTAATTGGTAGAGAACCCTTTTTAAACTAGTAGGATATTTCAGTATGGTTGTTACATGAGTCAAGTAGACTCACTATCTTATGCTTAGGGATAGTATTGGATTCCTTATTTCAAGGAGATCCAATCCCTATTTATGTGTGTAATATTCTCTTAATTCAATAATGCTAATGATTCGTATTTGTTGTTTGGTTACATTCTGGCCCAAACCTTTCTTTTGGAACCATAGCGAAGAATTCATTATCATGGTGGGAGTAACGTAGCTTTGTTTGAGGTTATCTCCAAAACGTTTCGGCGATCTTAAGGAGGCTTGTTTAGCGCTACAGCTTGTAAATTAATCTGTGTTGCGGACATTTAGTAATTTAGTGCTTAGTTAAATGGAAACGGCATGTTAATTTTAATCTGAGTGAAATGTTTTTGCATCATCCATTCTAAAGATATCTATTTGGTTTTCTGCCCACGAATCATCTGCAGAAGGAAGAAAAGACAAGGAATTGTTTAAATGTTTTTTGCTTTTGTTTTTTTGAGGCCACGCTTGACACCCATCTGAGATTTATGGATTTCTAACCAATTATCTGAGTCGACGTGTTGTTTGTGCATCTCATACAACATTGATCTCTTTTTTTTTTAAATCTCTTTGGTTCAATCTGGTGTTCAGGTTGATTCTCCAGGATTCATTGTTCCCTACCGGCTTGATATGTGCTTCTTCTTTCTCCAATTTTGCCCAACATCAACACAGACTTTGAATCTGCCAGATTCAAGCCCACCGCAATTCTTCGATGCCAAGCTCACCCCACATTTTATATTCAATTTTTTATGATAAGCGTAGAGTGTACATTTTACTATATTTTTTGTGTCAAAAGTGGGATGTAGTGTGGTGGCCTATGCAAGGCTATAGTTAGATCTAGTAGCATCCTCTTTAAGTCTATATTTGAGTGTGTCAAAATTGCTTGTAAAGGACGCATTATTGGTAGAAACCGACGCCCTGTACTGTTGTTTTTGACCAATTCTTAAAAAATGGATATTCCACTAGAAAAATATTTTGGTCTCAATTTTCACACCTGGAAGGTAAAAATACAAATGCAATTGATGAATAAGAATTTATGGGGAATTGTAAGTGGAAAAGAAAAACTACCAACAGATCAAAATAAGCTATTGGAATAGCAAAGTAGGGATGACAAAGCAAAGGCCATTATTGGTCTTGCTCTTTCAGACTCTGAGCTACATTACGTAGACTTAGAAAAGTCATTTACAGAGATATGGGATAGTCTAAATAAATTGTTTGGAGCAAAAGCAATAAATGCGAAATTCTCACTAGAACTCCAATTATTTAGGTTCAAAATGGGTGATGGAGACTCCATAACAAGTCATATAAACAATCTAAGGTCTCTCAATAGACAACTAGTAGAAGTCAAAGCCACAATAGAAGATGAAGATGCAAAAGCTATCATATTAAACAGTTTGTCCTCTAAATATAACAATGTAATTTTTACTCTTGGACAAATGTCATCTCAAACATTGGAAGACATGATTTCAGCTCTTCTAGCTGAAGAAAAGAGAACAAGTGAAGACACTGAAGAGGAAAGTGCAGCAATAGCAAAAAATAAGGCCAGCTCATCTTTTCAGATAAGAAGTGATAAAAACAAATCTTCAAGAAAAAAGCTTCTTTGTCACTATTGTAAACAACTAGAACATCATATTATGTACTGCAAGAAACGAGCTCAAGATCTCGTAGATGATAAATTGGAACAAAAAACTTTTGTTACTGAAGAAACTAATTGGGATGAATATCTTCTCTACACTAGTCGTGAAGATTCCTCTCAACATAGTGGCAAAGACTATATCTTCTAAGAGTGTGTTGGTGAAGATTCCTCTCAACATAGTGGTGAAGACTATATCTTATAAGAGTGTGTGTGTATTTAAATAAGAATAGAAGAGCATTCCTATTAACATGTGTGGTGTGAAAAAATAAAAAATTGCATCTCTCCATGATGATAATAGTCTAAAGAATCATCTTCATGTAGCAAACATGTAAGAAGTGTGACTGATTGGTTGAAGTGTTTGTATGAATTGGTTGATGGGTCCTAGTTCATAAAACATGTATTCACGTTTATAGGTTGATGGGCACCTATTCGTGTCAGATGTAGTTCCCAAAATCTCTATTTCTATCCATAGTCATGTGCAAGTCCTGTGATTGCACGCTATATTTCATTAGTGTGAATTTTTGATATATTATCACACTAGGGGAGGGAATGATAGGATATTTCAATTTGGTTGTTACGTGAGTCATCACACTAGGGGAGGGAATGATAGGATATTTCAATTTGGTTTTTACGTGACTCACTATCTTAGGCTTAGGAATAGTATTGGATTCCTTATTTCAAGGAGATCCAGTCCCTATTTATGTGTGTAATATTCTCTTAATTCAATAATGCTAATGATTCGTATTTTTTGTTTAGTTACATTATAGCCCAAACCTTTCATAAACTTGAATTTATTTTGAATCATTATTTGTTGTCTTTGAGAGCAGTGGAAGAAGGCGATTTTGGATTTATATTCATTAATCAGCTGTCCTGTAGCTCTTGGAAATAAGTAAAAAAAATTGTACAGAGTAGACGCTTCATTCTGGGTAGCCTTTCCTAGCAATGTAGAGTCATCAACAAATTGTAAATGAGTGAGAATTGACCCCATGAGCTAGTTTAATACCTCCTAAATTGTGGTCATCGCATTTTTTAGTGATCAATCTACCAAGGCATTCTGTAACAATGATGCATAAGAAGGGGGGGATATCGGGTCACCTTGCTGAATACCCCTTGTTGCAGTGAAAATCTGAGTTAGGGTACCATTTACTAAAACTGAATACAAAACCAAAGAAAGGCAAGCTTTGACCCACTCAATCCATTCCAAAGAAAAACCAAAACAAATCAAGACATTATAGAGAAAGGCCCAGTCAACTCTGTCATAGGCTTTTGAGAGGTCAAGCCGAATAAACATTGAAGGAGATTTTTGCATATGCATAGACTTCAGAGCTTCCTGTGCAAGGACTATTTCATCATGGATTTGCCTTCAACAAATCCCCCTTGTTCTAGAGAAATGATCTTATGCATTAAGGGTTTCAGCCTATCTGTTATTATCTTCGTAATAATCTTATACAACACATTACAAAGAGCTATGGGTCAAAAGCCTGAGATGGACTCCACTTCTAAAGACTTTGGAATCAAGGCAATAAAAGTTTTAATTTCTCGAAGAACTGTCTTAGTTGTTCTCACCTCTTCCACTACTTGTAGAAGATCATCTTTAATTATATCCCAAAAGAATTGATAAAACTCTATCGGGAGACCATCTGGTCCTGAAGTTTTACCCTTACGCATATTGAAAACAACCCTCCTCAACTCTTGGTCAGAAATTCCAGCAATAAGACCTTTATTATCCTCCTCTGAGATGATCCTTGGAATATTTCCAAGAACCCCTTTTTATTTTGTCCTGTCTGTAACTTCAGCAGTAAACAATTGAGAAAAATAGTCCTTAGCTATAGCTTTCAACCCCTCCAAACTATACTCTTCACTTCCATCAGCTGCTTTTACGGAAAATATAGTTTTTGGATCTTCTTGCCAAGAGGGATTTATGAAAAAAGATTGTATTTTTGTCTCCCTCCTTAAGCCACTGTACTCTTGACTTCTGCTTCCAAAGTAACTCCTCTTGTTTCCTATTCACAAAGATCTGACTTTAAAGAGAGTTCCTTTTTGCTGAGTTGTGTGGTAAAGCCATTATTTCAAATGACATCATTAATATACTCTAATTCCTGAGTTATCTGTTTCTGTTTTTCCTTTACATCGCCAAACTCTTTCCAATTCAATATTTTCAGTTTAGCTTTGATATAGTTTAATCTTTTGACAAAAGTATAAATATGAGTACCATAGTTTGCCTTACCTTCATTCCACCACTGCTGAATTAAATTTCTGATGTTCTCATGCCAAAGCCACATAAGTTAAAATCTAAAAGGCGCGTGAAAAGGATGTGTGTGCCATAACTCTAAACATACAGGCCAGTGATCTGAACCTGCATTATTAAGAATTTTCGCCTTTGGAAGATATCCTCGCTGCCACAAATCCTCCAAAATCAGAAATCTATCTAATCTTTCTACAATAAATTATTGTCCTTGCCTTTTGTTGGACCAAGTCATAAGACCATTCCCCAGTTTGACATCAACCAAATAAAGAGAACTCATGAATCGTAAGATAGTTAGTGAACTAGGATCCAAAGTGGAAGTGCGTCCTTTTTTTCCTGCTAAACTTAAGATAGTGTTAAAATCTCCTCCTAGCACCACAGAAGCTTCTTGATTGGAATGGGTCATGTATTCCATATTTTGCCATTGTGATCCTTTTTCCTCAAAAGAAAGTGGGGAACAGACATTAATGAAAAGAATCTTTTTAGACTCCTCCCTTGATTGAGCTAGCAGAAATAAGACACTTTTGCTACCAAAAGAGGTTAGAACTACAATCTTCTTCGGATTCCACAAACATGTCACTCCCCTGAAGCCACTTAAGAGCTAAGAAAGATCACCTGAGAAAGAGGCAATATCTTACTTGCCATTTCATTCATCAATTCAGCAGAAGCTTTAGTTTCCTGAATAAAGAGCAAATGAGGATTACTAGTCTGGATCATTCTCCGAATTTCATTTACCTTGCATGGGCTACCTTTCAACCCTTTAATATTCCATGTATAATCTTCATTGAGAAGGTTAAGTGAGCATGTGGGCTAAATACCTGACTTTTCCTGTTGAACTTGGCTTTTGACCTGCTTTCTATATATAGAATTGATTAGATTTTCTACCCACTTTCTGATTTGTATCCATTTTCATCTTCTTACTAGTTTCCTGACTTGTCCCCATAGGGACTTCATTAATCTGTAAATCTGAATCAGTAGTTTTGGAGAAAATCACTAAGGTTGGCTCCAAACCATCCTTTCCTTCACTTTGAGCCATGTGTGATTCAAATTTGTCATGGAACTTTGTTTCCCTTTGATAGCTTTTCAACTTCTGCGAATTATCATCTACATGATTTGTAACAGAAACCCTAGATTGCTGTTGGATTTCCTTGGTTTTTTGCACATCCATGGACTGCATATTATTCTGAAATTGGGTCTCTGGCACCTGTGTTTCCATGATTTCATCAGTTTCCATATTCCTCATTTTCTACTGGAAGGCTAGCAAATCTATTAGGATTGATTCCAAGAGGGTTTCTACTGACATTATCTTCACAGTATTCTTTTTCTTAGGGATTGTGAATTCATCCTGATCTTTTACTTCAGTTTTTTTATTAGGGATCTTTCGTTGACAGTCCTTAACTAAATGGCCATATTCATGGCATACTCTGCATCTGAAAGGTATATTTTCATAATCCACCTCCTATTTCCACGTTTCCTCACCAGCATCAAGAGTAACATTACAAGGAAGAGGTTTATTAAGGTCAAGCAACACAGATTCTAGCATATATAATTTGCTTGAAATTCAACGAGCTATCAGCAGTCATCATATAGGTTCCCAAAGTATTACCTATAGCTGTGAACACTGTTTAATTCCAATATTCAGCAGTCATCATATAGGTTCCCAAAGTATTTCCTATAGCTGTGAACACTGTGTAGAGATCGTAACTGCTACGTAGCTTGGTTATGAAAGGATTGATCACTCCATTGAGCGAGATCATCTTTTGATTACCATCTCGCCACTGTGCTACCTCCTCCAACAGTTGCATCCTTAGAAGGCCATGAACACATCACCATGCACGTTCCTATCACTCCAACTACAATCCAATCTTCATTCTTGGGCCAGTTTGCAATGCAGTAAACCGATGATGAAATCCGTATTGCTCATCTCATTCCTTAGTTGACAGCGGTTCCCAATCTTGAGCAAGCTTACTCACAGCTCCAGACAGACTTTTCACAACTTCAATATTGGCTTTCTCCTCATGTTTCTTTGCTTCCCATATGTTTTGTTCGTAAGCAGCAAGGACACCCAACAGATCCATATTCTGCAACATCTATGCTTGAGTTCCATGCCTCTTCCCACTACAAGAATATCTTCCACACAGATTATCAATTTTTGGAGCTTGGATCTCCAGGAAATTTTGTTCCCAAGTGTTCCAACTCTTCTCATTCAATATGATTAAACCAGTTTTTGAAGCTTGGATTTCCTCGTGAGAATCATTTTGGATCTCCAAGAAATTTCATTCCCAAGTGTTCCAACTTTTCTCATTCAACATTTAGATTATATTCATTTGGGGATTCCAATGTTGCTATTCGTATTTGCATGCACTTCATATCCTGCAAGATTCCATTTTCACTTGGTTCATCTACTTTAATTTGCAAAATTGGGGAAATTTTCCTCTAAGCATAGAGGAATTGCTGAGGTAAATCACTATTTTTATTATTTATTATATATAAATGTAGATACAGATTAATCAAAAAGTAGATGGAAAGCTGGAACAGCTGTCAAGAACAGATAGAAATGAATTAAAAAGTTAGGTAGACAGCTGGAACAACTGGAAAGGTTACGTAGAAAGTTGGAACAGTTGGATAGGCTAGGTAGACAGCTAGAAACATCAAATGCCATTGTAAAGATTGTTAGCCTATATATACAGGCTCCTCTTATGTAAGAAGACCAAGAAATATATTCAAACATAAAGACATATCAGCCACGAAGAAGGATGCTTATGACAACATGGAAGATCAGGCGAATGTGATGTTGTAGCACTACATTTATCCTAAGCTTCTATTCAATGTCTCTAGGTAGGATACACCCACGAAGGTGTGAGATGCGTTGAATAGTATATTCGGTGTACCAGATGAGGATCGCGTTCAGATTCGATCTGGAACTAATTAAGTTAAATCCTTCAAATTTCAAGAGGATTGACGATCACGTGGACAAGATCCATGACATTCAATTTCAGCTTGGCATGTGTGGAGAGGAGTACATAAAGGATAATCAATTAGTAGACATTGTGATGAAGATTCTGAAATCGCCATATGATTCATCCATCTCTTCACACATATCCAAAAAGACCATGTTCAAGGACAAGGTGGAGGCATCTTTTAATGATTTCTCCAAGACGTTGATTATGGAATAGGTGTCTAAGTTCATTCCATTAGGGAAGCTAACATGTTCCCAGCAACAGGCAAACATGATTCAAGGGAAAGCTGAGAATAAGTCCAAGTAGAATAGTAACAAATAAGGGCAGCCAAGGGAGTGGATACCAAGATGCCAATAGAGGTGAGACCAAGAAGGGTGCTGAAGAAGGTGATGCCAAGAAAGGCAAGAAGAAAAATGGATGCTACTACTGCAGCAAGATGGAACATCATGAGTTTATTTGCACCAAGAAGATATACGATCTGATTGAGGGGAATGAAAAGCTTAACTATCGCCAAGGTAAAGGTAGTGATAAGGATTCGTCTCTAGTTGCTTGCACATCTAAAGCTTTTACAAACTCACACTTTTAGATCTGAGTGGATAGTCGATTCAAGATGCATTCATCATATGGCCAAAGGATGGGAATCTGTTTTCTTCACTCGACAAAGTTGAAAATGGGAAGATTTATATTGCAGATAATTCAGCTCTAACAGTTCAGGAAACGGTGATGTTGAATTGTCTTGGAGGTTTATTTATAATGTTTATCATGTACCTAATCTAAGTTGTAATCTGCTATCTGTATATCAAATAATCAATCACATAAGGAGTTTTGGTTTGACACATTTGATACTGCCAAAAAAAAATCGGGTAGTTGCTGATAAAACATTGGATAAATATGCTAAGGCTTATATGTTCACACGATTTGAGGATGTTCCAAGGATTCACAGGCAATTTGTATTGTTGGTCAAGCATGATGAGGATAGTCGCCTTTAGTATTTGAAATTCTGTCACCTAAACTTCAAAAACATGCAATTGATGTATTGTCTAAAGATGGTCCACAATCTTCCTTCATTCCACCTAAGTGCTTTTATGTGAGATATTCTTCAAAGGGATTGATATGTATACAAGGTCAACACTCATTCATTCCTCACCTTAAACAAACCAAAACAACTCACAAGGCAACTTACCAAAAGCATTCAAGTCATCAAAGCTTCCCTATTTTACCCTATTTCCATATTAGTCATAGGGAAAACACATCTACAGGTCTGAAGTACTTAAGGAACATCCCATAATCCATATTTTCTAAATTACAAACTAAGTCACTCTATGTAGTAGTTTAGCACACATTGCATCCTTATGCACACGCAAGCCCACATGTAGGCGATAACTACATGATTTTGAGGCCCTCTTTGGATTATTGGTTATGTAGGTATCACCCATTGATAGAGGGGTCTTTGGGGTTAGCTCAACACCATGTACCCACTAGTGGATGTGGTACACGGTGTTGAGCTAACCCCAAAGACCCCTCTATCAATGGGTGATACCTACATAACCAATAATCCAAAAGGGGCCTCAAAATCATGTAGTTATCCCCTACATGTGGACTTGCGTGTGCATGATGATGCAATGTGTGCTAAACTAGTACATAGAGTGACTTAGTTACAAGAAAATACGGATAATGGGATGTTCCTTCAGTGCTTCAGACCTGTAGATGTGTTTTCCCTATGACTAATATGGAAATAGGGTAAAATAAGAAAGCTTTGATCACTTGAATGCTTGATAGAATGATTTTGGTAAGTTGCCTTGTGAGTTGTTTTGGTTTGTGTTAGGTGAGGAATGAATGAGTGTTGACCTTGTATACATATCAATCCCTTTGGAGAATATCTGACATAAAAGCACTTAGGTGGACTATCTTCTACCATGGGTGTGTGCAAGGGATATGTTCTCGAGAAACATCACCAAGAAAATTTTGAGAAAGACAAGGCATGGCATGCAAAGGCACATTTAGAGCTTGTGCTATCTGATTTGTGCTAAAAGAACCATCTATCCGTTTCAAGTGCAAGGTATATCTTGACACTTATTGATGATTTTTCTAGGAGAACTTGGATCTATAAAAAAGTTCATTGCATGGAAAGCTATATTCGAGAAAAAAATTGGGCATGTTGTGAAATGTTAGATCAGACTGTTGGGGGAGTGTATCAACAAAGCTATGGACACATTTTCCTCTAAATGGGATATTGTGTGGCAATGCACTATGACATATACTCCTCAACAAAACGGTGTAGCTCAGCAAAAAAACTAAACATTTGTTGTGAACTATGCCAACTACATTTTGAATCAGGTTCCTACTAGAGCTATCCCTGATGTTACTCCACAAAAGAAGTGGATTGGTAGGGGGTTTCAAGAGTGTGGCATGGGCTCACATCCCGAACGAGAAGCAAAAGAAGCTTGATCCCCAATGAGGAATCCAAGGCCTAAAAACTATGGAATATAGTACAAGGCAAGGTGATCATTCGAAAAGATGGGCTTGACAAGGTAACATCATATGAAGATGCACAAAAATGTAATTGTTGTCCAGAAGCTCCTGTTGCTATATAGATTTTTGATGTTTCCATTATATTTGATGATGGTGGAGCTCCAAAGATCGATGACTAGGCTCCTTCTAGGATTGTCATTGAGAAGATTGTTTTGGAGGATGATTAGGTGGCTTCGATGAGCGATGCTTGGAGGCCATCATGGCTTTTATTGGAGATGCACCTACATGTGGAGATGCTCAGGTTGAGGAAATTCCTGCACCAGAGGCTCCAACACATGGTGTTCCTACTCAAGATGACTTTGGCTCTGGAGGATGGTTAGACACCCTAAGTTATTAGCTAAGACTCTTGAGGAGGTTGAGGGTGATGGTGGGGATGAGAGAAGCACTTGACCTAGGTGGAAAACTAAGGGCCAATTATGCACTCATTATAAGGTTGGTGGAGACTTGTGATCCGCAATCTTACAAGGAGGCCAAGGGCATAGGAGACTGGGAGAAGGCTATGAAGGATGAATCCAACTTTTTGATGAAGCAAAAGACTTGATAGTTGGTATCCTATTTGTGTGGGAAAAATATTTTTAAGTGCAAGTGTGTTTACAAAAACCAAATTTCCTTTAAATGGATTTGTGAAGAGATACAATGCAAGTTTGGTGGATAAGGATTTACCACAAAAGGATGGGATTGATTATTATGAGACTTATGCTCCAGTTGCTAAGATGGAATCAATCCACACAATTCTTTCACTTGCTAAGGGGAGATTCTAGAGGAAATGTTTTGCTTCCTCCTAGGATCCCCCAACATGGCTCCTCTAACCCTATATATTCACCGGAAAGCGTTATCATATCTCTCATAGTGATCAATAATGGCTAAGATGATTCCTCTACTTTAGGCACGGACAGAAACATTCGATGAGATTTGCCTCCAATCTTCATTGGCAAATGCTCTTCGGGATTTGTTCACCCCTCTTTACTATTTGTATTGGTTTCTTTGCCACTTGCGTTAGTGGCATGCTGCTCTATTTTGTCTTTGTACTTTATTTCTTTGGTTCACCTCTAGGATTCTCTCTTCCTAGAATTTTCTATTGCTAATGGCTGTATCCTTCAGTCCCATTGACTTGTTCTTGGTCATTTGTGGACATTAAGAATATGACTTGCAGACAAAGTTGGATGGAAGGTACATCAAATGGATCTTAAGTGTGCCTTGATGGTGAGCTTAAGGAGAAGATCTATTTGAAGCAACCATAAAGATTTAAGAAGCATGATGGGTACTCCAAGTTTGTATGTAGGCTTAGGAAATTGCTTTATGGATTGAAGTAGGCACCTCGGGCATGGTATGAGAATATTGACTGGTTATTTCTCTCTTCTCGCTTCGCCATGTGCAAATCTGAGCACAATGTGTATGTCAAACATAATGATGATCACATGCTTATTGTGGTTCTTTATGTGGATAATTTGATCATTAATGAAGATAGCGCATGCTTAACACAAAATATTAAGGATCAATTGAAGATCATTTTGGAGATGACAAGCTTGGGCCTGCTGCATTAATTTTTGGGCATTCAGGTTTGGCATATAAAGGATGGGATTTTTATCTCACTGCCTAAGCAAGTTGTGTGCTATCATATTTCAATTCAGAGTTAAGTTGACAGCACAATGCTCTAATCAAGCAGCTGATGCAATTTTGTACAGGCAGCTTGTTGGGAGTCTTCTATACTTGACTTGTACTAGGCCGGACCTTTCCTTTGCAGTTGGCATGGCATGTAGGTTCATGCAAGTGCCTAAGGAGAGCCATTGGTAAGTGGCTTAGAGGATACTGAGGTACATACAGAGTACTGCTCACTTGGGTATGTACTGTCGTGAAGTTGAGTGGTGCTTGTTAGGATACACAAACTCAGGTTTCAAAGGCAGTCCACTTCACAATGTGTTCCATTTGGGTTTCAATCCTTTTAACTGGGCGTTCAAGAAGCAAAAGGCAATTGCTAGATCTACTCCAAGGAGAAATATAGAGGAATAGTTAAAGCAACTCAGGAGATCGTGTGTATCAAGGAGCTATAGGTGGAGTTGGGTATTCCACAAGTTTTCCCAACCATTATGTACAGCAACAGTGAGGGTGCTATTGCATTTACTCACAATCCAGTGGACTGGCAGAATAAACATATTGAGGTCCATGACTTCATTGGGAGCTACATTCATGATGGTGTAATGGATTTGCAATTTATGCTGTGTGTGAATCAAATTGCAGACATCTTCACAAAGCAATTAGCTGAGGCAAAGTTCATTTGGTTGTAGGGCTTGCTAAGGCTTTCTGAAACTGTCATTAGAGGGGACAGCGAGTGATTGACTCCTTCAGGGGGAAATGTTGGCTAAGTGAATGCCACCTTCTTCAATGCCCTCTAAGTAGTGATTTAGCCAGGATATTAGAGAAGATGTAAGTAATCTCTCTTGACCAGTTTTTTTTATCTCCTTAATTTACAGAATACATTGGGATGTATGTCAATAGGCTCGAGCGGCCAACTTACCTCACACATTATTAATTGTGCGTGGTTGAAACCCCACCCATCACGATCACATTCAAATTCTACTCTTCACTTCTATTGAGTATATTGTGTTCTGGGAATCCATAAGGGATTCCATCCCCATACCTTGGTGATATTATGTGTATGATGTTTTGCATGTTTATGGATATTTCATTTGTGTTCATCATGGAATAATACACTAAAACACTCATAAACAAGAGGTCATCTAAGTAATGTGAAAGGGAGATCAATGATGGGAACCAAGAGGCCACATCATTGAGGAAACCAACCAACATGATGTTAGCAATCTCCAAGCATAACATCGATCCATCCATGATCAATCCTCTCAAGGAGTGTTTAAGTAGGGTTGTGCCATATTCACTTGATAATATGGCCAAAGGTTGAGCAATGGGAATGTCGTACGTATACGTATAGGTATATGTATATGTATGTGTGTGTGTGTGTGTGTGTGTGTGTGTGTGTGTGTGTGTGTGTGTGTGTGTGTCCTGGATTAATGCCTAGGATGCCTTCTTTCTCCAAAAAAGTGACCTACACTTTCGCATAGAATACCATGTTTCTTCAAAATGGGGATGTCGATTGGCTTGGTTGTCGAATATCTGTAATCTAATTTCTGCTTCCTCCCTTCTAAGATTGGGACAAATAAACCAATGTTGTATGCTTAAAGAGTTGCTCATCTGAAGTAGAGGGATCACCATCCTCCATAAAAATTGTCTCAAGATAATTAAGGCAGCTCTCTCAGGTCTAATAACAGGCCCAATAAGATCAGCAATCCCATGTTTGTATTTTCCAAGTCCACCACATGTATAGTCCATTTTTTGGAGTAAATTTAAACCAACAACCCTAGAAAAGCCTATGAAATCTACCAAGAGAAGCCCCTGAAATAAGCATTATACAAAGCACCATCATGAATAATAGTAGCATCATCATCAACATGAGAATCTCTGCCATGAGAAACCTGGGATAATTTTAAACCAATGCCCCGAGAGAAGCCTCTGAAATGAGCTTTATACAAAGCATCATCATGAACAAACGTAGTATCGTCATCAAAATGAGAATCTCCACCATGAGAAACAGATTTACTGGCAAGATCCTTTAAGTCTTCAACTTTCTTCACAAGAGACTCATTAAAAAGTTTGAGATTCAAGATCTGCTTGTCGTTTTCGGTCAAATGTTGATGAATCATGTGTGATGTGCTCTTGTTCTCGTGGCCACATATTTCTTTGAAGGCCACGAGTTGTTGACAATACCCACAAGATCACAAAGACTTCATGAAGGTTTGTTGGTGTACATGTAATCTCTACCACCACCACAACCCCAAATTAATGAAACTGGAGCATATATACCTGATAATTTTGTTTAAGTACGATCTGTGTCCAATATTAATAGAAAAAGGCGGTGTTGTATGCTAACACATTGAGCACAATCACAGACTAAGATGCATGATTTCACATTGCCACAACCTATGAAATGCATACAAGTTTGGCATTATCAACAAATACAGAAGCTTGAAGATAGGCACAAAGCACCGCATCAACATTGTGCACCTAATTTGCACAGGTATGTACTAAACCTGCACCAAACATACAGTGCATTTTGGCTATTTTATGGAGTATTCTATCAAGAAACTATTGGAGCCATTCTGATTAAAACTTGGGTAGATTATAAATATGCCTGCAAAAAAAAGGATTAAGAAAGAAGTGCACTCCAGTATTCCCCACTGTCTAAAACAGATATAGAAATAATATATCCCATAAATTTATGTTTCAGAAGGTAGCAGTTAACCAGCCTTGGTGCCATCTATTTAGTCGAATCTATTAAAAAAAAGAAATTTAAAAGTTAAGTTCAAAAAAATTCACGTAATATAAAAAAAAGTGAAATGGTTTAAGAAAGAAAATCATGATTCACCTGATACTGTGCAAGCATTTTAGAGACTGTTTTTGGAACCTCAATGGGAGTGTCTTTGACACCAAATTGTATGTTTTGTCTTGAAAAAGACTCTCCACTCTTTATTGGCTCGGTAGGGGAGAAGGCCTGAAATGGATTGAATGGGAAGGAAATACCACAATAAATTCCTTCATGTATAGTTGTTTCCAAAAAGTATTAAATGCTCAGAATGCGCATAAAACAATATGTTTGTGCGTGCAGTGTAGATGATGCATAAGTTTATATGCAGAGTGGCATAAAATACTTGTCAATAATCTAAAAACACTTAAAGTGAATCAAAGCACATTGCAGGTTACCTGGCAACGGGCATCATTCAAGTTATAGACAACTTTCAAGTGCCTTTTCAACTTTAACAGCAATGCCAAGGCAATGGCACCATAGCAATCACCCTGGATTGAGTTCAACACAGAAACCAAAGAGTCTTTTCAGATTTCGTTCAGACACAAATAAGAAGAATCTATAAGTGCTATATTGGTAGCATGAATAAGATCCCTTTACATTTATATTGGTCAAAGTTCCACCTTTTTTCATTAGCAGATGTGATTACCATAGGTATGCAGGATTGTCACAAGAGATGTATAACAATGTACTAATGCATCCCCATACAAACAAACAAAAAAGGGCAGATATTCCCGGTGATATCTTTTTGGCGGTGCCCTTAAATTTGGAAAATATTACGCTCAAAGGGCACTGGATAGTTTTTAGATAGGGTTTTGATCAAGTTTAAATGACTCGTGGATCTCAGCATATGATACATCAAATTCGTTAATAATTTCAGAATCTGATTGTTATGTAAATTTCCTTTTTTCAATATGATGTTTCTGGCCTTTTTTCCTAAAAAAGAAAAAAGAAATCAATTTGCTTCTTCCATAGTTATCAATGTATAGGTGCACCAATTTTCAAAAAAATCAAGGTACAGTTGAACACCAAAATACTAAAATCATAAATAAATTAGAAAATTTCAAAAATTAAAAATGCTACAAGATTCATAAATGAGAAATTCAAAATATATAAAAATAAACATTTAACAATAAATACTGATGTTGACGTACAATGCACCAATGGCTTGAGTGAAATTGAAATTATATCAATATAAAGACGAGTGTCAACAAAGAAGGGAGTACATACTAACATGCCAAGAAATTGGCATTCAAAACACAAAAAAGAAATGAAACTGATAAAGATTCATGCATCAAGTCCAGGCCCTGTTGTCAACCTGGTGTTGCACCCTGTTCGAAAACGTGTTGAAATGGCTAATCCTTGCTCTAGTTGAAACAATGGGATCTTCTCACGAGGGTGGGTGCCTCAATGATGAGAAGAACCTCCACAGAACGCTAGTTCCTGTAAGGTGTATCTATGAAGATCTCAATTTCTACGCTACAAACTGCGTAGAGAAAAGGGAAGGAAGAGCTTAAAAGAAAATCCTAGCTAAAATAGTGATACACCTAATTTGCTTGATCCACTCAAATCGAGCTTCTGAAACACTGATTCAGACAAGGAAGCGGCAGAACTTTAACTCCAATTGATCAATACACATAAGAATTTCATGAAAAGGTTCTATCTAATGATCTAAGATTGAAAGAAATGGAAAAATAGGCCTGATGAAAGGCACTAAACAACCACTAATATCAACTATAAACTCAGCAAAAGACGTTCAAACATAAAACGTGACCTGCATAAATGCCCAGCAACTAGGTACGAATTCAAATTTGACAAGGAAGAAGAAAAATCTATCACTTAGGCAAATCTATAACAACATTACACTATACCAACTACTGGAAATTGAAAAAACATAGTCTTCTTCTCATTGATTCTGAAAAAAGTTACAACACAATCTTTGGCAGAAGTTTACTCACCAAAAGAGGGATCATTTTTACAAGGCTAAAAAGCCATTAATATAGAAAATTACAAAAAGCCAAGAGATTGGTGTTTGAAAATAGAGAGGGAGTAAACTCCAACCAACTCAGCCTTGACAAAAGTCTATTTTGTCTTGCATGAAAATTCCTTGTGTTAAAAAGTGGACAGTGGGCTCAAACATTTGACTTTGTTTATGCATGATTGGCTGAGCCATGTCTAAAATTAGAGACTAGCTCTTTGGCGTTTGAAAGTGGACAACTGGGCTTGTTAAAACGTCCACCTCTCTTTGCATGGAAATCCACGTTAAGAGTCAATAGATGAGCTCTACTTGGACTGCTGGAACGTTTGGAGAAGCGTGACTTTGACTAGTCAAACTGTGGGTCAACTAAAACTTAGAAATATGCCAAAAATAACCCTTGTTCGCATGTATTTTCTCTTATTTTGGTCTGCCTATTCGTGTCTATTTTTTACGGGATTCTATTTTTGGATTACTGTCTATATTTGGTCTATATTTCCTCGGATTTCCTGGCTATTCCCTTAGCCTAATTCTTTCAGATATTCTTTTTTATCTACGGATTTCCTTTGGTCTCGGATTTTCTTCGGATATTATGCTTTGCCTGTATATATTATCTTCGAGTTTTTTGGCTATCTCCTTGATCTTATATTCCTTCGGATTTCTTTCTTGCCAATTTTTCCAATTTTATTCTCTTTGGCTTTTATGTCTTGCCCCCTAGATTTACCTTTGGTTTTCTTGCGGACTTTTATTATCTCCTTGGCTTTATTATTTTCTGCCCCTTTTCGTTGATTTGTTTGCATTTTCCCAAAGGATATCTTTCCTTCTTAATTTTTCTTTTCCTTCTTTATTCCCTCGCGTTTTTTCGCTTTGACTTCCTGCAGGCTTTGTTTGGTCCATTTCCTTTGGAATTCCGTTGACCCTTGGTTTTTTCTTTCCTTTGGACTTTTATCTTGCGAAAAAAATGTCAGTCTCCTCTGTGTTTGACAATTATTCCGAAGGAATCCTTCGGACTCCTCACTGGCACCTATTTTGGATTCTTCATTCCCTTTTACTTATAAAAAGAGATAAGTCATTTACCCTGGAAAACCCGAAATGCACTATCCTGAGTAATTTGGGTTTTTAAACCCGAATTACTTCTAGTGATAAAACTTTCATAAGCAAAGCACTTCTCAAAAACCGATTTGCACTGTCAAGAGTAATTCGGGCTTTCCAACCCGGATTACTTCTGCTAATAAAACTTTCATAAGCAAAGCACTTCTCAAAACCCGATTTGCACTGTCAAGAGTAATTCGGATTTTCCAACCCGGATTACTTCTGCTAAAGGGTTTCAACTGCTGATTACTCATAAAGTGAAATAAGTTGTCTCTTGTAAAACCCGAAGACTTCTTCCAAAAAACCCGAAGTTTTCTGCTATGTAAAACCCGAAGTCTTGCTTGAATGCCCACCCTCTCACACTTTGGCAAAATTTTGGCATGTAGACCAAAAAATGGCCAACAGGGCCAGCTTCATCATCAGTTTAATCTGCAACCTCTAGGTCACTTTATCAAGATTTCACAAACTCGTTCCTCAAGCATGGCTCATCTGTAGGAAATGGAACTAAAGGTAAATCACGGATCCATTTGGTTCATCCTACTTCTTGTCCCATTTTGCTGCAATTATATGCTTGTATCCTAGGTCTACACATGATAAAAATTGAAGGGCATTGTGAACATATCCAACGCTCTGCCTTCTTTGACCCAAATCAGTTCCTCTTTGATGAATTTTAAAAAAAAAAAACTACTCCAATTCGTCTCGCAGGATGAAGATTACATAATGTGTGGCATGTGCTATTCAGGGGCATCCCAGCCATGAAGATGCCACCAATCTGCTGGGTCCTTTCTGCACATTTCTATCAGATAAGGCTTCCATTCGGGCAAACCTGCCCCCTGCAAATGAAAATTGTGCAAAATGGTTCCACATAATTTGTGCATTGTCCCCATAGCCATAAATTCTTCTTTAACCACAATGAAGAATCTCTTCATTACCTTTCCATTATCGGAGGTAGGCCTCTTCGTGGACACATCAACACTGTACCATTTCCTATTCAAGGCATAAACAGCCAAGTAGAGAGGTGTGTCTAGCTTGTTGCATCTTCTATGCATTATTATTCAGCTAATATTAAAGAGTATAAAGTCGGATCTCTCATTTTTGTGATGGTTTTGATTCTCTCACACATTTTCCTAAACATAAACAGCAGCCCAAAACCAGCAAAGTGAGTCATATCGTAAGTAGGCTTGCTAAAATTAGCCATAAATTTTACATCAGCCCAAACTGGTCATCAAAGATCAACTGCCTCGCCTCAACTGCATACTTAGATGAAGATCACTTCCAAGCTTCTTCTGCAAAACTTGCTACAGTGGAATTTAATGCCCCTTTAAGGATGGTCAAGAACTTAGAAATGTGAAAAACAAGCCAAAGTGTGAATCAACAGTTTTGCGCAAATCCAGCTCATTAAATTTCTAGTAAATGGCTTATAGCTGTTGTGATGATGGCATGTGAAACCTAAATTTTTCTGCCATTTTTTATCAGCCTTACAGTCCAATCAAATTCATCAATCTTGTTCAATGCATGCACGCAACTGGGCATCCAAAATATAGGCCCATATTTTTTTATGAACCACAAACCAGTTGGCTTTGCAAACTGGAGCTGCCTCCACAATAACATGGACAACATTTTGTGTCACCACATACTCATGAGTAATAGCTGGTTCTTGATAAAATCCATGTTATTCTCTTCCCCCAAGCAATGAAATTTCCATTAAGGGGCTTCCATAGACATTGACATGACCTTAAGAAGTGGATGAATGTCATTTATTACTGCCCATCACAATATTACCACCTATCAATGTCGTTTATTTCTCCACATATGTTTTATCCTTATAAATACCCAGGTTGGTTGTACCCAACAGGTCCATTGTTGACCACACAACGATCTCCTCAAAATAAGGGGAGCAGGCCAAACTCAATAGAATCTAATTTTTATTAAAAACTTGCTATGGCTGTGTCAACTCTCTTGACCCTTGACAACTAACATGCATGCAATGGGATTTGTGTGCCATTGAATGATCTCTTACAAGACAATACCTTCTCACCGCTTTTAGACATTACATCTACTTTGGTTCATGTTCCTGTCTAAGCTTTAGTTTTACATGTAGCTGAAGCATGAAAGCTAAAAGGAGGTTTCCTTTCTTCAACTTCTTTCTTGCTCCATATATAGCTTGCAACCATTGCTCTCCATTACCTCCACAAGTTTCAATTCCTCTCCCTAGTCTTTTCATGAAATGGGTGTTCACCCTTGTATGTGCCATTATACATGTTTTCACACAACTTGTAACATGCACAGTCCCCATCATACCGCTTATATTTGGACCTTGTGTGCATAACTTCCACAAGTGGTAAAGGCCGTATTTGCCAGATGCAGAACTTCCACAGGTGTTAAAAACCTTGAAACATGTGTTCAGCTGCTAAATACTCCACAAACATCTGAAATTCTGAGAACCATCATGTTTGCAATCTGAAATTTCTCACCCTCAGTCTGCTAAATACTGATTCTATAATATTTTATATGTTTCTAGTTAACATCTCAGCCATTCCTCATTATAGCAAATCGGTATAGATTAATTTAAGTGCTGTATTGCATACAAACGTTTTATGTGTTCTAGTAAATAAATCAGCCCATCTAAAATACTTGCGGCAAGTGACAAACATATGGACTCTGAAATTCCTCCCTCGGCTCCCAAAAGAATTCTGGAATTTGTCCAAATGATTTGCACAATCAAACTTCCTATGCTTGTCTAGCATTTGACACACTTAACCAAGGAATAAAGGCCACAAACTAATTTTTGCAAATATGGTGTTAACAAGAAAATCCATTTACTCAGAAACTTGTGCAGAAACATTTGTGAAATTCACTTGTGACAAACGATTAAAGGCTGGAACACAAGAGCAGAACAATGTGCAGCTGAAATCAGGATCTGCAGGCCAATTGTCAATGAAATATCTCATGCCATAACACTGATGAAATTTTGTAAAGAGCATTAAAATATATAATTATTTTTTGATGTACTTTTGCTCTTCGATTTAGGTTTAGAGTGTTGATTTTATGGTGGATCCCCTGTGTTGTTTTTTATAACTTCATGGTAATGTTTTTCTCTTTCTAAGGGGCATTCCTAGAGACTCCTGGAAATGCCAGGAGACGTTTATTTTTTTATGTACTTTTGCTCTTTGATTTAGGTTTAGAGTGTTGATTTTATGGTGGATCCCCTGTGTTGTTTTTTATAACTTCATGGTAATGTTTTTCTCTTTCTAAGGGGCATTCCCAGAGACTCCTGGAAATGCCAGGAGACGTCTCAGGGCGTTTCCAGGAGTCTCTAGGAATGCCCCTTAGAAAGAGAAAAACATTACCATGAGGCATCTCCAGGTGTCCCCAACTCCGTCTCCCAAATCAGAGACATCCTTGACACAGAGAAACGTACAAAGGAGTAGAAACACCTTCCTTTTTCTATGGCATTTTCTTATCACTCTTGCTAACTGAGTTATTGCATAGGCAAGTTATAAGTGATAAAACACAGGATGTATGTTGAAAACATTTCCAATAAAGCAAACATGCATGAAACCATGAAAATAAATGTGTATCCTCGAAAAAAATTTAAGGTGTTCTTAAAGGTCAAAATACCTTCAGTTTTTGTATATATACATCTGGAATGCCTTGAGTATCATCTCCATCAACTGAAGCCTCATTGACCGGCTCAATACATTCAATATTATATGCTTCTTCGCCTTCCTTGCCTTTCTCAGCTTCTCTTGCTTCAATAGTGACCTTTACTATAGACCCCAAAGGACTATTTGAGATCAGAGCCTTCATGTCAGACTCCAAGCTTCCTGCTCTTACTTGCATGATCCTATTGATTGCATACACTAGGTAGAGAGGTTCATCAGATAAAGTGAAAGGAAGTGCAGCAAGAACTTCAGCAGAGTACCTGAAAAATAAACAATACAATTTCTATTTAGAAAAAGGTAGCTTTCCTTTTCCTTTGACATGAGATCAAAAGGAGAATATAAACATTAGGCATGTCTCTCTTTGCATTTAACTTACACTAGAAATGGAAGTGGTGAATAGCTCCAGTTTCCAAAATCAAATTTACGTATCACAGACGACAGGAACTTGTTTCTTGAAATACGGCTGCTACGTATGAGCTTATATATCCGAGAAACACCTACTTTTGCAGCAGCTGATGTGCTCCCATCATGCTTACTTTTTATATTTGTTGATCCCTTGCTTGGAGTCGGTGCTGGAACAGAACTAGAAGCGCCTGATTGAATGAATTGGAAAGACAATTGAAGACCGTCACCCAAGCGACTTTCAAAAAAAGATGGGTACCTGACAGACTGACTCTGTTAGAAAATAAATGAAAACTGTTATATGTATCTAAAACACCAAAAACCCAATCTGGAAAATAACCTACAAAAAATAGTATACTTCTCATTCATTTGCATTAATAAGCGATGTGCCAGCTTTGAATTTGACTCCTGCTGATCAACTTCCAAAGCTATCAGATATGGTACACATGTAATTGGATGGACCAGACCTTGCCGAAGTACAATCTCCACAAGCTGAGTAAAGCGTCAGGACAAATAATTCAAATGTCAGTGTTTGCAAATTCATAATCATTAGAAAAAAAAAAAAAATCAAATATTACAGATTTGAACCAGCTGACAAACAATTTCCAGTTAGAAAATGTTATTTTTAATTGGCTGCCAAGTAATTTCCAAGAAGAAAAAAGCAATAATGATTACACCAAGAAAATTAAAATCAGGACACGGCCAGAAAGCTGAGAATATAAAATATATAAATCAAATGCTTGCTTGACATTACACCTTCAGAGCAGATTGGCGAACTTGGTCATTAAAATCCAAGCATCTGTTCAATATGTTATTCCAATGCAACTGGATTATTCCTCCACAAATGTTACTATCACCAGCTCCAGCAGCAACAGGTACTGCACCACCAGCCTTAGGCTGATTCCCAGATTTATTACAGTTGCCAGAGTCATCTATCCCCATTTGCTCCTCAATGTCAACAAGATAGTCATAAAGGTTGCGCAATGCTTGCATCTACTCAAGCAAAATAATCCACTAGGATTAGTTCATAAGCTAACTGATTCGCAAGGCATATCAAATGTAATAAAGATCTCAGTACCTTGATGCGTGTGTCAGCAGCAGAAGACAAGGTGGCCTCTAAAATCCTCCCAATATCCTTCTCCATCATGAATTCAGGTCTAGCAATAAAAAAGAAACCTAATGCCTATACAGCATGTAAAAAACAAACTTGTAAGAGTAAATTATAACTACAGTGAAAACATATAAACAGACAGAACCATAGAAGAAAACCAATTATTGCTCAAACAAAAACAAAAAATTACCTGTAGTGATCGGACCTTAATATTAAAATCATCTGCACAAAGGTAATGTTTGTACAGAGAAAGAATTCGCACTATGCTGACTTCAGCGTTATCTATAGAGGCAATCAAATTTGCTCCATAGCGAACAAGAAGCCCCAGACAGAAAAGACAGCGTAGTACATGCTGCAAAACATCAAAGACGTGCTAAAAATTATTAATAGCCTAAACTTGTAGTGTTCTACAATCAAATTCACACTTAGACAATACTCCCTATAAACATAAACTAGTCTGAATTTGTGTGTGCTTACTTCTTGGATCGCCATCTGAATACCTTTTTTCTAATATTGCAAGCATATAGTGGCAGGCTGACAGCTAATCAACAAGTCAATTTTGGCCCTTTACTAAACTTAATTTCAATGATGCTTCTGTTACGAATACTCAGAATATACAGTGTTAGGGTGATAACATTATTCATGTAGATTCATCAATCACCTTAGTCAAATACAATGAGAATATCTGTCTGAGTTTTCCATGTAGTTAAGAAAGTGGAAGTTCGGCAAATGAAGAAGTCTAGTACTTTGCCTATAAAGATATATACGGAGCCTGAGAGCATTAGATAACAATTCTGCCACCCTCTGTCAAATTACTATTTTCTGTGTATTTGTTTTCAGGGTATCAAAGCAAACCAGGGTCCCACGAACTCTTGTAGCTTTGGATTTAAAATACCTAGAAAGTGAGAGGGAATGGATGCTGCTAATTTTTATAGTGTTTCATCCCTGATTCTCATCTCAGTTTCTGATTTTGTGCCTTTTTATTCACTTTAGAATTCGATTTCTTTTATACCTTCCAGTAAATCTAAGTTGCAGTCAAGCCCACAGCTCAGTTTGCTTTGAAGAGAAAGTAATTGATATTTAGTTGCAAGGAAAGCACGTGCTGTCACATGTTGTAGAAGTTACAGTGTGGTCTCCAACTGTATCGACAGCATTTCATAGTCAGACAAGTTGGCAGATTTTGCTGCTTCATGTAGAATCTCGTAGGATAAAGAATTCATGGCATGCTTGTGGAAGTGAGAATAAGTTAATAGTTTGTCTAGAATCCCACCATTAAATGTGTTTACCCAAACAAAATCACCAAACACAGAAACCTGCTGTTTAAGATTCAATCACTATTGTTCTTATCAATAATGAAGTGTATCATCAGTTGTCCATGGACCCATATTTTAGAATGGAACAATCTTTCTACTTCCTTTGGCGAAGAAGTGTCAGATGAGGCAGCATTGGCAGCTTCTATCATGGCATTAGGATCAGGTTCATGATTTGTTTGCATTTATCTAATGCTGCTGGGGTAGAACTCAATGCTTCCATCTGTACAAGTAGAGCTTTCTGAGGGCGGCATTCCTCAATAGAGCATTTCCTGTAAGAGTAAATTGTGCACCACTTGGCAATCTTGGATTGCTTCTTTTGATCGTCAGGCAGTGTGTTCTTCTAGGAATGATAAGAAGGTCCTTTTCCTTTTTGCTTTGAGTTCAGTTTTACTCTAGACTAGGAGTCATTTTGCAACTTACCTTGGGACTTGGGATCTTTTATTTTAGACTTGATGTTGGATTTTGCTTCAAAATTGCAAGCATATACCTATGGGATTCTCCTAGGTAAGAGATATGGTGCAAGCTCATGCCAGTCTGGATGTATGGTCTCAAGCATGACCTATATTTCAAAATAGTATTTTTATCTGACTCTTTGAACATTCAACTGAGCAACAAAAGTATGAAAAATG
Source organism: Torreya grandis (assembly GCA_037957365.1). NCBI lineage: Eukaryota > Viridiplantae > Streptophyta > Pinopsida > Cupressales > Taxaceae > Torreya > Torreya grandis. The sequence goes on from JARHVA010007057.1 coordinate 123,838, forward strand.
TCTGTATATTTTTGGATTGATTGGTTACACATTGGCAAAGTTGAATATACTTGATTTATTGATCATCACAGTTTCCAAAAGGGTAATTAGACTTCCTTCAATAAAACCATGTGTCGACAAGTGTAAGATTATCCTCATGGGAAATGCAGTAATTACTAACTGTTTTTTCATATAAAAGGAAACTCTCAAAAGAGCAGAGATTTACATGCTCCTCATCCCATACTATGTCTTGCTCCTCTATTTCATGAATATCTTCTTCCCACGCCACTTGTTGTGGTTCTTGATTTTCATATGGAGCCTCAACCCATACTGCTTGTGGTTCCTTCTTATCATCAGGGGGATCTTCATTTTATACGACCTTTGATGCTTTATCTCTAAGACAATGAAGAGAGAAGGCTTGAGATGAATCCACATAGTTTCCATGAGATGGGTACGGGTACTGGTATGCCATTGTTTTGAAAAATAGGAGACAGGTACGGGGAGACGGCAATATACATATATATATTCACTACAAAAAAATTTGAGAAATATATACATTATTAAAAATTAAAAATTAGCGATCAGTGTTACTAATAATTAAAAAATTAACGATTAGTATTCCTTATATATTTCTAATTAAAAATAAAAATTAACGATTAGTGTTCCTAATAATATTCCTATTAGTAATTATGAATTAATAATTATAATTTTAAATTCAAAACCTACACTAAAATTAAATATTAATCTAAAGATTATATAATAAATTAAAAACATTTTAAAAAACCTAAAAATTAAATTAAATAATAAAGTTAAAAAAATTAAATGTTAAAAACTTAAAATAATAAATATTAAACTGTGAAAATTTAAAAACTTAAAATAACAAATAAACATTTTATGAATATTAAAGAGTTAAAAACCTAAACTATTATTAACCTAAGGCTAAAAGCCCAAAACGACTCCAATGCCATGAATGGCAATGTTCATTTGAAAGCTTAATGGATCTATTTTCAAACCAAAAAGAAACACCTCAGTCCGACCCCTGGGCTTGAAGTTATCCAAGATGCAAGACAAGGTACTAGCACAAAACAAAACAGAAACTTGTGGCCGATATATCGCCCTCAAATACTAATTCAAAAATTATGATTAAGCACTCATTAGAAACGGTTCTGAGTCTACTTTCCAGCAAAACAAAATTGTTCGATCTCACACTAGCAGAAAGTTATGCATTGTGCAATAGATCTGAAACCCACTCTGATACCACATGTAGCATCCCTGCAACCTTAACAAGCACAACTAAATAAGAATAAAATCAATACAGGCACACCCAAAAAGTGCATTGCTCATGCAACCCCTGAAAAATGGAGGGAATGTTTTTCCAAAAGATGTGAAAATGTCACATATAGTTGTATTGATATGAAAATAGCATAGCTACATTTAGAAGGGTAAAACCCTACTTATAACAAAATGACCAAAACTACATACAAAACAATATTGACTAGAGACAATGAACCTACCTATCAAATAACTTCTAGAACGATCCATTTATTCGAGGGTCTCCACCACATCATGATGGCTTGTCCTTATTGTATTAGAACTAACACCTTACATAAAAAATGAGCTTAAGTACAAAATATCCCATGTACGAAAACTAATTAAAAATATATACAATTCAGAAATAACCAATAAAGGGTTAATTACAGTGCAGGTGATTTACAAACCCAACAAAGGTAATGGAGTTTTCAATGCAAAACTCCAACAGAAATCAAATAAATCTGAGGAAGAAGCAACTAAAACTTAGTCTAAAAGGGCTTACAAAGTATGTATGCTCTCTATACCCTTAGGAAAACAAAGATAGAAACCCTAAAAGAAGAGAAGGGAATGGTACATCGAAAGCTGTCACAATCGAATCCTAACATCCGAGGTCAAAAAAAAAACTAATAGAAGCTGCCGAAATGGTGCTGGTATCTAACTGCCATCAGAAAGATCTGCAGTGAAAGAGCTGGTGTCTCAATTTTTTTAGCACCCTGTTAGTTAATGGAGGAAAGTGATAAAGAAAGTGGACTCTCGAGGCTGGGAAGGGTGAACAGGAACCAATTGGGCTAATCTAACCCAGTTTCCGTTTACATTCCCACCATTTAATAGGCTTCATACACAAAGTTGCCAATTGTTTTTACAGATAGCGCTAAAACTTGTAGCTTAGAGTTCATTATAAACTTTACTGCATACTCTTTGAAATAGGATTTTTCATTTTTTAGAAAAGCCTATTCTTGTGTGTCCAAAACCTCATACAGTTTGGGTCAATGTTTAGAACTAAATATAACTACCTATTTCATATTTTGGTGCTCATCAATTTAACTGATTTTTATGAGCACTACCATCGTTGGAATATGAAATTCTAAAAATGGGCTTTTAGTTTGCACTAGCACTTGGCAGTACAAAATGCATGCATGCGTGCAAGCTAGATGTATCTGCACAGCATAGTAGCAGACGTACATACAAACACATAAAAGTGTCTAAATGAGCTTGCACTAACACCTCTGTAGCATATAATATAGCATGGTAAGAAAAAGTTAAACACAATTTTACAAATATAGTGTTGTGAATATCAACATTGTCGATAATAGATATCACATAAATGGCCTTACATAATAAAAAGTAGTAACTTACAGGTACTGTCCATTATAATTTATCGAGTATTATCTTAAATCTTATTTTATACTGCATGCAAAAAACATTTTTAGTAAAACTTTATAAATTTTTAATTTATAGTTCAAGCAGATACAATTGCCCTCAAACTATAGGCCAACTCAAGCCTATACAATTATTTATACTCATAAATTAGATTATATGCAATTTTTAAAAATAGATAATATCTATAGGGGAAAATTTCCAAAACCTTAAATTTGGAGTAATAAGCTGTTGATTGAAGACTGTGGACTAGGATAATTTTTAAGAACCATGGTTAATAAGATGCCATGGAAAATATGTTTTGTAAAACTATAAAGAACGCAGATTTTAATAAGAATGGACAAGATTTATTTCAACAGAAAATAACCTTAAATTTTTAAATGATAACACTTTTAAAAGGTGGGAATTCAACTATAAAAACAAAACGTAGAGAAAAAGCCAAGAAAAAAACACCAACCAGGCACAATGGAACGTCAGGCATTAAACACACTGTGCACTTAACGAGGTGTGTTACAATGCATACTTTCCATTTCTTAATGATGTCGATCCCTATTCTTTCACTTTTATGATCAAAGAAATCAAATACAAAGAAATACTTTTACGAGTAATAAACAAGCTCCACGTACATATTCTGAAAATCTTAAAAGATGCCAAGCACTCAAGCAATAGTTGTATATCTACGATACACATGCTTCAACTTTCTAGTTCGTAATGAACTCACCAACTTGTCTTTATGCTCTAACCGTGCTTTGTAAATTTCCAGATGCTTAAAAAACCTCCGAACAAGATACTCAAATGAGCTCACGCCTCCAGGAAGAACTTTACTGAGGGAACAAAGACACCTGCAAAACAAATGCTTTATGCTTATATGAAATTAGATAAAAACAAGCTAAAAAAACCAAATCCAAACCCAATAGCTCACCAACACATCTGACACCAAACTGCTAGCTTTCTCAATTCAGACAACTGCATTTACTACTTTGAAAGCAAGACAACCAGAGTTACCTGACATGTTTTTGAAAACACATTTAAGTAAAAAATAAATTATAATAATATACTTAAAAGAATAAAATGAAAATAAAATGTGTTGTAGAATCATATAAAATGATTCCAGAGGCCACAATATACATGCATTTGCCGCACCACACATAAGAATCATTATGATGCCTGAAGATAACCTGCTTCAGTATTAGTTATGGAAATTTTGTGTGGGTCATTAGGAATTTTGTCAGTCGTCAATATATTTTGTTAGCAAATGAATTATGCTAAGACAGTAAACTGTATTCTTCTGTTAGTTAACAAATTGGGAATTGTAGGATATAGTTTGGTGGAAGTGGTTTTGTGCAGAGGTCTATGGAAAGATTCCTTTGGCCAACTAAAACATTTGGAAATATTCTTGACCTGAGTTAGCAACTACAACTCCTCTGGATATTTTCTTTTCTTTTCTATGTGCTTCCTGAATTGATATTTTTAATAATAATGCAATTCTGATTCTTTTCCTTTTTATTTTTGCAACTAGTATTTATCATAAGAAATCTCCATTTTACAGTCTTTAAAAACACATTGTTAGTAAGCATTATTTTCTCCGTTTAAATTCAGATTATTCAGACCTGTGTTTTGAACTCAGGGATTTCTATCAGTTATAACAGAATTACAGTTATGTTTATAATGAGTTTTTACTCTAGGTATTAGACTCTCGGAGAATGATTTGCCAAAGAGTCTGCGAGAAACTGCTTAGTCTCCAAATGCATAGCCCACGCTGCCCTTGGATATTTTGGGCATGAGTTGGTGACCATGCCTTTTTGAGAAATTTTTGTAACCTACTTGTGATTGTCTGAGTTCTACAACATTCACTAAACACTGTTTTATGCAGATCTAAGTCACAAAGTTCGAGTTCAAGTTTGACGATGATAAAGTTTGGTTCAAGCTCGCCAAAGGATAAAGCTTGGAAAAAAAAGGCCATTAAGTTCAAACAATAAATATAAAGTTAAAACTATAATTTATAAATATAAAATTAAAAAATTACATAAGTACTTGGTAAAAAAAAACTTTAGAATATTTTAAAAACAAATGACATAAAATAAAATTTTAAAAAATAAAATAATAAAATATAAAATATAAATTAAATAAGATAAAAATTAAACAAAAAATTTAAAAATAAAGAATATAATTTTTTAAAGTTTAAATATAACAAAAGATATAATATAAATTAAAATATATAAAAATTAAACTAGAAATTAAAAATAAATAATAACAAAAATAAAAAGTAAAGCTACAAAACATTAAAATAAAATAAAATACCATAGTTCCACGGAGTTTCCTGACAGGGGGACGCGAGGAGGGGTTACACGAGGGGCCTAAGTTTGAAGACGGTGCGGGGTGGGGGGCAGCAGGGGAGCGGTGCAAATACATATAGTACTTGAAAAAATAGTTATAAAAAGATGTATAGGGAATAAGTATATTGCATTGAACATCAACAATTTAGCATTTAAGTTTTAACTTTTTAACAATGAAGTTTCAAGTTTGAACCATTGAACTAATGAACATTGAACATTGAACATTGAAAATCAAAATCAAAATATCGAATTCAAAATTTTCAAAATTTCATACTGATGATTCATGATTACAATCAAGTATCAACAATGTTCAAAAACAAAATACTAAATACTAATGAATCAATGGCTAATCATCCCCAAAGTCCTTGCCAAACTCCTCATCACTAGAACTGTTGGACTCCACATGCTCAAGCTCCTCCAAACCAATACCAAACCAGCCCTGTCTATGTAGCATCATCATCAATCTGTGTTGGCTCCTCTAGCTCTACATCCCATCTGGTTGCTAGACTCTTCTTGTACATAAGTGTGTTGTGGTAAATGAGACGCAAGGCACTATGTACAGCCACAAACTTCCCTGCCCCCCTAGAGGTAAGCCTATTCCTCTTAATGAAGTGGATGAAGCTATAAGTAGACCAATTCCTCTCAGCAACAAAAGAACTAAAACCCTAGGACAACAAACAAATGGCTAGATCAGTAGTCAAAAAAGCAGACTCGTGCAGAGTCCACCACAAAATTGGTTCCTCCTGTGCCATTGTCTCCCTATCTATTTTGGCCTCCTATGGATATCCCCTAAGAGTGGCAAATTTTATCCACTCTGTACAAATGATGCTGGCCTCTGTAGAATCATACATTTTTTGAATGGCCTTCATGAACCCTGCCTTCACCTCAACATCTTGTATAGGTGTAACTCTACCATGCCTTTGCACATACCACTTCGAGTTCAATGCATAGGCAGCCATGTGCAAAGGAGTGTTGAGCTTCTCCCATCTGTGATGAATGATCGGTTGAATATGGTCTGTGTAGAATTGCAATGTGGGGTCCTCCTCTCGTAAAACAACCTTCATTTGATCAAGCATAGTATCAATGCACTCATACACCTCTCCATGGGTAGATGCATTAGCATCCCCATATCTAATCACTGTGAAGACTGGAATAATAATGGAGACAACATATTTGGCATCAGCTTAGAAAACATCACTCTTCAACTCTCTACTTCACTGAATGAATTTTTGTGTGATTTGGAATGAGAGGGATAGGGTTTTTTATAAGCTTTTGAGAGGCCTTGGGAGTGGAAGTGGGACCCATTAGCAATTAGGGTTAGGGTAGAGGGCTCACAAACCAATAACTTTTTTAAATTTTAAAAAAAAAGTCTTTTTCGCATCCACCAGCACGGGGGATGCCTGTGCATTTCTTGGGGGTTCAAGGGACCTTTGGGCGTCCCTTGGACGACCCAAAGTCCCTCAGATGGCCCCTTTTTGAAGGGATGCCCCGAAGACGTCCCCTCTTAGATGGAAACATCCCAGGGACGGCGACAGCTTGGGGCGGCGATGGAGGTGCATAGGGGGACGTCCTCGAGACGTGGGGCCCCTAACATCCCCACGTCTCAGGGATGTCCCCATCCGGAAAATGTGGGGATTTTTTTTGGGGGGGGCACATCCCCGTGGAACACTGTAAAATACATAATCAAAAATAAATAAAATACACAAATTAACAAAAAATTAATAAAAAACAATAGTAAACATTGAACTCGCAACTTATGTTTTGCTACGATCTGCTCATCCATTGACCATCAACTCTCCTCTAGTAACTATCACGCCCCTTCACCCACTCAACAGTCAATACGTTCAGTACGTCTGCTCCTCTATTCAAACTTCATGCCGTTGCATGCATCTCCCATTACATTTGGGCCTCCACACATATACTACAACAAAACAGAAACTCCAGGCCACCACTCACGCCCTACAACAAAGAAATCTTGATTTTAAATCTAGCATTGTACTTTGCAGAGAGCGTCAAGCAATGTTATAAAGCGTTGACAAGGCTTTTTTTCTTCCTGAGTTTTTGCCAAACATAACCAAACTTTATGCTGCTTCAGTATTAAGCACGAAATACAGTGAGAAGGGGGTGAATCAATATATTATATATCTTATTTGTTAATCAAATTTCTTTTCTTTAACCACTTAACCACACATTCAAGATATGCAATAAAACTGAAACAATAATATGCTCCACACAAAAAAAAAGACACCAGATTTTTACGTGAAAACCCAAAGTGGAAAAAACCACGGAGAACAATCTCAAGTATATGAATGAGAACCAATTCAAATTACAAAGTTCGCAAGCACCAACTTGCAGGAGCACCAACCCCTTTGCCGAGCACCAACACAGCAACTATTTGTGAGCACCAACCCCTCTTATGTATAAAACACAACTATCTCTCAATGTTGCTTACTCAACAAATGATAGAACTCTACAATATCCCTTGTTTTTCTCTCTTCGAAAACAAATACAAACCATGCACTCTCTTGCATATTACAAATGGCTTCTCAAGCCTTTATTTATAGCTTTTCAAAAGACCTTTGGCATTCACCATTTGTGACCCTTCAATCCTTATGGAAAATGGCACCAAACTTGCATGACCCTTCGTATCCTTGCATTTGAAAAGTCATATGGTGACCCTTCATAAGCAAAAGCGTCCTTTCCATTTTTGTCTTTATTTTGGTGACTTTTCTTATTCTTCAAAATGTCCCTTCATGGAAAAATGCATCATACCCTCTTTTGTCTTCACATGGTGACTCTTGGAATTCCTCAAGATGACTATTTATGAGAAAATGCATCGCATTCCTCTTTCGTCTTTTACCCCGTGACTCTTTGACTTCTCCATGGGCCCTTTTTTGACTTATATGCAACCAAAAATATATTCATTAATATTAAATAAATATTAACACACATTAGCCAAGATATGAATATTAAAAACACCATTAAATGCAATGGAACCTTTATCACCAATAATGCTAGACCTTTGACATCAATGACAATATTTCCAACATTCAGAAGTTCAACAAATTTTGAACTTCGTGCAAGAAAATCGACATACCTTGTGACGTGGATGCAGATAAGGATCTTTTGGTACTGAAATCACTGTCATTTGAACTCCTTGTTTTCATCGCTGAAATCACTACCCCATAGTTGAATCCTACTGCTGCAATTGCTAATTGGCTGCTGACATCTTTAACTATTGCTGGTATTTCTAGTAGATTTTGACTAATACAGAGATTAGCCAATGTTACAAGAAAATCAACTCGTTGTTTTAGGAAATCAGGCTACTATTAGCATTTTTGTGCATGATACTTTTCAGATCTATTAGCAAAGGAAGAGAAAAGGGCTACAAGCAACCCCCAAACATACCCCAATGTTTCCCCTATTCTAGTGCCATATTTGAACGAAAAAGCATAGGAAATGCAGCTATTGAATTTGGCTCTTTTGAATTTCACTTGCAAAATATGGCTTCATGTTTCACAGATGTTTTCATTGAAGCACAATCATGTGTTGAAGCTATGCTTGAAATTTGCATTGAAGTCATATGGCGGACTCTAGAAAAGGTGACTGCCTTTCTTCTTGTAGAAGGCAAACTCCTGGAGGAGATTTGTTGACAAAATATTATTTGTTAACCAAAGCAAAGGCATATGAGGCGTACCATGCACATGCAATGGTTTGTCTATGCCTTTATAACAAGGCACCTATGGCACTCAATTGCGTATAATGAACACAAAATATGAAGCTTTTCAAATTGAAGCACCATAGCTTTTTGCCTTTGGAGAGGTTCTGGGACCTCCTGATTTGTTATCCCTTCAAAAATGTGTATTTTCAGCCAATCATGAAACCCACTGTTCTATATAGATACAAGTTTTGGGGCACCAGTTGAGGGTCTCTTGAGTGGACCCGTGTTGAGAGAGTGCAGGCTATCATGCCCCTGCATATGGTCCATTGTAAATAAAAGCTCCTCGAAGCAATGTTCAAGGTGATTGTTTCCAAGCCTCTTTGTCTGGATGCTGTCATCAAGATTGATTTTTTTTCTTCACAGACTCTTCCCGCCAACTTCAGCCACTTTGTGTTAGATGCCCACTAGCCATGACAATCACTGACATAGATGGTGATAGATCCATGAGACTGCGTCCCTTTTGCAAATGGCCACTAGTGTATCTCAACCCTCTTATTCTTGTTTGCATCATAGAAGGTGAACTACTCTTCACCATTAACCATCTAAATATACATGCATTATCAATATTCATTGTTGAAAAGATTGTCAACTGTGGAGGTTAGGTGAGGTATTGAGAGGAGGTGAGGTATTGAGAGGAATACCTTGCTTCCTTTGAAGGTTGTTCAATCGAGCCCCCTTAGCCCAAGTCATTTTCCTAAAGAATTCAGCAGACTATATATTGACCTTTTCATGGTGATCGACAAAGATGATGACCCTTATTCTACTGCCAACTCCAAATCATACTAGAGCATTGCTCTCCATCAGCTTTCATCTATTGGCTCTACAAGTGGCTCACTTTTTAGCACGAGACCTTCCTTTCATAAGATTGTTTTGCAATACACAATTGTATATATTGATTTACCTAGGATTTACATGTTTGGATATGCACCCCTTATTAGGTTCTCTTACTTCCTAGTTTTAGAGCCTTATCCATAGGGATCAGGAAAAACAAACGTCTTCATTATCCAACCAGAGAAAACCGGTTTCAATTAGAAAACTGAACTCAAGATGAGTACCTCTTGTATGGTGATGAAACCGATGGTATATGCAGAGGGTGGTTGCATAACAGCCAGTAGATGTAGGGCATCAATTCCCTTGAGATGCACTTGTGTAACCGGCAGTCTCTACAGCCGGGGGTATTGTAACTGTTAGTTAACATGGGCAGTTTCATCCTCATCGGTTAAACAATCAGAGTAATAGCATAATGATAGGGGCCCTTTGGTGCACGAAAGAACACTCCTAGAGCATGATACGAAAAAGGCATGAATCCAATTGGAGGCAAGGGACTACGAGTGAAAGAGTTGGAGTTCAATTGGTTGTGAGAGGAGGAATAAAGGTTGCAGAGAGGAGCTGAATGATAGAACAACAGAGTGACTGTTGTAGTTGTTCTCTAAGCTCTGTGTATAATTGTCTTGTGTTCATGTCCTATGCTTACTGTTCTTGCTGTTATGATTGTTCCACATTCTTATTTCCATACTGCAAAGTCTGATCATGTTTCGAACAGCACACCACACTAATTCTATGTTCCTAAAGCATTCAAAAACTGTCAATTTGGAGTATAATCTAAGTAGGGCAGCATGTTGTGATTCTGCAAATTCTATTGAGTAATTGAGATTTGGAGTTTACAGATCGGAGCTAGATTTAGCTTCACAATTTCATGTTTGGTCGTTGGAGTTCTTTTAGCACCCCAGATTAGCTATCGTAACTTGTGATTTCTAGTCCCATCGATCTTCTTTGGTAGCTTGTGTTCTCCTTTTCTTCTACGTTGCCGATAAGGGTACAGGAACAGATACGGGTACGAGAATCGGATACGGGGATACGGTGATTTTTTTTGGGGGGGGGGTTTGGATACGGCTGGATACGGCCGTACAAAAAAATATTAAAAAATTAAAAAATATAGACATATAAGCAAAATTAACCACATAATATGCATAGAAGAAACATAATAAGTTAAATAACCACAAAACATACCTAAGTTGCCGATACGGATACGGGTATGAGAATTGGATACGGGAATACAGCAATTTTTTTTAGGGGTTTGGATACAGCTGGATACAACCATACAAAAATATATATATAAAATAAAAAATATAGACACATAAGCAAAATTAACCACATAATAGGCATAAAAGAAATGTAATAAGTATAACTAATAAGTTAAATAACCACAAAACATACTAATTCAATGCCAAATATCAATTGTCAAGCTAAATAAAAAAATTAAAATATATTATAATCTTATTTTTGAAATTATAAATAAATATTAAAAAGGAAATAAAAAAATTAAATAACATAATAAAAAATTATAAATTATAAAAAATAAATAAATAAATAAAAATAAAATAAAATAAAACATAAAATAAAATTTTAAAACAAAATTGAAAATTGAAAAAATAAAAATTATATATATATATATATATATATATATATATATATATATATATATATATATATATATATATATATTTTAATCAAAATAAAATAAATATATATAAAAACAAAACTTTAAAAAACATAAAATAAAAAGTTAAAATAAATAAATTATAATCTTATTTTTGAAATTATAAATAAATATTAAAAAGGAAATAAAAAAATTAAATAACATAATAAAAAATTATAAATTATAAAAAATAAATAAATAAATAAAAATAAAATAAAATAAAACATAAAATAAAATTTTAAAACAAAATTGAAAATTGAAAAAATAAAAATTATATATATATATATATTTTAATCAAAATAAAATAAATATATATAAAAACAAAACTTTAAAAAACATAAAATAAAAAGTTAAAATAAATAAATTATAATCTTATTTTTGAAATTATAAATAAATATTAAAAAGGAAATAAAAAAATTAAATAACATAATAAAAAATTATAAATTATAAAAAAATAAATAAATAAATACAAAATTAAAAATAAAACATAAAATTAAATTAAAACAAAATTGATAATTGAAAAAATAAAAATTATATATATATATATATATATATATATTTTAATCAAAATAAAATAAATATATATAAAAACAAAACTTTAAAAAACATAAAATCAAAAATCAAAATAAAATAAAAATATATAAATAAATAAATAAAAACTAAACCTAAATTTATAAAACAAAACAATTAAATAAAATATTTTAAAAAATAAAAACATAAAACAAAATGCAATTAAAAAAAACAAAATAAAGAAACTAAAATAAAATGAAAACCTACCTGTTCTCTCAAGTCGGCAGTCAGCAGTCGGCGGATGGCGGACGGCGGACAGCAGATGTGTGCATTGATGAAAACCCTACCTTTGACGCAATTTTCACTGCTCGAACTCCCCGCGCCCCCGTATCCGGGAGCGTTTCCCCGCGCTCCCAAGGCCTGGGGGGGACGTATCCAGTAACGTAGCTTTTCTTTCTTCCCTTCCTTCTATATCTAGTGCTTTTCATAAGTAGTGAAAACATAGGTTGCTTTCAAGTTGTAATCAAGATGTTAGCAATACTAAGCTGATTCTTTTCCTTGCTAGTTGCCTTTTGGTCATCATGCCAAATTCTAAATAATTAGTTTGAAGTCTAAGTCGGTACATTTGAAGTTGATTTGTGCAGCATTTCCATGCTAGTCTGTTCATCCATTTTTTTGTGAACATTGTCTACATCTCCCTCACTCCTGAACATTGTCAACAACATAATACATGATGTTCATCATGAACATAATTTATTCTCTTTTGAATTTGACAAAATTGCCTCAACCTTCTTCTAGAGAGTATATAACTAGATAGTGACAGAATTGTAATTAAAAATGTGCAAGGAAATGACAACAAAGTGACCATGTACAATATTTATCAAGCAAAGAAGAGCATTAGTTCTATCCCAGGGATTTTTTTCAAACAGAGCAACCATGCCTATTCCGAAGACAAATTCTAAAAAATGACATGTCAGGTATCATTAAAAAGAAAAACTAAAACATTAGAAAGGGATGATGACTAACTTTATGCAAGCATGCACAACTGTTAGGAAAGAATAGCGAACTATCATTTGCCTCAAATCCCGTTCCAATTCTTCCACAAAATTCTGAGGTGGCCTCCGAAGCAAAGGAAGGACTGTATCAATGACAAAAAGAATGCTCTGAAGCAACTGTGCAACATCTCGATTATCTGCCTGTTGAATAATGCAAACAGAAATAGATGATTATTACAAAATTATAACACAACCAAATTCTCTGAAGAACACAGAAACAACACATCCTATGGCAGAACACAACGAATGTAAAAGGAAGAATTGTTGATCAGGAAGAATTCAATTCAACTGTTTTTTCTTCAGAAACTTTTCGTAGCACATCTAGGTTGAACCCGATTCATGATCTACTCATCTGTCTTTATATGAAACCCTATCCGTTGCAACCTTTTATTCTCATTCTTGTATTTTATATTTTAATATGCATCACATATCCTCCATAAATCACATTCTTCTTAGGATAAAACTTACAGATATCAACAAAGCCAAGAATCTATTGAAATGCACCATCACCAAATCAGTCTTTGAAAACCTACCTGGGTCTTCAGATATGGTTGAAGAGTGATAACAAAACGTGAAGGATCGGATGCAGGAGCACATAACATTGGGTCGACCATACAAAATGCATGTAATGCCAATACGTATGGGAGAGCCCGAACTTCTGATTCTTCACTGTTTGTTTCTTCTGCCTGACAAAATTACAGATATTTAACAATTTGTGCAACAAAATGTTTTTCTTGAAAGCATATGCGTTGCATTTAACCCACATGTTAAATTTAGAGAAATTTTATCTTTTAACTTGTACCTGCAAAATTCTTTCTAATAAGCACTGGCACATTAGTTCACAACGCTTCCGAACCACGGCCTGTTGAACCGCACTTGTACCAATACTTTTTGCAGTCTGAGGGCAGAAGTCTAGAGCCAAACTGCGCTTGATGATGGTAACCAATGCTTGATGGCTGTGCAACCTCCTCAGTACGTCAACTAGCTGTTCAGTTCGTTCTGCTATTTCTAGTGGAATAGCACTTCCATCCCCAAAAAACTGACTTTGGCTATCAAAAGACTCTTCAAACCACAATTCATAGAAGGTCCTGCAAACAAGATCCTGCAACAGTTGTCTTACAATTAGCAGAGTCATCTTCCAACAAAAAAGAACTCGGATCTGGAAAGGCAAAAGCTCCTCAACATGGAATCCAAATACACCTAATATTTCTTTCATAAATCCAATAGAGAAACACTAATTTCCACAATGACTTCCTAGAATATAATGACGTTGCATGTCTGGAAATGCCAAGTAATTAGCCAGAATAAAAATATTTATATAGGAATCCTTGGAAGAAAACAGACATCCAAAAAATAATAATACCAAGTCTACTGCATTAAAAAGGAGTGGTGTCTTGTCAAATATGTGCAATCCGAAAAAGAAGATAAAGCTTTTAGTTTCAGATAATTATTACATTTGGGAATGACAATTATAACTATTCAAGAACAATTATAACACTTTGATTTGTCTTACTAATAATCCTCAGAAATACAAGAAAGATTAAGTCATGCAAGTTGATATCTATTTGAAACCTGCAACAGTAGCATCCATTTGTAAGCTTTGAACAATTTTTTTATTTTTCTTCTAGTGCCTTTAGTTCTAAATGGGCATATAAAAAAACTTATGGCTGCTTGATCCAGCTGGGCTTTCTTTACTTGTCTGATTGACTGACACTGAGATTTAAAGATGTCTTTATCATGAAAGGGTATACTTCTTTCGCTGCACCAAAATGGGCATACCTGTATACTTGTTTCTTCATCATTGATACGAGAGATCATACGAACACAAGCATTTGCGGCTTGCTTGAACTCGCACTTGGACATGCACATGTCCCGAATAATCTTCACAACTCGCTTACGGACACTTACTCCTGTGTCCATAATTCTCTCTGCAACTTTGTCGAAATACTGAAAAAAATTGAGATAAGTGTCACAGCTTATCACTGAATCAAGACCCCTTAGCACCAAGAAAAACAAAAATAATATTTGTTTTAAATGAGTAGAGAAGCTAAGAGCAGTTCAACAGTTACCTGTACAGCTACATCAGGACGAGAGGCAATATGTCGACCAACAAGCTCCATGGCAGCTTCTCGCACAGAAATAGCAGAATCAAGGAATCTGCCCTCTACTGCAGACTTAACACGTTTGTCACCTAATACTCCAGGATCTGCTTCCACAATTGCACTAACCTAAGACATCCAAAGCAAATTGAATCAAACACAGTTGTCTGAATATCGAAAAAAATGTGTATCATTAAATTACTGATTTCACAGTAAGTGAATAACTTACCGCTCGTAACGCTTTGGCTCGGGGGGTTGGTGAATTCTCTTGTAAGCTGGCCTGTGACACAAATTGAAATGAATAATTAGGTCGAGAGGAAAGTTACACCTGTCATAAATATACAAAAAAAATTGAAATACAAAATTAACATTTCACTAGAAAAATATATCAAGGAATATACCAGCAATATATCCAGTATTTTATCAAACCCACGAGCAAGCGATCTCTGTTGGCCTAATGCTGCAGAGATTCTTGTAATGGCGTTCCTAGACAAAGGTGCAGGAGCAACTCCAAAATCCTGTACTGGAGCTTTTGAGGTCCACCTTCCATGATAGTAGGGAAGCATCTGTGATGCATTTGGATCATCTCTATACCACTGACACAAGTAAAACCTGCAACACACTTGTCGATTTGCTTTTTAACAATGGAAAAAGATAAAATGAAAACCAGTTCAAGAAATACATGTTTAAGAAAAAGCAACATACCGTCGAGCAAAAGTGGATGTGTCGTCTGTGGATCCAACTTCCTGCAGATAGTTTATGAGAATTTGGTGAAGGATATCGACTCCTGTTATGTGAGGCAACACTTCAGTTGTTTGTCTTGTATTGTTTTTCAGATTGCCTTCTCTATTTTTGACACTTCCTTTTGAGTTAGAACTAAGTAAGGAAAGTTGCCTCCTGCAAAGGCAACAGTGGCAAAGCCAGCCACGACCCAGCATATCATGTCCTGTCACACCGATGCACTCACCATGAAATGATCGCTTACACCCATCACAATGAATCATAAACTTTACACCTTTTCCTTCTAAACAGACGGCACACTTTTCTTTTTGCATGCCAGAACCTTCAGACTTATCTTCTTGCAATTCTTGCAAAATCCAGAACTTCTCATTGCTGCAAGCTACAGCATCATGCTTAAGTCTTGCAGCAATTTGTCCAAGAAGGTCAATTGCCATACCACGTACAACCGCATCTTTACACTTCAGTCCCACACTCCCAAAAAGTAAAACACAGAGAACCTAACGAAAGTAAACATAATTATCAGATCTGTTGATGAAATTATAATGAAAAATAAGGCATAATGCATATAAATTTGCAAGTCATTACCTGAAGTAGAAGTCCAGCAGCTGGGTATTCAGGTATATTCAATGTTGTCAGCAAATCTACAACAAGATTCTCAACAACTCCTTTAATGTCAGATCCATCTTGAGCTTTTGGAGAAGTCCACCGCTGGAGAACAGTTCCCCAGAAATGCATACAAGCCTCAGCTGCAGGTTCAAAACATTTAGCTGGACTACTAGAGTGATCAGATGTCTCAGGTACAGCACTAGCTGGCTCACGTAGTTCAGGAAGAGCAACACTACATTGAACCACCTGAACCAATAAGGCCGTTATCATCTGAATCTGCTTCTGATCTTCATCTGGTAAATGATAAGATCTGAGATTACGTTTTGATGATGGCGACTTCCAAAGCAGTTGAAATATTTCATCCATTATGATTGTACGGTGCTGGATATATGAGCTGAAAATCTATATTTCCAAAATATCTCAGTATAAGCAATCAAAGTGTAGCCTACAAAAAAAAATTCAAAACAATATGTCACTCTGCTTTACTCATTACATGCCTAAACAGAGGAGATGCATTACCGCACACACTACACCAATAGCCTTTAATTGCAATAGCTGTATATTTTCAATCGAAAATGTAGCAATGCTTGTTTTGATCAATTGAAGGACAGAACTGTCTAGAAGGCGCTCGATTAGCAGCAGTTCTTTCAAAAGCCCAAGAATACTGCACAGTTTCTGAAGCATAGAGGATACCGTACCAGAAACCCTGCTGAGAAAGAATGAGAATACAGACTTCAATAACATAAATACCAGTAGTAATAATTTGGTAAGTATGCTCTATAAACTGAGTAGCAGATCTTGGAATTGAAAATTTTTAAAACTAATTACTTTGACGAGTTCAACTTCCTATTCCAAACTTTACTCCTACGACGGCCTTTTTTCCCTGATCCATATTCGGAATCATCATCTTCATCTTCATCACCTTCATAAAACAAGTCAAAAAGGAAAAAATAGCCAGCTTTAGTATTTATCCAAAGAAATCTGCAGATTGTATTAACAAACCTTATGATAACTACACCTGTATGAAAAAAGCATGTACAGTGTTTTAAATATTAAAATGAACGAAAATGAAGACGCGAATATCTAATCATCACAATGACTCCACAATTTTCACCAAGAAAAAACCTTTCACTGGCTTAAATATCGGGTATTGTCATGTCAATGAATGAAATATCGAACATTTTACAATTTATGTTTAATTAGTCAGCTAAGCACTCTCTACTGGAGCTGGGATGTTACGGAAAACACAATATTTGGAGAAAAAATATAAGATGACAGGCAAATGTTTTTCTTAGATGATTGGGTCATGCCACAGGAAATGCTTAAGAACCAGGACAAAGGAAATTTCAAAGTGTTGAAGATAATAACAAAAATGAAACATCAGAGCATTTCGTCATGGAGGCTGAAGATAACATAGTTAAGATTCCTCTCTAAATCCCTCCCACCTAATTTTGCTGGTCAATTCTCACTTGAATTTTCTACAACACTTGCACCACAGCAGAATATCTTTGTCCCAACTTGTTCTCTGTTTTTCATAAATTCCATTAATAGGGATTTTAATATGCATCAAAACATCCCCATGTGCCATTTGTTTGACCTTTTGTATTTGCTTGCTCCAGCATTTATTCACTGACAGCACCTCAGTGCTAGAACATATGCAGAAATGTGGAACAAATAACAAAATGAAATATTTCTCGTATCTTCTACAGAAAGAAAAGGAATAAAATAAAACACACAAAAGAAACAACTCACTTCAGAGACACATTATTCTAGTGAGAAAACTCTCTTAAGGATAGTTCAAACTTGAATATGTTTAAACATAGTTCCAGAAATAAATCACGTGGCTCATACCTCAAGTACTCCAAACTTGGCTCCACAAGCTTGCCTGTGACACTCTCGTGAACTAGACTCAAATGCTCATAAGATAATCTTACGCATAGTCAAGACTCAAGGGTGCCCCTCTTATAATTTACTTTGAAATTAACTCTCTCCTAACTAACTTTCTCTTAAAATCTGGACCCTTAAATCTTTAAATCTTGGTCCTACATTTCAAGCGGATCTCTGACCCTTGCATTATAAAATAGGATATTTGACCCTTACATTACTTAAGTGGATACAATTACCACTTATACAATTTATTTTATTTTTACATCACAACTTATGGGTCGGGAAAATTTCTATCCCAATCAACATTATCTTCTAAGTATACCATTAAAGCAGAAACATGACAGGCAGTATTGATCTTCACCTCAAAACAATGTGTTTGGTAGATTGGCATCTTAATAATTATTTTTTTAATGACTTCAAGCTTCTGCATTCCATAAAGTTGAAGAGTTAAGATTTCCGGAGAAATTGCAAACAAAATATTTTAATCGACATTTCGGACCATACCATGTGGCCCATCATCAGGATAATTGATAAGATTACACACATGGGCTCCTTATATAGATAACCCAAATGTTAACGCATGAGGAAGAGATAAGGATAAGTGTACAATAATTAATGCCCATTAGAAAAATTCTATTATGGCATCAATTATCAATCAATTATGAGCTCTAAGTAAATGAATTATGGTCTGCCAAGAATCCGAGTTCCAAGCCCACATCCGTATTGAAACTATTAGGATAGATTTTTAAATTTCAATCGCCTACCTCACCTTCTTTTTATAAAGTGCTCCTCCTTTGCTAGAATTTGTATTTCTTCTAAACAAGTATCATGTGATGTCTTCTGAGCGTGCTCTGCAAAAGCAGAGTTCTCAATACGATCCCTGTTTATATCTGAGCCATGCTCTTCAAATCTTTGCTAAAACAATCTTCCAGTCTCTCCAATGTAGGGCTGACCACATAGACAGTCAATGCGATAGACACCACAACTTAGCTTGGGTTCAATTGGATCTTTCACTTCACTCCAATTTTTGTCAAAGGCCAAATGTATTTGATCAGCAAAGATGTTTTTCTACCAAGAAAGATGACCATTGGAGACCGTCAGCCATGTCAGGGCATCATTCTCAAATGATTTCTGAACGTTCTTGCTATTCCACACGCACTTCATCAAGAAGACTTATTCTGCACCCCACATGCTCTAAATGCTGAGCATTATTCAACCTCAAGAAGCAGTCTCTATATGTAACTGATATAATGATCAAGCCTTACACAAAGCACATTCTATTGCCTGCAACATTCGTTTAATGGAGTTTCTTTTCATACTTGCGAACCTCAGAGTTGTCATGTGGAATTCACCAAAATGTTGCCAAACCCTAAATGCTGCAAAGGTCTAAATGGTGCAAGATTCCAGAGCCATGCAGTTGATTCTCCCATGCAGCAACGGTTAGAAGTGAGAGGAGATGGCAGAATAATGATCACATGCACATTCACAATCATGATCGCATAATCAACCTCGCAAGCATGCAGGTCTTGTCTTAAGTGTGCTAAGAGCACCAAGAACCTCGTTATTAGATTGCATGAAGCAATCAGATGCATGCGTGCACAAATGAAATCTCAATTATCTACCTAAACCTTACAAGATTGTAAAAATTCAACAGTATTCAACATACATCGTATATTCAACAAGTATCTATACAACGAATATTCACATTCAACAAATTATAATTAATCATTCATAGGACTGATAAGAACACTTCCTTTATATTCATTAACACATTCAGTATACAATGTGCACTTGTGCGTAAACTATTACAATTGATTACACAGTTTATAGCCTTTGTGCCAACACAAAATACCACATAAGCTCTTAACACTATTGAACCCTACTCTTAGACTAAATGTCTCGATTCTAGATCAAAGATCTAAGGCTCCCCAAAAGTCAAGTCTTCTGAAGCCAAAAAGTCTCTTCCCAAAATTCAAGTCTCCTAAAGCCAAAACGTCTCTTTTGAAAAGTGTCAAAATGAGACCAAGGGGATGTATTTATAGGATTCTAGGAATCTCTTGCCCCTTCTAGTTGGCATGGAATATTCTTAGATTCCTCCAGGATACCATGGAGGTTTCCTGGTTGGCACTAAGCTATCACACACTCCAAGTTCTCCAAAAGATTCCCCTTAGTACTACTTGCCAATTCTTCTCCATTCTCGATCCCATGTCATCCGGTGATCTTTCTCGGGTGATGACAGCTGTATCATTATGCATCTTTGATCTACACATGTTTCCCTGCTCCACAATGTTCTAAGTCCCATCAAGGTCCTACACAAAACTCCTCATGCTAGATGCATGGCCAATACACCAGATCTTATGCATCTCACCCTACGTGGCATGGTTGCTTGGACCTCTACGTCACCCAAAACTTGGTCTTTTCCAAGTTCAACATTTCCCCAAACTAAATATCTTGTTTGTCATCAGATAAGTCGGTTCATGCTCATGCACTGAACCCTGGCACATTCAAAACCTCAAGAACATCCTTCTTCATTTCTTCAACAAAATTGTTCCATCAAGCCATCATAGCCTCTGTCACAACCTTATCTTCTTTTGTAGCTTTCAGTTGTGTTTAGCTTTAAGGCTTCCTTGCCCTGCCTGTCATCCACAATTACCTTCTTTTAGGCCTCTCATTCGGGCCTAATATCTTCGATTACTCCATCAGTCACTACTTTTTCACTGATGTTTTTCCCTGGTAATCAAAATTAGTGCATCAAATTTCTTGTTTTGTGCATCCATTTGGTCCCTGAAATCCCGCACCTCCTTAGATAGCCTCACTGATACCATCAAATCCTTTTCCTCAAAGACCTTGTTCATCTGCTCTAATGTCACCTGGTCTCCAGTAACCTTTGCATCCACCCACATCTCAGAATGCCTAACATCACGCTACCAATTTCGTTTTGCAGAATAAATATTGCTTTCACCTTATGCCTTCTTTTTCGATTTGGAAAGATATGCCTTCTCTGAATAAGAGAAAGGCCTTAGGTAGCTCCTCTGTGTTGGTATCTCCTTTATTTTGTGAAACAATCTTTCTTTTCTACAATTTTGAACACCTTCAAAATCTGTTTGATTCCATATCCATTCCTTTTGAAGACTTTCATTAAATGTCTCTCCTCCTCCTCAATGTGTTCAGAATCCAATATTCTGAAGGCTCTGTTAATGAGGGTATATAGGACACCAATCTTTTGACAAAGATGACAATGCGATGAGGCCTGCAGATAAAGATCGGTGTGAGTGGTTTTCCTGTAAACCTGAGGTCCATAAGTTTCTCTACCACCAGAGATCCATCAGCCTTGGGTGCTGTGAGAGGTTCTGGTCAGAGTACCGTGCTTCCTCCATGGATTGTCCAGTCCTACTTAGCCCCAGACACTCTCCTAAAAAGATCATTAGTTGCTACATTGGCCCTCTCGTGGTAGTGGATGATGATGTTGTCAGTTCCTCTGGTCCAAGCCTTGTTAAAGACGTGCAACAACATGAGTTTCAAGTTCTGGTCTTCTTTTCTGAAAGGAATTCATAAGTATCAATCTTAATCATAAATCTAACTTCATCTGAATGCAGTATCACTATATGCTGAAATAAGATGCACCAATTCATTTCTGCTGCGCAAATATTTGATTGCTCTGGTTATTTCACAAACTAAATGTCCATAGTTTTCTTATTTATTTCCATTAGTTCCTTTCCGATTAATTATTATGACATACCAATCTACCTGTGTTTTCATATAACTATTAGGAATTCCCCCACTCCTTTTATTTTTATTGGTAATTCTCACGGTTGATGAAATTAAGTAATCAGGTGATCTTAGGATTCAAAAAGGGCAAAAAAATAGCACCTCGGTTCTGTAGGTTCAGCAAGACACATGTTGAGAGAGCAGTATGTACGTAAGCGTATACACAGTTACACGAGTTTGAAGGTTCTATAAGGACATCACGAAAGGCACATGAAGATGTACTCCCCAACAATTATCACAGAAAGATGAACAATGAGCATGGTCATTCCCAGAATCGGATCCTTCCACTTTCAAAACAGAAACCTCAACAATATTGCTTTCTAACTTTTAAATTGTCCTCCATACCCTATTGGAGGCGCTTGTCAAGAACTTTCTAACTAATTGCTATTAAATATTAGGAATTTTCTCCCTTCTTTTATTTTCCTTGGTTATTCTCATGGTTGATGAAATTATGTAGGCTCACTACAGTAGAAGCAAAAAAGTAGCAATATGGTTATCTTAGGCTTTGAAAGGATCAAAAAGCTGCAGCTCAATAATGTAGGCTCAGCAAAAGACATACTGATTGAGCAGAGTGTCCTTTTGCATATATAAACACAGTTACATGAATTTTAGAGTTCTTTATGGACATCACAAAAGGCACATGAAGATGTACACCTTGACAATTATCACAGAAACCTGAAGAATGAACACGACCATTCCCAGATGCAGATTCTAACAATTTCAAATCAAAAATCTCGACCATATTGCTTTCTACCTTTTAATTAAATTGTCCTTCGTACCCTATTTATTTCTGCTTGGCGAGAACTTTGCCATGGATGCTAGGAGTGTTTCTTTCTACACAGACATATTGGATGATGATCTGCAATTATAGCACACATGTTACCTCCTTGAAAAGCCAAACCCCCATTGCTCAAGTCAAGGAAACCACATATGGAAAATTCATTTCAATCTCTGGTTTAGTGAAGCACTTTCCTTGGTGAGTAATCAGAGACACTTTGACGGCTTTGTATATGGTCATTGCCTTGTTCCTTGTTTGCCTCATTTCCATGCCTAAAATATTATCCATTTCTGCAGGTATACTACAATTAGGATTCAACTCCTAGTTGGAGTTGTTTTATAGCGATTTGGCACATCTGGAAAATTTGGACGTACAAGTTCAAAATCGAAAATAGAACATAGACCAAGGCAAGATGGAAGGGTAGCTCAAATGAAATAACTCCCACCTATTTGAAGATGGAAAATGGTCTGTAAAGAAGAGTTTTGATCAATTTGTATGAACCTGTGAGTCTTTCCTTCTATAAGAATAGGCAAACTCCACCAACAACCTCATATCAGTGTGATGCCCAATGTTGATCATGGTGATTTTTATACTTGACATTGTCCTACATGCTAAACACCTTGGAGATTTGGAAAAGCAATTAAAAGTCCTCCAAAAAATCTGCAAAACTTAAACTATAATTTCCTCCAATAACCACCTGCTTGAGCTTGTTCACTCCTACAAATACCCAGGAGCTAATCTTAACCATTATTTGACTTGAAACCATATAGTATTTAAAATCGAATTTAAGATCAAAATCCATCAGATCCAATGGCTTAATCTTAACTAAACTTGAAATACAAGTGCAGAGACAATCTTACACCTTTTCAGAAAAAAACAGAAGAAAGCAACCAAGTAATGGCAAAAGTTGACAAATTAGCGAGGAATCGTTAAGAGTACCAAACAAATTAAAAAAGCCATTCTGATTCAGAGGAAGCACATGCACAGGGTCTTGATGATCTTAGCAAGGTCCCATGGTCATCATGGGGCCCCAGAAACTGCATTTCTAAATCCCTGCAAGACCCAAGGGTATGTCCATGTAACCACCTGCAGGAGCATTCTGCACTCTGGGGGACAGCCATGAGGAAAATCTCCAGTCTGTGAGGACACCCATGGGGAAATCTATTCTGACCGGCTACTCCCTCACCTGGAAGATGAACCAGTACATGGGGTGGAACAAGTCAATTTTCTGTAAACAACTCACGAGGAAGGCAAACAGTTATCATTTCTCTACAAATAAAATCCCATTTATGCAGGGGTCCTTTTGGAAACTCCAATAATGGTCCAAGCGATTGAACAATATTTTTGGCTTGGCAGAGTAAAGGAGAGGTATTCCATGCTCTAGATAGATCTGTAACTCTAAACGCACTTTTAGATCTGAGATAGTAAAGGAATAATGCAACAATCCTATTAATAGATTGTTACAAGGCAAGAAATTGATGTGTTACTAGGCAAATCAATTTCAAGCTATGGGTTACTAGGCAAAGCAATTTGATGCTATAGGTTACTAGGCAAAGCAATTTCAAGCTCGCTATAGCTATCAATTTCATTTATTAAATAGAGTGTGATGTGGTGCTCCTTAATGTACACAAGGCTTTGTTTGGCTGCCCATATATATGGGATAGATTTGCAATCTTCTTGAGAATGGAGAACAAATACCACTTGATTAAGGGAGGCCAACATTCCTCATCAATGCATCAAAAGCCGAAGAAAACTATTTCTCGTGACTACTGATCAAAAAAATGGGTTTATCAGTGCATGCAAGAAATTTATGTTGTTCTTGAAATCCAACCAAAATGAAGGGCCAATATAAGCATATATTCCAAAATCTAGCCGCAAATAGGAGCATAGAAAGTGATTGGATTGATTGGTTCGGCAATTCCACAAGGCGGTCCAAGAAATAAGAGGTTTGCCTGATTGCCTCCAAAATCAAAGGCAGATAGTTAGATTCAATTGTTGTCTGAATCTCCATTGCCCAAAAATGATTTATCTAAGCAATCTATCTTGTAACCCAATGAGTTGAAGCAATTGCAAGAGCTACTGGAACAAGGTGTGATCTGCCCAAGTTCATCACCATGTGCGTCAACCCAAAGTCATCATTCACAAAAAGGGTAGCTCATGTAGGATGTGCATTGATTGTAGAGCCTTCAAAAAGATTATTATCTAGAATAGGTACACTTTGTCTCATATCATTGAATTACTTAATTAATTTCAGCATGCTAAGTGTTTTACAATGTTAGATTTGAAAACAAGTTATCATCAAGCTCAACCAAAGGAGAACATATAGATGAGCATTTTCGATACAAAAAAAGGTTTGTCTAGTTGGAATGTAATACCAATTGGGTTGTGCATTGCACTTACTACTATTATGCGATTGATGCTGATATGCTCCGACCATTCATTGATTTGTGGATGATACTGTACTTGGATGACATTAATATTTTTATCAAGATGTGGGAGAAACATATGCAATATCTACACTAAGTATCGGAAAAAAAAATTAGAGGACTAAGCTACTGCCGAATTTGAAAATGTGTGAGCTTGCAAAACAACCTTTGGTTTATCTTGGATGTACAGTTGCTGGAGGAGAGTTGCAGATAAGTCTGTCTAAGTTAGAAGCTATTCTAAGATGGTCAAAACCTTCCAAGGTGACCGAAGTAAGAAACTTTCAAAGTGTTTTCCAACATCTTCACAAGCTCATAGCTTCTCTCCACAATTGCATCGCAGCTCCTTCACAAGCATTGATGGCAAATGATAAGTCGTCATAAATTAGCAAGTTGCTTTTGATGAGTTGAAACATAAAACCAGCAATGCTCCTATTTCGGCTTTACCTAACATACAGCAGGCCTTCTAGATTGAGACAGATGCATTGGTGTATGCAATGGGAGCACTACTTATAAAAGGAGAAAGATGGGTTTCCTATCATTCCAAGTTGTTTTCTAAGGAAGTTTTGGACTAATCCAACATACGACAAGGAAACGTAAGCATTGGTGCAATCAGTGAAGCATTACTTATTGGGGAAGGAAACCATGGGTAAATCTGATCATCAGCCATTGCAACACTTGCATACACAACAAATTGCAGCTATCTCATCATTTAAATGCATGGGATTCTTACAGAAGTTCCACTGGATGATCAACTACAAGAAAAGGAACAACCAACAATGTAGCAGGTCATGTGCTTGAATTTTTCACCAATTAGGTGTACAAGGAGTTATTTGAGCAAGATGCAGATTTTTGAAAAGTGTATTAGCAATCGCATTGCCCAAAAGAGCATAATTTGGAGGGCAGCTGATTACTACCTCAAGGAAGAAATGTTGTACATGCTGGATAAGCTATGTGCCTCAACTAGACTGAATTCATCTCATGAGAGACTCCCATACCTCTAAAGTGAACGGTCACTTTAGGATTGGGAAAAAAGTTTGCCGACTTGCAAAGATATAAATATTGATCCAAATTTAAGCAGATGTAGCAAGCTTCATTTGCGGATGTACTTTCTATAGCACAAGCAAGACAGGCAATCGGATGTGAGATTGTACACACCATTACCAATGCCAAGCCAGCCATGGGAGAGTATATTCTTGGAATGTCTAGGTAGTTTTCCCAAGGTGATGCCAGGCAATGACTTTTTTTTGTTGTGGTTGATCATTTTATCAAAATGTCTGTTAATTCTGTGAAAGAAGAAAAAATTGGGTCAAGAAGCCGCTCTGAATTCCTTTACTAGTGTACAGGTGCCCTTTGGATTTCTTGAATTTATAGCTTCTGATACGGATGCAAGATTTGGACCGTACTAAGAGGAAACACTAGGTTGAAGTGTCTCACCAATATTCATCCATAAGTGGATGACCCAACTGAAGTAGTTAATCGAACATTGTTGCAGCTCTTAAGAGTTAGTAACAGGAAGAGTCCAAAGTCTTGGAATGAAAGCTCAACGTACATTCAACATTCATAGAAAGGATGTTGTGCATGGACCACAATACACCACAAAAATAAAGCCAATCTGGAAGCAACCAAGGCTGCAATGTTTATTGAAAGGATCAAATTAGTACACCAAAGAGTGCCAGAGCAATTCTTGACGTCTCAAGCCAAGTACAAGACCCATCATGATGGACATAGGAGAGAGAAATGTTTCCAAGTTGGAAACAGTATGACTTTACTTTGTAACAATATGCTTCAAGGACAAGGCGATAAGCTTAATTCAATGGATAGAACAGCAGGTTGGGTACACATTCAAGCTCAAACTGCCCTCATATATGTGTATATTCATTGTCAATCTGAAGAAATTAAACTCTTTGAACCTTCCATTTTGGATGAAGAAGACGTGTAATGTCCCTTTCGGACAAATATTTGGATTTTCCACAAACCCCAATGAGAAATAACTGGAAACTATGACAGCAATCAAATTAGGAAAATGATTTGACACCCAATGCAAACCCTTGATGCAAAAACTAAGAAAATATGATTGTAAACAATAACCCTTGGAAGAATTGCTGGAAATTAATACTAAAAGACAGAACACTGAATTCTGAATTAAATTTACTGCAAAACAGTTGCAAACTTTGAAAATTCATATCTAGAGTAATAGGCAGAATTACAACACACAAATCAGCTGAAAATGATCTATGAGATGACAGCAATCATAGACATTTATTACAGAATTTTTCAGCAACCAGAACACACAAATTCCACTCTGAATTCCCAAAATGGGGCGCCCAGGCTGGAAATGGCCAAAAACTGAACTTAAAAGTTAAAACCCTAGCAACACATGAGCTGAAACATGTGGCCGATCCACACTCAAAACCCCTTCAAATCTCATCTTCCCTTGAAACCCTATCTGAAATTGGCACCCTAGCACTGATATTTCTGAATGCTGCCCTATATCTCTGAATAAAGCCCAATTGTGACATCCGGATGATGCCACCAATGAAGTAATTGAGGGTTTTCGTCCTCAATGAGTAACCAAGAGGGTTTCCATCCTCAATGGCTGAAAATCAAGAGTCTAGCTCCAAATCTCCGAAGTAGAAATTATATGATGATGCATCCCAAAAATGAAACCCCTCATCTTCTTTTATATCCTTTTCTTCTCATCTCTCAAGTGGGTTGATCCATGTGAGATTAAAATAAAAGTGACTTAACCCCTTTTAATTTACTTTTCCTCTCACAATGTGGGACGAACCCCTTTTACTTTATTATTTCTAATATTAAGTTGTCCTTTGCACTTTTCAACCAATTTAACTTTTTCTAATGTTATAATTAGAAAATTGTTTTTTACCAAAATAGTACAAGGCTGAAAATAGCAATTTACAATTACAACATTAAAGTACTTACCTTACTCTGTCCCTTTAAGCCCACGGGAAGTAAGAACGGGCCCAAGGTCCTCAAATCGAACTAGCTTTGATAAACGGACAAAACAACATGGAACAAATTGAGCCTTTCATTGACAACTTCGCACACCCGAAGAGGGAATAGTCCAGGATAAAATATTGCAGTGGAAGATCGGATTCACACGCATAGGAGAGCAGGAGTATTTTAAGGTTGGTTTCAAGGGGCAGCTTCCAAGTATGGCGAAATTGTACTCCAACGAGAAGGCGAAGAAGGATTTTCCTCATCTTCTCCATAACTAGGCTTTCAGGGACCAAAATGCTTCCCACTAGGGATGTATGATTCAACATAGATTACTAGACTACATGCACAAGAGTAAAGACAATAACATCTGTTCAACTAAATCAGGTAGACTGACCAGGTAACAACTAAAGTCAAGAAAATGTAATCTTCTCATGGTCTGACAAAGTAGAATTCTATTTGATTCAGAGAATTCTCTATAGCTTCTGCATCATTTTTGTCTTCAACAACAGGTATGTCACAATTTACATGTACCTTATATGCTATGTGACCAACAAGCATCTTACTGGATGTGGACAGATGGTGTGTAAGGGACAAAGGCATTACTCGATAAAGAATCTAAGCGAACTGGTCCATCATATCTTCTCTCTATCTCTGGAGTGCATCTTCAACTATATTTTGGTACCAGACAAGGTCATGTATCTATCGTTTTGTTGTCTGATATCTGAGGTCGTTTGAACCAGTAAGGAAGGTGATATGAAAGGCAACGGATTTCAAGACCTAGAATCTTGTATCCTGAACTCATGTGACAGAATATACAAGCTACAAAGAGAAGAAAAAAACTGATACGAATGTTCTCAAACCACTGATCCAGATCCCAGGCATAATTTGGGGGACAAGCATCGAAATGTATAGATTCAATGTGTCATGGCAAAAAAGTTAAAACAGTACCTACTATTACTTAGAAATGGCAATTACAGTGCACTAGCAAAGTGAGAGATCAGAAATGACTTCAGCAACTTGGAACAGCACCATTCATCTCCATAAACTCTAATAATAGAACAGTAATGACAGGATTATTATCAAATTAGTTCTGTGCAAATCCATGAGAATGAATGCAAATGTGAAGGATACAACTGGTGATATGGAGATATGTCATGTGGTAATAAACAAAATGCTCAAGAGGGAGTCCAAGGATTAATAGTCATTTTTACAAATCCTGTAAAGTTTCATGTAGTTAATAGATCAGATTTTATGTCATTAATAATGCATTTTGGGTGCGTAGTGGATACTAAGTACTATTGATGAGTATGTGAGACTTAAAAAATGTGAAGAGTAAAGAACCAGATGCGTATTGATGGGCCATTTAGGTATTCGAAATGTCAATTTTAATTGTAAAAGAATAAGGTTAGTTTATGGCTCAAAATTGACGAAGAGCCAATACATATGCCATTAGCATGAATAGGAATCATGTTGGGTGCAATACACTATTAAAAAGATTACTGCACATGTTGGCATATCCCACCCACAAATGGCCAAAATCTCCTTTCCAGAGCAGGATTCAAAAAATGTAACTCGTTATAATGCATCCAAGCTCATATGCATCACATTCCTACTCTTCAGTTTTGTGCACTAAAATTTATTGAGAATTCAAAATTTAATTTTGAAAAAGTACACACCCCTGTAAATATCAGTGTCTCTGCCTTTATGAATCATTCGATAAGAAGGATCGTATGCTTTAAATACACTCTGTAAAATTTGCTGTCTTGAGAAGTTGATGATCCTGTCAATGATCTGGGAAAAAACTCAAATACAGTCAATCTTTGCAAATCATGTTGTACATTTGTCAAATCAAATGCATGATTCCTTTGAACTCATTCACCAAAAAAAGCGAGAGAAACTTGAATTAACATCTATATACCATTTTTCATTTGACAGCATTATGAAAGGAAAAGTATATTAAATTGAAGCTGGAAATGGCTTTTAAAATATTTCAATACAATATTAACAGACTGAAACAAACAAATAGATAGGGAAAAACTGAGAAGGAACATACTTCTTCATTATACACTTGCTTAGGCATGTTCCGATGTGTCATTATTGTTAGAGCTATGTGAACCGATTCCAATGCAGACATAACAATACAGTAGTTATCTGAATCAACCTGCAAAAAAAAAAAACTCACTGTCATCTTATGACATGTCTAAAATGGTGTTTATATCCAGCCTATATATTCTTTTTGATATGTGTATTCCTTCCGGACACGATTTAAAATTTGCTAAGATTAACAAGATAAAAAGTTGGAAACAGACTTTGCCATGTTCAACAATCTTGGTTCTTCACTCTGTTGCAATAGTGCAATCAATCAAATTATCTATTAAAACAAAAAAATGGATGAAAAGTTTGTGTATATAAACTATTACATGGCTGTAGCCTAAGTCACAAGCTAAGTTACCAGTTCGTTTTTGGTTCTGGTTCAGGTTCGAAAAACCGGGTTCGCCGGTACAGCAATTTTTTCCCCCTTGGGTTCATCTTGGGTTTGTCCGTACAAAAAATATAGAAATTATAGCCTAATAAATAGAAAATTAGTGACATTGACATTAACCACATGCTATACATATTGATATTAAAAACAAAATATGAAAATAATCCCAAAATACTAACCAAATGCCAAATGTCATGATAATCATTTGACATTAATCATAAATAATAAATATCAATAATTATGACCATATTAAAAAAATCCCATTTGAGTCTAATTTATAAGAACAGGCTAATATAGGCTAGTCTTCTACAAAAGTTTAGAGGTATGGGAAAGAAAGTTTTCTGAATATTTTGGAGGATAGCACCCCAAAATCAACAGAGCTTTTTAAAATGTCAATAGAGCACACTCCTTGTTCACTTTCAGTCCCCTCGTATGGTATCGTTTTTACTGTAAAACATAATTCAACATGATACCAAAAAAGAATATTGCTTTTGGGCTTGTGGGCACCTGAGCAGCTGTGGTACACGATAGCAGTGGGGCCTGGGTGTTCCAAAAATTGCAACATGGAAAGACATCACAGCAGAGAGTTTAAGGAATCCGTGCAGCGTGATTGGATTCGATGAGCAGTGCCCCGCCCCTTCAAATGATGCTGCTGATTGCAATTTTCCTCCACAATGGCAGCGCAGGCATCTTCTAGCGGCGGTAACTCCACACCTCTCATCTTTCCTTCGCGATCCTCTGTGCACATTTAGTTCTTGTTTGAACTTGGAACGAATGTACATGTAGATTAAAATGATTAAAAAAAATTAAAATCCCATTTTTGACTGTTTTTTTGTTGTGGAATCTGCCCGGGTTCGCACAGGGTTCATCCTAGGGCACCCAGGTTCGCTCAGGTCCTTCTGGCAGAACCCCAGCAAACCAGGGTGCCCCAAGATGAACCCTAGGCGAATTTGACAGCGCACCGAACCAGGACCAGGATCCAGTGCAAACCAGACCAGGGTTCTTCCACAAAAACCAGCAACCGGTAACATAGGTCACAAGTTTCAAATTCAAGTTCATGTTCAACGAGTATAAAGTTCGGTTCAAGTTTGCCAATGGAAAAAGTTCAAAAAATAAATGTCTTTAAGTTCAAAAAAAATAATTTTTTTATCATTTTATTTTCTAAAGAAAATGCATTAAAATGTCAAAGGGACAGGGCGGAGAGAGCTTTCCGTCCTCTGCTTTCAGTTGGTGTATGTATATAAACACAAATAGTTATTAAATACTGCAAAAGCATGTAAAAATAATGAATAAAGTTCAAGCTCAGGATCGACAAGGATAACGTTCGGCAAAGTTTGAACTTTTTCAATAACATTCGGTGTACCTTGTGAAACTGGCTGTAGCAAATGATTACCATAGCACATATCATTATTTGTTAGCATCATGCCAGCATTAACAGCAACCTTTATTGACTGCATGTATAATATAGCACTGCAACAAATGCAAACAATCAAGGAGTAGTACACGCACAAGCATACAAACAAGAAAAAAGGTTGGGATATGGACAAATGCTTTACAGGAATATACAGACAGCCCAGGATTTGCACAATTGTATGAATGAATGTGATTTTTAAATTTAAGTAGCCGGTTTGTTTTGCGTACAAGTTCGGGCTTTACATGAATACACAGACAGCCAAGGATTTGCACAATTGTACGAATGTATGTGAGTTTTAAATCTAAGAAGCCAGTTTGTTTTGGGTACGGCAAATCAGGTTCGAATTTTTTCGATAAAATTCGGTGTACCTTGTGAAACCGGCTGTAGCAAATAATTACCATAGCACATATCATTATTTGTTGGCATCATGCCAGCATTAACAGCAACCCTTATTGACTGCATGTATAATATAGCACTGCAACAAATGCAAACAAGCAAGGAGTAGTATACGAACAAGCATACGAAGAAGAAAAAAGGTTGGGATATGGACAAATGCTTTACATGAATATACAGACAGCCTAGGATTTGCAGGATTTGCACAATTGTATAAATGAATGTGAGTGTTAAATCTAAGTAGCCGTTTTGTTTTGCGTAAAAGTTCGGGCTTTACATGACTACACAGACAGCCCAGGATTTGCACAATTGTATGAATGTATGTGAGTTTTAAATCTAAGAAGCGGTTTGTTTTGGGTACTAGTTTGGGTACGGCAAATCAGGTTCACCAGGACAGCAATGTTTTACCCTAGGTATGGCTTGGGTACAGCCATACAAAAAAATATATAAATATTAATATTATACCCAAATATTCTAGACAAGCATTGTTTTATGTTATATTTTTGAGTTTTTAGCAACTTTAAGTGCTTGTAAGCGTATTTGTTTTCATTACTTTAAGGGGTTCTTCAGGAAAAGAAACCAAACATTGCTGGGACAAACACACAGGCATACCATATCCCTACCCATACTAGGTACACACCCAACCCGTATCAGGAGGGGGTGCCGAATCGGAATCCTAGTTTTAAATGAATAGGCAGTCCCAGGGTCTAACCACTTTAGGTTTAACCCTTCTTGCTTTGTTCACCTTTCACTTGTACTTCTTGTTTAGTTACTTTTCATAGGCTAGGGTTTTTTTACCCTAGTACTTCTATTTTATTACTGATTGTACTCTGAGTCCCATTAACCTATTTTGGTTATTTGTGGACATTAATACACTTTTTTCCCTTCTTTCTAAGATGTAGTTTTGGCTTCCGACGTGGTTTTGCAAACCTACCAGATCAAATACGCTGCAAAATCTACCTAAGGTTGCAGCTCCATCTCCTCCAATGTAGCTCATATATATTCCAAAAAGTTTTAGGGATGAGAGAACGCAGTGGCACGTTCCCGGGTTGACTGGAAAGACGCCCAAGTTTTAAGGGACATGCATACATATCTAGAGTTTGTAAAATTGGGTTTAATTTGGATTACCAAAAGCATTCCTTGCTAGGATCATATGATAAATAGAGTGTCCAATGGATAGAGACTAAAGGCTTAAATTCAAATTCAAATGAGGCAGTGCTTTCTTTAGAGCATTAAACCTCGACTTTGTGATATTGTGCTAAAACTCGGTGAGTACGTATTGATGTTACCAAATATGATAACATCTCAGGATCAGATGATTTTGAAATAACAAAGTGACAGGACCTCACCCTTCTTTGCATGGCATTGGATAATTGTCTGCCAAGGAGAAGCAAAATGATTAAATATGTTTGTCATTAAATGTGATTCTCATCAATGTTTAATTTGTAATCAAGCATGATCCAATGATAATTGTAATAGCCCTCTGTCGAATGTATAATGAAAGCATGGCAGTTTCAGTAATCAATGAATTGAAGGTCAAAATCAATGCTAATCAATGCCACTGCTAGTAATGGAAAACATAATATCTTGTGATCAAGCCTTGAAGGTGGGTCTAAACCCTATATATTCCTAGATAATGAACATGTTGCCATTTTCAATTTCAAAAAATCCACTCTGTTGAGGGGAATCAAAGACCAAAAAGAACAAGCCAAAGTAAAGGTGGTATAAGTCAGTTAAGCCTAGTACAGAACTAGCATTAAATCCTTAGATTTAAGGAGTAAGTCTGATAAAATATCCTTTTCAGGGAAACAATGAATTCTGAAATTTTTATTCAATTCTGGAAATTCACATTTACAGACTAAACCAGCACATGCAACTCAGAATACTGGAATCCCAAATTGAAATCTTTATTCTAAATGATTACATAAAAAATGCTGAAAGTACTGATAATGGAACAACTCTAACTCAGCCAAACCGCAGTATGCTGGAATAATAAATTTTTACTATAAAACCCCTTACAGTCTGATTTTAATAGCCGACTGACGCTACGGCAGCATCAATTGCAATTACACAGCTAAGGAGGGAGAATGACAGTTGGTAGAATGGGGCAATCCCTCCTAGGGCAGTGATTTCAGTTACAGCAGTCAAAAAAACCCTCAGTTAGGATAAGGGCAACAGTCCAAGGGCTGCACAGAAGTCCCCCAAACTGTTGTTTGTGGTGTAATTGCAGCAAAAGGGGTAGGGTGGCCCTTGAAAGACAGAAATTCTGATTTATATTGCCCCACTGATCCTTACCAAAAATTCTGAAACTTGATAACACTTTCAGCCCTGGTTAGTGAAAAATTTTGCTTCATTGCTCCAGCAACCCCTTCACATAAATTATAAAATTGATCAATAGCTTCAGTGAGAACAAATTCTGAAAATAATCTAATTGTTTGTCCAATTGTGATCTCAGTATGAAATCACCCATGATAGTATGGTAGGGGTTTCGTTCTCTAATCCCCCAATAAAACCCTAGAGGGTTTTCGTCCTCAAATGGAGGTTGGGAGCAATTCAATGGAGGTTTTTTTGTCCTCAAATGCAGAGGTTGGGAGCAAATGCCTAGATTCAAAATAGATGTAATAAACAAGATGATCCTAAATGACCCACAAGGCCCTCTTTATAACTTTTTTCGTCCCCTTTTCCCTAATTGGCCTCTTACTTTACTTTAATAAAGTACAATTTTATTTTTGCTTGTCCCTTTTCTTTTATTTCTAATAATAATAAAGTAATATTAGGTTGTCATTTTTTAATAAAATAGAAAGTAATTTACTTGGACAACTTAAAATATTAACTTTATTATTTTTTACTTTATGGGCAAAAGGGAACATGACACTCTGCTCTTCCCAAAGATTGCTTGTCCTCAAGCAATCCCTAAACCATCTTGAAAATACCCGCGTCCCAAATCATTCTTTTTGATTCCTGTCCAAATGTGAACAACTGAAATTGCTTTGTTTGTTGATCTTCAATTCCTTGTAACACTTTCTCAGTTGTGCCCAAATCTATATTTGCACATTCTAGTTTCTTGGAAACTTTTCTCCATGGAGAATGATCTCTTCATTCCACTTTTGTTGTACTACTCTGATTTGATCTTCATATAAATCGTTGTTTGCATTGAGAGTTAATGATTATGAAGTCTTGGCTATTTTTTCAATTGTCTCTATGAATGCCATTTCAACCTCATGACATTCGCTGTCTATGATCAAATCAACATGCACTTTAGTTATAATCAGCTTCCTAGCAGCCCAATGAACCATGTTAACTTCCTCAATTTTTGTTGCAAAATTAGAGTGAATAGTTGACTTTCTCAATTTGTGTTGCAAATTTTCTAATCTCTGTTGTAAAGTTTTGTTAGATTGCTTTTGAAAAAGTTCCCTTATTAGTTTCGTTGTCACTTCTATTGGTATGTAAGGCCTCAACTTTCCTTCATAGTGATCAATCACATTTTTTGCTAGTGCATGCATTGTTGGTGAAATCTTCCACACATCCTTTCTAATATTATCCAATAAAACTGATAGGAGTGTCTGAGAAATATTCACTCCCATTAAGAATCAAAGACATAATTGTTTGCATTAAGGTAATAGTAGTCTGTATGATTCTTACTAACAGTAGTAAAGAAATGTTGAAATATTTTGATAATAAGATCATCACAACCAAGATCCACCATCAAAACAAAAGATCTAACTGTTGCAACCATTTCTAAAACCTTAACCCTCTTTGCATGATAAGGACTTTTGATTTCATCTATAACTTGAAAACTTGCCACAATCACTAAAATATCTCCCTCATTGTGTCATCACCGTATGGAAATTCAGGTGCTATAATTTAGGTAATTTCACTAATGCAAGTAATAACCAGAAGCCTTACATCTTTGTCTTGATGTCTTAAAAGTTCTAGCTTTCCCAAAGAAATAATTAATGGAGTCATAGCAAGATTCATCATACCAGATGATGAGTGTTCCACCATAGACAAGCATCTTTCCATTTCCTCCAAAATGTTGAGAAGTGTACCCTTCGATTGAGGTGGATGCTTGAGGCTTTTTCCTGCTTGGTAAAGTTTCTTCACATCTTTTCCTATGAGCATCTCATAATCCTTATGAATTGGTTTCAAAAGATGTTCCACAAGTGGATCCACATGCTGACAAGATCAATGCTTTGATACCACTGAAATATCCCTTTTAAGAAAACAATGAACTCTGAAATTTTTATTTCATTTTGAAAATTCACATTTACAAACTAAACTAGCACATGTAGCTCAGAATACTAGAATCTCAAATTAAAATCTTTCTTCTAGTCAATGATTACATGAAAAAATTATGAAAGTACTAATAATGGAACAACTGTAACTCAGCCAAACCCCAGTATGCTGGAATAATATTTTTTATTATAAAACCCCTTACAATTACAGTCTGATTTTAACAGTCAATTGACGCTACGACAGCATGGACTGCAGTTACACAACTGAGGAAGGACAATGACAGCTGGCAAAATGGAGTGATGCCTTGTAGGGCAGCGATTTCAGCTACAGCAGTCAAGAAAAACCTCAGTTAGGGCAATAGCAGCAATCCAAGGGTTGTGCAAAAGTCCCATAGGCTGTTGTTTGTGGCGCAATTGCAGCCAAAGGGATAGGGTGGCCCTTGAAAGGCAGAAATTCTGATTTATATTGCCCCATTGATCCTTACCAAAAATTTGGAGACTTGATAACACTTTCAACACTGGTTAGTGAAAAACTCTGCTTCATTTCTCCAACGACCCCTTCATATAAATTCTGGAACTGATCAATAGCTTCAACCAACACAAATTCTGAAAATAACATAATGGTCTGCCCAATTGTGATCTATGTATGAAATCACCAATGATGGTATGGGAGGGTTTCCATCCTGTAATCCCCAATAGAAACCTAGAGGGTTTTCATCCTCTAGATTTGAATGTAATGGAGGGTTTTTGTTTTCAAAAGCAGAAGTTGGAAGCAAATGCCTAAATTCAAATAATCAAAACAGATGTAATAAACAAGATGATCCTAAATGACCCACAAGGCCCTATTTTATAACTTTTTATGTTCCTTTTCCCAAGTTGGCATCTTACTTAATTTAATAAAGCACACTTTTATTTTTGCTTCTCCCTTTTCTTTTATTTCTAATAATAATAAAGTAATATCAATTTGTCACTTTTTAATAAAATAAAAAAGTTACTTAGACAACTTAAAATGTTAACTTTATTATTTTTCACTTTATGGGAAAAAAGGGACAAGACATTTGATGTACGTTGCATAAGATGTTGAAAGTAGCAACAAACACCCTAACATTTTGAGCAAGCAACTTTAGATATTTTCAAGACTAATAATTTTAAGATGGTAACATTGCTTTATAAAACAAAGAACCATCCTTCACATCTTGAGATTATTCAACTTAAATTATCAGCATACAGCATCAGGGGCAATTTCCAACCCAGCACTGTAAGTGAGGACTCTCTAAAGTTCAGTGCCCAGATAAATGTACTGGACATCTGTTACATCAAATGTCAAATACACCCTATATTACTATAACTATGTACCATGCTACAACTAAAAGATTTGAATTCTGATTTTGTCCTAGAGAGACAGAAATATGCAGACACCTGATTTCATTTCAGAAGGTGGCCTTGAGTTTCAAGGTTGTCTCAAGAGCAAACAAGACCTGACCCATCCCCCCTATGGTTATAAGAAAAAATCCAATGCGTTGTGTATGTAAGCACCAAGTAAATCATCCACATGTTATGTGATGGTTATTGGCATCAAAAGACAAAAGTTGTAGAAGAGGTATAATTCTAGTTC
Organism: Torreya grandis; assembly: GCA_037957365.1. NCBI lineage: Eukaryota > Viridiplantae > Streptophyta > Pinopsida > Cupressales > Taxaceae > Torreya > Torreya grandis. The sequence goes on from JARHVA010007057.1 coordinate 162,008, forward strand.
TAATTTGGGTTGGTCAATGGTAGTTGCCTTGTTCACGTTTAGGATGCCTAGAAACATCCTTTAATATCCTTGTTAAGGTTGCTGCTATAAGAAACAAAGGGTATTCTATCCAATCTTGTAGTCATGAAAAATAAGCATTTACTGACATCCCAACAAAGTAGAAGAAAGCAGTGCAGTGCGGATATTTCCGTAATGTAAGAGAACAATCCTTTCCCATGAACTCTTGGGCACTTTCAGGTGTAGCTGTCCACCAAAAGGTAGGGATTACACTTATGGCAATGCATGCATGTAGCACATAACCATATTACAAAATCAAGCCCATCCCTATATTCCCTTCTAGCTATGCCTTGTGGTTTAACCTAAAACTTTTTGACAACTGGAATGTGCTTCAATGGTTAAAACAATGGCATGGCATTGTCCAAACCTAGGTATGATTCCCAGTGACCTTGACAGCCCATGGTTGCAATGTACCTCAACAATCGAGGCCCGGTGAAAGCCATGGGTGATTTTGATGAAACAGGAACCCCCTCAGTCTGGCAACAAAGCTGACACACACCAGCCAGACTACAACAGTATGTGATAAATTTAGGCACAACTTTGAAAACTGCATTCCACAATGATTCAAATGTAAATCTGATAATTCGAGAATCCAGTGTTGATGTATGTGGAAGAGCAACAAGGATCGATTAACATAGATAAAGCCCACAATCGAATGGTAATAGGAATATCACTACTAATCAATTGTATAACTTCCCAATGATATGAGAATTGAAAGCATAACTAAGTAAGATCCATTGTGCTTGAAAGAGGTCATTGTCTATCATCTCCCACTGTGCAACACATCATGATCTATACCAGTAGGAGCTCACGTTTGTGTGGCTCCTACACAAAGCCATATGCAAATTGAATTTAAAGAAGCCTTATTTCGCTACCATGCCGGTACCTGGCACATAATATTCAATCTTATCATCAAAGACTGCACAATATGATAAAAAAAACTAAACACAAAAAAGACGGAAAATGGCATTGAATATGATGCATAAAACAACTAACACACAAAAGGATGCAAAAGAAAACAATGAGAAAGATCTAATTGAAGATTCAAAACTAGATGTAAACACGGACACAATTTGGGATGCAAAATTAGATGCAAACCAGGATATTCCTTGAGACACAAATTGATGCAAGCACTAGAGGGAGAAAACAATTAACATCTGTATCTTTGTGTTGCTTGGGTTTACACTCTGCCATGGACACACGCATGATGACACTATTCAATAAATGAAACACTCAACACATCTTTATTGATTTCAACATCACTATTACAAGGATTGATGCACACTCACACTGTCACGTGCCTCTACATGGCTTATTCCATGCATAAACATGAACAAAAACATCAAATACAGTCCCTGATGGACAGATTTTACAGTTCTACTCTCTATTCTTAAAGAGTTTTTAACTCTCTCCACCCTCTCTTGGAGCCAACCTTTCTCAACTTGGAGCTTTCTTCAGTTATGTAACTCACTCCTCTACGCCTTTTTCTACTCCTCTTCCCAGCTCTGTTCTTCTCTAACGTAGATCTATTCTGACAATGCTGCAACTGTTCTTTTTATTCCTTCGGCATGTAACATAAGGAAGTTGAAGGGTTTCCTGAAATGAAACAATTCCACATTTGTAACGATTCAAATTCCCTTCCAAGGCACTCGTTTGACCCATCAGATGACTGCCAATGTGGCAAAAAATACCAAAAAGTCAAAACATCAGTCACAGCAAAAATATGCACCTACAGTAGTTGCTTTGAGTTACTTACAGCCATGGCTGCAGAAGACTTACAGCAGACCTACAGTAGTTGCTACATGTGACTTTTAGGGCCTATAACTTTTGCATACAGAATCAAAACGAGGTGCCATTTTTTTTAAAGTGCATAAAATTTCAAGTAGAATCCAAATATGCAAGAAAATTCAGGTTTTGGGATGTCCTTCATGCAGTGTTTGTCACTTTTCTCAAACTGGTATGTTTTAACCCAGAAATGCATACACTTCTTGCAGGTGACTTCCAAACTATACTGATCTAAATTGAACCTCCTACGATGTCCTCGATACCAATGAAGTGTTTGAGCACTGATGTTCCCAAGAATGTCTCCATATTAAAACCAAAATCAAACAACACTCTATCTTTGATTGATGCAAGATTGCACAAACTCTTGGATGCTCCTGCATCAAACACCCAAGGTTTTTAAAATGTAAGCTCCTACTCACATGGATGGAATAAGTGGTAAAACTACTCTTTTCACTATGAAGCATAGTGACAATGGTGTTCCCTTCCAATACACCAATTACTTCAGTTGTTTGTCACTCTTTCCCTTCCCTTTCCAACTCCCTCTTGCTAATTTCAATTTTGTCATCTTCTTCTTATCTCTCCTTACTCCTCATGTTGTGGGATTAGGCCCACCATAGTCTCCTTCCTTTGTGGGATTAGACCTACCATAGTCTATCCTTCTCCGCCAAAGGCTTATCCCCTTTCCATTCCATCCGCTTGTGGGCTAAAACCCACCTTCGTCCAACCACCTCCACCAAGATGCTTGTTCTTGCATCTTACTTTCCCTTGTGGACTTGTACCCACTACTAGCCGACCACCTCCTCCTAAAGCCTTCTTGGATTTGTTTGCTCGTTGTCCAACCTGTTGTTGGTTTCTTCCTTATGTCACTCTTCGTTGCTTGCAACTCTTCTCTCATGGTTGTCATCTCCTCTCTTGCTACCATCATCTTGCTCGTGGCTTCTTAATTCATAAGAGTCTTAAAAAACTCTTCTTTCTTCACTTCTTTTTCACATGCTTTTGTTGATTTACAAATCAGTTCCTTCTCTTCACATCTTGTGAACTCAAGTGTTTCACTCTCTTTATCTTGGAAGGCCTCTTTGAATGCCTCATCTTTCTCTTCATCCCTTCACCTGCAACATCATGCTCTTCAATATATTTTTGGGCTGATAACAAACTCAATTTCCCCATCTCATCCTTGTCTTCTTCCATTTTCACAATCTTATCTTAATTCTCATCAAGCTTGGGCTTCTCAAAGCCTCTTTCATCCTACCTACTCTTTAAAACCGTACTCGATTGTTCTTCTGACAGCTATTCTTCCTCTTGCCAATTTTTTTCTCCTGATCTTGTGAGAGTCTTCTCTCCTACCTCTAGCTTCTACAAATGAGCTTCCTCATGCATATTTTCTTAAAAAAAATCTTGTTCCCACACTTTCCCACTCTCTCTTATCTCGATGATGACTTGAACACAATCTTCTACTGTTGGTATATCATTACCAACCAGTTCTTCAACCATCGTTGTCATACTATCATCTTGCTCCACTTCATCACTTTGCTTCTCATATAGATGAGCATGTTGGCATGAACCACACTTTGTTCTATTCTTTCCCATCTCCATCGCTAGACCTGCACATTGAGCAAACACATTAATGGAATCAAGAGTTTCCACAAACATTTTTTTTTCAAATCTTCATCACACCTCAAGGACATGTTGTCCAAATCTTCTTTGATGCCCACATTCTCCTTGCAGATTTCTCCCTCATGATGGACTCCCAAAGGCCCATTTTCAACAACCTCTATGATTGTTCTCTGCTCATCCTTGTTTTTACTTTCTTCTCTTTCACATCATATGTGCATTAACTTGCACATCAACCATCTCTATTGTTTCCTTCATGGAAACCTGCAACTCCTCATGGATGTCTTCTTCACTCACCTCTATTATTTCCTTCAAGGAAACATGTAATTTTCTTTGGTTGTCTTCAACCCTTCTACCCTCCAAAAGAGAAAAGACAAATGCATTGCCTTCATTTACCATGGAAAATTCTAATTCTTCCCATTTATGGAATACCGGAAACTCCTTCCCAACATCAAATAATGGGTCTCCTTCTGGTTCAACAATTATCATATTCATATCCTCTTGCATGAGGATTCCTTCCCCTATGGGCTGCTCACAAACCTCTTTCTCCTTGTTCTAAATATCATATTTGGGCTTCTCACAAATTTCCTCCTCTTTGATGTTTTTGAAAACAGACGTGAGCTTCTCACATGGACACCTCACCCTCTTGTTGTCCTTCAAGACAAGCTTCTTGTCCACACACACATCTTTCTCCTTGCTACTTCTCAAAGTAGAATTGAGCTACTGACATGGCAACTTCCCTCTCATATTGTCTTTCATGGCAATCTTCTTCTGCTTTTCTTGTCTTTTATGGCAATCTTCTTTTGTTTTTCTTGTCTTTCAAACCTCGATACATGAATCCACTTTTTCTACAATTTTAGATGCACAAAATAACCTAGCAACTTGCAAACCATATGTTCCCAGCCACTCATCATCTTCTTACCTTTCCTTTGCCTTCTCTCTTGGAGATCTCTCCAATACACATCTACAACTCCACACAACTTCTTGCATGCAATCTTTACCCTCATGGGGTCTTCAATATTCTCCTCTTCAAAATGACCTTTTAGCTCCACTATCCACTTCATGAACTTTTATGGGCTCTCTTTACCACATAAGAAAATAAAATTACTAGTGGGCTGACCTCTTTCATTTACAATGGCCTCAGCCCTTCACTCATTTGGTCTCTCTCCAAAGCATCTAACCTTGCTTGTAGAGTCAACAAACCCATCATCATCCTCTTCACTCACAGCTGCAACATCTCCACTTTGTGTGATCTCCATCGTTTTCAGTCTTGTTTGGAATTCCTTCACCATTTCTATTAAGTCTTCTACTCCTCGCGATCTCCCTCCTTTGTGTGTCATATCTCCTCAATAAGCAGGCTTCTCTTTCACAAACTGCAATGGGCTTCTCTTTCACAAACTGCAATGGGCTCAAAAAAAATCTCCCAAACTTCCTATCAACTTGCAAGACTCTCACTCCTGCAACAAACTTATCCTCACTACTATGCAAGCTTCTTTTTCACAACTCGCAACTAACTTAGCAAACTTTTTTTTCACAACCTACAACTGACTCATACAAGAGCCTCACACACACAACCCAACAAGGAAAGACCTTGCTCTAATACCAATTGGTGCAAGCACGGTTGAGGGGGTCCACCTAAGGTTTGCCTTTATCTCTGTAGTTTGGTTCTAAACTCTGCCATGGACATACACATGAGCACACTGTTCAGAAAATGAAACACTCAACACATCTCTTTTATTGATTTCAACATCATACTATTACTACAAGGATTGATGCACACTCACACTTACACTCTCACGTGCCTCTACAATTCTTATTCATGCATAAACATGAACAAAAATATCAAATCCTCATGGACAGATTTTATAGTTCTACTCTCTACTCTTTGTTCTTGGAGAGTTTCAGCTCTTTCCACTCTCCCTTGGAGCCAACCTCTAAACTTGGAGCTTTCTTCTATTATGTAACTCACTCCTCTGCACTTTTTTCTGCTCCTTTGCCCAACTATGTTCTTTGACACAGCTCTATTCTGACAATGCTGCAGCTGTTCTTTTTATTCCTTCTATGGGCATGTAACATAAGGAAGTTGAAGGGTCACTTGAAATGAGATAGTTGCTCATTTGTAACTATTAAAATTCTCTTCCAAGTCACTCATTTGACCCATCAGGTGACTGCCAATGTCGCCAAAAATGCCAAGAAGTCAAAACAGCAGTGGCAGCAAAAATATGCACCTACAACAGGGGCTAGAGGTAACTTACAGCAATGGCTGCGGAAAACTTACAGCAGTAGCTGCGGAAAACTTACAACAGACCTGCAGCAGTTGCTACAAGGGACTTCTAGGACCTGTAACTTTTGCATACAGACTTGAAGCAAAGTGCCGTTTTTTTGAAAGTGCATAACTTTCCGGGTAGAATCCAAATATGAAAGAAAATTCAGGTTTTGAAATGTCCTTCATGTAGTGTTTGTCACTTTCTCCAACCTGGTCTGTTTTAACCCAGAAATGCATACGCTTGTTACAGGTGACTTCCAGATTGTACCGATCTAAACTGAACCTCCTATGATGTCATTGATACCAATAAAGTGTCTGAACACTAATGCTTCCCAAGAACAACTTCTCCATGCTAAAACCAAAACCAAATGACAAAACAAATACAACATACCTACACACCACTCTTTTTGATTGATGCAAGATTGCACGAACCCTTGGATTCTCCTGCATCACAAACTAAATGCAATCTAAGAATCTATTCAAGACACTACACTTCAACAAAAAAATCAATAGGATGCTCTATAAAAACTATATACAGGTAACACTTTAGTGCAAATTTCAATGTTAATTAGAAACAAATGTAGACATTTTGTTTTCTATCAATCAGGACTGCAAATTAAAAAACATAGTCAACAAAATAACTAAGGAAAATGACTAACGAGCAAAGACTCCTGGATTATGACATAGCAACTACCTTAAATGCAAAAATGCTGTTATTTATTGACACATTAACAAATTTATTTTACAAAATCTTATAATATAACACTACAGAGTCAATAGGAAATCGATATGGGACTTGACTAAAAAAAATTGAGACTAACCCTAGTTTTCCTATGAGATACTTTGGGCATTGTTTATAGGTATTTAGTAAATAATAAGTTTTAACCTATGCCACAATAGGTTTTGAAACTGTTATTCCCGAAAACAACTAGATAACAATTGTATGTAATATTTAATGAAGTTGATGCCTGAGGGTTGTGGCTCAGCGGAAGGCAAATGGGCTTACTAAAGCTGGGTCACAGGTTTAAGTCACAAAGCTGGCTCCACAATAAATCTGGGACGCATGCAATGGCCATAACCATTCATTTACCAACCAAAAAAAGTTAAAACAATTATTAATGAACTTGATGCTAATTCTAATATACATATGCAGGAAAAGAAAAGTGAACAGCAATGTATAATGAGCTTTACTTGCTGCAGCTCAATAATGACTTTCTTCCAAAAACAAGTACCACTCTCCGAGTACATTTACAACAGAATCATTCGGTGAAGTTCAGAATAAAAAATTTCAGTAAACCACGTTCTCAATGGAACTAAACTAAAAAAACTATAAATACCCTCACATCATCTTCTTCATCAACAGCTATGTCACGAGCATGCTGTATATGCCGATCAAGTAAATTTAAAAGTCTGACTAAACTGTCATCTGGAACTAGATGAAGGGTATTCTTCGAGTGTGCAGCCATGATTTCATTTGAGAGAATTTTCATATCTGAAAGCGGCAACCATGTACCCTCTTCTTCACCTTCATTTTCCCCGGGCAATTCTGTTCTTTCAAAATGATTGTCCAGTAATTCACAAAGGCCTTCAACTGTGCCATCTGCAAATAACATATTGCAAACCTTGACGGTAATGTAACAAGCAGGGAGACTAAATGAGAAGCACAAAAAAAGAAAAAGAAAATGCTTAACATCGCAAACCTTGAAGGTCAATAAATTCTGACTTGCTACCATCTACTACCTCTCTGCTAGACTCTTTTCTTCTTATTCTGGATTTTCTTAGAGATGTAGGTTCTTGCATGTCCTGAAATGCAAAATCATTCTCAATTTCAAAAGAAAAGCATCAATCATCTATTACAGTTCAACTTGCCACAAAGGAGTGTAAAGTTACATTCCCATAGAATTATCACCTTCCATCCCTTTTCCAGTGATCTTATTATTCTATATCATCATATTTTATTTTAGGGTTTGTGTTTGTTCATGTACTTAAACATTTGAAATTTTTCAGCAACTAGATATGACTACCATTATTTGCGTCCTTAACTTGTTCTGGTAATAAAAGAAAGAAATCAAAAGAAGCTTGAAAGATCATCAAAATGTCAAGAATTGGATTAACAATCAATCTTCGTCATCATGCCAAAGTTGAGCTTGGTCATTAAGCGCATGTGATTGACAATTACAGCTCAGTTTTTTCTTATTAGCATTTTCACTTCCTCTAGCCTCAACAGTAACCACACCAAAACACAAGTAAAATCTAATAACAAAAATATCAATAGTACTCCAAGATTAGAATCACTACAATACTGAATTTGACAAGGTAGACGATGGTGAAATCAAAGGTACGCATGCAACATAACAGAATATTTCTAGACCTCTACCAGATAACATGCAACACCACAGTGTTTGAATACATTATAACAATGGCTATCAATTATCAAATATTGAATTGCAATAAATGCAGAAAAGTTATTCATACCCAAGAAAATGCTAACATACCAAGGTCGTTCCCTCTGGAATATTTGTTGAAGCCCCCTTAGAAATACTTTGTGATAGAATTCCACCATGAGGATTTTGCTGAGAAGACCTTTTTTCAGAAGACAAATTTCGCCAACCACGCTCCTTGACAGGACCTGTAAACTTGAACAAATGTCATATTAAATGAGCAACGATATAATTATATAGAAGAATGCTAACATAGATGAGCATACTTTAAGTGCTTGAGTTGGAACCATAAATGTTTGTAACAATGAGACAGAAAATAAGTAACATTAAATTTTTTTCCAAATAATAAACTCCTAAAACTAATATATGCAGGATCCACAAAAGCAAAAAAAAAAAAAAAAAAAAATTAAAAAATAACATCAGACATGACTGAAGGTGGTCAACACTCAGACATCAATGGTTAAAAGACTAAGGATTTCAAAGAACCAATGGCCAACAAGTAATTTTGTCTTAACCTTGCCCAAACTTATCCCCACGAATAACCTTGACTAAGGAATTCAACCAATCAATAGCCCACAAGTAACCTCACAAAGCCTTGTCCAAACATATTCTCACCAAAAAACTCAACTGATTATTTCAAGTTATTCATCTAAGTGCAATAATATTTAATCAATCAATGGCCCATGAGTGACCTCAATGGAGCCTTAAATAATCAATGTCTCACAAATCATCTTGATTGAGCCTTATCCCAATTTATCCCCATGTGTAACATGAAACATCAACAGGGCCTTAACCTATCGATGGCTGACAAATTACCTTGATTGAGCCTTATCCAGATTTATCCATATGAGTAGCCTCAGCTAAGGATTCCAAACTATCAACAGCCCAAAAGTAAACTCAACTGAGCCTTTATCCAAACTTATCCCCAAAAGTAACCTATAAGGATTTCAACCAGTCAATGAACCACAAGGAACGTCAACAGAGCCTTATCCAAACTTATCGCCATGATTAGCCTCACATAAGAATTTCAACCAATCAATGGCCCAAAAGTAATCTTGCCCAAGACTTATCAAACTTATTTCAACAAGTAACCTTGTCCGAGGATTTGAACGGTAATTACATACAATAATTCAGTATTTGTGACAATCAACTAGAATCTATATAAATGACAACTTTATTGTTACAAATGGCAGTCAGCTAATTCAATGGCCACTATATTATTACGAATGACCTCAACTGAGGCTAATCCAAATTTATCCCCACAACTAACCTTGACTGAAAATATCAATCAATCAATGGCCTGCAAGTAACATCAGCAGAGCCTTTAGGCAAACTTATCCCCATAAGCAATCTCAACTAAGGATTCCAAGTTTCAACTAATCAATGGATTTCTAGTAACCTCGACTGAGCCTTATCCAAAATTATCCCAATGAATAATCTCAACTAAGGATTTGCAATCAACTAGATCACATTAAGTCAACAACATTTACTTCTCTCAGTCAAAATTATACAATAGCTAATACTGCATTGAATTTCAAGTCAGATGAAGTACAACAGCAAACATAAAGGCAGCAGTTAGCCCACCTTCGAAAACAATCAACTCTTTGAAACTCCTTTACTTCTAATTAAAAAGCAAGCTTTTGTAAAAACTGTATGAAAGATTTTTTTATCAACAATTACGATCACACTATATGGCCCATCATCAGGACGAAGATAGATGGGTATGGATGATCTACAGCTCCTTATATAGATAATTCTACCAAAGTTTATCAACCTTCTATGTGTACTTAAAAAACAACTGTGCAATATGTTAAACAAAAATACATTAAAACAAACATCCACACAAAAGACAAATATGTAATGTGAAGTAACTCTCTTGGGTAGAAAACTCCGCAAGGCAAAATTGGGAACTGCTTTTATTCCTTTTGAAACACTTAATGACAGAGATTGAGCAATGTGTTACCTAGTCCATTCATGAAAGGCAAATCTGTTTTGTCAGTTACATAAACCCTTGACTTCCCAACTTCTGCCTTCTAAACAAGGCAAGTTTCCCATAATCTTGTCTTTTTGTCCCGCATGATCCATTTCAAATCAAATATATGAACAAGAGAATAGATCAAAAAATAATTTGTCATGTTAAGATATATTTCAATCCACCAAGGTCTGAATCTTACCTCCCAAAATATGTAAACATCTATTTCGTGTTGTTGTCAATGAGGTCATGGTTCACTGGTGAGTTTGTCAGAATTTCATAATGCTCACCAAGGTTCCACCTCAATTGCGGTCTGCCACACTAAAATGATGTATGAATAAAATGGATGGGGCAGTGTGCAAGTGCCAGGCAGTTTTGGCAGAATAGATACCTCTTAAGGATGGCATCTAAGCGGAAAGGAAGTCTGTGTTACACCAAACCCCTTACGGTTGATGTTTCAAGAAGCTTCCTAACCAATAACGAAGAAAAAAATTAAAAGACAATAATATTACCATCGGTGTCTCCAACAATGTCTCATTTTTTCAAGTGTATGAATTGTGTATGCTAATCTATCTAACTAGACCACACAACAATTGGCTCCAACTTTTGGTGTCAATGGAAGCCAAATTCCATATGAAAAAATAGATATCATATAAACATCTGATAACTATTAAACTGCAAGTACAGTACAGCTAGCATATATATATCTTAGATAAATCTATGTAAAAGATGCCGAAAGATATCATTCTCGAGACGCCTATTCCACTTATGTCACAAATCCAATATAATATAGGCACCTCAAATATGATATCTCTCTGCATTTTTTACATAGATCTATCTCAGATATATAAGCTATTTAATATTAACATTCATAATTGTTAAAATAAATATTTCTTGTATTATTATTTACATAAAAAATTGTCTACTCAAGTGCAAGTAACAATGTTACCTTGAGAGCCTCCACTACAAATATTACCATGATTTATGGTATTTACCTTCCACAAATAATTCCATGATTTATGATGTTTACATTTCAAAAATAGTTCCATGATTTATGGTATTTACCATTTACAAATCTTCCCGTGATTTATGGTGTTCACCTTCTCAAACAAAATGTTAAGGCCATTTTTTTACTTATCGCTACATATATTATTATAATTTTTTAGCAAGAAAAATTATAATCTTTGAAAACGTAAGTCAATGTAATTCTAGAATTAACTTTTAACTAGTAAATCCAAATTAATATTGCAAGTCGTTATAACCTATTTTTTAAGAAAATATCGTTATAACTTTTATCTAGTTATTATATGCATATCGTTATACCCTTTTTTAGAAAATATTATCAATTAAAGCATAAATTTCAGAAAAAATATAATGTTATATCGTTATAGCCTTTTTTAGAAGAATTATTTTATTATATGACTGGGATATCTTAAATGATTCAGGGTATATTTTGGTGGATAGTACGCATGCAACTTGTAAAAAGGTTTTAGCTATTTTTTTTTTTTTTAGAATTTATTTTATTATTTACTAAATTATCCATCAATTTTATATGATTTCTTCCATTTGGACATTCCAATGTTATAAATTTTGGTGGTGAAGAAGGAAACGTAGATAATTGAGGATTTTGAGGATTCTATTTATAGGTAGATACTCATAACAATATGATAGAATGGCCAATGAGATGTAGAAGGATTGGTTAAGTGGCTTGGTTGTGCCCAGCCCCACCCAGGTTCAAATCTCACAAGGGCACTTGTAGGCCGGATGCGGCCATTTGAGTGGTATAGTAGGCCGGTTATAACCGTTTAGAATGACTTAGCAATTTCAGTGGTCGGTGGTGCCTATTTGAGTTGATATAGTTCTCGGGGATTGGACCCCTGGTTGTGTCCTAGACCCAATTCATAGCTCCAGGGTCTAAAAAACCTATAAAACCTATCAAAAAAAAGCAATGTGATAGAAAGGATAGCCACCATAATTTTGTCAATATGGTCTTGTACAGTGAGGTGAAATAAGTCTTCGCATTCAAGTAATGTAAATTTATTCAAATAAATGTGATTGCGAGCTGACAGGGAAGTAGGCCAATCTGCATTGCAGTGAAGGGAGTGAAGAGGGTGGCTCCTTTGCTTGAGCAGACTTTAAGGGAGTTCGGGAAGTGCCTTGCCAAGGCTCCTCTTTCAAAGGAAACTCTTCTCAAGCTATTAAAGGTATGTGAATTTCTACTTACCTGAACTAATGCCTCTCAAATCCATTACTGTTACAACATGGACTCAAATTGCTCTGCTAGACTTGTTTATTTTAATAATTATTATTTTTAAAGAATTACATAGAAATACTGACAATGAAATCAGGGAACAATAGAGAATCATAGCCAGAATTAACTGTGAAAGCAAGTGATTTATTTATTTATTGTTATACAATTTCTTCTCCATAACGCAGCATAATGCAGGGATATATATTTATTTAAAATAGTGATTGTTGGAATATAATAACTCAGCCAGCAGATACCTTACCATTTTTTCCTTTTGTACTTCTTGATCGCTGTCCTCTACATTTTTTGTAATTAGTTTCTGTATTTTATTATTTTTGTTTAATTTTATTCAATGTATTTTATTTTTATTTATATGTTTGATTATTTTTTTAAGTCATGTTGGTCATAGTCACCGCATTCGAATTTGTATTTGAATTCGCCTGGAAAAAAAATCGGAAAAATTTTGGAACTAAAAAAATTTAGATAAAATTCGTGATTAAATTCGGCTAATAGAAATATAATTAATTATTAAAATATAAAATTATAAATTATAACAATAAAATATAATTATTAAGATATTGTATATTATTTTTATATTCTATATTATAATATTATATTATAAATTATAAAAATAATTATAAATATGTTATATATAATATTGTTATATCTCATATTATAATATTATATTATTAACTATAAAAATAACTAATAATTTATTTATTTTTATTAGTCAAAAAAGGGCCTAACCCTGTCTATTATAAGTATTTAATCAAAAAACCTTGGAAGAAACAGGGAAATACAGCAGGAGTATCAAAGTTTAAAGAGCAAGAAGCTCTGAAATACTTAAAAACTGAACAAAAACTAGTCTTCATCAGAAATGACTATGTCTGCATTGTTACCAACATCACGAACATCTTCTTCAAGGTTGATAGCAACCAAAGAGCTCCCCAGGGGAATTTCATCAGTATCATGCATAATTCTCAACCTTTCACAAATTGCCTTTAGCTCCCGATGTTGAAGGATGTTGTCTTCAGCAATTGCCTTTATCAGAGTCCAAATTTGATCACACCTGGTTTCCATCAGATGACTGAAATGATCTACATCTTCATGAACAACAAGAGAATTGCTAGCACTAAAAACAACAGTATGAATGCCAATAAGTTGAGCAACTTTGAGGGTGTCCAAGCGGGCATTAGATTGACCAGTATTTTCCATAGCCTTGATAACCGCCTCCACAGAAGCCACCAAGGAGCCACCCCCAAGACGAGCAGCAAGTTGGGCATGGAGCAAATTCATGGCCATCCATTTCAGTAGCTTTTCATCCTTCACTCCCTCTAGCAAGGTTTTTCGCCAAAAGTCCAGTGCCTCTTGGGCCATAAAACAAGTCTTTTTATCCAGGAGGGAACCTGAGTCAAGTAGATGGCGGAGCTTAAGGTCATCCACCAAGCCCCGAAAGGAGTGGACATTTTCCAAGGAATAGTTATGCAACAGACTGTTATTCATTTCATTAACTGAATTAACAACAGAGGCCTTACCTTTAGCCCGCCTAGGACGCTTGCTGCCCGAGCCTCTCGTGTCCATTTGGCCAGAGAAGATATCACCGCAGAGCCAGGAGCATAAAGCAGAGAAGGGAGAAGAATGCCTAAGGTGGAGAGCGGACAGAAGTAAATACCATGCCGCAAGACACACATGTTGCATGCGGCTCTCGATAAGCATCATTCGCCACTGCCATCAATAAACTCCCATGCTTTGGAGATCCAAAAAATCAATCCCCGACCGATTAATGATTATCTTCATTAATATAGTGGTTCTTTGAATCATTTTCTGCAATCCTCCAAGTCTTTGATCCTTTGGAGAGGGTGTTGGTTATATGGAGACTTAGTTCCGAGTGATTGTGGGTGACACCTTCGTTAGCCATATGTTCAGCAAGCTTATTTCTTTCGCGAAAGATGTGCAAGGGAAAGTAAGTCTTCAATTTGTTACACAAAGTCTTGCAATCATCCGTGATATTCTTTAAGATCCAATTGTGCGTAGATCCATTCGAGAGGGCTTCAATGACAATTTTTGAGTCCCCTTCTATTGCCAAATCAAGCCAATTCTTTTGAACCGTTAACGATAGACCACACCAAAGAGCTTTGGCTTCAACGACATTATTGGAGCAAGAGCCAAGCGCTTCACTGAATCCGAGCAAGAAATTGCCCCTAGAATCTTTGAATGACCCCCCGGCACCAGCCATACCAAGATTGCCTTTAGTAGCGCCATCAAAGTTGAGCTTGATCTGAAGGCTAGACAGTGGAGTCCAATTGTCTCCTGCTTTTTTAAAAGTTGCTTCTAACCCTATTATTAAGGAAAATAACTAATAATATTATGTCCTATAATATTATAATAATATTTTATAACTATGAATTATATAATTATATTATAAATTATAATTATATTATATTAATATATTTATATTTTATAAACTATTAAATATAATATAAACACATCAATGCATAAACTATTAATAAATCTCAAAATATTAACGCACGATATAATGAGTTTGGGCCGTGAGCCGCGATAGGGAAAGTAAATGCAATGAATTTGTTCTCTTCTTGCTCCAAAATAGAACAAAATTTGGAGTTGGAGGTTGTCGCTAGAACGCAAGACCTAGACGTTATCACGCTGGAAACCTGGAACCCTAACACTCCTTGTGTTTTTTAAATGATTTTCTAGCTAACCGCAGGTCATGGAGTCACAGACTCGTGATTGAAGTTTAGAACGCGACAGAAGTGGAAGTGTGGAACGCGACAGAAGTGTAAAATGACATTGAAGTTTGGAACGCAACGTAATAACATTCACCAAAAAACGTGTTTTCTATATATGGGACAAATTTTTCTGCAAATTTCAACGATTTTATGAAGTTCGGCAAATTTTGATTTTTATCAATGAAAATCGGCGAATGCAGTTACACTAATGTCGGCTAATAATTAAAAGTGAACACACTCACGCCATTACACCCTTCCAACACCCCCCAGATGCCACTAAAGGAACGTTTTTGGGCGTCACAAAACATGTTGTGGTCGAGTCAAACAATAAATACTCTTTCATGTGTAAACATGTATTAGGAAAGAAAATGATGCAATTTGAATCAAATTATGTGAAATGGAATTCCTAATGAAGCAAAATTGTAGGCATTAGTTTTAGCATATATATAAACAAAGATTTTTAAGTCTTTTCTTGGCATACTTTAAGTTAATTAAGTATTTTGGCATGTTATGTTTCCAACCAAGTATAGCGGTTTTTATAGATGTTATTTAATTTTTGTATTAGTTATGGTCAGTAGTACTTGTGTTCAGTACAAGTGATTGTCGGCTAAGTTACAAGGTTTGAGTTCGAGTTCGAGTTCGACGAGGATAAAATTCGGTTCAAGTTCACCAATGGATAAAGTTTGAAAAAAAATCGCCATTAAGTTCAAACCAAAAAAATATCTTTTTGAAAAATTATAATAGAAATATAAAAATGAAAAAAACTATAAACAAAAACAAAATAGAATAATCATAAAAAAACAAATTAAAGTAAACATTAAAAACAAATTAAAAAATCTTTAAAAAGTAACATAAAATTAAAAAACTAAAATAGTTAATAAAGTAATTTGGCATGTTATGTTTCCAACCAAGTATTGTGGTTTTTCTGGATGTTATTTAATTTTTGGATTAGTTATGGTCAATAGCACTTGTGCTCAGTACAAGTGGTTGTTGGCTAAGTCACAAGGTTTGAGTTCGACTTCGACTTCGACAAAGATAAAATTCAGTTCAAGTTCACCAATGGATAAAGTTCGAAAAAAAAATCGCGATTAAGTTCAAACCATAAAAAATATTTTTTTGAAAATATATGATAAGAAAATAAAAAAACTATAAACAAAAACAAAATAGAAAAAACATAAAAAAACAAATTAAAATAAACATTAAAAACAAATAAAAAATCTTTAAAAAGTAACATAAAATTTAAAAAATAAAAATAAACAAATTAAAAACTCGTTAAAAATACATAAAAAATAAAAATAAATGTAAAACAAAATAACAAAACACAAAATAGAAAATTTAAATTATATAATCAAAAATAAACATAAAAAACAAAAAAATTATATTTTTAAAAAACAAATTAAAAAAAATTAGAAAACAAAAAAACTATAGACCTACATGGAATTCATTCGCTGCTCCTCAAATACTCCGCGGATCTCCTGTCAATGTCGATGGCTACCCCCCAAGTAGCTAACGCAATGGATCCTCAGCCTCTCCGTAGCCACAGGGCACAGCAGCCTCCTAAGTTGTCTCCATGATGTCGCACCAGTCTACAAACATTCCACACGACACTTCACAGTGGCTTTCCACAAACCTCAACATGTCGTGTGTCTTGCTCAACACTGCCTAGTCCAGCTCCATCGGTCAAATCCGTCTTTTGCCCTAGTTTTTGCTCCCTGAGTTTTGCCCCCGTTTTTAAACCACAAACTTTGCGAATCTGGCCAAATTTTATTATGTGGCTGAGAATTCAGCGAACTTCGATTTTGAAGCCAAAAATTCGGCAAACTTCAATTTTGAAGCCGAAAATTCATTAAACCTTGTTACATAGGTTGTCAGACAAGTGAGCAACCGACACAAATGGTTATCAAAAAGGTGAGTAACCAACACACCCTTTTGCCCAACAATTATATATGCTATATGGTTGGTCACATGTTGGGAGAACTCTCTCATTTATTCTCCCTGGTGTTGATGTTGTGTGTTTTCTGGAGAATATTCTACATGCATATTTTGATATAAAAATAAGTGCCAAACATAGTCGCCATGAGACAGGTACAAGTACGCCTTTTTTTTTTAAAAAGGAGACGGGGGTACGAGGAGACAGCTATATATATATATATTTATTATTATATGAAAATAATAAAAAACCGAAAAATATAGTACTACTGACGGAGACACGGGGCTATGGGGAAACAGGTACAGGGGTACGAGGAGACGCATCTCAGACATATATATATATATATAATTTAAATATATTAATATTATAATTATATATATTTATTATTATATGAAAATAATAAAAAACCGAAAAATATAGTACTACTGACGGAGACACGGGGCTACGAGGAGACGCATCTCAGGGGGTAGGGGACGTGTCTCCGTGCAACACTGGTGCCAAGTTATTGTTCTATTTTGTGTTGTATCTGCTGTATATATTTTCCTTGTTTGAATCTGTCTATCTGTTCATCAGTTCATAACAACTATACTACATAGCTCCACTTTAATGACAATCTTATTATTGAGTTAACTAACAAAATACATATTCATGTGTAGACAAAGGACGAAAAATGATGCATTCTAAACCAAATTACACAAAATAGAAATCCTATCAAATCTAGCTCCGCTTTTATACCTGGTGTGGAATAATCAAATGCCTCAAGATCATGTTGAAGAACAGCAGAAAGAAGGCTCCCTGGCTCAGCTGAAATTGAAGCTTTGCCATTTCCCACCTCTTCCCTAAGAGACCTGACCACACTTTTGTGTTAGGATACAGTACAACGCATAAACCAAATGCCATGCACCATAAAAATAACTGGGGAAGGAAAGTCAAATTAAAACTTCGTTTGTATAAAAAATGTAACAAATTCATATAGTAGAAAAGCAACTGACATCAAAATTCATGCAACCTTAATGCAAAGTTCTGAAACAAAGTGATAACAGGCCCCATAATTCCAAACTATTTGAACATCATAATTCCAAGATTTAGAATGACAAATGAAGTTAAGTTTGAGAGAACGTCCAAAGCAGAGGTTTAGGAAAAAATCCAAAAAACAGATTTACACAGATTGACAAAGACTAAGTGCAATAATCTATGTCAAAATACTGTTTTTCTTAAATTATATACTTATAATTTACAGCCATTATACAAATATTTAAAAGTTAGTTCACGGGGTTTATATTGCATAAACCATAAAAAAATTGTTTAAGATCTTAACCATATAGATAGAAAGGTTGCAAAAATAGGTCAATTGTCAAATTTAAAAATGATTATTTGCAAGCGCTTCATTTCAAGACATGAATAGGAAGGACGAAAACTTTTCCAAAACATGGTGAATATTTACATTACAAGTAACAGAGCTTCCACGAAGTTTGGTTATAATACAAAAGTTTGCGAAACCTGTTGCAACCCAACTGCCCATTCATGAACAAGGAAATTCAAAGCAAAATGTAGTAAGAACTTCCTTAAGAATATTTTCGGGGTGGAAAATATAGAACTTGTGATTAAAAACGAAGATAGCCTTTGGTAGAACTTGAGTTTATATCTACTTTCGTAAGCTTATTATCGTGTATGAGAACCTGCTATGTTTTTATTGTTTACACCACCTATTGAGAACAATATTACTTCTCATCATTTAAGAATGACACAAGTTTTGTCAAGGAAGAATATGTGATCAGAATCCTAGCAGATATCCAGGAGACACCACTCTAAATTGTTAGAATCTAGATGTGTTATATGCATTCACAGAAGCAATATGAAATAATTATTTAGAAATGAAGATTCAAATGGAGACACATAGAAATATAAAAGAACTAAAACAGAATAAGATCATTTAGTTTTCACGATGCTGAACATCTGATATATGGGTTTCTAGATTCATCATGTTAAGTGAAACAATTTCCGACATTTTGAGTACCATATGTGTACCCATCTTCAAGGAGAAATGAAGAAGCAAAACAACTCGGAAGAAAAACTAAAACTCCTAATCACTTAAGTCTTGGGGACGGGAGGGGACAGCGGGACTGGAGGACGGGGTTTCTGGGACGGCAAAAAAACTCCTAGATTTTGGGGACAGCAAGGAGACGGCTATTAAAATATATCAAAATTAATATTTTAACTTTATTCTATGAAGTTTAGGATTTAAATTTTATTTTAACTTCCAAGGTACTTTCAGGATTAGGGTTCAATTATTTAAGTTTTTTTATTTTTAATTAAACAAATTTGGGGATGTCCCCTCCAAGTCCCCAAGTCCCCAAAACGTTGGGGATGTCCAGGATGTCACCAAAATCTAGGAAACGCACCCCCACATAACACTGCTAATACTAGGTTTCATATTAATACCATAATCCATTAAAATAGAGAAACAAGTATTAGTCGGGCAACCAATATTAAAACAAGACTTCTAAAAGAAAAACAAAACAAACGAATAAATAAATAAATGATTTAGCAGAATAAACAAAGGTAATTGATTAATTAATATAATATTTGACCACTTAATTACCGCGTTTTTAAAAATTGAAATAATTTAATTAATAATTAACAGAATAATTTATTAATTTGTGCATTCTATGCATGGCATACCCTTGAGAAAGATGTATGGTTGTCTATCTTCTACTAGTTACATCTATGCTCTGATATATAACCATCTAGATATGTAATCAGTGTCACAAAGTTGTGAAGCTAAAACACCGCTATGGAAGATGAAATGGTTGCTCTTCCATGTCGCTCTTCATCTTTTGGCATTTGTGTTGAACAACAACAGAATGTGAAAGTTGAGTGTGGCCCATGTGGAGTTGCCCTACACCCCATGGGAGCACTCTCCTCAACCCCGGGAGGGGAATGCCTCAAGTCATATGGGAGGCTCCACCCTTTTAAGGACAAAGGCAGCAATGTTGTCAGCACTCGGCAGCACCACATGTTGTAAGTTGACCTTAGCGGTTTGGTATGTAAGTGTCTAGAACCCTGACAAAGCCAATAATGAAAACTGCATAAGGTTTATGCATACATTTAGGTGGCCCTGAGTCTGATCTGCCAGATTACCCTAGGCCATTAGAAACATGCATGCACCTGGTGGATATGGACTGATATCAGATCTTACAAATATCACAACCCTCTGGAGTTGGTTTGGTTGTACTGCAGACCATAAAACATGAGTCAGCATCTGCACAGGCCATGAGAATGGTCTTCATGGTATCGCTAAAAGTGTATTTTGAGAATCCATGTGGATTAATGTGGCTCCCACAGAAGCCCTATAGTATTGATCCATGAATCCAATGAAAACATTTTACACTCTTAAGGCGATTCTAACTCAAATCAAATTTCCCAATGTGTTTATTTATTTGTTGAAATCCACAGGAAGTTTCTTACTCATTCTTGGGCTAGAGGTAGTTGGGAAGCCCAAGCTTAAAAGGTCGTGGTATAAGAAAAATGTCAAAGCTCTCATCTCTTTTAGTTTGCCAAATAATGGCCCAGAAACTAATTCACAACTGGAAGCTCCTGCATTTACCGATTGAACAAGGTAATTTTCCTATTACATGATTCTAAAATAAGTCTTCTACTTGAAAACCCTCCAAAGTCAATCCAAACTCTATTTCAGGCTCCTCCAAAGATTAATTAGTCCACCCTTATAATGAATTTTCGAGTCACCAAAATTATTTATGTTACCATGATCTGCATTATTGTTTTCATAGGCTAGACAATCTCCTATCATCATCAAAAAATTATGTTTTATCATATGTCTAATCCAAATAATCAAATATAAAAAATGATTACAACATAACACTAGACAATATATATGGAGAGAGTGAATTTTGTAACAGGAAACCTCATCTTATTACGCTCAAGTCTGTATTACATTTATAGTATTCTTTATCAATTGGATTTTGTAAAAGGAAAGTAGCTCCTAATTGTCAATCATTCATAACTACCAACTAACACATGTCTATCATAGGTAACCTGGAGATGTGTCTCCTAGTACCTGTGATGTGTCTCGTGAAGCAAGATGCGAGACAGGTACAGAGACACCTCTTGAGTCTTGGTGACTTCATTTGAAGTCTACTGCATCTCCTATGGGCGGCTCCTAAACAAACCCATCCCTGGTCTTAATTTCTTCTTATTTATAACATTAAAAGTTAGAAGTTAGAGGTAAAGTTGAGTAAGAGATATTTAAAAATAAATAAATAAATAAAAAGTAAAAGTTAAAAGTAAAAACTTAAAGTTAGAAGTTAAAAGAGTTCAATATTTATGAAAACAGAAACTAATGTATTTTAATTTATTTTTGTTTTCAGAAGTTTAAATATATAATTATTATTTTATTTTTTTGCCATCTCCAAGTACCCCGTACCCGATGTCTGAAAATTAGTGTACCCGTCTCCGAGACCTGTCCCCATCCATCTCCTAGTGATGATGATAAAACCCTGATAAAAATCCACTCCATTCGTTTCATTGTTCTCCATTTGCAGCCAGAAATAAATAATACAGAGCGGGTGACATATCACTGGACTGAATTTGGTGTAGTTTATTTTTCATAAATTTAAATATCTTTTGTCGTCTCCAAGTATGGGGTCCCAATGTCTGAAAATTGACATCTCCATTTCTGAGACCCATCCCCATCCCTGTCTTCTGGTGACTATGGGTGAAAGTCATTACAAGTACCACACCAAATGCCACTAAACACTGTACCCTGCACCTAGCTAGGATTCCACTTTGCTGCCTTCCAATGATCAACCTTGGCTTCACTTGTGAACCAAGAAATGTAAGTGACAGCAATGCCAAGATCAAGCCTTGTGTTTATAAGACATAAAAAGTTGCAAACCAACTTCTGAAAGAGTGATTCATCAAACTGTTTTGAATCATCATTGACTGATATTTTCAGACCGGCCCCCATGGGAGTTAAAACGTATTTGCAATCACTCACAAGAAATTTCAGAGGGGTCCAATGGCAGGGGCTACAACTCTGACTTTCACTGTGAGGTGAGTCCCATGAAGATTCTAGACAGCAGCAACAAGAAAAATAAGAATCTTGTCTGTGAAAAATGGAGCACCAAAAGTTTCTACAGGAAAATTGGACCAGGGAATCAGGAGGGGAGCTGGAACTTTCTTGCACCTGCTTCCTCTGGAACAGAAATTTTAAATGCATCTGGCAACAGTTCCCTGATCCATTTCTTTTTATTTTTTTATTTTCAACATATTTAACATTGTGTTAGCACACAGATTTGTAACTGCATTTGAAAATTGTTTATTGCAGCGGCCCTTCAGCTGTTAAAGCACTCCTGAATCTTCTATGCAGCACCCGCAGAACAAATTCCAGAGCCCCCCCTCCATGGTACCACTAGGTTAGCCATACTTCAGTTGTGAAATGAAAACTACATCATCAGTCTGCCGAAAAAAATCTCCTAGGCAATAATGCAAGAGACCTACATAAAAATCTGATTTTACCCAATGAATTGTGTCAATCTCATTGCTTGTGATGATTAATCATTAGTTCACCCACCTATACAATGAGTACGATTATATCATAGTCTAAGCTTTTGGCATATAGATTGTGAACAGAAATTATAGATTGGGAAGAGAAGTACTTCTTTTAAACCTAGATCTAGTAAAATGATGATCAATTTTGATATACCAGGCTTGTGGAGCCTACTTGAACCCATAAAGCGCTTTTACAAGCTTGCATGTAAGGTGTTCTTTACCTGGAACTTCAACCCCTTGTAGTATCCCTGTCCTCATACCCATCCCCCATAACCATAACTATACTTCTTGGTGATGTTACATTTTCTCTGTGTAAACCACAATTATAATTTTACCACGTATTTCAATTTTTCAATTTCATCATTTTCCCCACACCTTCCAAGTAAAGAGAAAAACAACAGAAATTTGTGAACAGCAAGGGAATAGACAGAAGAGTTCCCTGCTCAAATGATACTCGTTCCATCAAAGCATGGGAAATGGAATCTTTGTTTAACTAAAATATTAATATATTTTTTGTAAACCACTATAAATATGTTTCAACATTGATCCCTGGCTCAAATTGCTCTGTTTCTCTAATTGTTTCTCAAGATGGCACTGTTTGCATCAACTCCATGGGCATGGGTTGTCTAAATTCCATCCATCTTTGCAATGCACAAAACAATCTTAGAGTAAGGTTCAACCTAGATCCCACATCTGAGGTATATCTATTCCGTCAGCAATCACTCCAGACCTGCACCCAGCCTCGTCCCCAACAGCCTGCGTTATCACAACAACATTAATGGGAGGAGCATACCCAACAGAGACCATCATACTAATCACTGCCAGTGAAGCAAGAGTTGAAGTGTCACACTCAGGAAGAACTTGGCAAAAACCAGTTTTTTTACTTTTTTTGGACTACTTTTTTAATATTACTGATTGCAACCTCCTTAGCCAAGGTTTAGTTCCAATTAGGCAAATAAAACATTTGAATGAGACTAAATATAGTAATCAACGAGTAGAAAAATAAAGAGTAGGGCCTTTAGACACCATCCAAAGTATCTTTAAATTGTAGAACTTATCCCATTTTTCCCAAACTACTTTCAAAATTTTCACTCTCTGCCCATAACAAGTCATTGCTGGTTAAGAGTTGCGTTGCTGTGATTGGTCCATCTCACCAACAAGACAAAACTAGCTAGTCAACATTCCAAGTCCTACTATTGTAATTTGCCACAGACCCTTTTGCAAACTTTTTCTTTAATTTCATCCCCTTATACCTCATCAAACCCTGTGATAGCCTAAGCATTACTCTATAGTCTATACCACATTCTTCTATCCTTGAACCCTGTTATTAAGTTCCCGACATCAACGATAGTTTTCTTTGCCAAAACAAAATTTAGATATTTAAGAAGTATAGATTTGAACATCATTTCAGCGTCTTTTACTGAACTTCTAATTAAAAAAATAAAAGTAAAGCCAAATTCACTTAAGTAAACATATTTCCTTAAAAAAACCAAATTCACTAAAAGATGGGCATATTTTCTTGAGAAATACCACTAATAAAGGCCAAATTCACCAATATGGACATATTTCCTTAACAAATACGAAAAATGAAGCATAATTCACCAAAGTGAACATATTTTCACAATAAGTGCAACGAAATCGTACATAGCGAAGCTTTTTTGGTTTCACTTACATCATTTCTTCCATTTTAATAGCATAAGCGTGCCAAAAAGTATGCAATCTTAACCCTATAACTTCATATTTCTAGACAGAAGCCAAATTCACTGAAGTGAACAGATTTTCCTAAAAAAACAGAAATATCTAATCCACTAAATTTTTTCAGTTTCATTTACATGATTTCTTCCACTCTGATAACAAGCGTCCGAAAAAAATAAATGCGATCTTAACAATTAACAAAACACTTTAAAATTAACTAAGAATTACACAAACAAAAATACGTACAAGAAACTGATGTCGGTAAATTTTAGAAGCTCGGCAATTTTTCCAGCCTGCGATAAGATAGCCGAGCTTTTGACCGCACGGCCGTCTCCATCTTCGAACAAAGCAAGCCCCTCACTGTTAGCCCCGAAACATATAGGCAAATTCGGCAAGGGCAAGCACGGCGCAACCTCCGAATACGTAGTGTTCGACAGGTTATACGTATTCGTATTCATGATTACAACCTTTCCTCCCTTTTAAACCCTCTGCGTAGAGCTCATCGTATATTATACACTGTTATAACGTATTCCTCTGCTTTCAGGGTTTGAAGAGAACAATTAATTCTGCTAATATACCTCTGCAACTGAAGCCCTAGAGTCTGCTAAATTTAGCTCTGCGGCTACCAATTGACTGTAATTTTCGCCAAATCTAGCAAATTTGAGGTCGCTTTGTGAAGATTTGGCGGCTTTTGTTCATAATTTGCGGGAAATGAAAAGTCCCGCCATAGATGCACCAAAAATAATGGAGCTAGGGTATGAATTGCGAATACTGGTCAGTACTTAGTTGCTCGCTAGCGTGATTTGTCGAGAGATAAGCGGTAAAGTACCTCCTGCTTGGGGGGATTGTTTTTATTCGGCTCATTGAGATTGGTTTTTGAAAAAAAAAATATTATTGTTGTTCGGATTATTTTATTCGGTTGGAAGAAAGTCAAAAGAAGATGAGCGTAAGTAAAGCTTCTTCGATTATTTAAGCTATCCTTATGTTTTTCTTAAGGATTTTATTTGGTTGATATAAATTTGGGACGGTAGGGTATGTAGGTCTAATTTTTTAAGTACGGTTAGGTGATTCATTCATGTATATTAGAATATGAGGTGGTTTTTATGTTATAAATTATTTTGTAGATCATAAATAAGGTTAAATTTTAAAAAGGATTTTCCATTTTTTTATAGGAATTTGAAATGCAAATAAACAAGTTACAATTAAATATAATATAAATTAATGAATTACGTTTTAATTAAATATGATTTATAATATAGGGTAGGGGTAAGGGACACGACCCATTTTTGATGGAGAGGTTGGTTTGGTCGCTGATAGGAGAAGTTTGATTTATTTTGGTTAAGTGTCAGATGAATATATAGGTAGGTAGGTGGGTTTAAATAGTTGTTTATTCGGAGAGGTGGGTTTGGTTAGGTGCTTACTTGGAAAGGTGGGTTGGTTCTTTCTTGTTTCGATGGGTTGGGCAAGCTTGCTTTATGTATTCATGGGCTCATGAGCAAAATTATTTTGTGTGCATATGGGCTCATGGGCAAACTTGTTATGTGTGCTCATATGCTCATCGACAAACTTGTTATGTGTGCTCATGGGCTCATGGGCAAACTTGCTCTATGTGTTTCATAGACACATGGGCAAGCTTGTCTGTTAATTTGGTGGGCAAGCTTGTCTGCTAATTTGGTGAGCAAGCTTGCTCTTGATGGAGAGGTTGGTTCAGTAGCTAATAGGAGAGGTTGGGTTTGGTTAGGTGATATATATATATATATATATATATATATATATATATATATATATATATATATATATATATATATATATATATATAGGCGGGTAGATGGGTTTGGATGGATGCTTGCATGGAGAGGTGTTTTGGTTCCTTCTTATTTTGGTGGGTCGGGTGAGCTTGTTTTGTGTGGTCATGGGCTAATGGGCAAGCTTGTCTACTAATCTGGTGGGCAAGCTTGCTCTATGTGCCATATAGATATATAGGGTTGGTCGTGCCCCGTACCCCCTACCCTACCCTATATTTAATGTTTAATTAAAGCGTAATTCATTCATTTGTATTACATTTTGTTGTGATCCATTTATTTACATTTTAGATTCTTAACCCCTCTATCCTAAAGAAAAGGAAATGAAAGCCCTTTTTAAGGTTCGCAATATCAAGGGCATTACACACACACACACACACACACACACACATCCCTTGATATTGTGAACTTTAAACGGAATTTTCCTTTCATTTACTTGTCTTTGAGGTAGAGGGGGTATGAATATGAAATGTAAATAAATAAATTACAACTAAACGTAATACAAATGAATGAATCATGTTTTAATTAAACATCATTACATATACATACATACATATGATATTTTATTAATATATTTAAATCAATTATCCCCGTATTAATCTATTAACCCCATTCATGGGGTAAGAGTAAAGAAGCAAATGTGACAGTTATCCAAATGATCCCCTCCTAACAAGGTTGGATAAAAGTGAACTCCTACGAGGCCTCTAAAGGAAACCCAAGCAAAGTAAGTGCAAGTTGTATCCTAAGAGACCATTTAGGAGCATTTATAGTGACATTATCTTCTTACCTTCCCACAGCAACCAACAATCAAGAAAAATGCCCAACACTCGCACAGGGTCTACAATTAGCATATTCAAAGGGCTTTGCTAAGATTAAAATTGAAGGGGATTCACAACTCGTAATATCAGCTTTAAAAAAGAATGCAATTTGGAATTGGAAACTAGGTGAAATTCTTAGGATTGCATTCTCGCTTCTCACTAAACTCTAGGAGACCAAGTTCAACTATTGTTTCTAAGAAACAAACGATGCAACAAATCATTTGGTGAAACAAGAACCCTCCAATCTAGTGGAAAGCATTCGTATTCTGGTTTCGAAGAGCTAGGAGATATCACTAAAAAAGAGGGTAATATTCATTCTAAACATTAATCACACGATTCTCGACCTCATTATGAAATAATAATATACCACCTCCCCATATCACTTTGGCATGCTTCATCTCATTCAACCTATGCATACATGGCAAAACTTTTATTATTCTTGCTTTGACCCTCTTTTCATGACGCATTAATTCCATCCCCTACTATTTATTTGCATTTGGTTCTTCTTAGATTCTCACCCTGCTTTAGTGAGGACTTGTTGCTTCCCAAGACATGTCTACCACCAAAGTCATGATATCTAAGGAAGACTTGAAAAAATGACTTCCAATAGATAAATCACTCATTTCTTTAGTCCATGCACTCACAATTATTGGTTATACCTTTGCAAACTTGGTCTATGATATCATCCATGTTCTCTACCTTTCAATACATTACTGAAAGAGTTTTCCTCGCCAATCCCGCTTACAATCCCGAGGAAATAAAAAATATTTGGAGTTTATATCAACCACACGAAGTAATTGGGGAAGCCACTTAGAACTTCGAGCAATAGAATATTGTTGATCTAGTGAATGTATTGGAACTTAGACATGACGAAAAGAAGAAGTCAGAGCAGAAGTTAGAGCTTGATCACCTCTCATCCTTGGCATTTGGAAACATTGGAGGCAAAGCTGAAATCTTTTTTTTTTAATCACAATCTAACACCCACTAGGCATGGAACAAAATCTAAGCCACATAATCCATTTTCCCCCATCTTTAGATAAAACTTCTATTGCAACTGTTTCAAACAAGAAAAGAGGAAGGAAAAAGTCCTTGATTGGGAGTCTTAATAGGACATTCTAGATGAAAATTCATAAAAGGCACCTAAAAGCCAAGCATTTAGGAAACTCCAACTAGGGCACAACTTCTTATGGAATAAATCATAACATAATATGACATATGTGCAACCTTTGCACGAGAAAATTTCTTGGGTCCTCAATACACACGAAACACTTGGTGAGTACTAGAAAAGGATGCAAGCCTTATAAGATAAATATTGACCTTACGAAGAAACATAGTTCAATTCTGGTATTCTAATTACACTTTGCTGCTATATTTTTCTCTAGTATACTCCTTTCACTTCTTCTATATCTACTCTTATGTTTCTATTCAATCGTGATGGTATCTGACAACCTATGTAATCAAAAATATTTAATTTTTCAAGTGTGAGGTGCCCAATAGAACCCTCTTTTACTTATTTAAAAAACATATATACTTGCATCAATTAATAGAGCAAATATACATGCTTTTGACATATATCTTAAATAAGTTATAATTTAAACACATATATTTGAATTTGAAATTAAGCTTGAAATCACATTATAAGTTACATCACAAACCTCACCTAAAAATTTGTATTTGACCTAAGATAGTGTCGGAAATGTGTTAGGGATGCCGACACTTCTGGGCAACCAATTGATAACTTTGAAATAAGTTAACAATTTGATTCCCTTAATTCTGATTTTCTATTTCCTCACTTTGATTTGTGTGTTGTGACTTTGTTTGCCTATAAAATGGAATGTTCTCCCTCCTTTATAATAGATCTAATGCACATGTGATATATTAAGACTTTAAGAAAAAGAATGTGACTTTCAGGGCTTGCACTAGAGTTCGTGAATGGTATAATTATCTTGTTGGTTGTCAGGACCCTAAAGGGTGGGAACTACGATATAGAGATGTCAAAAAATAATAAATTGCATAAAGAAAAAAACATTTAGAAATACCAGTTGTGTGACATATAAAAAATCCTAGGTTGTGTGCCAAAAATGCTTCATGGGAAATGCTCACTCCCTACAATTATAAATTCTTTAATTATTTTGATTTCTCTTATGCTTATGATTTATGTATGAATGTTTAGTGGATACTCAATAATCTTTTGTGTCAAAAAAACTACATTACTTGTGTATTTATAAAAAAATTAATTCAATTTAAGACCTTATTAGTGCATGAACTGACATCAAATGATTGGAAGCGAAAAAGGAAGAATGAAGGGGATGAATGCACTCTAATTTAGCTAGGACTAAAAAGGGAGGGATTAGAAGTGATGATGCTCATATCATGGAGTCCAAGAAACACACGGGAGATAGAATGATAAGTCTAGGATATGAGGAGGAGGTGGATCATCATAAGTCAACAAATGCACCAATAATGCTTAATTTGGACCAATAAAAAACTAATAGATAATTATGCAAAAAATGTATAAGTTAGCACCTAATAAATGCCTTGAGCTCAATTTTAGGTGCCTAAATTTTTCCCCACTTAAAGTTTTTATGTAAGCACATACCTCAAAGTAGAAAAAATATATCTAAAAAGGATATAATTACAATCCTGGATCTACTTGAACTGAAACAGATACACTCGAGCACCTTAATAATCATTCTTCTTTTTCTATGTACACTTGGGTAAGTGCCAAAGAACAATAACTATTGAAATATGAAATACTAAAATAAAATACATCATTTTTCTAAAAGAGATGTGAAGGCTAATTAAATTGAATGCTCTAAATCCAAATAAAATCCCTAGTAAAATCTTGAAGAAAAGCTAAGTACAATCCTTAAAAAAACTGTGTAAAATCACAAGTTTCAAAAAAGTAATTACAATGATACGCATGCCACATAAACACATCTTTAAATATAATGAGTAAATATATATATGCCCCTGCCAACCCTCACCTTTGAGATTTGAAATAAGTCTATGAAGCTCGCATCTCAAAAGAAATAGATTAGATGTAACATTGTCTAATATATAGTACATGAAACCATTGATGTGTATAATGTGTAATTTGTAACATTGAATTAACATGCATCACATGTAGTTTGCCCTTATGGGCTCAAAATATAGTCATTATAACATCATTGTAACGTGAAAGTAATCACAACATATAAGTGTAGAGCATGTGTAAAGAACCTTGCCATAATGGATGCATTATATGAATCATGGAAGAATAGACAATAAATAAAGACAAATGCATGACATGATTGATGGTAACATAAAACCTTTGTAACAAATAACAACACAAGAATTAAGAAGTGACATGTGAAAAACAATGAAAACCATTTGCAGAGTGCAAAGCTAAACAAGACACGAAAGGAATACTAAGAAAAGAAACAAGCAAAATACTTTCAGAAGGGCCAATATGTAAATAAAGTATTAAGTAGTGAAACTCAAAATATGAACAACTAGAGCTAAATGGAAAAAAGTAAGAACTGAATATTTGCACAATGAATGTAATAAATTTTGATTAGTCAGTACGCTTAACGCAAACAAAATGAAATACAAGTAATGAAAAGCAACAAACACACCCCTAGTGTAATATAAGAACATGAAACAATGTAAAGATTGGGCATAGAACCATTTTAGATACATAATATTGATTTGGGTTTTCAAAGTCTTGCCTTCTAATGTGGCAAGGCAATATGCCCCTAATAAAAAAAACTATAATGATAAATTGACCAAGTCAATTAGGCTTAAACTGCCTGTTTGACCACATTTTGCACTAATATTCTTTAGATGATTATGCAATTTGTTGTATTATTTATAGGGTAAGACAGAGTAGGATGAGTTAGATGATTATATAAAAGGGGAGGGCAGTGTACTTGTGGCTTTCAATCGATAGGGATTCTTTCAATGTTCATGACATCATTTATTGCAAAGACACGAAAAACTTAAATGCAAGCTAATGGAACTACCAATAGTAATTTGCAATTATTGGTGCCAATGAAATGCAAATACCCAAATGATCCTTGAAATCCTATAACATACACTGAAACTAGAATCTCACATGTTTTTTCTTGTTAAATCCATAAACCTTGGGTACCCTAACAAGTTATTCAACAACATATCATGAAATAATGTAGAAAGGGTTTATAATCTAAATCTATGCCCAAAATGACAACCAGTAATGAACATAAACCCAAATGTCCAATCAACAACATTTGCAAAACATATTATTGCCCTTCATCAACAGAAATTAGCAGAGAACTGCAAGCATTTTCATTAACTTTGTAAGAAAATATTACACACATCAATGTTTCAATATGTTTCTATAGGGACAAGCATGGTGGATTTGCTCCATGTTGGATAGGGGAGACATATAAACATGCTCTTAGAGCATGCTAATGGTTGTAAAACTACAACCACCTTAGTAGGAGAGGCAAAATACACGCAATAGTGATCCCAAAATTTTGAAGAGCCTATACTTAGAAAAAAAACAAACACCCAAAAACACAACCCCCTACCGAATAAAGGAGAAGCCCTCTATTTATACATTTTCAAATATGGGATTGTGGGTTGTAATTTGCAAAATTGCAGAACAAGCTTTCAAGTCTGCCAATATACTTCTAGCTAGAATATGCCCTTTACCATGCCTAAGATCCTCATCCACTTGCAAGAAAAGAATAATTGTTGTAACTGCCTTTGCAAGGAATTATGAAGATTTGCAACAAGCCTTTGATCTTTTGACTAAAGATGCCGATGAATTCATGATCAAGATGGTGAGCTTCATGGTGGAGGCTTGAACAATAATTTGTTATCATATGCAACAGCCTAGAGACGCTTTTCTATTAATCGATGGCAAATCTAGAATCTTCTATACAACTACCCTTCTCCTATGCACACCAAAGAAATCCCATTACCTTGTGATGATCACAATCAAAATGCTCTAAATGTGGTAGAAACATAAAATGATCCATGATTGTTTGGAAAATATGTTTTGAGACGGCTCACAAATCTTCTTATGTGCTTTGAATCATTGCCCATCCATGAAAGAACTATCAATTTTAGATTTTAAACCAAAGCTTGCCACATACTGACATTTAACATGCCATATCAGATCCAACTAGGCATTTGTGGGGCTTAAAAATGACTAAGTAAATTAATCGGCTCTAATATGCACACTTATCATTTTCTGACATAATCAAGAAGTCATATCAAATATGCACCCTCAATCTTATTTGCACAGATCAAGCATGGACCATAGATCCATATCTAGCTCACTATGGTTGTCACACATATCACTATCGCATTCGTCTTGACCCCTTGGAAAAGTTTGCTCTCATTTGTGTCGTCGATCTGCTAGATGCACAATCGACCACAAACCATTGATTTGCTTGGTCACTCATTGAGGGCTTGACACTTATCCTTCTCACATCTCCCTAGAGGATCTTGGACTACTTTGACTCTTTGCTTACCGTTGGATCTTACTTGGATGAGTAAATGCACTCCGTCAGATGATGATGTAGAGACCACAATTCCTATCTTAAAACATATAATTTTGTTTTGTTAATTAAAGTTTGTTTATGAATATAACTCAGGTATACTTTATCCTATTGGATATCCTTTGCCAATCGGACAAGCATCTAACAATATAGGTTAGGCATCTAATATCCTTTGCCAAATAGGTAAGCATCTAACCATATGGGTTAGGCATGTACACATGAGTAGGTTATGTTCTAGCCAAAGACTTGACTCATCGGGATCAATCGAATCTCAAGTCACCCACTATTCACCACTCATCTCTACTAGATAAGCACTGAGGTCATCGTGATAGTAGCATGTATAAAACATATAACAAAAGTTGCATTCGACCTCAAAATATAGCCTAAAGCCTAAAAAACTATGATGATCCAACTGGGATCCTTCTGAGTATAACATAAAATTATTATATTTGCTTTGTTTATCTAAACTAGGGTCTTATTATAATGGTATTGTTTTTCCATTTAACTTCAATCTTATTTAGCGCACAATCCCAAGCCCCATCCTATTCACTTGCATACTGAAAGTATCCTTCACTTCCTAGACTACCTACATACATGTTTCCGAACAAGATCAAGGTGTAGTATGCATGTAATTATGTTTTCTATTCTAAGTTTCATGTGAACCATAGATCTGGGTATGCAGTCCTTTTTAGGGCCCAATTTCCTAGACAGTTCCTCTGTGATTGCTACTCAAATGAGAGCGTAAAAGTATCAATTTAAGTGACTGATTACTTGTTTAATTAAACTAGCCCTAAGTCCTAACAAGAAATAAAAATAAACATTTGCAAGCTACATTCCCCCATTTTCTATTTGTTACTTACATCGACAATGTTTTTTTATCCTTGCTTTAATGAACCTAATCCTTGATGCATCTAATATTGTTTCCCCTCCCCATCTGGTGTGGTCAATTTGCATGCATGGATTGATGCGTAGGGTATAGGCTTGGGCGAGGTGGTAGGTTAGGGTGGCTTTAGGTTATATTAGTATTATTTTAATATTGTTAGGTTATGGTTCCATGTAGGATTTAATAGGTATAAATAAAACAAATTAATAATCTTAAATTATTTATAATAATATAATTTGTTAGGTTTTTGAATTAAACATAATTAATTAATAACCTAAAATTATTTATAATTTATGATTAATTAATAATCTTAAAAATTATATACGAAAAATATATTTAATTTAAAATAATTGAACTATTTACGAAATATAGTTTATTTTGCCAGTTCTAAAATTAAAATAATGAAATAAAAAAAAGTTCCTTTTTATATAAAAATTACTTTTGTCTAAATTAACCCATTCATTATTTTTACACATATATATTAAGACAACATTGCATTTATACATTCCTACGAAAAGAAATAGCTTTAATACCTTGACAATTTAATTCCCTTCCTTTTTTTTTTCAAAATTTGAAAATGAAATTAAAACGTACCTTGCTTTCTTGTGGAATCCCGTCAATGACCTGATAGCTCTTTGAAAATCGTAAAAGTTTAATTAACTAAAAAAAATGAACTCATCTCAACAATAAAATATTAAATGAGGTCCAAATCAACTTAGAGTATGAGCACGAGTCCACAGTGCGAGAAGAGAGGTCATGACATCATGATCTAAGGGGTGGAACATCATTAGCTACTATCTACACTTGGCCCCAAGGTTGTGTCACTTGGTAGCCCCATGAGCTTCCTATGTACCTTGCAAATTGTCTCTATTACTCTGAGCTCCATCACGCCACGTGGTGGCACCTTATGCTTCTTAACCTTTTGATCTATTCTACTCTCCATTGAATATGTTGCTGCTTTCCTAAGATCTTGACACTTGTCAATCTCACATTCTCTCGTAGGGTCTTTGTATTTTTGAATCCTTCCTTGTTGTTAGATCATCTTCACTTGCACAAATACAAGTCGTAGATCTACCTCTATTTAAAATCAAATGACTACTTCACGAGGCCTAAATTTGATGCTTGTGCGGCCATCATGGAACATTTGAATCCTAACGACTACTTATTGTGCCTTAAAATTAACATCCAAGTGCCTATCAAAAGACGTCTGTGAGATTGTCATACCTACAATTCAAGCAAATTTCTTTTGGGACTTGTTTATTGGGCCTTTTGGTCTCGAGCATCTTATTTTCATGCAACTTTTTTGTGTTAGGACTTTTATTCCAGGCAATTCCTTCGCAACAATTGGTCTTTGACATTCCTACTCTATAACAATTTTTCAGGCATTTTATTGGGATAATTGTTTTAAACTTTTTGTCCAAACTAATTTCCTCGAAGCATATGAGATCTTTCAGAGTTTTCTTTATCGGAACAATTATCTCATATAAAATGTCCAAAACAATTTCCTTTAAACAAATGAGCCCTAAATTTTCTCAAAGAATTTTGAATTTACACTTTTCTTGAAGAAATGTAATTCTTCCAGACTTTTTGTAAAACACTTTGCCCAATGCAAACATGACTTTATACATACCAAGTAAAGACCAAATGACACTTAGCCGATTTAACATGAACTTGACCTTTCAAAAGAACACTAAAAAATAGGAATATGGCTAAGGACTTAGGATTTGATACTCAACTTGGGTTAGACTTAGGCATTTATACTTGACAAGGGCCTAATTACTTTAGTGAAATTTTGGGCACTAACATTGACTCTCATTTGGGGATGTATACCCCCTGTGGGTGTGCAAATAACCCTAAAATGTAAGACCAGGTGCTAATCCAATGGGCCATGGAGTCGAGACTTAATAAATTACCATCAAACACTCATGGAGGCTCAATAAAACAATGACATGCTAACAAAAATAGATCAAGAGGATCTAAAAATGAACACATGACAAAAACATGAAAAGAAACTATACAAGCAAGGTCCAAAATAAAGGGGTGACAAAGCAATAAAACAAAAAAGCTAAACACAATGTACATAGGTACGGGCTCAATTGAGAAAATGTTTCAGATGTATGCCATTGACTAACAACTCCATAATTTTTCCATCCCTTAACTTCTTAAACTTTTCCAATAGCTTGGTAGCCAAGATGAAGTCAAACAATCTCTGCACGCGCCTAAAGGTATTGCTGCTAGGCTGTAGTGGGATGAAAAGTTGAAACAAATCCTTTTTGTATGATCTCAAGTTTGAATAAGACCAGGCTAAAATATTTTGGTACTCCTTTAGTAGTTGTCAATAAACCTGTTTCTCAGCTGCAATTAGGTAAGTACTAAGCAAGAGTGTACTAGGATTAATAATGTCATTTGTGCACTCAAAGTACTGCTTGAAAGAAAACTAAAATAATTCATCCTTAGGGGCATAAAAGACAACCCCATCTTCATCAAATGGCATTTTCCAAACAACACCTTTGTTGTCAAAACCAACATCAAGAATAACTGGTTGCTTAACAATGTCCATATTCCCAACTAAGCTACCCAATTTTACATCCATGTTCAGCACTTCTTTCAAAGCACACTTCGGATCTTCAATTACATCATGATTGGGTAACTCTTTCGCTTGTGTCATATTATCATTACAAGCAAATTCATATGTTGGGACACCTACCTTCTTGATCATACTCTAAAACTGATCAACAGTAACAACATTCATCATTTATGTGGAGGTAGAAAACATGCCTGGGGAATCTTGATAATTAAACATCATAATCTCATCATCACCATCAGACGTAGACATAAGATCATCTGCATCTTCATCACTTAGCTCAACGGTATCACATGGGGGATGTGGAAAGAATCACTTGTCACGCTAATCAATATCAACATCAGAATTCATTACATTTACTTTGGCATTAAATAGATTAGGCACTTACTTCACAACCCCTTTGTTCAGACTTCTATCATCACATGTAGGCCTATGAGTTAGCCCCTTCTTAGCTCTATCTAACTTGTAGGACATCTCTTTGACAACAGAGGCCAAAGTCTTAACCGTATTTTCAAGGTTGGCTATCTTACTGGACTACATCCTTTCTAACTTTACATCAGCCTACTTGTTCATGGGCTTACCCACAACCTTTATGTCACTTTCAATTTGGATGGCCATATTAAATGTTGAACGCAGGTTCGTGGGAGCCTTGTCCCTCAAGTAATACGCAACCTTCTTGTCAAAGGCATCACAATACCTTATCAAGCATGTTGTATCACTAGGCCTGATGTTCTCGAGAAACCACATCATAACTTTGTTGAACTTTATATTGAAGTCCTGCACACACTCATTGGGGTTCTTGATTTTTTCAAACTCAGCCAATAGAAACCTTAGATCAATATTATCATCATATTGAATTATGAAAACATTCTTCATGTCTTCCCATGAATCAATGCATCCACGGGGAAGGGAATTGAACCATTCATGAGTGTCTTCTTCCAGTGTGTGTATAAATAATTTAATGCACACATCCTCATGCTCAACCTCATAGTCTTCAATGATACTTTGAAAATCCCTCAAATGTTAATCATAACTAACTACATTATTCCCTTGAAATTTTGGAAGGAATTTCCTTATTTCATTCGGGACTTTGTTGGGGTACCCTTCCATTTCATCAAAATTGATAGGCCTGAATCTGGGAATTCAAAATGTAGGACACTCATTCTCATCTTAGTCCCTATGCCTCGTGATTGATTCAATGGGATGTTCAAAAACAAATGGCAAAGGGATATGAAGGGGTGAATGAGGTGGACTTTGGGAATCAAACTTGGGGGCGGGATTTAGCTACTTGGGAAGTAGGTGGATAGTAAACAAGACTATAAGGTTCTGAATCACTAGAAGAGCTATGATAAAAAGAATTATGATAATATTTAATAATAGGAATTTCAACAAATAGAAGCTCGGGATTACCAGAATTTTGATAACCCACACAATCTTTAGCAGCTGCACTTTGATCTTCAATAGACTTCCAAACTTGTCACCTTCTTCTTTGATGAACACTTGGGGGCAAGACAAGCTTCTTAGATGAGTCACCTTTGAAGGATGACCTCAATCCTTTCAACTTTACAAGCAGAATAAATCTAAAAAATGAAGATATTGAAGATGGGCACTGATCTTTCTTTGAAACCAAATGATGTTTTGGAGTCGCCACTATAAGCAAAGTTCTAGAAAATAACCATTTACAAACTTGAAGTGATACATACTGAAACCATATCTTGCTGAAGTTAGCGATGATGTATGAAAGCAAAGACAATGAAACTTTTAAACTCATGTTCAAAAGGGGAAACCACCTCAAAACATGATAAATC
Organism: Torreya grandis; assembly: GCA_037957365.1. Classification (NCBI taxonomy): domain Eukaryota; kingdom Viridiplantae; phylum Streptophyta; class Pinopsida; order Cupressales; family Taxaceae; genus Torreya; species Torreya grandis. The sequence goes on from JARHVA010007057.1 coordinate 199,757, forward strand.
CACAACTCTTTGCAATAAACAACATATGTCAGATATCAAAACTCAAGATTCCTAGCACAACCCTAGTGGAATTTTGCAGCGTTGACGACCAAGATAACAAAGCACATTCAAATAACCCCAACTTTCAAACACATGAATAAACTTGTCTAAAAATGCAGCTGAGATGACTTGCATATAATAGCAAAGAACTTCAAACTTGAACTTATACAAGCAGCTCTTTGTAAGAGTCCCTGCCAACACACAAGTGACCAAGACTTCAATTTAGTCCCTGAAAACAACACCAATTAAGTGTATGATGCTGATAAATCAAATATATTTAGATTATTATAACAATTAGATAATTTTAAAAATGATAGCATCTCTTTGCAAGAGTCTCTGGTAACATGGGTGACAAGAAATTATCCCCAGCAATGGCACTAGTTGGGTGTTGGTTCCCAATTATACACCTCATACACTCGGCCTTGCACACTTGAGAGAAATGACAAGTAATGATGAAAAACCCGCTTGTATGTCATTGTAGTTAGGGAAGGGTTTGGCATCAAGATTAGACTGAATGCAAAAAATGACTGAGAGGCACCTACAAAGGGTATGGTTAGTTCCCTGCTACTTCTGGCTCTACCTAAACTAAGGTGAGAGGACCTATGGGGTAGCTTGCTCATATAGAGAGATTCTACAATTTAACCTCCATGGGGATTTTCAGCATAAAGAAGGCACAAATATGACTAGGGCACAACCAAACTCATTCACTCCACCTGAGAAGGGTTGTCACACATAATGAACAAATACACTATGTCACAAATAAGCTATTGAAGATAGATGAGAAAGTGATTGCAATCTCCATTCTAAATAATTTTCAATAACATGGGCTGAATGGAAAACTATAGTACTATGATTCAAAGCACAAAATGCAAACACATGTTAAGTATGCAAGATCTTATGCATCTGCTAGCAAATAACACTCATAATATGCAACTGGGTGTATTATTTGCAGGGTAGAACATGGTAGGATGAATTAGATGATTATATAAAAGGGGAGGGTAGTGTGTTGGTGGCTTTCAATCAGTAGGGATTCTTTCAACATTCATGACATCACTTATTACAAAGACGTAGAAAACTTAAATGCAAGCTAATGGAACTACCGAGAGTAATTTACACTTGTTGGTGCCAATGAAATGTAAATACCCAAATGATCCTTAAAATCCTAAAACATACACCAAAACTAGAATCTCACATGCTTTTTATTGTCAAATCTATAAACCTAGGGTGCCCTAACAAGTTATTCAACAACATATCTTGAAATAATGCCAAAAGGGTTTATAATCTAAATCTATTCTTGAAATGAAACCCAGTAATGAGCATAAACCTAGATGTCCAATCAACAACATTTGCAAAACATATTACTGCACTTCATTAACAAAAAATAGCATAAAACCACAAGCATTTTCATTAACTTTGCAAGAAAATATTACACACATTAGTGTTTCAAAATGTTTCCACAAGGACAATCATGGTGGATTTGCTCCATGTTAGACAGGGGAGACATATAAACATGCTCTCAGAGCTTACTAATAGTTGTACAACTGCAACCACCTTAGCAAAAGAGGCAAAATACACACAACTATGATCCTAAATTTTTGAAGAGCCTATACTTAGAAAGAAAACAAAGACCCAAAAACACAACCCCCGCAAATAGAGGAGAAGCCCTCTATTTATACATTTTCAAATATGGGACTGTGGGTTGTAATTTATTAAATTGTAAAACAAGCCTTCAAGTCCGCCATGATACTTCCAACTGGAATATGCCATTTGTCATGCTCGAGATCCTCATCCACTTGCAAGAAAAGAATCCTTGTTGTAACTACCTTTACAAGGGATGATGAAGATTTCTAACAAGCCTTTGATCTTTTGACTAAAGATACCGGTGAATTCATGATCAGGATGATGAACATTATGTGGAGGCTCGAACAATAATTTGTTACCATATACAACTACTTGAAGATGTTTTTAAATTAATTGATGGCAAATATGGAATCTTTTGGATAACTACCCTTCTCATGCGCACACCAAAGAAAGCCCATTACCTTGTGATGATTGCAATCAGAATGCTCTAGCTGTGGTAGAAATAAAAAATGATCCATGACCATTTAGAAAATATGCTTTGGGGTCGCCCACAGATCTTATGTGCTTTGAATCATTGCCCATCCATGAAAGAACCATCAATTTTAGCTTTTAAACCAAAGCTTGACACATACTGATATTTAGCATGCCACATCAGATCCAACTAGGCATTCATGGGGCTTAAAAGTGACTAAGAAAATTAATCAACTCTAATCTAGACACTTGTCATTTTCTAGCACAATCCAGAAGCCAAATCAAATATGCACCCTCGATCTTATTTGCATTATTTATGTGTAGACCATATATCCATATCTGGCTCATTGCAGTTGTGACACATGTCACTATCACGTTCATCCTGACCCCTTTGAAAAGTCCACTCTCATTCACATCATCGATCTACTGGATGCACGATCGACTATAAATCATTGATTTACTTGGTTATTCGTCAAGGACTTGACATTTGTCCTCCTCACATCTCCTCAAAGGATCTTGGACTGCTTCGATTCTTTGCTTATTGTCAGATCTTGCTTGGGCGGGTGAACACACTCTGTGAGATCATGATCTAAGTGGTAGAACATCATTGGCTATTATTTGTACTCGACCCCAAGGTTATGCCATTTGGTAGCCCTACGAGCTTCTTGTGTACCTTGCAAATAATCTCTATTGCTTTAAGTGCTATTGTGTCACATGGTGACACCTTATCCTTCTTGACCTTTTGACCTATTTCACTCATCGTCAGATCTATTGCTACTTCCCTGAGATCTTGACACTTGTCGATCTCGCATTCTCTCATAGGGTCTTTAACTTTTTAAATCTTTGCTCACTGTTGGATCATCCTCGCTCAAGCAAACACAAGCAGTAGATCTACCTCCATTTGAAATCAAACAACTACTTTACGGGGCCTAAATTTGATGCTTGCACAAACATCCTAGAATATTTGAATCCCAACAACTCCTTGTCATGCCTTAAAATTAACATCTGTGCACCTGTCAAAAGATGTCTATGAGACCGTCATACCTATAATTTAGGGAAATTTCTTCAGGGACTTTGTTTATCGAGCCTTTTGGTCTCAAGCAACCTGTTTTCATGCAACTTTTTTGTGTTGAGACTTTTATTCCTGGCAATTTATCCACAACAATTGGTCTTCAACATTCCCACTCTACAACAATCATTTAGGCATTGTCTCAGGATAATTGTTTCAGACTTTTTGTTCGAAACAATTTCCCTGAAGCATATGAGATCTTTCAGACTTTTCTTTGTTGGGATAATTGTCTCAGATAAAATGTTTGAAATAATTTCCCTACAATAAATAAGCCCTACATTTTCTTGAAGAATTTTGACTTTACACTTTTCCCAATAAAATGCAATTTTTTTAGACTTTTTGTAAAACACTTTTCCCAATGCAAATAGGACTTTATAAATACTAAGTAAAGACCAAATGACACTTAGCCGATTTAATATGAACTTGACCTTTCAAAGGAACACTGGAAAACATGAATATGGCTAAGGACTTAGTCTTTTATACTCGACTCGAGTTGGACTTAGGCATTTATACTTGATAAGGGCCCAACTGCTTTAGTGCAATTTTGGGCACTAACACATTGGAAATAAAACTTTCAAATAATTTAAGCAAATATGTAAGACAAATAAACCAGATAGGTTCCAATAAGTAATGCCCAGTGTTTAAAATAAAACATCGATAAATTTAGAATAAAACCAAAGGGATTTACCACATATAAAGCACAAAAATAAATATTTGAAATATAAAACTATCAAGACAAAATCTTAAGGGCGTGTATAAAGCACATTCTCCAAAAGATGAAACCTTGGGATGTGTAAGACACTCGGGTTTACCAAAATGTATGCATAAAATACACCTTCCTCAAATTAAACATCATAAAACCACATAAAATTATGACAAACAATGTTCAATTAAATAAACAATTAGACATAGCGAGAGATAGGAAGATCTTAACTTATTTAGGTGTTGTTGCTTTGGTGAATGAGTCTATTTGAGATGCTTCTAATTTATCATCACAATCTGAACCTATCCACATGCATTTACAGCCTATCACACATATCAATATTTAATTTTGAAACAACAACTGAGATAATGTTAGGATCGTTCAAATGATCTTGATGACTATAAAGACTATACAAATGGTCCTAGTGAGATTGTAAAAATAATGCCAAATGTCCTTTGCCTTTGCTCACTTATTGTCACCTTTTACCTTAATTATACACTGTGACTCTCATCTTCTTGAAATGAGTTGATCCTGCGAGTCCAAAAAGGATAACAAATTGTTTTGGGATTTGCATAATAGGGATAGTTGATAGTATGTGCTAATTATGTCCTTCTAATTTGTTAAACTTCATAAATTAAACAATAATATAAAGAATTAAAAATACAAAGCACAATATACCACACAAGTCTCTAATATATGCTCACTATGACAATTATGTGTTAGATGATCAAATGAACTAACTCACTTGTCTATTTATAAATAATTGAATTAAAAATTTAGCAAAATTAGAGTGCATGACTACCTCCAACAACTAGAAATGAGAAAGGTAGAAATGGTGGACAAGCCCATTCCAATCAAGAGGGAGGCACAAGCAGTGGGGCTAAGACCGTATGGACAATCTCAACATAGGACATGGAGATCACAAGTTAAAGGTGGCGGTTTGCACGAGCATACATAAAAGAGTTTCCAACCATTGGGAGTTGCCACAACAATTTAATAATGCATAAGTTGGAATAATTACCTGTACATAAATAAAATTGTGTAAAACATATAAGATGATATGTAATGAATGCGAAGGGACCCATTTTATGTGTCTACAAAGTCATATAATTCACAAACATTTAATTGATAACCTTTACATTTAAAAAGATATTTTACATTTTAACATTTATTTATATGCATGTGTGTGCACACGTACATATAAAAATATTTTCTATTTTAACATATATTTACACATATTTAACAATATATTTTACATTAATAAGGTAAAAAAATGTGCACATACATATACATATATAAATATGTTTTCTATTTTGACATATATTTACACATATTAGAAAATATACTTTACATTAATAAGGTCAAAAGGTAAGAATGTAAAGTTTACAAAGGCATCCCACAAAGTAGGGAGTTGTCACTTATAACACTTAACAAAGAAAGATGCATGTGGGGCTTGAGCTTGTTAATGGTTTTAATTGGGGAACTAAAACTATGATGCCCCTTTACAAATCCTCTTATGAGTGCTCAATCTAAGCGATGTTGTTAATCTAGTCAAACTACATAAATATATTATTATCAAAATACAAATCTTAAGAAATATGTGAATTAAAAATATGAGGTTAGGTTCGAATTAAAGTAATTTTTTCTTGAATTTTAACTATTTATTTTTGTTGATCAATAATACATGTATATTTGTGCATGTAAGTGAGTTAATAAGATAATTGATTACTATAACCAAGGTCGTAGATTAAAGTTAACAAGTTTTTTGTGATCGACGTGCATTTTACATACTAGTTAGCCTTTTCCAAAAAAACTATGTAAAAAAAATTTCAAGAAATGATTCAAATGATGGAAAGGGTTGCAACTTGTAGTCTAATTAATTCAAGCCTTAGGTATTTTTGAAAGATTGCAATCCAATTAATATAAATGATAGTGACATAAATTTGTCACACCATTCACAAAAATATAAATTTCGAACAATACCAAAATAAATAAAATCGAATTCAAACCTTACACAAAATTAATTGAATAAATACTTTCTAATTTTTAATACAAGATTAACAAAATTCAATATACAATTTAAAAAAAATTCAAATACAAATGTAATGATACGTTAATGATATATTATTTATATTTACCATTGCATACCCAAGTCGATTTTAAAACATACTTTCTTCCCCTTTCCATTATCATTCCATACGTTTATAAAAGGTAAACATAATTGCAAAACCTGGCTGTTTCCTTTCTTAACAGAGAAAGTTGGGTGTTACATGATACAACCTAAAATTTATTGCAGCACTTCATTTTTTTTTATCAAAAATGCGAACGCTGCTTAAGTTAGTAGACCATTTTTGCAAGCCTGCAGCTGGGTTTTCTTCTTCTTCATCATGCAGGTACATATTTACATTTATCCTCAACCCATTTGCATGTAATGGACTGTAGGCAGCCCATTTGCATTTAATGGATTTCCCTTTCCCTTGCCTGTTGCAGCAGAGTAGATGTATTCCTATTGTATTTTGGTCCAAGAAAATTTAAATAAAATTCACTCTCTGTATCATGGTATCTAGTTTTACCATGTCCCAGTGGTTCTGGTTCTCACACGCCTCTGTTAAAACCCTCATTCACAAGAAGTTTCACTTGTATCTACCTATGAAACTTGTTTACTCTTACTGCTCAGAAAAACGACACAGTTTAGTAATACACTAGAAATTTTATTCCAAGGCTAACTTTAAGAGCTGTAGAAACAAGTGCAGATGCTTGTGGCATAACGGTAATCGAGGACAGTTTTGGAGAAGGTTGTGGTATAATGAATTTGGGGTACATTCAAGTGTGGCCGGCACACGAATACGGGGTAAGCTTGCCCGGCACACGAATACAGGGTAAGCTTGTAAGTTTGCCCTGCACACAAATAAGGGATAAGCTTGTAAGTTTGCCCAGCACACGAATACGGGGTAAGCTTACCTGCCACAAGAATATGGGATAAGCTTAACTGCCACACGAATAAGGGGTAAGCTTACCTGCCACAAGAATATGGGATAAGCCTATCTGCCACATGAATATGAGGTAAGCTTGCCTGCCACAAGAATATGGGATAAGCTTATCTGCCACATGAATATGGGGTAAACTTACTCTGTATTCTTGCATCACCTCACAGAAAATGTGCCAAGGCAAAATAAAATGAGGAACGGTGTAGAAACAATATAATATAATTTTGGATCATAGGAATATAAAATATTGGCAATTTAGGGAGCTTTTTAATATGAATTTGCAAGAAAAAATTATTTGTATAGTGCAAATCTACAACGAACAATTATTTCAAAGAATTTCCACCTTGTTTCAAGTCATATGGCTCAGATTTAACAAGGCAACCAAAATTGTAATATTCAACCTTGGACACTCAACCTTGATATGTTAAAAACTGATTGCAATTTTAACTTTTTGGCCAAAAAGTTAAGTCACTATTCCAGTATTTAGACATCAAAACAGACTCTGCTTGTGTACATAGGAAAAAGAATCGTCAACATATATCATTACTTGATAGATCATAATATACAGGTATTCTTGCCTTTGACCTGTTGCCACAGAGCATGTGTATTCTTGTTGTAATATACATATTTGAGTCATTTTTCCACAGGAAAGAACAAGAAGAAAACATGCTTCCACACCCTTCAAATTTCTTACACGTAAAGAATATAATACGTTGAAACATTTCTACAGATAATTTTTTTTCACAATTGAAAATATTTTGCTTATTAGCCTTGTCAAAGAATTTGTCACCCTTCTTCCTGAAGATTCCTTTTCTCATAATTGTATGTCAAAGTCCAGATTTCCAACATTGTTGTCCTAACACTTGAATATTACGTTAAAATCATTAATGGGTATTCTCACAAATAATTTCTGAAACATTAAAATAGGTAAGTACTTCATTGACAAAACCTACACAGCTTTATTGTAACTTTTGGGATCTACCCATTTTTCTTTACTAAGGGTAGATTTTTAATTTTGAGCCTTTAGAGAGACTCAAACTGAGATTTGGTTTTAGCCCCTTTCATTGGCTGTTTTTTGTTTGTCAACATTCCCATTGTTGACGATCTCACATGTCTCTAGCTGAAACAATCTTCTTTGCCAGTCTTATTTGTCTCAAACTATAAAATTTAGTTGCCGTTATGGATAAGGAAAATAGTCTAAGGCTAATGTTAATAGCTGCAGTAACAAGTCCAAGGGGTTCTGGTGCAGTGGTAATGAGGGGCACTTGCAGGAAAAGTTGCTTAATAGGGAATATGGGATATATGGCCCAAGCTTATTCCGCACAAGAATGCAGTCCAGGCTTACCCTGTACCGCATTCATGATTTACAATTATGTGACCAAGGACTTATATGGCCAAGTTAGGCACACCACTGATGTTGCTTTATGGCTGAACAAGCAATGGGGGATGCGGAATAGTGAAGCAAGGTGCATAAGATACTGTCAATCTATTTGGAAGTCAAGATTCTCCTTCAATATAAGGTCTTTGAATGGCTAGTGATGCACTAAGGTTTGGCCATTGAATTGTGACTTCACAAGGCTGGTATCCCTGTTGCTTTATGCAGTGTTTTTGGGAGAGGATTCAATCAGCCACGTCTTCTCGAGGTGGTTTCATGCTGATTTCAATTATCTATTCGTTGCCTCTCTTTCTTGGCAAGGGGTACTTGTTGGGGCAGAACTGGATGAGCAGGGACAGCTATAAAGTACTCACTACTCAGGATACAATTAGGTTTTTTGTGGAGGAAAGGTGTAAGGAAACTTTTCAGCAGGCCAGTCTACCTCTTTGTTTAGGGGATTTGAGATTGTTCAAGCAAGAGATAGCTCTCCTTGTCAAAGTCTGGTCTGCTAGTTTTTGTAAGGATGTTGAATCATTGCCACTTGAGGTGCAGGCACACATGGTATCTTTCCCCTCCTTTTTAGGGTGGGAGTTTCCTTGTAATCATGATGTATTTTTCTTGCCCTAAGTTGTAATATAAGACACGTTTCTTCAAAATGAAATAAAATTATATAGTGCAAATCTACCATTAAGCAGTCACTACAAGGATTTATACCTTGTTTCAAACATGGTCAAACAGCTCAGACATAACAAGGGAAGCCCAAGTGTAAATGTTAAACTTGCCACTCATCGGAGCTCAACAAAGACTTGATGGATAGAAACCCAATAAAAAATTCTATTTTTGACCAAAAAGATAAGGCATGAATCCATCATCTGGACATCAAAATAGACTTATGTTTGTGTAAAGAGGCAAAGGAAATCATCAACATACATAATTACATTATAGTTCATATGCCCTGAATGCTGATATTTGTAGACTAATAGTGAAGTGTTGCAAATTTGCAGCTAAATTTACATAATACAATGAGCAAAATCCAAAGTACAAGTTCAAATTAATTACACAAAAAATAGGAATAAATTATAATATCAGTGGCGCTATGCCAATTATTATTTTCCTTTCTCATGGATACGATTACACCTTGCTAGCCTAACCTACAATAGGGCTTTTATCTCTGTTCCTTTGTCCAACTGATTTGCATTCTCGTTTGCAAATTTTGCCTTCTCAGTTGCCATAATCCAATCTAATGAGAGGCTGATCTCATCTAGATTGATGACATCCCTATTTCTGTTTTCCTCCGAGTGTTTGATACAGAGTCAGAGAATTTAATGGCCAATGCTGGTCATTCATTCGGTTATGTGCTAGTATGCTTTGCTTCTTTGAGGGTATACACTGAAACATGGTCCTGTTATATTCACAACCGGAAGCTCTACAAGTTGCCTCAAAATGCAGCTAGCAAATTATTGGGGATCAGGAGTATGACCACCAAAGCCATTCCAATTTCCAACACACGTCTAATTATTATATATTGCATAAAGCTAAAAGTAAAATAATTAATTAGAAATTATACAAAGAATAAGTGTGAAATAGATTTTGATGCAAATCAGATTACAGCCTTTAATGCACATAAAGGCATATGGTTAAACATTCTTCATAGCCTAAATTGCTAGATCATAATCAAACAAGCCAACAACATTTGTATACTTAAAGATTTGCTGATGGATGGAATCCTGTACCCACTTGTTTGGGTGCAGCCTTTGAATGTACACGAAGAGATCTTTGTAACCTCTGAATCTGGAATAAAGGACACATGATAGAAGAATGCTGAATTAAGATATTACTCAACCCATGCAAAGACTTAATGCAGCTGGTGCTTTACATGTAATGGACAATCCCCCACAAAGGCATGCATTCCTCATCCTGTCCCTTGTATGTTGCCCTAATAGTATCCCTGACCCTATCAATGGCCTCATCAATGAATCCAATTTCCACCGTCATCAAGAACCATGGGAAGTCTATTAGCAACAACTAAATTTGAAGCACTGCCGGGAATAATTTGCTTGACAGGCTCCACTTTTATGCCCAACACATTGGAGTCTAGCAATTGGCACAACAATTGAATGTTTGCGACCTGATTGGATGTGTTGAAATTATTATAATGGAATTAAGTAAACACAAAGTATGGAGATGACAAAGTTTTTACTTATTTATTAGAATGGACAAAATATGCTTACAAATGAGAATTGTGCTGTATAAAGTGTAAGCATCAGTAACGGGTGAAGTAACTGGAACTGACACTGACATTTTTTGTAAAATAACATTCGCAATTATGGAGCTTCCCATAGATAGGAGATTATTGTCCCGATGCGATAATTAGGAGTTTCCATGTTTGGGAGTTTACATGTGTATTAGATATTCTGACAATTTATTAATTCTGCTCTACATGTCACAGTGTCAACTTTACTTGTTTAATCATCCTCTCACATATTCATGTTTTCCTTTCTGTTTTCAGATGTCTGTTGGTCAACATGCCAATGTTGACCGAATCTAGCTTCTCAAAACTACATGGTATCTCATCACTGCCAAACATTTCCACTGCTGGTGAGTCTCTCCCTGTGCCAGGTAGTTGTTGTTCCTTTGCGTTTAGTTCCATCTCATCATTTAATGATGTGGTCCAGATGTGGATGATCGTGAATTGAAAACAAAGTCACCTCTCTCAGGACAACCAAGCCAATTTTTTGTCGATTACCATATTTATAAAGGCAAAGGTGCACTTTGTATGGAACCAATAGCTCCAGTGTTCAATCTCATGGATGTATGTACAACTTTGACTTAGGAGGATCTTATGGGTTGTTTCATACAGATTTCAGCCTGTTTTACAATTTAGTATTTATAACAGCCATCTATTTGCTTTAAAGTATTTTACTTATGGTTGATATAGTTGCTCCTTGTTTTTGATACTGATGCACCATAAAGTCTGGGTCAATTAAAATCTCAAAAGTGGGTGCTGTTCATCTTCAATTTGCTCATTCTGTTGGAGAACGACAATATGATTGGAAAAAGAGGCAGGTATGATTCCGTATGCTGGTTGTAGTCTGACCATTTACTCATTTAGAGTTCACGGATTCAGCTCTCATCTTCCCTTTTGCAGTGTCATATGAATATTTTAGAGTGAAATGCTTATCCTTTTGCCTCATGCACAGCTTGCTAATTTTATAAGATTCAATATGTCTACATCACAGTTGTTAAAGAGCATTTAGAGTCTTTGTTGTGGTATTTTCAAGAGTGGTTCTAATTGTAATGTTTTTCTGTTTCTGACATATTATTGAAAGATGTTATTGCTGCAGGCACGTGATAAAGGCTTTTTTTGTAGGTATTGACATGACATCTTTTCATATCTGACCATGCCATGTTGCAGATATTTTCTTTATCAGTTACTGAGCTCGGAAACTTGCTAAGTCTGAGTCCGGATGAGTCATGTGAATTCTTCCATGATCCTTTCAAGGGTAAAAGGTAAAGAAAATTCCAATCATATCTATGGACCCCGTCTTGACATTTGGAATCAAAAGATCTTATGTCATATGAACTGGTTTTACAGAAAGAAATTCTAACTCCCAAATCATTATCCATCAATTTGCTTCCTTCAGGTTATTAGGTTGACATATTGAATGGTAGTTGCTCACCATAGTTTCATCCGGGTTCATTTCTCACATCACGTTATAATTCATTTCCAAGGTTATAATTGTCATCAGTATTTTAATGATTCACAGTGATGAAGGTAAAGTACGGAAAGTCTTGCAGGTAACACCGCTTCCAAGTGGCCCAGGATATTTCTTCACATTAAGTAAGTTTTCCCAAATTTTCAACTCTCAAATCTGAACTAGATATGTGCTATTTGTTTTGAATTTGGGGAGAGGGACTGATTGGTACTATGTTAATCTGAAAGGAATATGCTTAGTGCGTCTTCCCAATATTTACAGTAAGTCGATAATGTAAATGTTTTAACCTGAGTGTAATCATAAAATGGGCACTTTTGGACATTCAGTTGGAAAGCCGATTTCTTTTAATTAATGAAAAACAGAATATTTGCAACTATGTACACATGTACTGCTTTTTGAAATTTCCATTCCTCCAAAATTTCCAGTGTAATCTGGATGCAGCAATTTGCTACTGATTTTAGTATTGTGATTTCCATTTCCATGCATGAACTGGTAGCTGAGAAAAAGTACACCAATTGACTCCTTGTCATATCTTGAACTGATATCTGAGAAAAATTATGCCAATTGACAGTCTTCTTTTCGTATGTATCAAAAATAAATTGATGGGATCATTAGTTCATGAAAAAAACAATGGCTGTGAGTTTTGCATAAATTTGAATTTATAATATCTTCTTGGAAAACAACACCTTATTACTGTATCAGAGTATCCTATCCTCATTTCTCTCTTAGACAGCAATAATAATAATCTGCAGAAATTCTGTGATTGGTTGCTGTTGGATATTATTGGTCGTTTATGTCATGCAGTCTTAGGTATTTATCTTAAACTGATGATGTTTATTTATTTTTTTAGGAAAAAACTTCGAGATTCAATTAATGTACAAACAAGGACAATTGTTTTACAAAACAAGGGTGGCATAAAGCAAACCCCCCAAAACCTGCCAAAAATGTGCTTTGTGTGTGTATTTAAGTGCAACATTTCGTAATTTACAGTAAGGAAACATTTACAATGTGCAATGTAGAACAAAGACTCAAAATAATTGATTGAGGAATCCCCCAAGGATTCCAATATCACAATATATTCAATAAGAGAATAAAATTACATCTGTAGGTGGTCATAACCCCTTACAAATATCCATACATTTAATTACGTGTGAGCTGCGTTGACCACTCAAGAGCCCACTTGTTGACATACATCCTAATGTACTCCATAAATTAAGGATATACAAAGGGCCTGATAAGAGGGATTTACATCCACTCCCCTACAAATCAGTACTTAGAGGACGTTGAGGAAGATGCCATTCACATTAGCGAAAACTTCCTCCAAACATCTCCCCTTAACGGTAGGATCAAAACGAAAGATCTCCAATATAAAGATGGCATTACATCAAACAACAACACCTCTTAATGACAACTTTACAAAATTTAAATGATGAAGAGTCAAAATATTGAAGCCAACTATGATTCGACCCATGACCAATCACCATGCTCCTAGGCTTGTTGTAGCCATGATCCAACCCGTGGCCAATCACCATGCTCCCAACTTTGTTTTAGCTGTGATTTGACTCGTGATGAATCGCCTTGCTCTGAGCTTTGCTATAGGCTATAGCTATGATCCAACTCGCAACCAATCACCTTGCTCCGAGCTCTGCTGTAGCTATGATCTGACTTGCGACCCATCACCTTGCTCCCAACAATGTGCATATGCTCCCAAACCAACACATCCTGATGATAGGCAAAATACTGATAGTTGTTGTTTGAAAGATGTCGGTGACTAAATGCTGCAAACCATGTGCATAAGCTCCCCAAACCGGCACAATTTATGAATTCATACAAGTGAATTGAAGCCAATCACCAAAATTCCATCAACAGGTTATGCTACACACCCTTGAACAAAGCCCTAGGCCTTGCAACCTTGCAATCATTATTCATTCAACAACCCATGGTCCTAAGCAACTGTTCGCAGGCCCATACTCAGCCTTGATCCAAATAGGGACCACTAGCAATCAATGAAATCACCCCTCTTCGGACATATAACCTCCAGCACCATCATGAAATCAGTCCTTTTTAGAAACATGACCCCTCCTCGTTGGATACTTGACCTCCAACATCCCCCTAATAGAGGAGTCAAATGAACATTCCCCCTTGATATAGAAATAAAAAATGAAATCAACATAACAATGCTGACTCCATGGGATGGTCCATAAACACAAGGCCACCCATCCATCAAATGCATTAGAGAGATCATTATTTATGAGAGCCAATTGCTTTCATCATTGAGGAAACATGTCAATATGAAGTACTCAAAGCTGTACATATGGAGTTGTATGACCTATCAGTCCATCCAAATTCTACAATATTGTGCCATATATCCTCCCTCAAACGAGCATGACCACCATCGGAATACATAGGTTGAGAACTCAAACACTCACTGTCTCCCATATGCAGATGTTGATGCTACAAAGATCATCTCAATGATCTGATGCCAGGTTTCGAAGAAACAAGTGATGTTGAAGATGAATCATCCCCCAGTTTAGCCTCAAGGTAACCAAACCCTACTCTCACTGGCATGAATATCGCCTCAATAAGAAGAAATAACCCTATCTGTTCTCAATAGCAACTTACCTTGAGAGGTTCAATCAATACCATCAGAAGTATTACCAAAAATATGGGTGCTCTCATCATATGTATCATCAATAATAGGAGAAACACCAACAACAATATCAGAAGTACTTTCAAGAACATCATGACTAGCATCAACAACATTAGAAATATCATTAGTAAGTTTGACAACATTAGAATTGGTAGGAGTAAAATCATCCACAACATCAAAATCAGTAGAAGTAGAGGCACCAACGCTATGCCCGACATGTCTAATGCTGTCCTTAACCAGGTAATCTCCTCCAAAATACTTATAATGAGTGTCCTTAGATGGTCAATTTCCTCGTTGGGCGTAACACCCCCATCCTCATTGGAAAACAAAACACCCTTTTCAAACAAGTCCTCAAGTCTCTTCCATACTTCTTTAGGGTTCTTCAAATCAGAAATATGATGGTGAAGACGAATGTCGATATGACTAATAATGAGTCAATAGGTTGCTGCTATGTGATATTTATACTCAATAATAGGTTGCTGCTATGTGATTTTTCTACTCAATAAGCTCCATTCTTTTAGTAGGAGCATCCTCCATGCCTTTAATAATCATCTGCAAGAACCTTATAATGAAGCCAATCCTCATAACTTTACTCCATTCGATGTAATTTGACCCCTCAAGAATTGAAAATTTAGGAGTTTTCCTTGGGATGAGGTCTTCGTACATTTCCATGGCTCACACATAATCTCTAACTAGAAGTCTCCAAATATTCCAACCAAGCAAACCATTGCAAAGAGCTCAAAAAGA
Organism: Torreya grandis; assembly: GCA_037957365.1. Taxonomy (NCBI): domain Eukaryota; kingdom Viridiplantae; phylum Streptophyta; class Pinopsida; order Cupressales; family Taxaceae; genus Torreya; species Torreya grandis. The sequence goes on from JARHVA010007057.1 coordinate 215,095, forward strand.
TCTTTCCAACGCTTTGAAAATGAGGTCAAATAGAGTCCATATGACAAAGTTATGGCCTCTAAAAGTTGAAATATTCAAACACAATATTCCCCAAAAACGACACAGAGAGTGTCGTCCAAGCGATACCACAATGAATATAGCCAGACAAAAGACAACACACTATGAAGAGCACTGAAATACCTTTCCAACTTTTTGAAAATGGGATCAAAAAGCGTCTCTATGACAGTGTTATGCCCCATCAAAGTTTGGAACTCCAAGTATGCAACAACCCCCCAAAACAAGCGAACAATTCAAGTTTCAAGTTCAAATTATCGAAATCTGGCAGGAAAATGCCTTATTGGGATAAGTGCTCATTCACGAAATATGTGCTGGCTGTACGGGACGGTATCACTGCCACAACCACACCACAACTTTTTAATCTTTGAAGTGCTGCAACACCTGACCCCCCCCCCGCGGCTAGTTTACCAAGTGAGCTAGTCATCTGTCGCCTTCACTCCTCTCCTAAAGAAATTTTGCAAGGAATCAAAAAATCTGATTAGACCTTGAAAATTATGCCCTCAACTAGGATTTCTTTTCGAATACCCTAATCTTCCTTTGCCCTAGACAAGCAAAGAAGCAACTTGCTCTTCAAACAAGCTCTCCACGCCTTTGGTTTGCATAGGGTCTGCAGATCTACCACCAGGAAATTCCTTTGACAATGTGATCAGATCTCGAAAACTTCTCCTTCGACTAGGGTTTCTTTTTGAATACCCAAATCCTCTTGTTCGGACAAAACCTTATGCCAAACAAGCTCTCCATGTCTCAAAAATTTTCAGGTTTCTGCAAATCTACCATGAACAAGTCCTTTGAAACTTGCAAAAATCTAACCCCTAACAAAATAGCATAGCTGAACCATCTTGTTTGCCGAAATGCCTTTGTTGCATCACGTGGTTGCAAAAGATCAAAACCAAAGGTCTAAGCCCTAAGCTTTGGTACCATGCAAGTGTTTAAGTGCAATATTCCATAAAGAACAGAAAATAAATATTCACAACATGCAATGTAGAACATGACCACAGAAGAGTTGATTCAGGAATCTCCAATGATTCCAATTTCACAATATATTTAATAAGAGAATATAATTACAACTGTATGACAAATGGGTGGGCATCGCCTCTTATAAAGACCAATGCAATTATGTGTTCTCCACTCTAAAGCCTACATGCCGACATGCATCCCAAGTTATTTTGTTAGTTAATGATATTCAAAGGACCTGATAAGAGGGATCTACATTCACTCTTAACACTTTGCCTAAGAAAGCTGTCAAACAGCAATAATATCAGATATAACTAACTTAAAAAAAAGTGAGCACATGTAATAAGAAAACGAATTCCACCAAGAAAATCAATCTAAAGAATGTCAAACAACATAAATTTCCCATTGCATGGAAATGTCAATGTAGACATGCTGCTGAAAGCACCGTCGAAGGATAACACTTTCTTCAAATTCTTTTGCTCTTGTGCTAACCAAATCTTTCTTTTTATGTTGCCATTGCTCGCCCTCCAATTTTTCATTTTGGTGGTGACAAATTGATGTAGTCAAGGATAGGGGGTCTAGTTAAGAACAACCTCTTCCTTGCAGCCTATCACTATTCACACACAGAATATGAGACTGGAACTAAAATACAATTTTTATTGATATTTGAGAAGTACAGAGATTACACACACTCTCACTCACTGCACCTATGACTATAACAATGGAAGAATGCTACACAGTCCCATGCTGGACTGAACACTGATCTCTGACCCTCTAAGCTTCCTCCTCAAACTCCACACCTACTTGGAATATCTCTCTCCAACTTCAGTCTGCCTTCTTCGAATCCTTCTCCTTCTCTTGTGCTTTGGGCAATGACTCTTGGGATTCTCACCGACCTTGAAAATGCTCCAAATGAGCACTTGCGTGATTCTGGGCTGTTATTGGGTGTGGTCAACCACTGCAGATGAAACCATTGCTTCCTGTAGAGTGGTAGTTGTGGCTGCCAGTTAACGTGCACTAACATGATTTTGGGCCATTATTGGACGTGGTTAACCACTGCGAGCAAAACCACGACTTCCTAGATAGCGGCGATCACATAACTGTCGTGATGGTTTCGTAATTGCTTGTGTTAACCGATAGTTTTGCCATGAAGCAGAGAACACTGCTTCAGGGCTGAAACCACTTTTCTCCTTCCTCTAGAAGCTTGCTGAAGTGTGATTGAGTCCATGTAAATTGATGCCAGCCTTCATAAGCACACAAACATAGAATATATCTTTTTGGATGATGCAAGATTGCTTAATTGCCCAGATGCTCTTGCATCACAAATGCCTTTTTTGAATGAACATCTTAGCAGATTCCATGACTATTGTCTAGTCTATATTGCTCATCACTTAGACCGAGAGGAGGTATGTCCTCTCGGAGCGTTGCAACATGACCTAGAATTATCACACTCCCTAGAAAGAAAGAAAGAAAGAAATTATATTAATGTCCACGGATGACCAAAAGTAGGTCATTGGGACTTGAGAATACATCCAATTACAATAGAAAGCTCCAAGGTAAAAGGACCCTAGGATCAATGACTAACTAAATAAAAGAAGAATAGCAAAAGCACTGAAAATAAACAAGGGGTAAACCCAATACAGTAAAGCCCCCAACCCACACGGTTAGGGTATCAATACAAATAACGATGTGGGGGGAGCAAAAACCCCCAAAGAGCATGTGCTGATGAAAGTCGGAAAGATTGGATGGTAGTCCAACCAAACATCTTTGACCGTGCTTGCGACAAAGGAATCATTTGTGTCATCGTCTATCACTGTGAAAGGGCCAATTCAAGATCTGATAATGCTTATGGGGGAGTGTTAGCGCTGAGGGGGCTAGGTTGGGTTAACCCGAGGAAGAATCAAAGCACTCCCCTTAGAATCCCTCATAACATCTAAGGCCTAAGAAACTTTCGTGGTAGCGAAGAAGCTCATAATGTGTGCTTGTCCCCATGGCTTGGGAAGCGATCGAGAAGGAGTAGATCCATGACACTGAGGAGCGGATCCATGACATTGAGTAGGGGTGGATCCCCATTGCCGAGAGTTAGTTTGTTGGGGTACCTTGGTAGTAGTGTTGAGCAAAGATGAGTGTCGCCTCACTGACCTACCCCGCTCAATTTGTGAAGCAATAATATTGGAAGGGCGCTTAATGCCGCCGACCTTTGTGATGGGTTGAAAGAAAGAGGTGATCAGCCTGGGGGCTCTAGGGGCTCCTTGCAGGGACTTATGTTGAAGGATGACAATCTCCTGAAGAAAAAGTGCCAGGAATCGTTGGTTTGGGTATTGAAAGAAGGTGAATAGAGAGTTCCCTGAGACTATATAAAGATAGTGGTATCTTCCCCGGATCTCATAATAAATAGAACATTTGAAAATGAACTGCTTCTTAGTCTCCACCTCTTGGAGGAAGAAAAGGTGACTAAGGCTGGACTTTGGAACCATTGCCATCTTGTCTTAGCTTCTCCTTATGTGGCATTCAAGAATGCTCAGGGGGGGACTTGGGTGGGATGCATCTGATAGTGTGAGAAACACTGTCATAATGGGTGATTAGTTATTGAGGATTTAGTTCCTTAGCCACCATCGCCGCCATGAATTGGATTAGCAAGGGCACAATAACAAGAATTGCCACAACAATAAAGCCAAAAAACAGAATGACGACTATCCTTACTAGAGTACATGCACTATGAGCCTTATAGAGATAGCAAATAATTTCTATGGCACATGTTTGCGGGGATTTTGTTCGCCCCTCTTTACTATTTGTATTGGTTTCATTGCCACTTGTGTTAGTGGTATGCTGCTCTATTTTGTCTTTGTACTTTATTTCTTTGGTTTACCTCCATGATTCTCTCTTCCTAGAACTTTCTATTGCTACTGTTTGTATCCTTCAGTCCCATTGACCTATTCTTGGTCATTTGTGGACATTAATATGATTTTCTTATCTTATGGTTATTAATTACCTTACTTAAATTAACATTCCAAAAGTATGAGTCACTAGGAGTGACATCTGCCTGCATACTACATCAAAGGTAAATAGTCGGTAAAATTCCTTGACCAATGCTAGGCAGTTTGAGCTTTGAAACAATAACACAAAATATTCTTGGCCATTTCAGGGATATTGCAACAGAAATATTTAGGAGCTTAAACTCCTAAGTGAATTTGCTTACTACCCATTGCCAACCAATTCTATAGAGGCAATCATCCAAGCATGCCTTTTAAAACATAATCGGCGCTTTCAAAATCCTATTAAGCCCTAGATTCTTGCATATGTTTTCCTCTAGCAATGAATTTCTACCTAGTCAATGATAGGCATTTGGTTGAACTTTCTAACGAAATTTTTTGTAGGTGTTTTGGAGCCTTAATGCATCTTTAATCCACTTTCATGGAATCTAGTCCCTAAAGGAAGAAGAGAACAATTATGTGAGAGTCTGGATTCCTATGTTATACTGGTGTACGATTTGGAACCAGGGATTCTCAGCGAAATGCTTGCCATTATTTGTAGATATAGTTGACCCACACAAGAAGGAAGAATTCAAAGATAAGTTGATCTTGAATGTCTCTGGACTGTTTGAGATGGGGCTCAATTGTTATGCAAGGTTTCCAAATGCTTCGGGCGATAGTTCAAATACTTGTACTCGAAGAGTACTCGCCCAACCAAAAAAAAGTTTACTTAGCAAATACTCGGCAACTTAAAAAAATACTTAAATTTCTTAAAAAAACATTAATTTTATACAAATTATAGTGACAATATATCAAATGAGTGTAAAATGTTGGGGAAGTGTTTTCTATTAAATTTGAATACAAATAGAGTACAAAATTGCATAATCATGCGGATACAACAACAAACTGATACTTATTACATAGGGATGCAAGATACAAATTACAAGAAGCTACAAATTTCTCTTTCCCCTTCTAGTGAAAAATAAGGGAGACTGATAGAGTCTAGTCCTCATACTCCGTTGGCCCTCCTAGCTTTGCCTAGAATGCTGTGCCTGTGACTCCACCCGAGTACTAGATGGCAGTGATGACTACTCTGGCTCATGTTCGACAACGTCTACAAGGATGTCATCCAATCCAATCTCTCTTGCTTCTGCTGCACCACTGCCTACACCCTCCATAGCTTGCCTTTCGAAATCAACAAGAATGCAAATCCTAGGTTTTGGAGGATCCTATCATATTTCAGACTTGGAATATTTCAGGGTTTCAAGATTTCAGGGAGACATGATAGGAGGTATGAAGGTTGCATTAAGGGATGTAGGTATGATATAATATCATGAGAACATCTCTCGCAAAGTGCCATGTGCTGATACCTGCTATTCTTGGTGCACCCTATAAGGTGTGCACTCTGGGAGATTTGATGTGCTGGGGAATCCTTGCAAGAGAGAGCATCAGTAAATGATAAAGCTGAAAAATATTGGTGTCTTGCAAGAGAGAGCATTAGTAAATGATAAAGCTAAAAAGTATTGGTGTATACATATGTTTCACCTAAAGCTCATCATGTGTCACAAAAGTGTAATGTGGGATGGTGCTTTTTGAAAGACACATATCAACACGAAAGCATAGAGGAAATGCCGAAAGAAATGATGATGTGATTTTGTACTCTATTTGTATTCAAATCTAATAGAAAACACTTCCACAATGTTTTACAGATTCATTTGATACATTTATGTAACTAGAATTTGTATAAATTATAGGGTTTTAAAAAAATAGGTATTTTTTAAGTTGACGAGTATTTGCCAAGTTGATTTTTATTGGTCTGCCGAGTCTGAGTATGCGAACTATGATACCAACAATTGAAGACAAGAAAATTAGATGTCTAAAACAAGGCCGAAGTTTTGCCTCAAGAATGGGCCACTCTACAAGTTGGACAAATGGTGAGTACTAAAGGAGGAGAGACTCCTACTCATGAGGCACATACGTCCAAAGTTTCGGGTCACTTTGGAGTTGGACAAGTAGTGGCAAATTTGCAAAGGTATATTTATGGGCCTAAAATGCAAAAGTTTCCAAGGTTGTTAGAGGATTTATATTGTGTTGAACAAGTAAGCCTAACGTTAGGAAAGGAGGCTTATACACACCTGTACCTATTCCTACTAGGCCATGGGAAAACATTTGTATGGATTTTGTGAGGGGCTTACCAATGTCAAAATGTGGTTGTGAATAGATTAAGCAAGACGTGTGTACTAAGTCCATGTAAAAAGACAATCAAGAGGCATGACACAATTGAGTTATTCTTCACTAATGTTTGGGTGCATTTCGGTTTGCTTAATTCCATTGTTTCGGAAAGAGAGACAAGATTTTTGGAGAAATTTTGGACTATGTTGTGGAGCAAGATGGGCACTGAGATGCAAAGAAGCACAACCTTCCATCCTCAAAGCGATGGACAAGCAAAAGTGGTCAATAGAACCTTGGTACAACTCATAGGAGGGTACAACAAAAAGCATCCCAAGAACATTGGATGAGTTTTTGACATGCATTCAACATTCTTACAATAGGTAAGTTCATAGTCATACATCTACAAATAAGTCACCTTTTGAAGCATGCTTGGGTTATTTTCCTACCAATCCACTTGATGTTGTTGCATATGAGCAAAAAAAGGAGAAGTAGATTCAAAGGAGACAAGGGCAGCCAATCAGTGAGAGGATCAAGCGAATCCATCTCAAAGGTTCAAGAACAGTTAGAGAAGTCTCAATTAAAGTACAAAGCAAGGGATGATCAACATCGTCAAGAGCACACTTTATAGTTGGGACACAATGTATGACTTTACTTGATTGAAGAGAGGCTTCAAGGATAAGCAAGAAAGCTTAAGCCATTAAAACATGGGCCATTCGCTATCTTAGAGTAGGTTGGAGAAAATGCTTTTCAATCTTTCTTTTACCTTCTTTCACCAGAATGTATTTATTAATCAATTTAGAGAACTCACTTTTTTTGAAACTTCCATTTTAGATGAGCAAGAAGAGCAACTACCACCATTTATTAAAGTCTTTGTTTTAGGTGCACAAGTGGGTTGGAGGACATTGTGTTCCAGAAGAAGGTTAGAGAATCAATAAGAGGGTGACAAGAATCTTGATAAGCTGGAATCAAAGGCAAGATGCCAAAACATGTGAGTAGGACACCAAGACAAGCAAAGTAGTACACCAAGGAGAAAATGGGCGAGATCTCTTGAAAAAACTGAACTTTGGTGGGACCAAAGCCTCTAATAAAGGGAGCTATGATCCTTATGGAAAACATCACACTTAGCGAAAAACCAAGAGTTGTATAAAATTTAGAACAAAAGAGGGTTTTGTTTGTATAGTGGTAGACATGTCGTGGCTTTTTCATCCTTGCAAGTGGAGGTTTTGTTTGTGCTATGGGCAGTTTTGTTAGTGAGTGGCAGTTTGGTAGAAGGGGAGATTTTATTTGTCATCGATAGTTATGTTTGTGGTCACGGCGGTTTCGTTTGTCTCATTGGTAGTTTCATCCTACAAATTAGTAGTTTTGCCCAAAAGCAACAAGAAGTTTAGAAATGGCCAAGAAACTGTCTTCCAATTCACGATTGTTGGGGGTCCTTTAGTGTAGAAAAGGACACCACACACTTGTAAGAGGCATAGCCCATTTGTAAAGGCACGAGTGTAGCGAGTGAGAAGCTAGTGAATTCAGTTTTTTGTAAGTTGAAGAAATTTGAGAGGTAATAGAGAGTTGAGATAAGTGTAGCAGTAGTGAATCAGTGTAAGCACGCCCTAAGTTGTGCTTTGTAATTGCCAAAGTTGAAGGAAGGAAAGGTGGCGATCAATTGACACTACCAAGGCGCTTTTCCCCACACTGCGGTTTCTAGGGTAGAATTCCTTGTGGTTATGCATTCTTTTGTATTTAATTTCTGCTGTTTTGTTCATGTTATATTGATCCATAAACTAGGTGGATACTCCACACTAAGCTTCACCAACATGAATCATTTACAACAAGTGTTGTCCTCCAAATTCTATGCCATAAAACAACACCCAAAAATGCTGTTTTAAGATGTACTGAAGCTCTTAAAACTGTCATCTACAACATTCAAAAGAATATGCAACCCTTCACATGCAATTCCCACATGCTACATCCATTGCATAATTTCTTCACACTCCACCCATTGCATAACTTATTCACACTCCACCCATTGCATAACTTCTTCACACTCCACCCATGCTACTACTCCATATAAAACTGCAATTCAATGTGCTTGTATAAAAGTGCAGAACGAATGTGAAATTCTTTAATCTTTTATAACAAGCACTATGGTTGTGATGGATGATTCTTGAATTCTATTAAGTGTTTGAGATAGTAGACTAATTGCAAGAAGTAAAACATGCAATCGAAGAAACAAACACAATGAAAAGGGAGATAACATAAGACATTACTTTGGAGAAACTCATTGTGAGAAAACTTTAGCAAGATGAAGCCATGCGTCCTCATTTCCACTATGTTTTGCAATTTACAAGCTTTTGCCTTTTCGAGCTTACAAGGACACCAACTCCTCAATGGCTCCTATACTCGTAATGATTTCTTCACTTTTCAATGGATGACTTACTTTTCTAGCAAGAGAGACTACTGAACTCAGCCATCTCAGCTGTGTAGTCCTCAACTCAAATGTTCTCTGCACTTTAGGGAGCTCCCATTCACTCATTGTGCTTCCTATGCTATCAACTGCACATCTTTGATCAAATCCCTTGAATACACTCAACGCCAAGTGAATCCATTTAGTCACTCAATGAATGCATGAGAATTAATGAATGAAGATTGCCTTCCTTTGAACCCCTAGGGGCTCATAAATACACAAAAACCATTTATCAGGTTCGAACAAGAAACCCAAGAGTTGGAAACTAAAGCCCAAACACTTTTTTGCCCCTTAAACTTCATGTACGTTACCTACGAGCAAAATTGTTGCTTTATGCAGGGGTGAAATTGCTGGGGCAGTTGCGGAACTATCACTTAACTTTGCAAAACCATTGTAGTGGTTACAAAATCGCTACTTAACTTTGCAAAACTGTTGGAGTGGTTACAAAATTGCCATTTAACATTGCAAAACCGCTAGGATGGTTATGTAACTGCCACTTAACACTGCAAAACCGCCGGGGTGGTTACATAACCACCACCTGCTTAAACTGGCGGTTTTGCAACCATAAAAAGTCCTCTAACTTTTGGAGGCAATAACTTTTGCATACGAACTTGAAATTACATGCCATTTTTTTTGAACTTGCATAATTGTTCGAGTGGAACCCAAATTTGCACTCTAAAGGTATTTTTGATGCCAACCATATACTATTTAAGCCCTTACAACATAAACTAGCTCTTTTTACAAGACTTGGCGTGTTGCCAATACCCCTATTTGATAGTCGATAGTCTTACCGACTGAATTGGATGATCTTCTTGGGCCAAATTTCTGATCATATGCCCAAATTTGAAGGCTTTTGGTCTCACAAAAAATCTAGGCTGAAAACTAATAGGATAAGGATTCACCTTCTATCTTCTCAAATAGGATATCAATTTGATCGTCCTCTTGGATTGTACCTTGTCCTCTCTCTAGGAGAGTGATTGCCCAACTGTGAAACTTGCAAACCTAGGTTGATAAAGAGTCGATGACTCCTTCCAAGCTCTACCAATTGACCACCTTGCACTCTTTGGTGTCTCAGTCTTCCTCTTAGCCCTTTTTGCTATGATACACGTGCTTGTAGGCTAAGGTGAAGCTTTCCATGAGGAGATACTTATACAACATCCTCCTTGCTTCTCACAATTCTTTCACCAAGTGAAGAAAACATGTTGCATAATTTAAGTAGTGTTAGAAGAAGTCACCATCTATACAGATTGCCCTTATCTTAGGCCTTACAATTTACCAATGCAACATATATGGATTGGAAACGCACAATTCCATTCTCAAAGTTCCCCATATCTAGCAACTTAAAGTTTGCATCAAAACAAATGCAGCATTTATCGAATGAAACCATTAATAAAGGCTTACCATTACCCACTTGCAATGGTGATAAGGAATCCTCTATGGGCTGCCCTCTGGATGGTTTCCACCTTGGATAGCCCTTCAATTAGATGCAAATCAAAAATTGAGTTTTGTAACTAACCTTGTAAGGACTTATCTCTTACCATGTTTACCCCTTGGAAATGGTGATGGGTGCTCCTTTAGGGGCTGCTTTCTCTTCATGGATTCTTTCTTAGAGAGGTGGGTTTTTCTTTTGCTACCTCTTGTCTTGGAGGTTCTTGAGCAATTTCTTCATTTGCTATCTCCTACTTTGTAGGTGCTTGAACAGCTTCCCTCATGCTTGTAGATGCCTCTTCCTTCATGGAATGCTCCTTGCAATTCTTTGGGTGAAGTTGTGGACGAAGCTCTCAACATTTTTCATGCCAATGCCCACTCATGTTGCAATGAGTGCAATGATTCTTGCTCATTCTCTTGGACAACATTCCCTTCTTTCCCTTCTCCACATTCTGATTTGGAGAGTGGCCTTTAGAACTTGCATCCTCCTTAATGAAGGACATAGGCTTTTTTTGGATGGATTTCCTCTTCTAACACATGGCCACACAATGATTATTTATTTCATGTACATGGATATGTATGCCAACACTTTTGTGCTGTATGGCCACTCTTCTTATATTTGAAGCAAACAATGGAAGATTTGTTCCTTCCATACCTTCTTGGGCTGCCCTTTGTGCAAGCATGATGAGGCGGTAATGTTTTACCTCCTTTGGAACGTTCACCTCTTTTTGGAGATGATTTGCATTCTTCTTTGATGCTCTTCCCATCATTGAAAGGTTGTCCTTTTCCAACTTCCAGCTTGCATTCACTCACATGGTCATGGAGTGACAATGTGCTATCTCCAACTTGCATTAACTCACATGGTCATGGAGTGACAATGTGCTATCTTCTGCTTCATGGAGCTGCTGCCCTCTTCTTGGGGACTCTTCTTTGGCCCTTTGAGGTGGAACAATGCTGCTTTCCTCTTCATGAGAGACCTGCCCATTCTTTAGAGAATCAAATGACTCCTTAGATTTGACAAAATAAATGATGCCACTACTTTGTATGGTTTGTTTTTGTAGAGCTAGCGGCTTGAGTTCTTTGCCTTTGGAAGCTTTCATTTCTTTAGTTGTCTTGGAGCATTCTCCAATTCCTCCATTGCCACTAGCATATCCTAAACCTGCATATTGAGGCCTTTCCTCAACTTTTATGAGGTGAATCATTCCTTGTCCGTTGATGCCAAGGCCCTTTCCATTATAACCCATCTTGGTTAGCAACTCTGAGCCAAATCCCTTAGTATGCTTATCCAATTTACCAAAGGAAGTATCTAGATCTTGATGGGACGAAAGAGAATATGGTGGAGTACTTACTTTGCATACCTTAGTCATGGTTTGTGCATTTTTGGTAAAGGACGGTCTCCTTTGCATGGTAGACTCTTCTCTCTCCTTCACTCTTTCACCCTCATCTTGGAACTTTGTCAACATCTCTTCCTTGGTTTGCAACTCAAGTTGCAACTCTTCAATGACACCCATGAGAAATACTCCATGGCTCATTAATATATCTTGCTGTTCTTGATTCTCATCTTCCAAGTGTCACCACATCTTTCTTAATTTAAAGTTTCCCTCTTGAATTTGCCGGTTTGTAGTTTCAAGCTCTTGAAGCCTCTCTCTTCTAAGCTTTTACCCATGGTTGAACTTTTGCAACCAAGAAACTTGTACTTCCTTGTCAATAAACAAATATGGAACAATATATAACACAATGTGGAAATCTATGTTACCGATACGGATATGGGTATGAGAATTGGATACATGGATACAAAGATTTTTTTTTTGGGCTTGGATATGTTTTTGATACGGCCGTACAAAAATATATATAATAAATTTAAAATATAAAATATATAGCCATATAAGCAAAATTAACCACATAATATGTGTAGAGGAAACATAATAAGTTAAATAACCACAAAACATACTAATAATTGAATGCCAAATATCAAAATATTCAATTGTCAAAAGATTAGTCTTATTACAAGTACATAGTGCAAATGTTACAATGTATGGAAGAAAATAAAGACAAAAGAAATTGTACTTTCTGCAGTTTGGTGAAGAGTACAATGAGATGACTTGGTGTTAAATCAACTTAAGACTATGCCCTGTTCTCTTCTTTGAGCTTATTCACGAGTTGAGTTTTCGTATTATACCTGTGCAAATGATCTTACCATATGTACTGCACAAAAAGAGTACTGGAGAACCATATTTTTCGGACATAAAGGATAAGCAAAAAAAGACATTATTGATTTCAATCTCTCCCTCATCTTGATCGTGTTACAAACATTTATTTCCTTTATTTTGGGAACGCTGGAACTCGATCCAATCACTGAAAGACTTGCTGACTTGCTCTGGCAACCTTCATAGTTGTTGTATACAACCCCAATAAAGAAGATACAAATGAATCGATAGAGGCTTAGGTTTTGAAAACACAACCAACCATTGAAACTACAAAGAGGTTTTCATACTTTATTTTGTTTTTTGAAGTCTGTGTTTGACTTTTTATTAAGTGAACTTGAAATAATAATTAAAAAAAAATGGGTAGGAAACGCCCAGGGAGCATCCCTGGGCCTACAGAAACCCCCGGATATGTCCCTAGACATATCTGGGGGTTTCTGTAGGCCCAGGGACGCCGCCTACGTTATCGGATACGCCCCTGAGGGGGTTAGAAACGTCAGAGAAACGCTCCCAGATACGGGAGCGCGAGGGAAACGTTGGGGGAATGCCCAGGGAGCGTCCTTGGGTCGGCAGAAACCCCCGGATATGTTTCCCTTGCGCTCCCGAATAACGTGTCTGGGGCTTTTTGCAGGCCTGAGGACGCTCCCTAGGCATTCCCCCAACGTTTCCCTCGCGCTCCCGTATCTGGGAGCGTTTCCTCAACGTCCCCGACATATCCGAGGGTTTTTGCAGGCCCAGGGACGCTCCCTGGGCATTCCCCCAACGTTTCCCCCACGCTCCTGGATAATGCATCTGAGGGTTTCTGTAGGCCCAGTGACGCTCCTGGGTGTTCTCCCAACGTTTCCCCCGCGCTCCCGTATTCGGGAGCGTTTCTCCGACATTTCTGACCCCCTCAGGGGCATTTCCGATAATGTAGGTGGAAATGTGCTAGCACACCCTTTCAAGGCAAAATGAAAACTTGCTTTGATATTGATCTGATCTGTAAACCAGGTGGATATTTCATGTTAAACTACACCAACATGAATCTTTTACGTGTTGTCCCCCAAGTTCTATGTCATAAAACAACACCAAAAATTGGTGCTTTAAGATGTATTCTAGCTCTTATGATTGTCATCTACAACATACAAAAGAATATGCAACCCTTCATATGCATCCACACATGCAATATATATATTGCATACATTCCTTCACACTCTACCCATGCTACTACTCCATACATTTTGTCCCTGTTATTAAAGGTAAAATAACCGCACATTCATTTTGCATTTTTATAAAAGCACATCAAATTGCAGTTTTGTATGGAGTAGTAGCATGGGTAGATTGTGAAGGAATGTATGCAATATATATAGCATGTGTGGATGCATGTGAAGGGTTGCATATTCTTTTGTATGTTGTAGATGACAATCATAAGAGCTAGAACACATCTTAAAGCACCAATTTTTGGTGTTGTTCTATGGCATAGAACTTGGGGTACAACATGTAAAAGATTCGTGTTGGTGAAGTCTAGCATGAAATATCCACTTGGTTTACGGATCAGATCAATATCAAAGCAGGTTTTCATTTTGCCTTGAAAGGGTGTGCTAGCACATTTCCGCCTACGTTATCGGATACGCCCTTGAGGGGATCAACAACGTCGGGGAAACGCTCCCGGATATGAGAGCGCGGGGGAAACATTGGGGGAACGCCCAGGGAGCGTCCCTGGGCCTGCAGAAACCCTCAGATACGTAAACATCAGGGAAATGCCCTTGGATATGGGAGCATAGGGGAAACGTTGGGGGAACACCCAGGGAGCGTCACTGGGCCTGCGGAAACCCCCAGATACGTCTCGCTCCTGGAAACCCCTAGATATGTCAGGGGGTTTCTGCAGGCCCAGAGACGCTCCCTGGGCGTTCCCCCAACGTTTCCCCCGCGCTCCCATATCCGGGAGTATTTTCTCGACGTTTTTGACCCCCTTAGGGGCGTATTGATAACGTAAGCGGAAATGTGCTAGCACACCCTTTCAAGACAAAATGAAAACCTGTTTTGATATTGATCTGATCCGTAAACTAGGTGGATATTTCATGCTAAACTTCACCAACACGAATCTTTTACGTGTTGTCCCCCAAGTTCTATGCCATAGAACAACACCAAAAATTGGTGCTTTAAGATGCATCCACACATGCTATATATATTGCATACATTCCTTCACACTCTACCCATGCCACTACTCCTTACAAACTGCAATTTGATGTGCTTTTACAAAAGTGCAAAATGAATGTGCGGTTATTTTACCTTTAATAACAAGGACTATGCTTGTGATAGATGAGTCTTGAACTCTCTTAAGTATTTGAGATAGTAGACTAATTGCAAGAAGTAGAACATGCAATAAAAGAAACAAACACAACAACAAAGAGAGATAACACAAGACATTACCTTGGAGAAACTCAATGTGAGAAAGCTCTAGCATGAGTGAAGCCATGCTTCCTCATCTCCACCATGTTCTACAATTTACAAGCTTTGGTCTTCTTGGGCTTAAAAGGACACCAGTTCCTTGATGGCTCCTATGCTCATAATGATCTCTGCACTCTTCAATGGATGACTTGCTTCTTTAGCAAAAGAGACTATTGAACTCAACCATCTTAGCTATGTAGTCTTCAGCTTAGAGGTTCTTTGCACTTCACGGAGCTCCCATTCACTCACTGTGCTTCCTCTGCAATCAACTGCACATCTCTGATCAAACCTCTTGAATACGCTCAACAATAAGTGAATCCACTTCGTCACTCAATGAATGCATGAGAATTAATGAAGTTGCATTCCTTTGAACCCCTAAGCGCTCATAAATACACAAGAACCATTCCTTAGGCTTGAGCAAGAAGCCCAAGATTTGGAAACTAAAGCCCAAACACTTATTTCTCCCTTAAACTTCCTGTGCACTATCTGTGGGCAAAACCGTCGGGGCAGTTGCGGAACCACTACTTAACTTTGCAAAACCTATGTGCAGTACATAACCATCACTAAACATTGCAAAACTGTTGGGGTGGTTACGTAACTGCCACTGGCTTAAACCTGCGGTTTTGCAACCATAAAAAGTCCTCTAACTTCCGACGGCCACAACTTTTGTGTACGAACTCAAAATCACAAGTCTTTTTTTTGAACTTGCATAATTTTTTGAGGGGAACCCAATTATGTACTCTAAAGGTACTTTTGGATGCCAACCATATGCTATTTAAGCCCTTACAATAGAAACTAGCTTTTTTTCTGGGACTTGTCATGTTGCAAATATACCTGTTTGATAGTCGATGCTCTTACTGACTGAATTGGATGATCTTCTTGGTCCAAATTTTTGATTATACATTTCCATCAACAAATACACACTAAATCTCAGCATAAGTTTACATTCTAGCATTGTCATTTGAAGTTTAATTGAAGTAGGAACGGTTTCATGTTTATATTTAATCTCCAACCAAGAAATTATAGATGGAGTTTCGTTAAAATCTTATAGGATGGTAATAGGATGGCAACTTTTACCTGCCCTGTTTTGGAGCTCTTTGAAATGAGGTTGACCAGTCTTGCATTAACTAGCTCGCCCACGACTCCCCTTTTGATCGATTCCCAACATAACTTCAAATTGTCTAGTCCAATAGTAAGCCACATCATCTTATAGGACTCTAGTGGGAGATCATCTAGTCTTGAGGATTTGTCATTGTTCATGTCCTTAGTATTTGCCTCCAACTCTTCTATCTCTAGCTCCCTAGATGAAAAAAGTGTCACCTAGCATTCCACCTTTTGAGGAACCACTCGGATGACAAGATCCATGGAGGTGTTGCGTAAAGAATCAGTTCCAATAGTTTCAAAAATATTTTTATAGTGGATTTGAAGAATTTATTGAATTTGCAGTTCATCCTTTGAGATATTTACCATTGGAATCTAGCAACACTAGGATTCTGTCTTATGCTTCCTCTTTGGATTTTTTGTTAGGAAAATAAGCGAGCAGTGCTCACATGTGGGAGTTAATGTGTTTTAGGTTAGAAATATAAAGTGAGAATTATCATAATGTGTGGAGTAATAATATTGCAAATGAATTTGTTAATACAACTCACATAGGAGATTGTTTAGATAGATTGAGATACTCTAGGAGAGTGAACTTAGGAGAGATTATAGGATTGTGTGAATTAGTGAGTTGTGAGAACCACAATTTAAAAACTCATACTCAGCAGCCCAAAATTTTGACCTGCGACAATTACTCGACAACTTTTTGTCGATAATTTAAAAAATATGTGAATTCAGGAATTATATAATAAATTGAAAACTATTATATATATATATGTATATATATATTGATATTTTTATAAATTATAAAATATAATTTTAAATATATTCTATTATATATAACTTAAACAATATTATTATATTATATTTTACTGTAAAATATAAATTATAAAATATAATATAAATATATTATATTAATATTTTATAAACTATAAATATATTATATTAAATATCTTATATTAATGTTTCATAAACTATAAATTTGTATAGCTATAAAGATATTTTACTCTAAAATATGCGAAATCCAATGAGTGAGAAGGGCTATTATATGTATAGCCATAGCTATACGATATATTCCTTTAAAATATAATATGATATTTAATACGTGTGTTCGTTGCGGCTATTGGGTATGCCAGGAAAATCTTACTAAAGTTGAAACTATCAATGCCGGATTGTAATGTCTCCTTTTTGGGCTAAAGAGCCAAATAAGGATTTTACTTAAAATCCACAAATTTCTGAATTTTGAAATTAGCAAAATCAGCAAACCCTAGCTCAAGTAGATGCTCCAAAAACATGCAAATTGCATTCAAACCCTAGGCGCCAATGTGCAATAGATAAATAAGTAATTTACAGCAATTACCTTGATCAAATATCACTTCAATATGATCCAATGTGAGCCATAAACTGAAAATAGAAATATTGTACCTTTTTATCCTTTGAATGTAGATGAATTGTTGATTTAACCTTGGTGGAAAATATCTGATTTTATGCATAAAAAACAATAGTTGAATATCTACCAAATCTTACTCAAATCCTTGCAAAAATCATGAATAAAATATCAAAAATAGCCAAACAATTTCAATGCCCTTCTAGGGCACTCAAGGTGGTCAAACACCTTCCCAAACCAAGTTGCCCTAGGTCAAATCTACAAAAAAGTCAGAATTAAATGTTATCTTCCAACTAGGGTTTTAAACCCCTTCAATCATCATCCACTCATGCCCAATCAAGTCACCATGCTTGGGAAAAATCAAACAATAATTATTAGCCTCAAATCAACAATTTGTGAAGTCAAACCCTCATAAAATCTGCCCAATAAAATAAATAAATAATTTAAAAATTATTATTTATTTATTCACTCAAATTGTCTTTGGAACCCTTGCCACATCACATAGAAAATCAATGCTACACTTCAACAATATTTATCAATAAATTACAGCTATGAAACTTGATCAATCAGAGATCAAATTATCCACAAAACCTTCTCAAAGATCACATAAAGCAAGTCGCCCCACTCTATGGCAAGTACCAAATTGACTTTAGTAAAGGTGGCATCAAAAGACACATTTTTATCGATAATTTAGCTCCAAAACCTGTAAAACAATTATTGGGTATGCATCCCAATATTTCTTCAAGCACGAAGAATCACAATATCAAATTCAACATGGCATTCAGTTGAGATCTTCACCATATACTTGTACCCTCCAAAGGGGCGTGAACCACCTTGGGGGGTCAAATACTTCTTTTAACTCTCCTTGTCGATTTTTAGAACATTTTCTCTTTTCCTTTGATTACTTTCAAGCCGACATTTCTTTTTTTACAAATAATAATATTAAATTAATTGCTTAAATAATAAATAGTAATTAAAATTTATTTTAGGAAATAATCGAATAACTATCTCTTTTAAATACCATAGCGGTAAAAATCACTTTTAAAGAATATTCTATTAATCAATTAAAATTGCCTTATATGAATAAATGATTAAAATCACTATTTGGACAATTATAATTAATTAATAAAATAAAAACCCCAAAATGAACCCTTTAGTCTATGGGGAAAGTAGACTAAAGGTCTTTAATCCCTGCTCATAAATGATGTGGAAATGGGGACATTACACAGATAATATTGAGGCACCCTAGCATTATTGAACAATTTTAAGTCTACAACTCGACGACACCAAAAAATTTATTGCCGACGACACCAAAAAGTTATTCGATTTATGGCCGTGAATTGCGATTCAGGGGGAAGAGTGACCAGCAGACAGGGGCAGTTTTTTGGACAACGTTTAAATCAAAAGCAATTTTAGCAGTTAGCACTGTCATTCGACCTAACATAGCCGCACCCTTACACATGCTGCAAACCCTAAAATCGTGATTTTTGATACAATTCTAATTTTGCCTCCCATTTCATTCAAACACTTTTGAGTTCAAGCTCAAACGATTGTTACAATCTGCTGAAAACCTGAAAGCTCGAGCCCTAGACCAGCTGGTAGCAACGCCAAGATGGCAACGAGTAGTTCACTGTTTGAGCTCAAACGATGATGAAACCTCAAACAACAAGCATTTTGAAGCATAGAAGTGAGTTGTGACTGTATCAAAAGTAAAACCCGTGGTTTGTAACAGCGAGCGGGCTACACCAAAGATCAAACGACGATGAATCCTCAGTGAAAGTAGTTTATAACAACAATACTAGAGCCAAAGCCAAAAATCGCGATTAAAGAAATGCAAATGATGTTTTTTTACACTTTCCTTTTGTTTGCCGTATACTCGGGTTAGGGCTAAGTAGAGCCCTGATAATTGTGATTATTTGCAAGTAACTACGGTTAGTTACTCATCGATAACCACGAGTATCAGTGATCTACCCGGCCCTGTGGTAAGTACAAAGGTTACCTATTTGCACAAAAAAAATTGGTTTCTCGAGGTTACTTGGTGGTTACCCATGGGTTTTAATACAGAGGTTAGAACAACTCACTTATATTGAGGAGAGTGGTTGTAGGAGATATATATATATATATATATATATATATATATATATATATATATATATATATATATATATATATATGTACTTTGTATATTGAATCAATCAATTATTGATGATTGATTGAACCTCGAGTAACCAATTTTTTTGTGCAAATGGGTAACCTTTGTACTTATCGCAGGCTGGGTAGATCATCAATAATCGTGGTTATTAGCGAGTAACTACGGTTGGTTACTCACCAATAACCACGGTTATCAGTGATCTACCCAGCCCACGGTAAGTATAGAGGCTACTCGTTTACACCAAAAAAATTGGTTAC
Source organism: Torreya grandis (assembly GCA_037957365.1). NCBI lineage: Eukaryota > Viridiplantae > Streptophyta > Pinopsida > Cupressales > Taxaceae > Torreya > Torreya grandis. Next base: position 234,664 of record JARHVA010007057.1, read on the forward strand.
TCGAGGCTACCTGGCAGTTACCCGAGGGTTTTAATATAGAGGTTAGAACAACTCACTTATATTGAGGAGAATGGTTATAGGAGATGAAACCAAAACTCCTATATGTACGTTGAATCAATCAATTATTGATGATTAACTGAATTTTGTGCATTTGCACATTCGAGCTTTGGCTCTACCACAATGGAGATCTTCTCCAATATGGAGAATTTTCTACATTTGGTATAAGAACAAGCTTCCTCAAGGACTGCTTTGATCATTGTTTATCCTCCACTCATTTTTTGTCAACATGGCACAATGGCAATGCAGTGTAGACCAAGTGCAAATGCCATTGCTTTATTCGTCCACCTTTCTTGCATTGTATCAATAGTCTAGCAGTGTAGACCATGTGCAAACCTGCTGGTATTTGTTGGAATATTGTCATTGATGTCAAATGAACTATTGCCGAAAGTGAACGGAATTGATTGCTGGAAGTGAACAGAATTGATGGCCGTAAGTGAACGGAAATGTCGACGGAAGTGAACGGAATTGTTGACGGAAGTGAATGGAATTGTTGCCGGAAGTGAACGGAAATGTCGACGGAAGTGAACGGAATTGTTGACGGAAATGTCGACGGAAGTGAACGGAATTGTTGACAAAAATGTCGACGGAAGTGAACGGAATTGTTGACGGAAATGTTGACGGAATTGTCAACATTGGCCGACCTATTGGGAGGAGGTGTGACCGTTCCAAAGGACCTTTTCACTTGAAGAGTCACGACCTTAATTTGTGGCTTTCCGTGGGTTATAAATAAGTCCATAACGAATGGCAAAAGAGTAGATTCAAAAGTAGAAGATATATAAAAGAAGAGCAGAATTTTTAAAGGCAAATTTTTGTGAGAATATTGAAAAGAAAAAATCAGCAAGTATAAGGAAGAGTATAGCAGCGAAAACACTCAAGTGTAGATCGAATCTAAAGGAGATAAAGCAAGTGTTCTATCATCTGTTGTTTTGACAACAAATTTGAGATAGAAGAGTGATTTTTTCTGAGAAGGTTGGTGCCTTCATTTTGAAGAGATTGGTGTCTCTTGCTGAGTTGGTGCTCAGTGAAAGGGGTCGGTGCTCCTGTAGGTTGGTGCCTACAAAATTGTTTTTGGGGTTGGTGCTCCAGTAGGTTGGTGCCTACGAATATTTATATTAAGAGAATTTCTCCGTGGTTTTCTCCCGAAAGGGTTTCCATGCAATTCTGTGTCTATTTGCATTGTGTGGTTTTGCATTGTATTCTTTGATTGCTTTGAATATATTAATTGCAGAGTAATTTGAGGTTTTGAATTTAAGATTAATAGTCAAAAGTCAAAAAAATATCTTATACTGATTCACCCCCCCCTCTCAGTATAAGCTTGTGCTTAACAGTATTCATCATTCACTTTCATTGTCTTCTTTCCATCCTATTCATTCTATCCGAAATTCATTCCATTTTGTTCACAGTTTCCATGCTCCATTAAAAAAAAAAATCATTTGTTCAGATTAAGTTTTGTTGTTTATCGTAGTGGTGTTTTTTATCAAATTTGTATGTTGTTTAGGTTTGTTTGTATGAGCCCCTATTCATGACAACTTTCTCTTGCAACATTTTGTAGCGGTGGAACTTTGCATTGGAATTGGCATTTGGTTTGATGGTTTGACTGTGTTTTTATATTGTTCAAGTTTTAAAATTATAGTGCTCAATGTTGTATGAAAAATTTTGCATTTACATCCGGATCGCAAAAATTCTGCATCGGCAATCAATACTTAGCATTGGATCCTGCTTCAATCCGACTCCCCCAACTCTGACTTGCACAATGTTTTGGCATTGTTCTGCACTTGGATCTTTGGCTTGAATCGTGCAACGGCTTGACGTTTCATTGTTGGCTCAGTGTTGACATTGGGATCCAACTTGGACATTTTGAAACCCCTTATTGCACTGTCACATTGAATCCAACAGAGTCATCCTCGTATTGCTTGGTTACATTGTTGCATCGACGGGAGCTTATTGGATTTGCTTTGAGGCTGCATTTGACCTTGTTTTCATTCAATCTGACTCAAAACTGTCACATCTTGGTTTATTTTGTCCGGCACCTGTGCTTGGCATTCAACATTAACTTGGTCGAGATCCCAAATCCGATTGTGGCTCGCCGACTCAATGGCCCTCTCACCTCTGCACCTGCCACACGACTTTGCAACTTGGAATGTGACACCGGTGACTTGAGCTACTCCCAACTGCAACTCGGATAGCATCCTTTTCGAGCTTGGTCTCCACTTTGGCATGACGACTTCTCTAAAGTGAAGTCAACAGTGTCCTAAGTTGAGATAACCCTAATCTATCCCATCATATACCTCGCTGAACTTGATGAGTTTGTTTTTAATTCAAAAGCCGGATTTTTCAAACCACAATAAAGTTTCTCTGTTTATGTTTTTGACGGGCTCTGCAACCTGATTGGAGAAAAGGTTTTGTGAAAGCATTCAAAGTCAGGGGCGTTCTTGGGGTCAACCCTCCCAAACATCCTAGAGCATACAATTTGCTTAAATTTCTTTTTGAAGAATTTTTTAAAAGAAATTTTCTAAAGGCGGTGAATATTAAAAGGGTGATTTTTTAAAGTGGATAAATATTTCAAAGGGGGATGGAAAGTTATTTGCAAAAGCAAAGGAGTTATATTTTTTCGAAATTTGTAATTTGATGCATTATCAGTAGAAATCGACATCCAAATTTTTTCGCATTGTGAGGGGGGAAATGTAACATAATGCTAAACTTGCGCCTCCAACCTGCTGAGTGAACGACACCTAAAACCTGGAAGATGAGGGCAACAAAAGATAGAGGCAAAAGCACATTGCAGTTCCAATGCATGATGTTTTCTCCCATGTTCGCACTAGGGGGGAAAGTTAGGAAAATAAGTTAGTACTCACATGTGGGAGTTAATGTGTTTAGGTTAGAAATATTAAGAATTATAATAATGTGTGGAGAATAATAATATTGTGAGTGAGTTTGTTAATACAACGCACGTAGGAGATTGTTTAGATAGAATGAGATATTCTAGGACAGTGATCTTAGGAGAGATTCTAGGATTATGTGAATTAGTGAGTTGTTAGAACAACTCACTTATATTGAGGAGAGTGGTTATAGGAGATGAAACTAAAACTCTTATATATATGTACTTTGTACGCTGAATCAATCAATTATTGATGATTGATTGAACTTTGTGCATTTGTACATTCGAGCTTCGGCTCCACCACAATGGAGATCTTCTCCAATATGGAGAATTTTCTACATTTTTGAATTAAAATTTGGAGGGTACATCACCTTCTACAATCCATTAAAGGTGCCCCCTTATTCTAGCTACTTTTGCCTTGTACTCTTAAAATTTTCTGAGTTAAGATTCTAAGTCACTCGGCGTTCTCTGAGTTTTGGCATTGAAAGGATCTATTTCCAACTTGTACTTAGATTGTTCAAGTTGAAATCGGATAGATTGTTCAAGTTGAAATCGGACTTTTTGTTGTCTCGATATCATTCTAACTCAAATTCACCCCTAAATCACATTTGGACAGGCACCAAAGACCATATTCTAGCAATAGCCCTCAAGCAAATCTCAACTCGAGAAGGGAGACCTTTAGCATATAAGTAGAATGCTTTCCTCCCTATTCATTGACACGGATTATCAATTGAGTGGGAATGAGAAGATGTTCAGAATCATTAAACAAAGAGTCAACAAAATTTGAATGCTTGCCACAAGATGAAAAAGTGGCAGTGTGAGAGCTTGCATAGAATCTATTTGGCCTGGTCTGTATTTGGTTTTTTCCTGCTTGATGATTAGGCCAAGAATACCAACTGAATCTAGTCTTTTTTCTCCTAAATAACAAATGAAACACCAAGTATCTCTTGCAACCATTCCAACTTGTTACTTAGGTTAAAGGTTAGTTTCACACCCTACAACTTGGTCACCATCCCACTCCGTGCAATGTGGAGGGCGTGGACCATCTACCACTATAGTGAAATTATATCGAGTCATTGGGTGCATAAATTCAGGAAAAGCCCACGCTTTGCTGCCAAGCATTAGAGTCATCCAGCTGCACTATGACAAGGGGTCCTCTCCTTTATCTAGAACCTGAGAGCTTAGTCGAGGAATCAACACAAACCACACCTCTACTGTCCTCTTGGGAGGAGGTTTAAAACCTAGAAACTTTCATTTTAAACCTAGAAACTTTCATTTTTTGAAGAATGTTCAGATTTGCTTGTATGTTATAGCTTGCGATTGATTGATTAACCGCATGTCTGTATGTGAGGTTTCTGGATTAGACTATGTGAGAAAATTAGAATCCAACATGCTCCAGATGCCCCGCCTAACATTCCAGGTCGATATTTTCAGCTTGACAATCCACCCCAAGTCCATGCTCGAGGACTGCAAAAGAATTGTTAACCACAACTTCCTTTGTCCTTTGCTTGCAATGTTCCATTTAGAATTGGTTTTGCTGTGGTTTGACTGAAAGGGGTCTTATCATTATTCAATTTGGCATCCATTTCCGCATTTTGATGTGTCTCCATTACTCTCCCCTGTTGAGCCTCCATTGTTGTCCCATGTGTCCGATTCCTGTCATTAACCCTATAAATCGAAGGTTATGTGTTGTCTTTAAAGAAGCCAAGGGTTTTGAAACAAAAAACTTATGAAGTTCAATTTTTTTTTTCAGTTTTAGTATGATCCAGATGGTTTTCAGACTCGATATTTTTCAAGGACAATTTGTAATATGCAATACTCTTTAAGACAACAGAAGTCGATACTACCAGGGTTGCTGTGAGTCCTTACTATCTTTTTGGTTTACTGTGGTTTTTCTCATGGAGATTCATGTTCAATGTTTACATTTTTGTAATCCATGATTGTTTGTTAGATGTGCCATCTTAAGTCGTATTCGTCTTTGAGCTAGCCAGTGACTTAGGAAGCTCATAAGTTTTTGGGAGATTGATTCATTGCACTCTATAAATGTCGATTCTACGCCACAACTGAATTTTGAGAGTTTTGTGCATTCCAATGAGAGAATGACCTTACCACATATCTGCCTATAGGATCTGCTCAAGAACCTTTGAGGGCTGGGAAAAGTTTTCCAGAAAGGGTCAAAAGGAGGCTGGCAAACTAGGGAGTTCAACCTACATAGAATACCCCAGCTGTGTGATGTTATTAGAAGAGATATCCTCTTCCCAGTGCCCTAATTGCTCCTACCCTTCCAAATACCTTGACTAAAGACTTCATCACCATGGGCAACTTCCTTGAAGGCAAAAAGGAAGATACCTTTTGCAAGATTTCTGATACTGGTCATGCCAGCTATCTGCAATTTACATGCTCTGATCCAAGTACTTATGATGGATTTTGACGGGATGGAGCTAACAAAATACCCAGTTAAAGCATGTATATTTATTTGATCACAGGAGTTTTTAGAGTCTTAATATTTAATAAGCACATCAGCAGAAGGCAGGTTTTCATTACTTTGCTAGATACTTTTGGGACAAATTTTGTGGCATTCCTGGGTGCCATTGCACACTTCCAAACCTGCAGCAGTAACTATATTTTGGAGAGCGAGATCCATTAAGTACCTTTGCTCAGAGGGCAGCAGATATAGAAAAAGGACATTAGTAACAGTAAAAAGCTCTCAGAATAAAGCTAACATAGATACTTGGGGCAAGAAGGGCCCCTGTTAATGCCAAATACCAGACATAACACTAGCAGGGTTCTCATCATATGCTACTCCGTTTATAACTAAGTCAACCATAAATATCTGAAATGTGTATTACATGTTCTGGAATGAAGATAAAGTCATGAAGAATGACTATACATTGCTAGCAATCCAAATGCTTCAATGATGTTCTCACCTTGAACTGGCAATGGGTTAAGTTCTAGACTTATCAGCCATGCTAGATAGCAATCCATATCCGATTTATTGTTTTTCTCAATTTCCATTAAAGCCTTTCCCCAGCTTTGACCACAGGCAGAATTTTGTTCCTTTTTAACCTCGTTGATTTTTATTGACTTGAATTTAATTCATTGATACATAGTAATTAACCGAGTATTCAAAATTGTACTTTTTCTATAGTTCCTGGATTTCGTTCCCGATAATTGGATCTTATATAGAGTGCGATTCGATCAGAAAATTTAGTTCAACTGGTTATTTATGACATTGTGCCGATGTTTAGACAAGAATGAGTTCTTTTTATCAATGTAGCTGACTTTGTTATCATGCTGCGTTAACTGAGGAGTGTTGTTTAATTCCATGCTTTTTTGGGGAAGGTGATGTATATGTTGACGAAAATATTTTTTAATACAAAATTTAAAATACATTGCTATTTTGCAGAGGTTTCAAATGCGATTGAGAAAATTGAGGAGCGTTTCAATGTACCCATTACAAAAGCTGAATTTACAGTTATGCGGACAACTTTCAATGTATGGTTCCGATGCAAGAGCATATTAAAAATTATGCAGAGGGTCATGACTATCTTGAGCTTGCAACAAAGTGTGTCTGATCATAGTTTTAATTATAGTTCTAATTATGGTGCTTTGTATTTGCAGTTTATATTGCCTTATATCATGGGCTGGCATGCATTTGTAAACTCCAGCAGTATTGGTGAATAGACGTGCATTAATTTTGGTCAATCTGGGGTTTCCGCTAGTTCCATCGTAATTTCATAAACTTGAGCAATCCACATTGATTATTTTTGATAAATTTGAGATACAAGTGAGTTCTGATTCGGGATAGGTAGAAGTGAGCCAGTTTGGACGTGTACAGCAGTGCCTCCAGTGCAGTATATTAGCCCAAATTCAAATTGTAAAGCAAGTATTCTGAAAGCTTTTTATGTTTGCATTACTTTGGATTCTTGGAATCCCAAAGGAAATGGTTACTAATGAAAAGCATAATTTGCTTGAGGATAGATGTGTGGAGCAAATTAGAATATATTTATCTTGGTAGCAAAATCAGCTCACGAATGTGATATTACTTTGATGGATGATGTGATGCATATGGATTTGTGTCTTTAAGGAAATTCCTTAATTTTTGCAGATATCAAGTTACATGTATTTTTGTTTGGGCGGGTTAAACACCCTTTTATTGTTGTAAGATCCAAGGGGCTTTGTGAACTTGGTTTGTGCACCATGGGGACCAAGAAGTGTCGAAACCCTAGAGAGATCGAGTACTTTACCTTAATTTTTAGTGTGAAGTCCGTATATGTCACTTTTTCGACACTGCCCAATTATAGGAAAATTGAGCTGTGCTTGTTTGAGAAATCGGTTACTCTCCAATTGCCCAGTTGAAGTCAAAATTAAATATGAATGTTCACAAATGATCAGAATTACATGGCTATAAATAATAGTTCAGGAGAGCACACTTATAAAAATGGCTTTGAAAGGGGACAGCTTAACAAATAAAAGTAAGAAACACATCAATGTACAGGAGTCAAAGAGTTGAAGACAGATGCATGGTTTGCCATAACTAGTTGTAATGCAGAAAACAAAGACATGTTTTTCACCTAGAATAACATGGCTATAAATAATAGTTAATGAGAGCACACTTATAAAAATGGCTTTGAAAGGGGACATCTTAACAAATGAAAGTAAGAAACACATCAAAGTACAGAGGGATCAAAGAGTTGAAGACGGATGCATGGGATGCCATAGCTAGTTGTAATGTAGAAAACAAAGATGTGTTTTTCACCTAGATGCAATAATCCAGAACTAGGCATACCTGTTCTAACAAGTAAGAATTGTGCAGGGGGGCCTTAAGTGTTTGGAGAAGGGGCCAACTTCACAAACACAAGAAAACAGACTAGGAAAAAAAAATGTAAGCGCAAGGTGGGCAGACAACACACAAACCAAACTTAAAACAGATTCTAATATTTTGTGAGTGGAAACTGTTTACATAATGTTTAGATTCCAATCAGAATGATATGAGGAATGAAAACACAAAACACAATGCTAGAATTATAATGTGAGATTATATTATCCATGAATTTGCATGTTCATTACAATGATTTCAGTGGTTGGATGTGTCGACCAAACTGAACTATAAAGCTTTATTTGATGAATAGATATTATACATTAATATTCAAGTGACGCAGATGGATGGGTTGGTAGTTACAAGAAGAGCAATTGCTCGCCTTTTATTAGTTCATTCTCTATTTTGTCATTTTCAAGTAAGTATTGCACAACAGGGGGGAGAACAATGCTAACTCTATAAGAGTTGTGGTATTGGATACAATGAAGTGAACTTTGGAGTTTGACCGTTGATGCTTGAGATTATAATGAAGCTAGCGGTGAAGATGGCCATGATATTGCAAAATGATCGAAATTCTAGAGCCTCGTTGATTAGTTGCCCCTCCTTGAGAAGCATTGGTTTACATTGAGAAGTCGAGATAGAAGGCATGGAAAGCATTTTGCAACTTGCATTGTAGTGTACCATTTTCCTTTACAAGGCAATCAATCAACCCTAAAAAATTGGTAGGTGAGAATTTTTAAATTCCTTGTGTTTGACTTGGACATCAATGATTTGATCCACTTCCATTGGGATATTGCAATCATGATTGGTTTTGGTTGCACAAAGTTCATTTGTTACATCTGATGTGTCCATCAAAGGTGGAAAATAATGATGCAAGAGTTTTGAGTCTTTCATTGTGCAAATGGAGCCATACTTTGTCACCAACCTTGAACTGGTGTGACATTGATCATGGAATTGCTTGAACTCAACATTGGTCTTTTGCATAATGGTTTGTACTTGTTGAATGTGGTCAATGAACTTGGTTGTTTTGTCAACCTCCTTTTAGGCTCAAGGAGTCGCTGATGGTAACATATGACAAGCTACATCAATGGGTGCCAATTTCTAGGAACTCAAATATCCCTGAAAAAAGGGCAGTGTTTAATAGAGTTGTCAAGAGCTCTCTTGTAACTATTCTAAATGAAAGGTAGAATATCATCCCAAGTGCGATGTTTCTTGGAATTGTACATCTAGAGAAGACTCTAATTTGTCCACTGGTATAAGGATGGAATGCAATAGACTTAGCAAGCTTTGTGTCTATCATCGACCTAGGTGCTTTCCAAAAATCGCTAAATAATTTGGTTTCTCTATCAAATATGATGGTTGATGGTAATGCAAAGTGAACCCGTACATTTTTAAACAACGATCCAGTTGTTCCTTGACATGAGTCTTTGTAAATGGTACAAGAATTTTCATATTTGAGAAACTATCTATTAGTACATAAACACAATCATGACCACACTCGGTAGTATGAAAGCTTTAGAGGAAATCCTAGGAAATTGATTCCCAAGGTCTATTAAGAATTGGAAAAGAAGTATATATTCCTTACTTCTTATTGGCTAGTTCGGCTATAATACTCGCAATACAAATCTTGATGTATTTTGTATCCCCTAACATGAGATGTGGCAAAAACAATGTCTTCAATATTGCAAGGGTCTTCTCAACCCAAAATTCCCTGCAACCTTGTTAAAGCGAACCTCACATGTCAATTTTCAATGAGTTGCTTCATATGGTACATATAAGTGCCCCAAGTGCTACAAGAGTCCATCTTGCAAGTAGTAATGTGGATTTGATTCACCGCAATTCAGTTCATGATTCATTCCTTCAAATTCTAAATACAATTGGTACAACTCTAGCCAAATGTCGATCTTGTGTACAAATGCATAAGAAATAGAGAGAAGGGTTTGGAATGAGGTTCGACTCAAACAATTTGCTACTAGATTGGCATTCCCCTTCTTATCCCTAATGTCCAAGCGAAATTATTAAAGATACGAAGGCCATATCTAATGCCTCTTATTGTAAATTATTCCCACAAGAACTATAAGGGTCTGTGATATGTATGAATGATGGTATCCTTTCTTAACATATCACGCTTTCAATGCTTACATCCTTGGACAATGACATTCCCCTTCTTATGCATGATGTTCAAGTGGAACTATTGAAGATATGAAGACCATTTATGGTGCCTCTCTTGGTGTAATTTGCTCGTACAAGAACTGTAATGGTTAATGATATTTAATAATGATGGTATCCTTTCCTAATATATAGTGTTTTCGATGCTTGTCTTTAGAAAGTTCTCAGTCATATGCATTTTTTTTTTTATCATGGTAGTGAATAAATTTTATGATTCAAGGGCCAAGTTTTATGAGAGAAGTATATAAATTTTCCAACACCAAGAAACCGTAATGTTCGGTGATGGTATTTGGTATAGGCCATTTCTGAATAACACAGATTGTGGTTGAATCCACATGTACTTCGTGTGAGTCAATAATATACCTAATGTATTGCATCTTCTTCATGGAAAATGAACAGTTTTCTAGATTTTCATTCAATTTGTGTTTCCAAAAGGTGTTGAGCACTTGTTAGCTGTGGTTAAAGTATTTTTCCCTTGTTATGTTGAAACTATCACTCAAATAAACAACAAAAGATGTTGTGAAGGGTTGTAGAATGTCAGTCATCATCCACATGAATATTGTACAAGCATTGGTCAAGAAAAAAGGCATAACCAACCATTTTAATAAACCTTCTTTTGATTTGAATATTGTTTTCCAAACATCCGATGGTTTAACAAAAATATGTTGGTATTATGATTTAAGGTCTATCACAACAAATTAATTTGCACCATGAAGTTGGTGCAGTAGGTCTTATATCCCAATCAATGCACATTTTCCATGTGCCATCCTTCTTTGTTGAGAGCATAATTGGGTTCTCACAAGGCGAAGAACGAGGCCTAATGTGTGTTTTATTCACAAGTACATGAATATATCATTTGATCCCTTCATTCTCCAAGAATTTATGGTGGTCTTGGAATCAGGGCAATAACATGCTTTATTGAACAATGCTTTTGCACCCCAATGAGCGAACTAGAATAAATCCTTATATTCCTCTGGTACTTGGTTCAACTGCAGGATTTCTCTTGAAGAAACTATGATGCCACATTGTACCATAAGGATGTATTTCTTTTATTTAGGTCTAACCATCAAGAGTATAAATTTTGTGCTACAACTTATGAAATTATTACATTGCTTGGCATTGATGAGTGAGAGCTTAGGGACTACTTTCGGTATGCAAAATGTATCTTCTCCAACATCTAGGAGAACACTCCTAGGATTTGATTTGTAGTGTGCATGATGTTGGTAAAGATATTGTTCCCAAGTAAAACATCACGTACCTCTAAAAACACGATGTCACAAGAAGCTTCTTGAAAAGGCTCTAATTTGTACACTAAGTGACACTAATGAGTGGCACGCTTCTTAGAACCCAAACTAAACCATCCAATATGTATGGTTAAGGGTGAGGTACCTGTGGCAAGTTCAATCTCTAAGTTGCATTAGGTGAAATCAGGGCCTCACTCCCATTATCAACAATGGAGTGTATCGGTTGTCCATTGACTCACATCTCAAAAGGAAATAATCTTCATGTTTCTTTTGATTTGAAATGGAAAATGAATGGTATCATAACACTAGGCTCCTATTCCACATTTTGTTTTCCTTTATCTAGTGCTCTTGTGGTAAAACTTGATCCCTGTAATTGTGCAAGCAATGTTTCTTGAGTGTGACATTCATCATCAGAGTGACCTTTAGAATTATGTACGTTGCACCACTTACCGATATTAGATTGCTTCCCTTGCTCTTCAAGCAACACATTCTTTTGGAAGTAAATGGTGGTTGGTTTCCTTATTGCGTAGAATTTAAATTCATTCTATATTTCAAATTCTTATTGTGAGACTTTTCCAATGATCTATCGTCATCATTCTTAGACTTGTGTTTGGATTTTGTTTCAAATTTGCATGCATAATTGTTGGTCTCTCTTAAGGAAGATACATGGATGGAATCCATGTGTGATTAGATTTATGGTCTCAAGCTTGACCTATACTTCAAGATCAAATTTTTGTTCAATCACTTACATTCAATTTAGAAGTCGAAAGGTATGGAAAATATTTATGCAACCTTAAATAGTTTGGTTATGACCTTGATGCAATTGGGATAACTTGATGTATTGATCATCATAGTTTCCAACCAGGCAACGAGTTTCTTTTTTAAGGTATCAAAAAACCATCCTAGAGACCTATAATACTAACATTATCTCCATGGACAATACAATACTTATCCCACAATTTTTTCATAGACAAATAAACTCTCAAAAGGGAAAAAGTAATATTTTGTTTATCAAAGAATGAATTTATGACATAATATGCCTCCACTAGATTAAGTTAGACAAGTTTGAGGGAGATTGTACCACTTGCAAGAGTTGAGTGAAGTGATCAATTATCCCAAAGTTTTCGGTGCGTAGTGTTATTTCAAATCATCTCTATCACTAAAAGCATATTCTATCATCACTTATAACCATGTTGCATCTTGTATCTTTGGGGTCGATTTATATGCCATCTATTGAAGTCGTAGGAAATGACTAGGAAGGTAAGATGAAGGGTCAAAGTTTTGATTTAGAGCTTCCCATTGACTTCATTTATGAGACCTCATGTGAGTGGGTGATCCACCCCTTGTGGCTAAGGATGGTGGTGCCAAGGACAAACCTGAAAACTAACTAGTAATCTATTGAGTTAGAGTATGAACATGCAATAGAAATTGAACATGGTAAACTATTACACATTTAGAGACAGAGATAACAATATGATGCTCTTCTATTCTAATGAAATGAATAAGTATAGTAAATTCATAAAAAGGCCTAGAAGGTTAAGATGAAGATTCATATGATCAAAAGGGTAAAACACTTTATAACATATTTTTATAGAGTGGAACATAGCTCTTCATGTCCATCTTGACATTTGGGTTTGAATGGTTACAAATATACAATTATAAGAAATAGCGTACCAAAGAAAATGATTATGAAACTGTTTTAACCTTTTAGGACTTAGCATTGATAAATCTTATGTTTGATTAAAGGGATGAATAGACTAAATTAGGGAAATAATATGCAATAAATATAGCCACGGGTTTTTTACAAAATTGACTAGCTTTGACTTTTTTAAAAATAGTAATAAATAGTGCAAATAAAGACTTATATGGAAAACACGTGATACAGATGATTTGAGTGCTGAAAATTGAGATGGAAGTTGGTCTGAGTATTGTCAACTAGATCCTTATGTTAGAACCCCTCTTGGACAGTAGCACCACAATTGGACAATAACGTCATGTGGCTCTAGTGTCCTGATATTGGCGCTAATGTCCTTTGTGCAGGACTGTCCTAAACTTCTGGGTGCACCTGTGTTTGGATTTATGGGGTCTATTCCTACATGCATGAATTTTGGAACTCTGTATTGTGCTTGTAATGATTGATTTATGGTGAAAACCCTAATCCTCCATGCAAGTAGGGTATGAGCTAAAAAGTGCATTCGTTAGTAGGATAGGTTGGACATCCTCAACACCTCATTGTGAAGAGAGTTGTCTACATACTAATACTTTAAGGAGGGATCAAGCCCAATGTATTTCTCTCCACCTAAGTGCTGGTGCAAGTGCAAGTGATGCTAGTATGATAGTGGCCTTGAGTGTGTTTGAGATTCGAAATCTTGGAAATATAAGCTTAGGGCTACTATATATGGTAATATGCAAAAGTAGGGCAGAATAGGGATTGATAACCTTAATTATTCTCAACTTGTTTCGTGTTTGAATAGGTATTTTGCATCTAATTTCCATCTAGTAGATAAAGGGCTAAAAGTCATGTATTTATAGTGTTCTATTACTTGTGCAGAGAATAAAAGATGTCTAGGTGGATCTTAGGAGGCTTTTATTTTTGAAAATATATTCGTTTGGGAAAGATAAGGTAAAGGACATAGGCACCATATTAGGGATATTAGCACCACATGGCTCTAGTGTCCTTATTATGGCGCTAATGTCCAGTTGGTAGAACATTGGGCATGAAGGACCAGGATCAGGAAATGAGGGTTTGGGATTGTGTTCGAGTTGACTAGGGACGTCTATGACCTGCACGAAGGTTGGATAGGCATGATAATAGGCTCTAAGATAGGTCTAGAGTTAAACTAGGGATAGGTAATCTCAATTAACACTCTTAACACTCAAATACCACTTTTCGGTGATTACATTTGCCCCTCATTTATGATATAAATGCAACAAAGCGAAATGACTAGGATCAAGGAAAAAGAAGTGTACTTGGACTTATCTAGGAAGTGAAGCCCGTGAAGCTAGGTCTGTGTATGTGAAGCATAATCCAATGCATGTCATACAAATGAGACATACATAAATCAGTCTTTACTTAAGAGATATCAAAATCAAAAGACTATGTTGAGTCAAGAAGTAACTAATTCAAACTGAGTAAAGAGATGGGAAAGAGGAAAAGAATAAATATACCTCATTGGGTATGCGAACCAATGCATGAACCTGGTGACACCCTATGTGTGTCAGTGTATATAGTGATCAATCGGTGAATATCTTGGACTGAGTTGATAACTTGCTCAATCCTCATGTGCGGGTGGCTCAAAAAATCTGGTTTTGACTCCATCATTTCCCATCCCTGCTTGGTGGATCATGACCTGTGGATAGCTTGGATTGGACTGATAGTGTGCCCAACCCTCTCATGTAGGTGGATCAAGAACTCAACCAGGCTATGTCTCCATCATTTCTCACCCATGTGTAGTAGATGCATATGAAATTAAACTACATGAATTACTGAAAATGACTAATTGAGTATATCTAATTGTGTATGTGATCTCTATGGCCACTCAGATACATTAGGTAGCTTTGGGCCACTCGAGACTGCCAACCACTATAGATGGAGTAAGGCATGAAACTGGTGATAACCTGGAATATAATTTTTGGTGTATACAACATAGAGAATGACATGGAATTTATCATTCTGTTTGATCAACTGATGTGTAACTGAGCATATGGAAATAATGTGCTACGCACATGCCCCCAAATTGATATCTAAGCAATGGATTTTGAACTAAGTTGTAATAAAATGTATCTGGGTATCTGAACTGAATATGGGAATGGTCATGCCATGCATGATGCCCCCAATTTGAGCAAATTGATTATGAATATGAGCAAAAATTGAGTATAACTGACAAACCTGTAACTAGATCTATGCAAACTTGTATTATACTGGCTATACTATTTTGGCCAATCTGAGTTGTTCTAAAATGAGGCTACTAGATAGTAGCACCATATCTTGGACAATAGTGCCATGTGGTGCTAGTGTCCCAATTTGGGCACTAATGTCCTTCTAGTCTGAATTCTGTGCAACTATACAACTTTTTGGGTCTCTGATTTTCCACTGTGTTTACTAGTGTCCGATTTTATGAAATTGAACCTGTGTGCTGAAAAATGTATTGTGAGTGTAATACAGATGCATGATATCTATGACAAGCCCCTATGAATGCCCTCTCTTTTGAGGGGAGTTGTTGAACCTATGCAATAACTATCCTCAAAAGAAAAAAATCTACAAAATGTGTGTTAGCTGGAGCATTTATGATAGTTTCCTGATAATCCAATATAATGTGCATACATAACATCAAAATGTAAGATAATCTGAGCATAAGTATGTAATGTAACATATATGTCATGACTAGCATTGCACAAGAGTGTCAAGATAGATGCAATCAATATATGTAACAATAAATCTAAGTAGAATGAGTAGCTATTTAGGGTGATGGTGCATGATGTCCATCACAACGCCCAAGTAGGAAGGGTAGATACATGAGATCCCTCATGGCATCAAAAAATGGTGTGTGTAACAAGCAAAGACAAGTGTCATAGCCATGATGCATACATACAAAACACATGGGGCACACAAAGTAGGCCAAGGGGCCACAATACAAGGGACATAGGTACATGTCACTAAATTTGAGAAAACAAAACACACAAGGACATGTTCAAATGTCCACATATGCAGGAAACAAACAATTTGGCTTAGATCCACATAGAATAACATGTTTAAATATTCACATACACAATCATGAAAGCACACACAGGGACATGGAAAAATGTCCAAAGCATACATATTGTGAATAGAAGTGGTGTAGAGCAAAAGAACAATGGCATATTCAAATGCCCTTGAATAGAAGAAGCATATAAATTCAATCAAGTCTAAACTAGGTACGCTAGAAATGAAAGCATGCATGACTATGTAATATAAATATTTGTAAGAGTTAGGGTGTAGATATGCTGAGTCTAATGTAGTCATAGCCAATTTTTTTTTGAGTATGAGTAGTAATGATCAATATCAAGATATAACAATTCTAAAGCTAGAATGTAGAGTATAGAAGGATAGAACCTGGTGATCAAAACTGTGTATAAGATGCCCCTAAGTGGGTGAATGTGTCAAGTGAAGAACCAATGAATTAGTGTGTATGCCTCGAGTGGGTAGATAATAACAAGTCTGGATCAGTGTAATGGATCTGAGACCTTAACAATCTGCAAGCATTCAACAATAACAAGTGAAGCATGTAGTATGATAAAACTAACTATATTAAGATAACTAGCATATGTAGTGATTGATAAATATAATAAATGTAAACATAACAATGCATACAATCTATAAATTTTGTGTTTTTTGAGTAATATTTGAATGTTTTTGACATGTTATATTATTTTTATCTTTTCTGGGTATAAGCTATGTACAAGCAATATGGAAATGAATTGTGTACAAGGAGCAAGAGAGAAGAAAAGTATGTACAAGAAGAGAGAAACCATACTAACCGATGAGTCTCATAGGAGACTCACAATCACTATGACCTGTGTCAAATAATGGAACTGTGATCGTGCATGCTATGTGAAAGGACAACTATGATCCCATAATTTATTATACTGAGTGATTTGTATCTATATCTATGTGTAGTGGTGATACGAATTTTTGGTACTGATTGTGGTCTCCTGTGAACTATAGGGGTTTTAGGAACCCATATGGTAGAAGACGTTGTAAGTGACATAAGTGCCCTGTGTTGAAAACCCTAAGAACCCAATAATATGGATCTCAACAAAAAGTGAGTGGATGAAGGCCATCTATAATTTGTGACATATCTCTGACACAAGGGTCTCTCTGATAATGTTCTTTGTGGAGAGTATGCGTATGCGCCAATACTATAGGAGTAGACCTCAACTACATTGGTGGTTCTACTGAACTCTATGATGTATCAATAGGAACTATGCTCTGAGTTGTAACTAACAACTATGATATATTTAGTAATTGTGCTAGAATTGTAACTAGTAATTGTGCTGGTAACTATGATGTAACTACCTGTGGAGTAGGAAGATGATACTCATATGGAAGACCCTCAACTTTGACTACCTGATTTGCATATATGTATTTTAGGCATCTGCGCACTGTGGATGGGATGGACTGTAACTGTTGTATCCATGGCCTACCCAATAACATATCAAACATGTTTGCACTAGGTACTACTAAGAATCGAGTGGCTATATGTGCTGGTCCAACCTATAATGGAAACATAAACTCCCTGATTGTGATCTGAACATGATCACTGAAACCACTACTAACTGTGTCTTTAGGGACTATACCATGCTTTGAATACCCCAAATGTTGTAAAAATGTGATATTGTACATGCTAATTTTTGACCCATTGTCAACCATAAAAATCTGGATAGGATGATGATCTATGTAGGCTTGGACAGAAAGTGTGTGCAAATCTATATCATCATCAACAATCTCCTACTATGAGAAGTTGATAAGTGGTCTAGTTAGAATTGTAGTGTGGTATATACCAATGATATTGTGCAATGGGTGTGCCTCCTATGAAATAGTATGATATGAAGTTGGTGGTGGATGTGCTTGATATGTATAGTGAACACCTGAAGTGCTCCCTACCTCATTTATTGTGTGATTTGGAAATAGATCATATAATATCTTTAATGCCTTAGCTTCTATTTGTTGTACTTTTGGTGCCTCTGTGGGTGTGCCCACATCAATAATGTTAGCCTCAATCAAATCTTGTATCTTATGTTTTAGGATTATGTATTTGTTTGTTGTATGGCCTGGTGCCCTATGATACTCATAAAATGCATTGGAATCATAACTCTTTTTGGAAGGGGCTGTGTCATATCAATCACATTGATTCATCAAATGTTTTAACCTTTTAGGACTTAACTTAGATAAATCATATGTTTGATTAAAGGGTTGAGTAGGCTAAATCAGGAAAATAATATGTAATAAATTTAGGCACTAATTTGTTACAAGGTTGACCAGCTTTGACTTTTATAAAAATAATAATAAATAGCTTAAATAAACACTTATCTAGAAACCACTTGATACAGATGATCTGAGTGTTGGAAAGTAAGATGGAAGTTAGTCTGAGTGTCATCAATTGGATCACTATGTCAGAACCCCTCTTGGACAGTAGTTCCATAATTGGATAGTAGTATTATGTGGCTCTAGTGTCTTGATATTGGCCCTAGTGTCCTTTATGCATGATTGTCCTGAACTTCTAGGTGCACTTGTGTTTGTATTTCTGGGGTCTGTTCCTATGCGCACAAATTTCTTAACTCTGTATTGTGCCTATAATGACTAATTTATGGTGTAAACCCTAATCCTTCATGTAAATAAGGTATGAGCTAAAAAGTGTGTTTATTGGTAATAGATTGGACATCCTCAACACCCCACTGTGAAGAGAATGTCCTACATACCAATACTTCGAGGAGGGATCAAACCTGATGTAGTTATCCCCATCTAAGTGCTAGTGCAAGTGATGCTAGTATGATAGTGGCCTTGAGTGTGCTTGAGATTGGAAATCTAGAAAATCTGAGCTTAGGGATGTTGTAGATGGTAGTATGTAGAAGTAGGGCAGAATAAGGATTGATAACCTTAATTATACTCGACTTATTTCATGTTTGAATAGGTATTTTGCATATAATTTCCATCTAGTGGATAAAGGGTTAAAGTCATGTATTTATAGTGTTCTATTACTTGTGTGGATAATAAAAGATGTCTAGGTTGACCTTAGGAGGCTTTTATTTTTGAAAATATATTCATTCAAGAAAGCTAAAGGACATAGGCACCATATTAGACACACTCGCACCACATGGATCTAGTGTCCTTATTATGGTGCTAATGTCCAACTAGAAGAACACTGGGCACGAAGGGCCAGGATTGAGAAATGAGGGTTTGGGACTGCGTTTGAGCTGAATAGGGATGCTTATGACCCGCACGAAGGTTGAATAAGTTTGATAATAGGATCTATGATAGATTTAGTGATAAACTAGGGATACATAGTCTCCATTAGCACTCTTAGCACTCAAATACCGCTTTTAGGTGATTACAAAAATGTTTTCACTTTTGTAATGGATGACAGTTCACCTCCTTATAGATGTGCTGGTTTGATTTCCTAGGGTGAGTGTTGAGAAATATGTTTATGTGGTATGAGCCTTATGATCGTGACTTGACATGGTGCGATATAATGTGAAGGTTCCATATGACACAGGTTCGACACTGAGCTTGGCTTGTGTATTATGACTTGTGACTAGATGATAACTCAAGATGCTCTAGTTGAGTTGGGCGTCATTAGGTGATGGGTGCGAATGCATTAAATAATGATACAAAATTCTAACACCATGAAACTTGAGATTGAGGTCTATGTAGATTTGTGCAATGTCATTTGGTATCAGACAATGCAAACCTATGCAGAGTGTCCAAAGGCACCAAAGTGAGAGCATAGACTAACATGTCTCTGCTAAGATCATTCACCATTTTTTTATAAGCAATGACACCCATTGTGCATTCAATCGATTGCATAAGTTTGAACCACTCAGTCAGATTAGCATACTATCATGTCTTAACCACTTTGAATAATTAATAATTGCCTTAGCTCATGTGCATAGTTGTCATGACCTCTCTTCTTGCACTGTGGACTCGTGCTCATACTTTAAGTGGATTTGGACCTTATTTAATATTTTATTGTCGAAATGAGTTGATTTTTAAGTTAACTTTTGTGTTGATTTCAAAAGTCTATCAGGTCATCGATGAGATTTTGCAAGAAAACAAGGTACGATTTAATTAAAGTTAATTCCTTTCATGGAAATGTATATATGCAATGTTTACAATTGTGAACGAGGAAAAATTTAATGGGATAAATATTTAGTCTTATTTTAATACTCACATTTATAATGAATGAATTTAATATTTACGCATTAATAATTAGAAAATCACCAAAAGTTGTTTTACTAATAGAGTTTTTCTTTTATTATTGATTTTAAATTTTCTAAATAAAATTATATTTTTCGTAATTAATTTTTAAATTATTAATTGTTTTTAAAACCACTATTTAGAAGAAAAAAAATATATAAATAAAATCCCCCATTATTATCATGCAATTTTGAAGACACAAGTTAATTGACCCTTCTACTGCTTAACTAAAAGGAGACAACCATTAACTTTCAGTTTAGAACAACCCACTCCAACCGTCACCCCACATTAAACTAATGCAAAAACTTGTAGACCTGCCATGTAGTAATAGTTAGATACCATTAACTAAGGAAGAATTGCATGGAAAGTTTATAAAGAGCAGATTGACGCCAAATGGGAGGAAGGAAGAAAAATTGCATGAGAAAGAAATTTATAAAGAGAGGTCAGCGCAAAAGAGGAGGGAGGGGCACGACTGGCAAAATTAAAAGGCAGAGAGAGGAGGGGTCGACGACAGAAAAGAGGAGGGAGAAGAGAAGGAGATCGGCACCATAGGGATTCTTTAACTCAGCCAAGATCAACACTGCCACCACTTTCTCAGCTGCTTCAATTCAAGCGGATCTTCTTTCCATTTCAGTCAAGGATTTCAACGACATAAGGTAGGTATTTTAGTTTATTTTAAATTTTAAGGTAATAATTTTTTTTGTTTTATTCATACCGTAAAATAAGTATTTTATTTTATTTAAATTGGGAGTAAATAATTTATTTTATTTATATGGTAAGATAGATATATTATTAAATTGTAAGATAATTATATTACTTTATTTAAATTGTCAGATAATTATTTATTTTATTTAAATTATAAGGTAAACATTTTTATTTTATCATATTTATGTGGACCAATTTTTAATCATTATAGAATTTATAAAGAATAGTGTTTTTTTATATAAATATATTCTCAATAATATTAATTCTAATATGGATAATAATTTATGTTAATATTAGTGTAATTTTATGTATTTAATCCGAATAAAATAGATTATATCTAATAAATTAAACATAATCAACATATATGCTACATTGTTATTCACTGCTTAAGTTGATATTGATGTTTTAAATTTAAGGGTCTAATTCACTCTTCAAGTCTTTACATCCTTGATTGCTACTCTATAAGGAAAGATTACATTTGTGATAAATCTATGATTGGATTTTAAATTAGTCTCAATTATTAATCCCCTTGCATCTAATTATTTTGTCATGAGTAAGATGACTTATTAAGAAAATTATATCTTATCAAATATAACATCGTAACCATATCGACATATATTAATATACTCCTCATAAAAGATTTATTTAACATTAAGTTGATAGCATTCTTTGTGGATAAGTTATCTTATAGAAAAGTAGACTATAGGTATAAATTTAAAAAAAATAAAAATAACGTTGTAAATCGACATAATGACTGAACTAGGAGATTATGTTACATATTTGTTTTCTACTTTCCTACTCAAGAATTTGTTTTTGAAATACAATGCATTAATTCATTTCAAGCATTCTTTACTTTTTAAATCTCAACTTAGATCAAGAATTTAAGGTTAAACAAAACTACGTAATGTTTGGTACAAGCGGTGCCTCCAGCTCACATTTATGAGGAATGTCATCACGTTTGAGTTACTGCATCCATAGCCTAACACAACTACAACAATGACATATGAGCATCATCCCTATAAACCATTAGAGAGAAATAAAGATCATGCCATGTCATTAAGACCAAGGGGTGGGATAATCCCTCTTGCTCAACAACACTAATCAAGATAAGAAAATGACTTCAACTACCTTAGACAATTTTGACTTGTGAACTTATGAAATAGAATGGAGAAAGTACATTTTTTACTCAAAACTTGGTACCATTGTAAAGGAGCAATGAAAACTAGAATTGAGAATGTCAAACCAGTTATTATCAAGAAAACACCAACCATATGGCTTTCAAATAACGAAACTTTGGGAACAACAATTGTAAGGATTAGGTTGATTAAAGCAAGGATAAAAAATAATGTTGACGTAAATAAAAAGTAAAAAGGGGATGTAGCTTGCAAATGTTCTTTTCTATTACTTGTTAAGGTTTAGGGATAGTTTAGTTAAACAAGTATTTAATCACTTAAAACTAATACTTTTGCACTCCCGTTTGGGTAGCAATCACAGATGAACTATCTAGGGAACTGGGCCCCAGCAAGGGCTGCATACCCAGATTAATAGTTCACATGAAACTTAGAATAGAAAATAGAACTACATGCATACTACACCTTGATCCTATTCAGAAGCAGGTATGTAAGTAGTTTGAAAAGTGAAAGATGCTTCTAGTACGCATGTGAATAGGATGGGGTTTTGGGTTTGTGCACTAAACAAGATTAAAGTTAAATGAAAATTCAAGACTATTATAATAAGGCCCTAGTTTAGATAAACAAAGTAAAGATAAGAAATTTTTGATATACTCAGAAGGATCTCAATTGGATCGTGGTAGTTCTCGAGGCTTTAGACCAAATTCTGAGGCAGAATGTGAATTTTTGTTATACATTTTATACATGCTACTATCATGACGACCTCAGTTCGTATCTAGTAGAGATGAGCGATGAATAGTGAGCGACTCAGAATTTGGTTGATCCTGATGAGTCAAGTCTCTGGCCAGAGCATAACCTACTCATGTGTAGATGCCTAACCCATTTGGTTGATGCTTGCTCATTTGGTAAAGAAATGCATAATCTATATGGTTAGATGCTTGCCTATTTGGAAAATGAATGTCTAACCTGTATGGTTATATGCTTGTTTGTTTGAAAAAATATATCTGATAGGATAAAATATACCCAAGTTATATTCATAGAGAAACATTAATTAAACAAAAAAAAAAAATTTGTGTTTTAGGATAGGATCTAGGAAGTGTGATCTCTACAATGTGGTATCAGAGCTTGGGTTCAAAAGATAGGCCTTAATCCTACTATGACCTATGCTTAGTAAAAGATTAATTATTGATGATAACTTGTTGATAAAGCTGAAAACTATGAGAAACTAATTTGGTTAAAACTGGTTGTTCAGACATGGCTCATGGAAAAACTTAAAGGAAAGGAGAAAGAAAAAATAACAAGGGGAAGAGGAAACTTCCCTCTACTTCGAAAGAACCTATTTACATTTCTGACTCAGATACAATAGCTACAATCTAGAGTAAAATATTTGAAAGTGGAGCCAGTTAAAACAAAACCAACTATGATTGAACCTTTAGTCAAATTCCCATTTAAGAGGCCCTCAACAATAAGAGATATTCCATTTGGAATGGGTTCTGATGCACCATACATAAGCCCTGAAATGTGTAAGGAATATAATCGATGCCACCAATATGTGGTTCACTCAGAAGATGAAGTTCCTGAAGAAATGGAACTGGATGAAGAAGATTGTCTAGAAGAATTTTGAATCAATGTTATACAGACATCTATATGTTATAGTCATAAAACTTATCCTCTACAAAGCTAAGAAATTTATGTAATAAAATGATGAATAAATTTATCAATTGCATAAATTTTGTCAATCCTATGTGTGACTGTGATCAATACTAATGTGTATGAGAAAAATTAGAGTTATCCAAAAGAGTGTTATGCTAACAATTGTCTTGAATAAAAACTTAAAAGATTATGCTATTTTTATTAGGAAACTAAATGGCAAGATGATCAACTAAGAAGCGAAGGGAAACTGTGATATATGTTGAACCTAACAATGAAAATATTGAACAAGTTCCAAAAAATAGAGAACCAGTGATAGAAGCCCTCATCAATTTGTTGACTGAGAAAAGAGATAAAATAGACTTACTTAAGCAGGTGATTAACGATCTTAAGTCAAGGAAAGAAAATGTGGAAAACATATTGGAACCTAACCTTGATAATCTATCTGAAGAGAATCCACCACTAGTCAATGAGATGGAGGTTGTAGCTCCTAGAATTGAAGTTCCACTTTCTAATCTTAACAAGGATTTGAAGAAGATTTTACCCCCTAAGTTTGATGGGAAATAGTTAGGTGAAGGAGCTGAGAATTAGCTAAATGAGATGGAGACGTAATTTGAATTGAGAAACTACAATGATGCAACTAAGGTGTTGTAGGGATCCTACCAACTGGTAGGAGAGGCAGCTAGCTGGTGGACTAACATGAAGGAGTTGAATGGAATAACCAAGGAAAATGTGACCTGGGATCAGTTTGACCACTATTTCAGGAAGAGATGGTTACCCCAATTATTCTTTGATGAGAAGACTACTGAATTTCATAATCTAAGGTAGGGAGGCATGTCAGTCCAACAATATTGAGATAGATTCACCAAATTACTTAAGTATGTGCCCATGTATTAGAAGAATGAAAGAGGTTAGACTAGAAAGTTTATCCTAAGTATAAATGCAAACATAGGAGCAAAAGTAGATATGCACAACCCTGAGAACATGAACAAAGTGATGGAAAAATCCCTCAAACAGGAATGAAAATTATAGGCCCTAGCTATGACAAGAGAAAACTTTAACAATGATAGAAACAGAGCCTTCAAAAGGAAACCAAATTTCATGGGAGAGCAGGTTGTGGATAAAAACCCAAGAGCAAATCCAAGAGGTAGAGCACCCCCACCAAATCAAAGTCAGAGAAATACTTTTGGAAGGAACAAAAATAGGAGAGAAGATAATAACAAGAATGATCAAAGGAATTAAAATCATGCAATGTATCCTCCACAAATTTATGATGATGCCCTGAGGAACCCAGTACCAAAAGGCCTGCTAGTTGGATGTTTTGCTTATGGAGGAAATCACTTTGCCTGAGAGTGCCTAAGGATGCAGGGACAAATAAGGGCCAATCAGCGTCAGATGGGACTATAGCAAAGGATCAATGTTATAGTAAGGAATCACCAAAATAGATACCAGAATGTGTCAGTTGAAGCTATAGGTAAATTATTGGGTAAACCCTTTTCAATTCTCATAGATACCGGTTCATCAGAATGTTTCATTTCTCTAGAATTAGTAAGAAAAATGTCTCTTCCAGTGAATCATATGATTGCATCATGGACGGTCTAGTATGGAGATAAGGCAGTCAAGGAAGTGTCTCAATGTCTACCCAAGGCAAAAATACATTTTCTAGATTTTTAGACAAGCTTAGACCTGTTTTTAGCACTTTTAGGAGCCTATGATGTAATAATAGGGATGAGTTAGCTCACCAAGCATCAAGCTAAAATAGACTGTTATAGCAAGTTGGTTATGTGTTTCAATGATGAGGGGAGATGGGTCACGATTCAAGGGGGTCATAGGGCCATAAAAATAGAAACCATATCAGTTATGCAGCTGAAGATAGAGAGAAGGGAGTTCAAATTTTCATGGTAACAATAGATGACAAGAATGAGAGCAAAGACGAACCAACTCTGGAAGGGTATCCATTCCTAAGGGAATTTGAGGATGTGTTTCCTGAAGAATGACTTGGAATGCCCACTAAGAGAGAATTTGATTTCTCAATTGATATTGTACCCAAAGCTGAGCCAATTTATAGAGCACCCTATAGAATGGACACGATTGAGTTGATGGAACTTAAAATTCAACTAGAGGAACTCTTGAGTAAATGATTGATTAGACCAAGTGTGTCTCTTTTGGGAGCGCTAGTCTTGTTTGTTAAAAAGAAGAATGGAACTCTAAGATTATGCATTGATTATAAGATGTTGAATAAGGTCACAGTTAAGAATAGATATCCCCTACCTCATATAAAAGACCTTTTTGAGTAGATGAAAGGAGCAATGGTTTTCATGAAGATAGATCTTTGATCAGGATATCATCAGCTAAGAATAAAGGAGGAGGATATTCCAAAAACTTCTTTCAAGACCAGATATGGACATTATGCATTTATTGTTGTACCCTTTGGTGTGACAAATGCTCGTTTAGCATTTATGAACTTAATGAATAGTGTGTTCCATAATTACCTGGATGAGTTCATCTTGGTGTTCATAGATGACATTATGATATACTCTAAGAATGAGGAAGAGCACTTAACACATCTTGAATTGGTTCTTCAGAGGTTGAGAGAACTTAAAATATATGGTAAGTTATCCAAATGTGCATTCTTTAAGAAGGAAATTCACTATCTAGGCCACATCATATCCAAAGAAGGAATTGCAGTAGATCCAGACAAGATAAAGGCAATAATGTAATGACCAATTCCCAAGAATATATCATAAGTACGGAGTTTCATGGGGTTAGTAGGATATTATAGGAGATTTGTTGAAGGTTTTTCTAAGATCACCAACCTGATTACCACATTGCAAAAGAAAGGTAAGAAGTTTATATGGACAAAGTAGTGTGATAAAGCTTTCCAAATTTTGAAGGAAAAGTTGACGATGGCACCCATCTTGAAGGTAATCAATCTGAATGGACATTTTGTGGTTGTAATAGATGCGTCCATCAAAGGATTGGGAGGGGTACTCATTCAGAATGATGGCATAATTGTATATGAGTCCAGGAAATTGAAAACCCATAAAGTAAATTATGCCCCTCATGATTTAGAATTGGCGGCAATTGTTCTTGCCTTATAGAAGTGGAGACATTTCCTTATTGGGAAACCTTTTGAACTAAAAACTAACCATCAAGGACTAAAGTACATATTCACTCAACCCAATCTAAATGCTAGGCAAAGAAGGTGGTTGGAGTTCTTGAGTATGATTTTGAAATTGAGTATATCAAGGGAAAAGATAATAGGGTTGTTAATACTTTGATTATGAGAAGACACCTAATGAATATATCAACGCTTAAATTTAATCTAAAATGGAAAATATTAGGACAAAATCAATATCCTTGGTATAATCAAGTGAAAATACTGATAGAAGAAAATGCAGAAGACCCAAAAACTGAAGGATATACTTTGGACGGTGAGGGCTTGCTTCGGTATAAGAATAGGATCTATGTTCCAGATGTAGAAGATCTAAGAAAGATAATTCTTACTGAAGCTCAAGATGCACCCTACTCAAGTCATCTAGGGGTAAATAAACTGTATGTTGACCTTAAGAAACTATACTTTTTTACAAGGGATGAAAAGAGATATAGTATTATATGTGGCATGATGCTTGGAATGTCAGAGGGTTATAGTAGAACACCAACATCCTATAGGACTTTTATATCTGCATGACATTCCAAAATATAAATGGCAAGTTGTTAGTATAGATTTCATACAAGGATTACCTATGACACCTTACAGGCATGATTCTATTATGGTGGTAATCGACAAGGTTACTAAGGTAGCACATCTCATACCCAAGAACTTGACTGATGATGCACCAACCTTAGCCAACTGATTTGTGAATGAAGTGGTTATATTACATGGAGTTATAGAAAGGATCATATCAGACAGAGATTCCAGGTTTACTTCAAGGTTTTAGATGACCCTGCAGTTAGCTTTAGGTACATACTTAAACTTTAGCTCCGCATTTCATCCTGAGATAGATGGGCAAATAAAAATGACAAATTAGGTTGTAGAAGACCTCCTAAGGATGTACTGTATGGATCAACAAACCAAATGGCTCCATTTGAAGCTCATTTCAAACATCTTTAGGTATGGCTCCATTTGAATCTCTATATGGGAGATGTTGTCAAACACCACTTAGCTGGGATAACCTTGAGGATAAAATAGTAATCGGTCCTGAAATATTGAAAGACATGGAGGAACATGTGAAAGTTATAAGACAAATGTTGAAGGAAGCATCAGATAGACAGAGGAGCTATGTAGATAGGAAAAGCGTTCAGAGAGAATTCTTGATTGGTGACAAGGTGTTTTTAAGGGTAAGACCACATAAAAGTTCCATAACCTTTGGGAAAAAGGCAAAGTTAGCTCCTCGCTATGTAGGACCTTTTGAGATCCTAGAGAGAATCAACCTAGTAGCTTATCGATTGGCCTTGCCCCCATACTTGAGTTGCATTTATGATGTCTTCCATGTGTCACTTATTAAGAAATATGTGCTTGATAATAAACACATTTTAAACTGGAATGCTTTACAGGTCCAAGAGCTTGATAGAATAACAATAGAGCCATACAAAGTGTTGGAGAGCTGTCGGTTCCAATTATGCAATAGAGAGGTTGATTGGTGCAAGGTATAGTGGGATCAATATGGAAAAGGAAGTGCAACTTGGGAGGACACTAAAGAAATGAATAACAAGTTTCCATTTTTATTTTAAATTTATGAACTTAATCAAATTTTAGAAGTGCATTGGGACAATGGACAATTTAAGGGGGGGGGAGGATGGCACGACCTCTCTTCTCTCACTATGGACTCGTGCTTATACTTTAAGTGGATTTGGACCTCATTTAATATTGTATTGTCGAAATGAGTTGATTTTTAAGTTAACTTTTGTGTTGATTTCAAAAGTCTATCAGTACATCGATGAGAATTTGCAAGAAAATAAGGTATGATTTAATTAAAGTTAATTCCTTTCGTGGAAATGTATATATGTAATGTTTATAATTGTGAACGAGGAAAAATTTATTGGGATAAATATTTAGTCTTATTTTAATACTCGCATTTATAATGAATGAATTTAATATTTCCACATTAATAATTATAAAATCACCAAAAGTTATTTTATTAATAGAGTTTTTCTTTTATTATCTATTTTAAATTTTTTAAATAAAATTATATTTTTTGTAATTAATTTTTATATTATTAATTATTTTAAAAACCACTATTCAAAAAATAAATAAATATATATATATATATATATATATAATCCCTTATTATTATCATGCAATTTTGAAGACACGAGTTAACTGACGCTTCTATCACCTAACTAAAAGGAGACAACCATTAACTTTCAGTTTAGAACAACCTACTCCAACCATCGCCCCATCTTAAACTCATGCAAAAACTTGTAAACCTGCCACGTAGTAATAGTTAGAAACCATTAACTAAGGAAAGAATTGCATGGAAAGTTTATAAAGAGTAGATCGATGCCAAGTGGGAGGAAGGAAGAAAATTTGCATGAGAAATAAATTTATAAAGAGAGGTCAGCGTAGAAGAGGAGGGAGGGGCGCGACTGGCAGAGAGAAGAGGGGTCGACGACAAAAAAGAGGAGGGAGAAGAGAAGGAGATCAACACTGCCACCACTTTCTCAGCTGCATCAATTCAAGCGGATCCTCTTTCCATTTCAGTCAAAAATGTCAACGGTATAAGGTAGGTATTTTAGTTTATTTAAAATTTTAATGTAATAAATTTTTTGTTTTATTTATATTGTAAAATAAGTATTTTATTTTATTTAAATTGGGAGTAAATAATTTATTTTATTTATATGGTAAGATAAATATATTATTTAAATTGTAAAATAAATAATTTAATTTATTTAATTCAAAAGGTAATAAATTGTAAGATAATTATATTATTTTATTTAAATTGTCAAATAATTATTTATTTTATTTAATTAATTAATTTATTTTTTAAACCTGGTAAACTTTTTAACGTGATCGGTGTCGCTGGGTAGACACGACTAATATCGGTACCACGGGACCAGGGAGGGACTCGATCACTGGTGGGCAGAGCCGCAATGGAAGTACCCGTCCAACCGACTACACACCCCGACCCAATTATTTATTTTATTTAAATTATAAGGTAAATATTTTTATTTTATCATATTTATGTGGAACAATTTTTAATCATTATAGAATATATAAAGAATGGTTTTCAAATATATATATATATATATATATATATATATATATATATATATATTTGCAATAATATTAATTCTAATATGGATAATACTTTATTTCAATATTAGTGTAATTCTATGTATTTAGCCCGAATAAAATAGATTATATCTAATAAATTAAACATAATCAACATATATGCTACATTGTTATTCACTGCTTAAGTTGATATTGATGTTTTAAATTTAAGGGTTTAATTCACTCTTCAAGTCTTTACATCCTTGATTGCTACTCTATAAGGAAAGATTACATTTGTGATAAATCTATGATTGGATTTTAAATTAGTCTCAATTATTAATCCCCTTGCATCTAATTATTTTGTCATGAGTAAGATGACTTATTAAGAAAATTATATCTTATCAAATATAACATCGTAACCATATCGACATATATTAATATACTCCTCATAAAAGATTTATTTAACATTAAGTTGATAGCATTCTTTGTGGATAAGTTATCTTATAGAAAAGTAGACTATAGGTATAAATTAAAAAATAAAATAAAAATAACGTTGTTGTAAATCGACATAATGACTGAACTAGGAGATTATGTTACAGATTTGTTTTCTACTTTCCTACTCAAGAATTTGCTTTTGAAATACAATGCATTAATTCATTTCAAGCATTCTTTACTTTTTAAATCTCAACTTAGATCAAGAATTTAAGGTTGAATAAAACTATGCACTATTCGATACAAGCATTGCCGCTGGCTCACGTTTACGGGTAATGTCATCACACTCGAGTTACTACATATATAGCCTAACACAGTTGTAACAATGATGTCTAGGCATCATCCCTATAAACCATCGAAGAGAAATAAGGATCATGTCATGTTATTAAGACCAAGGGGTGGGATAATCCCTCTTGGTCAACAACACTAATCAAAATAAGAAAATGACTTCAACTATCTTAGATGATTTTGACTTGTGAATTTATGAAAAAAAATGAAGAAAGTACATTTCTTACTCAAAACTTGGTACCACCGTAAAGGAGCAATGAAAACCATAATTGAGAATGTTAAACTAGTTATTATCAAGAAACCACCGACCATATGGCTTTCAGATAACAAAAATTTAGAAACAACAATTGTAAGGGTTAAGTTGATTAAAACAAGGAATAAAAACAATGTTGACGTAAATAAAAAGTAGAAAGAGGATGTAGCTTGCAAATGTTCTTTTCTATTACTTGTTAAGGTTTAGGGCTAGTTTAGTTAAACAAGTATTCAATCACTTAAAATTGATACTTTTGCGCTCCCATTTGGGTAGCAATCAGAGAGGAACTGTCTGGGGAACTAGGCCCTAGCAAGGGCTGCATACCCAGATTCATAGTTCACATGAAACTTAGAATAAAAAATAGAACTACATGCATACTACACCTTAATCTTGTTTGAAAGCAGGTATGTAGTTTGGGAAGCGAAGGATGCTTCCAATACGTATGTAAATAGGATGGGGTTTTGACGTTATGCACTAAACAAGATTAAAGTTAATTGAAAATTCAAGAATATTATAACAAGGCCCTAGTTTAGATAAACAAAGCAAAGATAAGAAATATGTGATATACGCAAAAGGATCCTGGTTGGATCATCATAGTTCTCAAGGTTGTAGGCCAAATTTTAAAGTAGAATGCAAATTTTTATTATATGTTTTATACATGCTACTATCATGATGACTTCGGTGCTTATCTAATAGAGATGAACAATAAACAATGAGGGACTCAGAGTTTGATTGATTCTGATGAGTCAAGTCTCTGACTAGAGCATAACCTACTCATGTGTAGATGTCTAACCCATTTGGTTAGATGCTTGCCCATTTGGCAAAGAAATGCCTAACTTGTATGGTTAGATGCTTGTCCATTTGACAAAGGATATATGATAGGATAAAGTATACTTAAGTTATATTTATAGATAAACATTAATTAAACAAAAAAAAAAATTGTGTTTTAGTATAGGATCTAGGAAGTGTGATCTCTACAATGTGGTATCAGGATCTGTGGTCGCTACAATAGTTGTGATTTCAATAATTTGATCTTTTGATGTTTTTTGTAAATGTTCACTTTAAAAATATGAAGGATTTTGAGTTCTTGACTCAATAACAAGTGGAATATAAGGCTTAAGGTGCTCCCCATTGAATACCATCAGGGGTATTTGTGTTATCTTAAAGTTATATGTAGACTGGGCATGACCAACAAATAAAGGGAAATCTTATACAAACATATTATTTAAGCAAATGTATTGGCATAGTGGTGACCCAATTTCAACTTTGATCAATGATTAGGCAACCCAAAACTAGAGACATATATTGGAAGATTGGCTTAGTGGAGGTATAGGGATTGGAACCCCATTTGTGTTACAGATCAGTTGTAGGCCCACCAACACCATAATGACCATGTATCAAAAACATATCACTAAGCGCTTGCTAGGTGAATAAAGAAAATCGAGTATGAAAATATAGATTGAATTGATCTCTAATAGTGGAATCCCTTTGAGGTCTTCCTTATTCATTCTTCTGCAATCTTCCTTATGCATCCTTATTTCCAGAATCAATGGTTACTTCACTTACCAAATGGAATTGGCACTTAGCATGCTGATCGTTAAAATCATCAATATCATAATAACTAATGTTTGTTGACAGCATCATCCCTTTTGTTAATGTATCTATAAATTGAATTAATGGAGGGAAGAAGGTTGTTTTTGTCTTTCCTTCAACGGTGTTTGTTTCGACTGATCTTCTATGTCAACAAATGTTTCTTGTATTCTTTCTCTCATGACCATGATTATTTTCTCTATCTCCTCGCCCGCACCCTAAAATCAATGATTGTGTCAATTTTTAAAAAATCCTATCTTGAAAGCATTTTGTGCTTGACTCTTCAATTGGTTATAATTTTCACCAAGTTATCAAAGAGACAAAGGTGGTCTCTAGATCATATTTAATGTTGTCACCTACTTCACATCCAAATTATTTTGACTTTGTCTCCTGCCAAGTGTGTTAATGGTGATGTCATCCTATCCAATGTGTTTGTGGCATGACCTACACCATTTTCCCTCTATTACACTCTTTACACAAACCTGTCCAAATACTTGGTCTTTGTTGTGTGGGGGTGTGTCTACTTTCCCTTCTCCTTGCACTAGTGTGGTTTTGCTTCCTTGATCCTATGTTGTTTCACTCTTTACACAAACATATACAAATACTTGGTTGTAATTGTATGGGGTACATATACATTCCCTTGTTCCTTGCACTATTACAGTTTTGCTTCCTTGTTCCTATACATGCTCCTCTCCGTCCTTATTTTTCATAAACCTTCTTTCACATCTCTTTCATATGTTCATTATGATGAGCTTGTGGTGTCACCCTTCACTCTTTTTCTCCATGTTGTGCATAATGTTATTATGTGTAACAATTTATTATATACTACCTCCTTTGTTGCATGTTTGATCACTCTCAAATTTATCCTTTGATTCTTATGTAGTCTTGTGCACCTCCTATGCGCCATCCTTCAAAACATGATACACTATTTTTTCACTCTATAACAACTCTTTGTTAACACTGCCATATGAATTAGACCCATGCAAAAAAACCTACTTATAAACTAGATTTCCTTATTTCTATCAAACCAAATGTAGAACAACTAATCCTTTTTTAATTTTACTTTAATCACATTTCAACCTCTTTTTTGTTACAATTTTCTACCAGCCAATTCATCTATACTGATACAAGCTTCTATTTAGATCATTCAAGGGAGGGCTTTAGCCCACTTCTATTTAAATAACTAGACAACACTTATCCATTTAGCTAGTACAATGTGCATGAAATAATATCTAAGATAGAGTGAATGACATAAGGTCCCATCCATCTAATTTGCAACTTGCCAAGGTATTTTGTGTATCACTAATCATAAATGCATACTTTAGCTCTTTCATGTAAAGCATTTCCCTTGATATGTTTATCATGCAATACCTTTTATTTGTTCTTATGGACTTCTTGGATCCATCTAGCCACTATCACATTTCCATCCAACTTCATAATATAGTTGAATCACTCATCAAATTATACTCTTATCATCTAGGAGTTTTGTGCTTGTAAGGAGCAATGAAGGCATCAAATGTTAGGAAATCTAGCTTTTACATTAGTGTGAGTTTGGGTATTTACTGAGAGGTAAATGGTAATAAGTAGTTTGCTAATTACATTTGGTTAATCAGAATATTTTTATATAACAATATTATGATAATTAGTTAGAATATATATATATATATATATATATATATATATATATATATATATATATTGTTTATATTGTGTTATCATGTGCTTAATTAGAGGTGATTAGCTGAGAGATTGTAGTATCCATGTTTATAGGCTATCCATAGCCTATTTATTTGGGTCTACCTACAAAGCAATGTAATAGAAAAAATACAGAGTGCGCAAAATAATATATCAGTTATATTATTTTGTGTGTAATCTTTGATTAGGCTCTTATGTAGACCTGGACCAGAATCTACATCTCGTATCAGAATAGTCATCAGTCTTGTCCTGTGATGGAACAATAATTTATTTAACAGGGACATTCATGTTGTTTTTTTATTGCCCTATCTAATGTCATTTATTGGTGCTTCTACAAATTTACTACATATAGTAGTTGGTTGAAGATTCTACTTGATCGCCATTCCATTCGACTTGAGCCAAAAGCATGAGGAGTTGTTTATGAGAAGCACGATATAAGACATAAATATAATTTACAAGAACCACATCATTAGATTAATTTTGTAAGGGAATTGTAACTTTTGGTTCATCTCCACACAGCGTAACCTTGTCAATTCTCTAGCCATTCTTCCAATACCTGATGACATCATATTTATTTTTTGGAAAAGGTTTTAGGGCATCATTTTTCATCAGATTTCACATTGCATTTAAATGTATTTGAAATGTATTAGAGTATTGACCTTTGTATTGGATTTGACATCATAGTTTTAACATTGAATGGTGTTTTGTCAAAAAAGATCAAATTAGAGTTTGTGTGCAGCATTAAGCGGTTTCAGATCAAATCAGTCTTTCACTATCCAAATAAGCTACATTTTTTAGTGTAATTTATATGTATCCATTCCATGCAGCGTGGCATTCTTATATGAGTATGTGCTAGCAGATCCATTTGATTTCCATTTACTAGTCCTGTGCAGTTCATGCATCAATTTCAACATGGCTTTTGCATTCATATCAAATAAATTGCATTCCACTCACCACATTGTAAAGGTTTGTGTGATATCCCCTACCAATAGGGACTATAAAAAGACAAACAGCTCTGATACCACTGTAATATCCCCAACCAATAGGGACTATTGAAAGACAAACAGCTCTGATACCACTGTAATATCCCCTACTAATAGGGAATATAAAATGACAAAAGCTCTAATACCAAAGACAAATTCTTCTAGCAAGACAAAAGCTCTGAACAAAGATATGATTATGCAAAATATCTTCAAATAAATAAATCAACCACAATATAATCTCTCAATAGAAAATCAAAGATCTTATCACTTGTTCAAATGATTACAATTACAGTCCTCTCTCATGCATATAAAAGAATATTAAAATACTGTCTTAAAAACCTGATTACTCTAGCAAACTGGAAATAAACTTGCAATTTGGACTGCTCAGGTTCGCTGTGTCAACACACAGTCATCGACGTCGGTCTACAAATGGCCGATGTCGGTCTCTGTGATCCCTGCAGCGTTGTCAACCTGCGACAGAACAGTACGGATTTGCACGAATCTGTACGGATTTCGTACAGGAGCAAATAGAATCTAGTGCGGCCTGAATGCTGAATACTTGATCTGTAGAAATATAGTGCTAACATGAAAGATCTATATCTGGGTAATCTCTGAATCAAAAACCTATGAAATAAATACCTGAAATATTGTGATAACTTCTGTGTGAAGTTATCTCTCAACCCTGTAAATCTCTGTGATTACTTCTGTATGAAGCTATCTCTTAATTTGGCAATAAATTGGTTGATCTTTCACAACCTCTGAATCGCAAACACTAAAGAGTGGACGTTCTCCAATGCAAATGGAATCCTGGAACCCTTGGCTCAGTTTTCACAGAAGAATTATTCAAAATCAATAGTCAATAATCAATTCATAATCAATAATGGCCTCCTCCCCATAAGAAACCCTTATATCCTCCAAAAAGATGCACTTGCCCTAATTAGGGTTTCATAATTAAGAATTAGGGTTTCTCAATTAAAATATGCTAAATAATTAATATTTGATTAAATCAATCAAATATTAATATCTCCCTCAATATATGTTCGATCCTCGAACCGTTCGAAGCTGGTGAATCAGGGAGTGATTTCGCACATGATCATGCCATAACAGGGATGCTCTGCTGAATGCTAGCATTCCCTATATAATAGGAGCTCAGGAAAATATGTTTGAAAGAGCCTGAATGAAAGCCAACTGTAGAAATTCTGCTAATCAAAGCCAAGCCAAGCTCCATCATGACCCTCTATCCATCCTATCAGCCTACGAAGGTTGCATAATAGGCTAATCATCAAGTCTAAAGATGTCACCTGAAAAGGGGACATGACAATCCGCTCCTCTTGAAATTGCTTGTCCACAAGCAATCTCGAAACAAGAAACCACTCGATCCACCTGGATCCCAAGGAAAGGGTTGTGTAATGTCCCTCATGTCACCAACCAACCCCTGTGAAGAAATCATCAGCATTAACAGTACAAAAATCAGCAACTGAAAAATTGCACTCAACACCCAAACAACTGACATCACTGAAAAAATTATCTGAAGACCAACTATAGATGCTGGTAGAAGAAGCCACTCTGTGGAACTCAAGCCAACTAAAACATCAACTCTGTCAAAACTCAAGTCCCTGTCTAACTGACACTCACACCCCACTGTACTGTGGATATGACAACAACCATAGGTACCTGAGTCACTGACACCAAATCTAATCTCTGATAAACTGTCATGGGTGCGCTAATACTGCAAGCTGTGTAACTTACAAATACCAATTCCATCTACAAAATATGGTGCCAATCCATCCCATAATGGATGGTAAGAAACAACTCTGATACCACTGTGATATCCCCTACCAATAAGGACTATAAAAAGACAAACAGCTTTGATACCACTGTAATATCCCCAACCAATAGGGACTATTGAAAGACAAACAGCTCTGATACCACTGTAATATCCCCTACCAATAGGGAACATAAAATGACAAAAGCTCTGATACCAAAGACAAATTCTTCTAGCAAGACAAAAGCTCTAAACAAAGATATGATTTTGCAAAATATCTTCAAATAAATAAATCAACCACAATATAATCTCTCAATATCAAATCAAAGATCTTATCACTTGTTCAGATGATTACAATTACAGTCCTCTCTCATGCATATAAAAGAATATTAAAATACTGTCTTAAAATCCTGATTACTCTAGCAAACTGGAAATAAACTTGCAATTTGGACTGCTCGGGTTCGCTGTGTCGACACATAGTCACCGACGTCGGTTATAAGGCCGTCGTCGAACGATAAACTGCCATCGTCGGTCTCTGTCGGTCGGCTTCTCTAACGACGTCAGTCTACAGATGGCCGATGTCAGTCTCTGTGATCCCTGCGGTGTTGTCAACCTGCGACAGAACAATACGAATTTGCACGAATCTGTACGGATTTCGTACAAGAGCAAATAGAATCTAGTGCGGCCTGAATGTTGAATACTTGATCTGTAGAAATATAGTGCTAACATGAAATATCTATATCTGGGTAATCTCTGAATCAAAAATCTAATGAAATAAATACCTGAAATACTATGATAACTTCTGTGTGAAGTTATCTCTCAACCCTATAAATCTCTGTGATAACTTCTGTATGAAACTATCTCTCAATTTGGAAATAAATCCGCTGATCTTTCACAACCTCTGAATCGCACACACTGAAGAGTGGATGTTCTCCAATGCAAATGGAATCCTGGAACCCTTGGCTCAGTTTTCACAGAAGAATTCTTCAAAATTAATAGTCAATAATCAATTCATAATCAATAATGGCCTCCTCCCCATAAGAAACCCTTATATCCTCCAAAAAGATGCACTTGCCCTAATTAGGGTTTCATAATTAAGAATTAGGGTTTCTCAATTAAAATATGCTAAATAATTAATATTTGATTAAATCAATCAAATATTAATATCTCCCTCAATATATGTCCGATCCTCGAACCGTTTGAAGCTGGTGAATTAGGGAGTGATTCCGCACATGATCATGCCATAACAGGGATGCTCCGCTGAATGCTAGCATTCCCTATATAATAGGAGCTCAGGTAAATATGTCCAAAAGAGCCCAAATGAAAGCCAACTGTAGAAATTCTGCTAATCGAAGCCAAGCCAAGCTCCATCATGACCCTCTATCCATCCTATCAGCCTACGAAGGTCGCATAATAGGCTAATCATCAAGTCTGAAGATGTCACCTAAAAATGGGACATAACAATTTGCTCCATGTTAGACACACACAACCTCATTCACTTTTGATAAGTGATTTATATGGGTATGATCACTGTACCATTTCTTTGACTTGTTTTCATCCATCACCACATCATTCACTCATATCATTTTGTCATTATCCCAATTTATTTTAGTTAGTCGATAGTATATTACTATTTGTTAACTATTTTAATTAAGTCTTTATTAGTCCCAGAGGGACACTATAGGAATAAAATGACACTAACCTAAAATTACTTCTTACTCTTGTAGTCAATCATAAGACAATGATTTCCATGTTAAAAAAATATTTCAAACTTTCAAAAAAGA
The DNA here is from genome assembly GCA_037957365.1 of Torreya grandis. Taxonomy (NCBI): domain Eukaryota; kingdom Viridiplantae; phylum Streptophyta; class Pinopsida; order Cupressales; family Taxaceae; genus Torreya; species Torreya grandis. The sequence continues at coordinate 273,336 of JARHVA010007057.1, forward strand.
AATATCAAGATCTTTAACAAAAGAAATAAGAAATATTATTTTAAATATTTTGATTGGCTCAAAAAAAAATATGTTATGAGCTTTTTCACATCAATCGAGAAGCAATTAATTTTTTTATAGGGACATGTGATTCATGAGCTGACCTTCTATATGTGTCTATGTCTATCTGTCAGTGTAAATAATTCACACCTCATTCTATAACAACATTCTGGCAGTAGTGAGCAGTGTGTATGGGCTTCAGCTAGTTAGGGTTTGAAGTTTAGTCATGGTAGCAGGAAATGTGGACATGCACTTAAAGCACACCAATAGTTTTTTAGTATTTTATTAAAAGCCTTGGCATGTGTACTGAGTATTTCATCAAACCTACTAGCTTTGTCTCTAGAAAAATCCCCACTCCATTAGCAATTTATTCATCTTCATCTGTTAATTTAGGACACAAGGCACAATTCCTAGGCGTTGCAGTGCTGAAGACCCATTCAAGAAAAACAATTGACTCTAAAATTCATGGCCATGTCATGAGAATAATTTTCTCACAATCTTTGCCAGGTCATTCATTTCCTCATGTTTATGATTTTGTTTGGTGGCCTTGTTGCTATGGGTAATTGTTTGCAATTTTTTTGCTTGGAATACTTATAAGCTCGGTGGCTGGAATCTTGCCAACAATGAAACTGCTTACTACACAACTTACTATTTTCTATGGTAGAATCGTAAACATTTATAATGATGTGCCTATTGATAAGGTAGCCATTCCATTAACTGATTTATCCCTATTATTAAATGATTCAATGTTCATGAACTATAGTTAAATTTGGTTTATGTTTCAATTGCAGGTGCAAGCTATCATGATGCTAGAAGAAAATAGAAATTGTATGAGTAATGGGTTTATGCCCACTCATGTGCTTCAATTTTAAACTCCATGGAAAGAGCATCCTTGTCTCTTAAAACTTGTGGCTGAAATAAACATGATTCCATTCCTACTCTACCTTTTCTAGGTGCTCCCAACCATCCCCAAAGATACTTTTTTTTCCCTTAAAATTTATCCTTCCTTCAAATAAGGACAACTTGTTAGGATTGAAATTCAAAAAATATTAATAAAGCACACATTTTTAAAATTTTCAAAAATTTCTCAATTTCTTAATTTTGGTGACAATTGAAAACTATTTTTTCATATTCTTAGTTTTATACCAAAAATTTGGTGAGTTCATGACCAAATAATTAATTTTTGATTAAAAATTAAGGTGATTATTCATTCTCTGATGGTAAATAGTTGATAACAACAATCAACTGTTGATTATGAGTCACTAATGTTTTCATTATTACAATGTGGCTTGTAGAATGGAATCATCTCCCACTAGGATGGATCTGGCGGAGTTCTATAAAGTTCTTTCAAAGGCATCAGTAAGTTTGCCCTTCATGAGTTAGAAAGTGATGTTGTTTATGTGAAGATTATCTAGCAATTATAATCTTTGTTTTGAGAGAGTGACACTACTTTGAAAGACTATGTTTTGGAGTCTTTGTTCATTTCCTTATGTTAATTGCTACCAAAGATGGCAAGGCTTAGACTGGTAAGGGATGCCACCGATCACATTTGTTCTTTATGCCTCCAAGCTTCAGTTGTGGTGTGTGTGAGTGAATGGTCTGATGTCTAATAGTGACCCCCAAGCTTGTGTTATTAGTTCCTATGGGATGAGGGTTGCCTTGTTGCTCCATCCTAGGAGCAATTTCATGGGATAACACACTAAAATTGCATAATTTGATGTGTTATGGAGAACACAAATTATGAACAATGATTAGTGTCCAGAGAAAACATAATTTTATTTGTGGCCAATACAATCTGGTAAGATACCCTAATGATTTTCAAAATATGAGTGAGTTTTCATTTCTAAAAATTTAGAATACAAATCTTCAGGTTCTACCAATGGACAGGGCTCTAGATACTAATATTCTGAAAATTGGATAGAAAGGATAACATGCATGTCTAAAAACTCATCTTTTTGTTAGTATGCCATATTTTTTTATAAGTTAACATCATCAAGGTAAAGGTACAATTTTTTTCTAGGTCAACCCCAAGCCAAATACCAATTTGGTATATGACAGTCTTAAAATTACACAAAATTAATTATTTTTTGGTTTATATGCATGCTTGTAAAGTTTGAAGTAATTCAATATTTCCATTTCCCTTGAAAGTGTTGCACTTAATCAATTCAATTTATTTTGACTCAGCTTAAACAGATTCCTTATTAAAATATTAAATTTGTGAAGTTATTAGTTCTTTAATTCAATCCCACTAGTCTAACCATTTTGAATGGCCATAGTAGGCTTCATGAAAATAGGGTCGAAATGTTATGAATTTAAGGATTAGTTTGCAATTCATTAAAATAAAATGAATTTTATTATTTTATTTTTGTTAAATCAAATCTATTTTTTGATATCTAAAGACTTTAGTCAATTTCAATTGCACACAATATAGAAGGAGTATATAATGGAGGCAATGACCACATAATTAACGGTGGTAGTAACGGTGCATGTATCTAATAACAATCTAGGTAACAGTAATAGTAATATACATACAAGCAATTCCAAATATTGGGTGTTTAAAAATGAAACACATTGCATCAAAATATAAATCTCTAGTGTATCTTTGTTGTTAGCAAACTGCACGTGGACATGGCAATAGCAAGTGTTATCGATTATGGCTTATATGTTAAATCCTTATAAAATATCATGACATTTGTCATTTGTACAAAATTGGGTGGCAATGCTTTGCAATCAGTCCATTTAGACTACTAATATTATTATTAGTTACGATCTATTTTTTATAAACATTTGTAATCTAATATTTCATGATTTAATCATTTTTCCATTTAATCTGCTCCCAAATTTGGTTTACCATCCCGTAGGGACTTGGCGATTTGTACCCTTGTTGATAATGTCTTTGATTATAATTTATTTGTTTTAGGTTTTAAGTTTCATATAGTGTCTTATGTATATAACATTGTTAAATGTTATAATGAAGTCAATTGGAGTCAAGTTGTTATAAGTCATTTTCAAAATTTGTGTCAAAAGATATAGAGTCAAAGTTCTTTTTTATGTATTATTGAAAAAAAAGGGGCGTCTTGTATTTTAGGTCTTAGGTGTCATTATTCATGTTTATATTTTATAAAATAGGTCCGTATTTATATTTGAGTCATTGTGTCTGTCGAATGACTTTAAAATGTTGAGTCTTTTTAGAAAGTCAAAAATTGTAAAAATAAAAAAATTGCTTTCTAAACGCATTTTCGATTTTACATGACATCCATATTTTGGGGGGATTTCCCTCAAAAAAATCATGAGCTTCATCGAGATATCTCCTGGGTGAGAAGTAACATATTGGAGGTTGGAGGATATATGGTGTTAGGGTGTGGAGCTAAAAGCTTCAACTGTTTGCAGACACGAAGAAGAGGTTGCTGAAGATCCAGAAGCACCGGCGTCAGCAGCATGACCGACGTCGGTCAAATGCAGTGCAGAAGGCAACCGGCGACGGCAGGAAGTCGGCCGACGTCGGCAGCACCAGGCAAGCAGGGATCGGCGTTGGTCGCCTGTGCGTTCCAAAACTGCTGTTGACGAACAGTCAGTTAAGTGAAGCGAGTGTTTGCATGTTAAATTACTAATTTAAGTCACGAGCTGTGTGTCTAATTATTATAACTAGAGTTCTATTTTTGTAAGCATGGGATCCTATTTAAAGACCCATAAGGCATGTATTGTAAATTAAGAAGGCAAGTAAAAGCATTGAAGCAAGCAAGGTCAAGGAGATCTACAGGTGTAAGGTCAAGGAGATCAGCTGAAGCATTCAAGGAGGGATAATAACTCAGGCTATAGAGTTGTTGTGTTGAGCAAGAGAGAGAGGGAAGAAGGTCTTGAGGTGTGGCAAGCTTTTGAGGTGGAGGAAGAAGTGGCATCTTCCTTATTGTATTTTCTTCTAGTAATATTTAATACAAGAGTGTGTATTGTCTCTCAAATTTTTTGCTGTCTCAAGTTTCTAGTTACTTTATCATTCTGGTATAATTTCATGTTTAATTGCTTATAAGAAAGTAATCAATTGTGCTTTCGTTGGATAAGGGGTCACCTAACAGTTGGTATCAGAGCTACGGTTTGCAGGGAGCAGGTTATTGTTTTTGATTATAGGTCATTCACAGGGTTTTCTGATTGAGTGGGAGTTCAGCAATGGCAGAAGAATGTAAGCTACGAATGGAGAAGTTTAACGGCAAGAATTATCAACATTGGAGGATGCAGATAGAGGATTATCTGTATCAAAAGGATTTGTACTTACCGTTGGGTGGGGTTGCATGCAAGCCCACATATATGAAGGATGAAGAATGGAACGTTCTTGATCGAAAGGCTCTAGATTCCATAAGGTTGAGCCTTGCATTGTCTGTGATTTCCAGCTTATCACAGTGCAAGACAACGGAAGAGTTGATAAAGTCCTTGGCGAATTTATATGAAAAGCCCTCGGCTTCTAATAAGGTATATCTTATGAAGCAGTTATTTACTTTGCAAATACAGGAAGGTGGATCGGTACATACTCATCTCAATGATTTCCATGGTTTGGTAAACCAATTAGCTTCAGTCAATATTGTTTTTGATGATGAGGTAAAGGCTCTCTTGATTTTATGTTCTTTGCCTGAAAGTTGGGATAGTTTGGTTATGGCAGTAAGTAATTCTGCATCTGCTTCTAAAATCTTAAAAGTTGATGATGTTGTGAGTGTGATCTTGAATGAGGAAATATGCAGGAGAAGCACAGGTGAATCATCGAGAAATGCTCTAAGTGCAGAAAGTAGGGGAAGGCAAAGGGAGAAGGTTGAGCAAGGGAAATCAAGGTCAGGAAGGGGATCCGAATCCAAAGGTATTACCTGCTAGTTTTGTGGAAAGAAAGGACATACAAAGAAGGAGTGTTGGTTGAGAGATAAAGAGAATCAACATGTAGGTATTGAAGAAGCAAAAGATGCAAATATTATGGTACAGGATGCTCTCATACTTTCTTTGGATAGTCAGGTAGGATCATGGATTTTAGATTCTAGTTCTTCTTTTCATGCATCCCCAAACAGAGATTTGTTCCATGAGTATGAACAGGGAGACTTTGGAGTGCTTTATTTAGGGGATGGTACGCCTTGTCAGATAGTTGGCAAAGGGAAAGTGCAGCTGAGATTATAGATTGACAACACATGGGTGTTGAAGGAGGTCATGCATGTTCCAATTCTGAAGCAGAGTTTGATTTCTGTTAGAAGGTTGGGTGATGAGGGATGCATAATAACCCTCACAGCAGATTCTTGGAAGGTTACCAAGGGAGCACTTGTTCTAGCAAGAGGTAAGAAAGTAGATACTCTTTATCTATCTACTTGTATTGTTGATTCTACTTCTGGTTTATCTACTTCAGCTGTAGATTCGAAGATGTGGCTTAATAGGCTTGGTCACATGAATAAGAAGGGAATGGACGTTCTTGATTCAAAAGGTATGTGTTCAGATTCAAAGAGCATAGATAGAATTCATTGCAGGAAAATGAAATTTGATGCTTTTGACAGGAACAAAGAAGCCTTGGTGTTTACGGAGGAGATGAAGGACAAAGATCAGTCATAGGGGCTGAATAAATCTGAGCAGGGCAGTATGGATAGAGGTTTGATCCAAGATGAGCTCGCAGATGAAAAATTCATCACTTACAGAAAAACACAGGTACCGACGCCGGTGCTCCCATGGCACCGACGTCGGCCAAACAGAAACCGACATCGGTCATGTGCAAACCAGTAGGGTCGGTAGGTCGGGCAGGAGAAGTCTGATGTCGGTCAGTAGGACCGATGTCGGCAGGGGGGACACCGGCGTTGGCCAGGGAAACGGCGTCGACAGTTAGGGTCAGTGCAGGGAACCGACATCGATCGGGAGCAGACTGGGAGATGGCCGAGATCGGTCACTAGAACGGATGTTGGGTGGACAACACACTATCAAGAAGTCTCAAACACCCATATGGAGGCCAAAAATGGTAAGTGAACCTCATATTCATTGTTCACCTTCTTTATATTGCTTACTGATAGTCAAGAACTAGGAAGATGGAAGAAGCAATGCAGGTAGAATCCAGAAACAGTGGGAGCTTGGCATGGATGAGGAGTGTGAGTCCTTGGAGAAGAGCCAAACAGGTATTTGTTGGTCGAGTTGTCAGCTAGAAGGAAGCACTGGATAGAGGGATGGATTCCCATATTAGAGAAGAGAGTGGATGGACACATGAGACAGAAGGCTATGGTATATGGTCTTGATTAGGCTGCGAGCAATGGAGGTTTGACCATTATATTTTATCTTTACCAGGTTGGATAATATTAGCTACATTACCCTGTTACTGTATTGTGTTACTTGTTGCAGGGTTTCATATACAGGGAGTTTTCTGAGCTAAGGGTAGAGTTGGTTCAGAGGTATGTCATGGAGAATTTGGGAGCAACAAAATTCTTTTGGCATAAGTGACAGGGATTGCATCACAGGTTCAGTGGTGGTTGGTCTTCAAGAGTGACTTTGAAGAGGGATACAGAGCCAAGGGAACAAAATAGATGGTGTATAGGTACAGGTACAATAGTAGCTATTTATCTCCAAGTGGGAGATTGTTAGGGTGTGGAGCTAAAAGCTTCAACTATTTGCAGACACGAAGAAGAGGTTGCTGAAGATCCAGAAGCACCGGCGTCGGCAGCATGACCGACGTCGGTCAGATGTAGTGTAGAAGGCAACTGGCGATGGCAGGAAGTCAGCCGACGTCGGCAGCACCAGACAAGCAGGGACCGGCATCTGTCGCCTGTGCGTTCTAGAACTGCTGTTGACAAACAGTCAGTTAAGTGAAGCGAGTGTTTGCATGTTAAATGACTAATTTAAGTCATGAGCTGCGTGTCTAATTATTGTAACTAGAGTTCTATTTTTGTAAGCATAGGATCTTATTTAAAGACCCATAAGGCATGTATTGTAAATTAAGAAGGCAAGTAAAAGCATTGAAGCAAGCAAGGTCAAGGAGATCTATAGGTGTAAGGTCAAAGAGATCAGCTGAAGCATTCAAGGAGGGATAATAACTCAGGCTATAGAGTTGTTGTGTTGAGCAAGTGAGAGAGGGAAGAAGGTCTTGAGGTGTGGCAAGCCTTTGAGGTGGAGGAAGAAGTGGCATCTTCCTTATTGCATTTTTTTCTAGTAATATTTAATACAAGAGTGTATATTGTCTCTCAAATTCTTTGATGTCTCAAGTTTCTAGTTACTTTATCATTCTGGTATAATTCTGTGTTTAATTGCTTATAAGAAAGTAATCAATTATGCTTCTGTTTGATAAGGGGTCACCTAACATATGGAGGAAGGAGGTCTTTCAGTAACCTCTCATTAGTCGCCAATGATGGAGCCACATCAATGTTTTGGTATGTATGTGGTGTGTTATTTTTCAATTTTTTAGTGTGGTGTAATTTTGTAGTTTCTGTTGTGTCTATAAAATAAGAACATAAGAATAATGCCTATTCATGATATGTAATTTGTGTGGAAATTCCAAACATGATTCCCTAAGGTGAGAAAATAGTAAAAAGATAGAAAGCACCAATGTAAGTCAATTCATGGATTTTGAAAGGGTTTGTGGTAGAGATCTAAAAAACCATAAGAGATGAATAGTGTTTTGGCAACAATTAGGAGATCAAATATTGCAAAGATCTCGTAAATAATTTTCTTATTTATGGAGATGATACTTAGTGACACTTCTGTTGCAGTCATGTAATATAAATGCATGATGTGTTCCTTCACATATAGTGGTCATGTGTAGCAAGATTGGATCAGTAATATGTAGACCTATGAGTATGTAGTGGCATACTCCTATTCATGTCAAGGTTTGTGGTAAACCTATAAAACCATGGGAGAAGTGAGTCTCTCTTTGTATCAAGGTCATGAGCCAAATAAAGCATGCTACAATGGGTGAGCATATTGTAGATAACATTTATAAAGCATGCTACAATGGGTGAGCATATTGATTCAAACATTTATAAATTATCTTGTAAGTCCATAATACCATTGAGACCCAATCATTATTATATTTACAATTGAAATCACAATTTTTGGTTGGTGTGGTTCCCAATATTATGTTGAAGGCCTCAACAATGTCATTTCTTATAAGTGACGTGTCATTGTCTTGTTGTGCACTATCATGAACATGAAGAAATATGCACACTATTTCTCCTAGAAAGTGAGTGCTTTTATCACTTGTGAGCCTCAATGGGAACCCATATCTAGTGATATTTTTTCTCAAAAGAACTTTGTTGATGTAGTTCTTGTGAAATCCTTCATTCGAGCCACCTTTTCTCGTATATTAATATATTTGGTGGCAATAAATATAGATTAAACACCACCTCTTTGTGTAGGTAGGTTGATGGGGCCGACAAAGCCAATCATCCACTTATCAAATAGTTTTTGCATGATAATTAGTATAAAAGGCATTTCATCCCTTCAATTAGACTTGCCAAATCTCTGGAATATGTTATATTTTAGCATGTATTAATTTGCATATTTATGCAAAGTAGGCCACCACAATCCAAAAATAAAATTTTACATGCAACTACTTCTCCTGCATAACGACATTTGATAATCCCTTCATTGCAATCACACAACACTTTTTCACACACGTGTTCCATTATGAATCTTCTCAATAGTTCACTTTGTCACATATTGTATGATTCTTTGTTGGTTAATTGATAAGGTGCAACCCTTATCACGAGTTGATACTTATTTTTACCATATAATCCTTTGGTGTAATTACAAAAGTAAGAAAAGTTGTTATTTTTTCAAGTCATATTCATTTGGGTACACACTTTTCCCTATGTTTATACATGGTGAATGATTTCACCCACACTTTTGATTTCATGGCTTAATCACCATTGTAAACTACAATTCTTGAAATAGAATAAGCTACCTGTGAATGCACCCATACACCACTAGTTTTTTCACTAGGTACTTCAAATCCTCATGGTCTGTGTAGAATAAGAATGGTGTTACTAAAAGATATTGGTGGACTTATATAACATATACACCATCACAAAGTCCTCCCATTTAATCATTTTGTAGTTGTTCTCACCTTGAGACAACTTCCTACTTGTAAAATAAATTAGGTGATTCACATTCCCTTCTCTTGGTTTTGCAAGGGTTGTGCTAATGGTAATTCTAAAAGCATCGACATGGACCTAGAAGGAACTCTTCTAGTCTGGGAATTGATGTATGGGTGTGTTTTCTAGTTTTTATTTGAGTGCTTTAAATGAATCTTACTACCTTTTTAGCCCATAAAGAAGACCATCCTTTTTTAGTAGATCCTTCATTGGTCCTTCAATATGCTCATAGTTCCTGATGAAAATTTGATACTACACCATATGTCCAAAGAATGCACATACCTCCCTATACATACACAAAGATTCTAGTTACCAAATGACCTCAATCTTTTTGAGGTCAACGAACATGCCTTCTTTGTAGGTGACATGTCCAAGAAATGTTTGTAGAGGTGTTATAAACACAAACTTCTTTAAGTTTATTAAAATTTACAATTGCTTATTATTGTAGATCAAATTTGACTAAAATTTGGATACCAAATTTTCCAAATTTTTCTAAACAAGTATGTTTTCATGAAAATTGATACAGTTTTTAAGTATAGGCACTCATATTAGTATTAAACACTTAACAATGTGTAATTTAACCAAAACCTTAACTTACTTGACTTACACTCACATACATGAATCTTATTCTCCATTCCTCATAGAAATTCTCTCATATGTGGGTTGAACCCTTCTAAATTATTGTTATTTTTACGTATGAAATTCCTAGTCTCTTTCCAATCAACTTAATATCATTCTCAGACTGTCTCCTAGCCTCAGGTCACTATTCATATTTTTTGTACATGCATATACTCCTAAGACAGGTTCAGTACTGCATACTTGTCCATTTAGGGTATACTTGTCCCCATGCCCTTTAACTAATAGTTTTGAAATTCAAAATGCTCATATGGGTTAGCCCGCATATTTCGTATGTTTGTTTGGAGGAAATAACCCAACGAGTCAATTATATAACCACATCAAGGCTAAATTCTTTTATATTTAGCATTCATCTAGCTCTTATCTAACATGTATCTGTAAATCACTCTACACATTGAGAGGAACTACCCAAAAACTCCCAAATCTAAAATGACTCAAGTCTTAATACCATTTGTAAAGTCAAGTCATAGGTTTTCAATTGTTTAAATCCATACACATGATTTCACATCATATTAACATTGTACAAGATTGCACACACTCAACTAGGTGGTAAAATTACATATGGTTTGATTCCCTCCTTGAACTATTAGATATGTAGGAAACACTTAGTCACAAGGGATATATATGTAGGAAACACTTAATCACAAGGGATAGATATGTAGGAAACACTTAGTCACAAGGGGTGCTTAAGGTTAGCTAAACCTTCCCATTTCATATGTTGTCTCTATTTATAGTTGATATATAGTGCATATCTAGGGTTTGAATCAAAAAGATGGAAAACAAGGATATTCATGTGGCCTAGCATAAATATGAATATATAGGGACCATCATCAGACACAGGTGCAACAAGTGACACTGTTACATGTTGGAAAAATTAAGGATAGCTCTACAATGTAGTAGACAATGTTACAACTGTACAAGCATCTAGGGAGTGCACAATTATTTAGACGCATGAAGACTCTATATTTGGATCTGAGTACTCACAAGAATTTTTCTTATTGTTGTTGATGACTATAGCTCTCACAGACTTACATAGACCTAAAACAAGCTAAGCACATTATATCTCTAGTGTTTTCTAAATATAGTAAATTTTTATATTAGCTAGTTTCATTCTAATTTCTTGAGGAATTGTATATATTAAGCAATATGATTTATTCAACAATTTTATGCATATTAGGGTCACATACATCCTAAAATTAATAAAACATATTGGTGAATCCATTCCTTATAGTGATCATATCAAATCCTAGTCTCCTTCGGGTTTCCTTCTAAATTCCTAAAGTTTAGGTTCAATATTTAATTTTTGATTTATTTTAAACCTGGTTTATGAATCTTCATTAAATTATTCATAATGCAAGAGACAATCAATGTTACTAGTAAATTTGATGAATTTAATAAAGATAAATTATATAAGTGAGATGGTATTTCCATAGTCCATATTCAGTTAATTTATCCAAAGATAAATTAACTGAATATCTTTATAGGAATACACCTTTTCATGATGCATTGTTGCATGTAACTAGATATGAAATTAAAAATAATGTTAGGGTTGTCACATCTGAGGATCAATGACATGAGCCATTTATGGTTATTAATACAACCTTTATAAGTACTAATCCCACATTAAGTGCTAACACTATTACTAAGGCTGATTCCATGTCTTCACTTTTTGCTACATATGTGATGTCCACCCATGGTATGGGGAAACACATATTTCTCATCAAATTGCTATGGATATCCCTACATAACATACTTTTACATATTTTTAAGTTACTACTTATGCCAAATCATCTGATACTACACGGTTCACTATGCCTAATGTTCAAACACTAGTGCAAATAATCCTTGATCTTTAGAAAAATGTTACATAGTTACAATGGAATTCCTCAAGAGTGGGCCATACCACTTATTCTCATGTGTTATTCCATAATCCATTAGTTATTGAGATTTCAGCTTATCCTTTACCAACAGGGTTTGTGTCACATAAGCTTACATTGTATGATGGTAAGGGTCTTATATTGTATTATGGTAAGGGTGAGCCAGGGAATCATCTCTTCGCCTTTCATGTAACATGTTTGGACTATGTGTCCAATGATAAGTTATTAACTAAGTATTTTACATAGAGTCTTATGGATTACACATTATGATGGTTTTATGTTCTTCCTTTTCAATTCATTCATGCCTTCAACCCATTGGTTGACTAATTTATAACACAATTCTAAATCAACATTAGTGAGAAGATGTCTTATGATCAGATTGTAAAAATCAAGCAAGGATCAAATGAGCCTATCATTGATTATGTGTTTCAATACAATGCAATGCTCTCAAGATGTCAAGTTAAATGGTAGATAAGGAATTACAAGACATATTCAATCAAATATTGCTTACTGACTTACATGAATCTATCATGTTTAATAAGTTTCAATCATTTGATGATTTATGTCACATGGTTAATGATCGAAAAGCCAAACTTCTTGCAATGAATATGATAAAGTATGGTCCAAACCTCCAACCATTCCTAGTGTAAAGTTTTGAAGTAAACCAAACTTAAAATCAAAATTCAATGATAATTAAAAAGACATGAAAATAATAATTAACGGAGTTTTATAGCCAACTAATCAACTTGTTCTCTCTACTCCACCAAGGAGGTAGTTTACAGATTTAACAAAACCTCCTCACAAAGTATTAAAAAATATACTTGAGTGCAACTTTATATCTCTCTCCTGAAAAATAGGTTGTTATGAGTAAGCCTAAATTTAAAATATTTGACAATAATGCATAATGTGACTATCATCAATGCATAAGACATTTGATGAATAAATGCATCAGTTTGTGACATAAGATACAATATTTGATAGATGAAAACACAATTGATATTAGGACATCTATAGAGGAGTCAAGGAGGCAACCTGATGGGAATGCTAAGTTGAATATATTCAGCAACCCTTTTCCTAATCATGAGGCACAAGAAACTACTTATCCACCTCATGCACATATGGCTTACAATACACAACCTCCTTCAACTTTGTATGCCAATAGAACTATGAAATACATCCTCTAGATGGGATTATAGGCACACTTCACATTATATGCATAAAGAGTCCCGTTATTACAATTTAATACCATGATATTGTTGAAGATAAATATTTAGACTAGGCACTCTTTGTATGTGTATATATAGATCGATAACCTATAATAGTGTTATGGTGGATAATGGTTCAAGTGGATACATTTTTACAATGACACCTATTAACACTATCAGATACACACAAAAGGATATACAATAAACATCAAGAGTAGTTAATGGATTCAATGGAAAGATAAAAAATACTCTCCAACATATTGTATTACCTCTTTAAGTGGGCTATGCAATAGTGGCTACTCTATTTATAGTTTTACAATTTTTTTTGACATGTTGTTAGAAAGTTTGTGGATATGAAAGATATGTGTAGTGCCATCTATTGTACATAGATTTATGAAGTATATACATGCTAATAGGGTGGTCACAGTTTTAGGTATTCCATATGAATACCCTCTATGGCAGTATATCATTCCTCCACCATCCCCACCAATATTGTAGTGAGTTGTACAACTTGTTAAGGTTAATTTTACTCAGAAAATTAAGAAGCTAGTGAATTTTGACATAATCAATCACGATCGAATACTGGTAGGATTTGAACACACCAAACTCTAAACATGAAAAACAAAGATGCAAAGAAAGAGAATTATGTTGTAATGAAAGGAACCAATCATGAACAGAATAACCAAAGGTTGTATTTATAATTGAACTCAAGATAAATTAAAGGAGAGGTACTTAAATAGGTAGAATGAGTGGAGTGAGCATCAACTATCCATAATGGAGTGATGACCTCACCCACTCATAGTGGAGTGATGACCTCATCCACTCATAGTGGAGTAATGACCTCATAAATACCCCTAAGTGACCTCATAATTCCACCTAAGTAAGGTTAAAACATGTGTAGGAAAAACCATAAAATGAAGATAAAGAACCTACACTAACATCCCCCTTAAGTAGAACTTAGGTGGGTAGAAGAATTGGGTCCCTAAAACAAGACATGATTAGGTACCCAAGTACATATAAAATCCTTCCCAGTAGAATAGAGATAAGTATCCCCCCTAGAAGTAGAGAGAGAACGAATAAGGGCTAACAAACCCTCTAAGAACTACTTCCTTTAAATTATGTGCCAAACACTGTGAATGAATGTGAGTCATAAAATGAACAATGTCAATGACGAGGTCTATGATTGAAGACTAAATAAGGTCCACCTTCACTGAACAAATTTTCTTCCCTTTTCAAGAGTAAGAAAAAATAAATACTTTGAAAATATATCATGATGGAATATGAAGGCATTAATATAAATATCTTTAAAATTGGTCCAAAATTGAAGTGTGGCATAGGTCTGACAAGATCATGCAAAGAAACTAAAAGTAATACCATTTAAGTATACCTATCAGACAGACATGAACATTCATTGAAATTATGTCCATGTGAAGTGGAGAGCATGGATCAAAATCTCTCAAAATTGAAGAATGAGGATCCATACGAAAATATGAATCATAGATGCTCTCTAAAAGATGTGAAGGTGCTACATAACACAATCAGGGCACTCCCATCAATGGAGACAAGATAATCCTTTGAAGTAAAAATATGTGATGACTCTATAAATTAAAGAGCAACATATAATATATGAAAAAAGTGGAGTTTTTATTTAAAAATACATCTCAAGCCTGTCATAAACTCATTCCAAAGGGGTGGCTTGACAAAAAGAAGATAAATGTCTGACATGAATACATCATCACAAGAAATAAGAAGAAGAGAAATTATAATCTCAAAAGAATAGTCTCCAAAAAAATTATGAAGAATACTTCAAATAGTGCAGGGGCACTCTATGTGCTTTAAATGGTGGTGTAGATCCATGGACACATACATCAATAAGTGACCAAGAACAATGTCACATGAATTGAGCCAGTCATTATATTGAATTAGGTTAGTGGGAGTAGGAACCTATCCATATATATATGGGGAAAGACCTTATTAAAAGATAAAATGTTCCATGCATAGACACCATGGTGCATAATTAGTCCTTCCAATAATTTTTTTTGGAGTTGAATATTTCATCATAGTGATCTCTTGAACATCTCTTAAACAGACAATTAGTGAAAAATATTGGTGAAGAACTCAAATTTGCAAAAGTGGTCCAATTCCACTTGGTCATTAAAGACAGATGTTGAGGATGTCATATGGTAATACTGCCAAGGGAAGTGTTGAAATTAAAGTAAACTAGGAATGCCATCAACTACCTAAAGTAGATGAAAGAGAATACAAGGCATAATGTAACCCCCTAAAACTATTAACACCCTAAGATTACATAATTTTGGTACAAGTGACAATGCACACTTAGAAAATGGATGGCACACTCAACTAAAAATACATCCATAAATTCGATTAGTATATGCAATAATGACACAACTGATAGTGAATGCTCATAAAATGGATGCTAGACTCAACCAAAAATGCATCCACAAAAGAGAGCAATATGTGCAATAGTGCACTTTACAGTTCAGTGTGTATACAATCAACACTTTTTAGGGCCTATACAATTAGCACTTTACAAATGTCGAAAAAAATTATCTCCCCTTTGATTTACAATTTTTTCAAAAAAATTATCTCCATTAAAATAAATTGTCCTTCCCACTTAATACAATACTTCACTTTGTAATAATTCCCCCCAAAACCAAAAAATAATCCCACCACTTTAATGCTTTGTTTTTTATGTAAAATACAAAAAATTAATGAAATAATGGTGTGGGTGGGGGTTGAACCTTGAACCTCCCACCCCACCATTTTATTATAAAGGCAACTCTACAACTCAATTATGAAGCACTTCAAGCACTAAAATGCACTAATTGATATTTAAAGTGTTTAAAACCATCATTTTGTGATCAACCTTGAAGGCCCTGTTGGAGAGTGTGGGTGGTGATTTTGTTGTGTGGAAGACTTGGTGAAGGGTATGGGTAGTTATGGAACTGCATGGAGGTTAGTGGGACACCTTGATCATTCAATTGTCTTAGTGTTACCCTCTCTACAAATACTTTCCATAGGTGCCTCAGTGCCCCATTTAAAAAAAAAAAAGACTTTTCAAAAAGCTCTTCAAGATAGGAATCTAGTGGTATAGGTGTTGTGACCCAATATAATCTATTTTTGAGTTTTAATGTTACAACCCCTCAAGTTGCACTTAGAATAATGTTATAATTTTGTTTTAAAGACTAATTACTTAACAAATAACCAAACAACTCAGAACATAAGTACTTCTAAAATCTAATACCACAAATACTATATATATCTTATTACAACTACAAGGAAAGTAAATACATTAGGATACATATACAACTAGTTCATCAATACATTAATTATTGTTCAAATATAACAAATACAATACAATTACATTTTTTTAGGCATTTAACCTAATATAATAAATAGATACCAATCTCTCTAAAGCATGAGTTGAACTAACTCATGTATCATTGAATAATCTCAAGTGTAATTTCCAAATAAGTACCACAGTGGGGAGAGAGCATCATTCGAGCTCTTTTCTACACCAACCACAAACTAATGATCTCCCACATAATACCCTATCAGGTAATGGCCCTCCCTTCATGGATAGGTAGATGGAACGGTGTGAGAATCTAGAGAACAAGCTAGTACCCATGTGTGTATGATGTTATAAAACTAAATATGCAGTATATCATAGAAAATTTGATCTATTATAAGATATCACATTGACATATAAATCATACATACCAAAAGATAATGTATCACTAAACATTATTTAATCACAATATTTATACTAATTACATCCTCTTAGAAATTATATCACATCATATGCTAAACAAGGAGTAAGCAAAGTATACATTTACTCATCTACGCATGAATAAATCTTACATTAAAATCAATCCCTAAACTAAAAATAATGACCACTATTTATACCACATGGGTAAAACACACATTAAAATACAGATTCCAACTACTACAATAAGTCCATATAACTACCCCCATGATAACCCATATTATCATAGTCTAGTGACTTAAAACATAACCACTAGTTTTTCATAATCAGTCATACCATTAGTCATAAATACATGGAATCATAAACTTTTATTCAAGTAGTTATATATAACAAAGTAAGTCATAAAAATAAATAAAAGTCTAATCATTCATTTACTATTTTAATGTTATATGCACACATACATGATGTCCTACTAACTGTTACAAACATACTTCTCAAGTAGTAACCAACACATACATTTACCCAGTCAACGTAGGTGGAAGTCTAGGCATACAACTATAGTAGGTACCATCTGAGCATATACATTTAAGTTGAAGTAATATATGATATCTCATACTATCATAGCTGATTGTGATTTAGTACCCTACTCAAACATGAACATTCAACCTTATACTATAATTATTAAACAAATAATTACATGTTTATACCATCTTGGTATACCCTAGATCATATTGCACAATAATAATTAGATGAAAACACAATCTAAGGGCACACATCTCAATGCGTTATTTTATTCTAGGAATGTCTAATCACTTGCACATAAAATACTCTCACAAAATATAATGCACACAAGTTTTCATCTTTACATGATGCTACATAATTTGACTCGACCGACATGTTTTCATAACATAACTATGCCACATATATACTATTTATCTCTATTAGCATTCTAGGAAAAGTCATTGTATAGATTTAGATCATAAAGTTATATTTCCAAGGATATAGTATTAATCCAACAGAAGTATAATAACATTACCATAGGAATGTCCAACTTTGCTATAGTTTACCCAAATTATAACGATATTCTTACTACTATAAAACTTAGCACAATCCTCATATGGAAATGGCTTATAAAGATAAATAGTTATGTCTCAACCACTAATTGAAAAAACTCAACAATTAATCTAGCTCACATATATTTATGTTGTATTACATCTATCATTTTACTATTTCTTACCAAACTGATAATACCAAACAATCCAACATTGATTTTTGATCAAAATATGAGTTAATAATTAAATTGTTTAATATTTTTTCTATTTTCTATCCTTATAAGGACCCTATGATAATCATGTTGATTAATTAGTATGCAACTCGAGTTGGTAACACAATTTGAAAATCTAAAGCAAAATTAAAGTTCCACCAAGCATTTGATCTTGCATTAAAGGAGATACATAATTTTATTTTATTAAAAAGATTTCAACATTCCACTAAAATACTTGGAGTTTTATTTAATAGACTAACAATATATACAGTGTATATTTTATTAACATAGTGTTGCAATAACTTAGCACTATATATTCTCGGTGTTATTTCATTATAACTCAGCTTTATATTTATTTTAAACTCAACATTATATAAACTCAACTTCATATTATGATAACTCAACTTTATATATAGAATTTTAAGTATATACATAATGTGTTAAAAATACACAGAGTTTTAAGTATACATAGCGAATTCCATTTAAGCACAATGAACTCAATTTGAATTCTTTTTAATACTCAACGAATTCATAATATATACACAATAGATTTCATCATTTTCAATGGATATATTCATAGTGATTTCCAATTTTTATATTAGCATATCGATTATACTTGCATTTTCTATAAAGAACTTGGCATCTTAGCAGGGGACTTGGTGCTTCAAATCAACTCAACATTTATTTAATATACTAAAAAAAAATTTAATATATATATACACAACAATTCATAATTTAACTCAGTGTTCTATTCCATTGGCTTAGCATTGCATTCTAATGGCTTAGCATTTCCTTAATTAAACTCAACGTTCTAATAAGATGCAATCTATTATTTTAATTAAAAATAGTCCAGAATTATGATTGGAAGGTAGTCGATAGTTCATTATTATTTCAACTTGACTCATAGTGCACCTAGCCTGGAAACCACATATGGAAATCCAAGGCAAAAATTAAAGTTCCATACTATTTTTTGGGAATTTCATATAAAAATAATTCAATGTTTCATCCTAAATACATAGCAATTTCCTTTATATATTGGTGTTTTAATATAATGGAGCTTTAATTTATACTTGGCATTGTAATATAATACCAAGTGATTCAATAAAGTGTTAAGCATTATAATATAGTGGCTCTATGTTATAATTAATGCACAACACATAACATGTATACTAAAATTAGTAGTTGGTAGTCTGAAGAGGAAGAATACACAATTTTTTTGAGAATCCATTATAGGAAGATATAAATAGACCCAATCTTAAAATGCAGTTAAAAAGGTAATTAAAATTGCAACCAAAGGTGTATATATATATATGGCAAGTCATTTATTGAAGTACACTGCTTTCAAATGTTATAACTCTCTTTATATAAGTATTTATTTTTTAGCGCTATTCAAACTTTGAAAGCAGTGTACTTCAATAAATGACTTGTCATATATATATATATATATATATATATATATATATATATATATATATATATATATATATATATATATGACAAGTCGCTTATTGAAGTACACTGCTTGCAAATGTTATAACTCTTTTTATATAGGTATTTGTTTTTAAGTGATATTCAAAATTTTAATATGCCTTTCTATATAAGTGAAATGCAATTTGAAAAAGATATGAACAACATAATTATTTAAATGTTACGCAGTTAATTTGTATAAAGTGTTGCATCATAATATCATTTAAAGTTGGACTTTATTTTTTACTTAACATTGTTCAAGATGAAATCTCTACATATTGCTATATTTGTAGACAATCTTATGGGTTCATATGATCATATTTATGATCTAGCTAAGAGTTATAAATTTAAATCATACTTCAATTTCCTTTTCGAAATAAAATGGTATTATAGGAAACATAAACCATATCCATTTACACATAGAAATATAATTATAGAACCCACCTCTGAAATGCTTCCACTCTGAGCAGATGAAATCAATATTCTTTTTCTCTCTTATGTTGCACTCTGTTCTTGCTATATTTCTCTTCCTCTCTCTTTGTCTATATATCAAACTTCCAAGCTCCTTAATTTATTTATAAAACTATCCTCCTAGTAATCTGTTGCATTATACTCTTTGCATGCCAATTTTTCTTAGTTTGCTATCCATGCATAGCATTCTTTTATTTTCCTTAATTTTTACTTTTAATAAATTAACTTTCTTAATTAATATCTAATCTCTTAATTTTTTAAATTATTATTTTTTCTCAAGTTATCTAAAATAATGGACTAAGTTGACGAATATTAATTTAAAAAAAATCTAAATTTATCTTTCAATGCAATCTTATGCATGATTTAAAATGATCAAATTTAAATAAACTTGCTTCTTAAGTTAATATTTTAGGATTAGTTCAACTTCTTGAAAATAATTAAAATAAAGGTAGTTATTTATCCAATAGATAAATAGGTTTCTAATAATTTTCAATAGTAACATAAATGCATAACTGATTACCAATCATATGTAGCAAATAAATATTTATTTTCTGATTTATTTATGAAAATCAAGATAGTTAATTAAAAAAATTTAATGCATATCATAAACTTAATCCACATAAAAATAAAATCATAATAATATTTTCTTAATTACGCACCAACATCTAAAACATGTTATGCATATAATATTTAAAATCTAATGTGCATGTGTGTAGGATCACTAACAATTTTCTCTAACATCATCCATTCATCCCATTTAGCCCATTATCTCTGATGATGATCTCCTTCATCAATCTCTGATGGTAGGATCTATGATGCATCCATCTCACAAGTAGGTAGTTACTTTGATTCATCATATATATCAACTAATGATGCAAAACTAACAATTATACATCATCAATGTTTAAAATAATAAAATATAACTGACACATCATGTATACTAATCAATAATATCACTGTCCCATTATAGTATATGTCAAAAATCTCAAATCAAAATAATATTAATCAGTTATTAACCATATTAATCCATGGATTCAAAGGTTATAAGTCATAGGGTGAAATCGGGATGTGACATCCTCCCTCTTACAATTGTTCATCACCATGATGACTCTTATTTAAATAAAAATTTTGATTAAAAAAAAGAGTTTAACAACATAAAAATATAGTATTAAATATCATATCATGTAAATAAATGCAAATTTTACCTTAAAAACTCATCATAGTTCTCTCATTTCACACTATTCTTAGAGTATTGGTCCCACAAAACCCTGTTTGATGACATTTCTTATTATTCAAATAAGTTTTTTGAATGTCACTTATGTTGATTGGTTCTATCATAACCACCTCAAGGTCCAAAACCACAAGACAAACTCATAATAACTCGGTAAAAGTCTTACTAATTTTTCAAAAACTAATGAAATTATCACAAAAATCAAAACAATTGACCAGAGAGAGTGCCACTAAACCTTCCAACCCCTACACATCTCTCTAACCTAGAGAGTGTATTTGTAATACTGGAGAAATGTATTTAGGGAAGATTGCAAGAATGATGTGTATATGTTAATATTATCGCTATTCTATGTAGCTTTGGATAGTTATAATATGTCAATACTGTCACTATTTAATCAGAGTTCTTGACAAATATGACGATGAATATATACTGATAATAATGTATATAAAATAATGGAATGCACATCTACAGTGTATATGTGTATGGCCATATGACTGAATTTGACAATTTCCTCCTATTAAATCTCAAATTTGATAAATTCATCTATCAAATCCAACTCAGTTTCAACAATCTAAGTTAATGTGAGGTCAAGTAGGATACTGTCCTATTACTTAGAACTCATGTTTCTAATTCACCACTCTTCCCTTAGATCTCCACAACTTGATGATCCCCTTAATATGTATAATGTTTTAAGAAACACAAATATGTACTAGAAGATCATAAAAAACAATACTATATACTAAATAATTCAAGATGTACTAACTTACATACAAGAAAAAATCATATAATCATCTCGAGATTGTATCAAATTGCCACTAGCTAAACATAACTAGTATCATAATTCATAGCTTACCTTATAATATTATATTCATAGTTAAGTGGAAATAATTTCAAAATAATCATAACAAATCAAGGCTAAGGATTATACCATCTTTAATACCTTATAAGTGAGATAATGTCTCCTTGCTTGCATGACTAACACACAACGAGTTAAAAAATTTATCTATATCATTTTAGACTACCAAGATGTTCTGTACATCTTATACCTTGATCTCAAATAAAGGTACATATATAACTCTTCAAAATAACATGCTTCAAAAAAGAAAATAATATCAATATAAACAAAGGTACACAATAACATAATAATAATTACAATCATTTATAAGTAACATTAATTCAAGGTTAACCACTCCTCGTGGTCAAGTCAACAAGTTAGATAAAATAGTAACTCTAAAAGTTATAAAGTGAAAAGTAGAGAATTTAACATCTTAAAAAAAAATCCCTCATATGATAAAAGAGAAATATCGCAATCCACGTTGTCAATCACTAATCACTTACCAAACTTGTAAGTGTAGTATTATAACCTACCTCTACAATCAAAAGGAAAATACTAACCTCAAAGATGCATCGATCTATCCAATCCTACAACATATCTCAACAAGAAGTAGGAAACACTATCCCACGAGCTCAAGAGAATGAGATCAAATAACATTTCTGAAACAAGCTTTCTTTTTAAGGAAACTCTAAATCAACATCTTGAAAATATGAATCTTCTCAGTAGCTTAAAATGATGTAGGAGGATAATGAGAGAATAACAACTCACCTTTAAGCTAATTAAGAGAGACAAATCTTCGTTTTCAAGTTTATATAAATATAAGGATGTTAACCCACAAAGCAAACTCTTAACACAAAGGAATTCTTAACCACTAGATCTACACTCAACTACAAGAAAATTCCCATTGCACTAAGAGGTGCCAAACTAGAATGGTCTTATAAGATTCCCACTCCTATGATCTGTGTAATTAAGACACAAAACTAGAGCATAAATACCTTATTGGGAAGCACTTTATGCTTTTTAAAACACTCATAAAATAAAACACAAATGATGAAGTTGATTCAATAAAGACATAATCACACTCGAGATGTTCAATTTAAAGATAAAAAATATGGTAGAAAACTCTTGTTCAAAACTCATGAACTAAGCTATGTACTCTCTTACTCATACACCTTATAAAATCATCACCAATGAGACACTCGATAAACCAACCCTTTAATAACTCTAAGGGGGTTTGAATGCTCTTAGAGTACACACTCAATATACTATACACACATTCACATTTCTCTTCTCTACTAAACATAAAGGTACATAAATGCTAACGGAATCATTAGGTCCTAGAGTTCGAGCCTCAGCTCTGATATGACATGTTACAACCCCTCAAATTATACTTAAAATAATGCAGTATTTTTTTAAAGACTAATTACTTAACAAATAACCAAACAACTCAGAATAGAAGTACTTCTAAAATCTAATATCTAAAACTATATATATATATTTACAACTACAAGGAAAGTAAATATATTAAGACACAACTACGACTAGTTCATTAATACAATAACTATTGTTCAAATATAACAAATATAATATAATTATATTTATTTCAAGTATTCAACTTAATACATTAAATAGATACCAAGCCCTCTAGATCTCAATTTGAACCAACTTATGTATCGCTGAATAATCTCAATTGTAGTCTCTAAGTAAGTATTACAGTGGGGAAGAAGAGCATCATCGAAGCACTTTTACACACCAACCACAGACCAATGATCTCCCACACAATTCTATATTAGGGAATGACCCTCCCTCCATGAATAGGTATATGGAACGGTATGGGAATCTAAAAAAAAGATAGTACCCATGTGTGTATGATGTCATAAAACTAAACATACAGTGGATCATAGAAAACCTAATCTATTGCAAGATATCGCACTGACATGTAAATCATACATACTAAAATATAATGTCTCATTAAACATTATTTAACCATAAGATTCATACTAATTATTTTCTCCTAGTAATCATATCATATCACATACTAAACAAGGAGTAAGCAAAGTATACATTTATTCATCTACACATGAATGAATCTTACATTAAAATCAATCTCCAAACTAAAAATAATGACCACTGTTTATACCACCCAAGTAAAATACACGTTAATCTATAGATTTTAACTACTACAATAAGTCCCTAAAACTATCCCCATGATAACCCATATTATCATAATCTAGTGACTTAAGAAATAACCACTAGTTTTTCATAATCAGTCATACCATCAGTCATAAATACATGGAATAATAAAATTTTATTCAAGAAGTTATATATAACAAAGCAAGTCATACAAAACACATAAAATTATAATCATTCATTTACTCTCTCAAAGTTGTATGCACACATACAAATGTCCCACTAATTGTTACAAATGTACTGCTCAAGTAATAACCAACACATGCATTTAACCAGTCAACGTAGGTGGGAGTCTAGGCATACAACTATAATATGTTCTATTCGAGCATATACATTTAATCTTAAGTAATCTATGATATTCCATACTATCATAGCTCATTATTCTTGAGCACCCTAGTCAAACACAAATAAGCAACCTTACATTATAATTCTTAAATAAATAATTATAGGTTTATACCATCTAGGTATATCCTGGATTATACTGCACAATAATAATCATATGAAAACACAATCTTAAGACACACATCTCAATGCACTATTTTATTTTAGGAATGTCTAATAAATTGCACATAAAATACTCTCACAAAATATAATGCACACAAATTTTTATCTTTACATGGTGTTACAGAATTTGACCTAGCTGACATGTTTTCATAACATTATTGTGTCACAGATATACTATTTGTCTCTATTAGCATTCTAGGCAAAGTCATAGTAAAGATTTAGATCATAAAGTTAAATCTCCAAGGATATAGTATTAATCCAACATAAGTATAGTAATATTACCATAAAAATGTCCAACTTTGCTATAATTTACTCAAATTAGAGAGATATTCTTACTACTATAAAACTTAGCACAATCCTCATATGGAAATGACTTAAAAAGATAAATAGTTATGTCTCAACCACTAATTGAAAAAACTCAAAAATTAATCTAGCTCACATATATTTATGTTGTATTACATATATCATTTTACTATTTCTTACCAAACTGAGAATATCAAACAATCCAACATTGATTTCCGATCAAAGTATGAGTTAATAAATAAACTATCTAATATTTTTCTCATTTTTTATCCTCACAAGGACCCTATAATAATCATGTTGATTAATTAACATGCAACTCAAGCTGGCAACACAATTAAAAAATTTGAGGTAAAACTTAAGTTTCACTGAACATTCGATCTTGCATTAAAGAAGATACATAATTTTCTTTTATTAAAAAGACTTCAACATTACACTAAAATACTCGGAGTTTTATTTATTTGACTCAACAATACTTATAATTCTCTCAACAATACATATAGTGTATATTTCATTGGTATAACATTGCATGTAACAATAATAACTCAACACTATATAAACTTAGCATTTTTTATTATAACTTAGCTTTATATTTATTTTAATCTCAGCTTTATATTATGATAACTTAGCTTTATACATAAAATTTTAAGTATATACACAACATGTTCAAAATACACATAGTTTTAAGTATAGACACAGTGAATTCTATTTAAGCACACTGATCTCAACTTGAATTCATTATAATACTCAACAAATTCATAATATATACATAGTAGATTTCATTATTTTCAATGGATATATTCTCAATGATTTCCAATTTTTATATTGGAATCTTAATTATACTTGCATTTTTTATAAATAACTTGGCATCTTAGCAAGTGACTTGGTGTTTCAAATTAACTTAGCCTTTATTTAATATATTTAAGATGTTTTTAATATATATACACAATAGTTAATAATTTAACTCACTGTTCTATTCCATTGGATTAGCATTGCATTCTAATGCCTTGATGTTGCATTCTAATGGCTTAGCATTTCCTTAATTAAACTCAACATTCCACCAAGACATAATCTATTATTTTAATTGAAAAATAATCCAAAATTATGATTGAAACACAATCCATAGTTCATTATTGTTTCAACTTGACTCCCAGTGCACCTAGGTTGGAAACCACATACATAAATCCAAGGCAAAAAGTAAAGTTCCATACCAATTTCCGGGCGTTTCATATAAAAATAATTCAACGTTTCAGCCCAAATACACAATGATTTCCTTTATATATTGGTGTCTCAATATAATGGAGCTTTAATTTATACTTGGCATTGTAATATAATACCAAGCGATTCAATAAAGTGTTAAGCATTATAATAAAGTGGCTCTGCATTGTAATTAATGCACAACACATAGCATGTAGTCTAAAATTAGTAGTTGGCAGTCTAAAGAGGAAGAATAAATAAATTTTTTAAGAGAAAATATTCATTACAAGAAGATATAAATAGACCCAATATGAAAATGCAGCTAAAAATGTAATTAAAAACACACACATATATACTGCAAATCACTTATTGAAGTACACTGCTTGCAAATGTTATAACTCTCTTTATATAAATATTTATTTTTATTCACTACCCAAACTTTTAATATGCCTTTCTATATAAGTGAAACATAATTTGAAAAAGATATGAGCAGCATAATTATTTGAACGCTATGCAGTTAATTTGTATAAAGCACTGCACCAAAATATCATTTAAACTCATAGTTCTATTTTTTTTAGCACTATTCAAGATGAAATCTCTATAGATTATTGTATTTATAGATAATATTATGGGTTTATATGATCGTATTTATGATCTAGCTAAGATTTCTAAACTTAAATCATACTTCAATTTCCTTTTCCACATAAAATAGGATTACAGGAAACATAAATCATATCTATTTACACACAAAAATGTAATTACAGAACCCACCTCTGAAACTCTTCCACTCTAAGTAGATAAAATCAGTATTCCTTCTCTCTCTTGTGCTGCACCCTGTTCTTGTTATATTTTTATTCCTCTCTCTCCATCCGTATATCAAACTTCTAAGATCCCTGATTTATCTATTAAACTATCCAATTTGTTGCGCTATACTCTTTGCATTCTAATTTCTCTTAGTTTTCTATCCATGCATAACATTCTTTTATTTTCTTTAGTGTTTAATTTTAATAAATTAACATTCTTAATTAATATTTATTCTCTTAATTTGTTCAATAATTTTTTTTCTCAAGTTATCTAAAATAATAGATTAAGTTGACTAATAAAAAATAAAGATATCTAAATTTATTTTTCAATGCAATCTCATGCATGCTTTAAAATGACCAAATTTAGATCAAATTACTCTTAAGTTAGTATTTTAGGATTAGTTCAACTTCTTGAAAATAGTTAAAATAAAGGTAGTTATTTATCTAATTAATAAATAACTTTCTAATAGTAAGATAATTGCATAATTGATTACCAATCATATATAGCAATTAAATATTTATTTCTTGATTTATTCTAAAAAATCAAGACAATTAATTAAAGGAATTTAATACATATCATGAACTAAATCCACATATAAATATAATCACAACACTATTTCCTTAATTACGCACCAACATCTAAAATATGTTACGTATATAACATTTAAATTCTAATGTGCATGTGTGTAGGATCACTAACAATTTTCTCTGTCATTGTCTATTAATCTCATGTAGCCCATCCTCTCTGATGATTCTCTCCCTCGTGAATCTCTAAGGGTAAGATCTATCATGTATCCACCTCATAACAAGTAAGTAGTTAGTTTGAGTCATCATATATACCAACCAATAATGCAAAACTAACAATTATACATCCTCAATGTTTAAAATAATAAAATATAAGTGACACATAATGTATACTAATGAACAATATCATTGTCCCATTATAATATATGTCAAAAACTCAAATCAAAGCAATATTAATTAGTTATTAACCATATTAATCTATAGATTCAAAGGTTATAAGTCATAAGGTGAAATCAAGATGTGACATTTAAATAAGGACCCATTAATATTAGTAAATATTTATTTTTGTTTGTCATGCTCATTTTTTTCCTTTAAAACCAAGCACAACACATAACATCAAAAAAAAAACCACCTAAAGAGATGGATATAAAACTGAATCCATTCTAGTCATAAAATACATCAAGGTGAATCATGCTACTATTATATGACTTAACTAAAGCATGCCATAATTAACATGTCTATAGTCTTAATTCATCATCCAACACTTGAAATTATTTTATGATCTTGTGTCATTATTGGTCCATATCAATCTTAGGAATTTTAATATTGATTCAATATGCATAAGCCCAAGGTTATTTTCAAAATCTAATTCACATTTCAAAGTCATGGGAGGAGAAGAAAATAAAAGATAAGTATAAGTTATATTAATGTTCTATCTTTTGCCTTTGATTTTCTTTTAGTTCAAAATGCTTATGTATAGTGTGAATAACATGTTATGTTCTAGTTTGTTTTTGCTTAGCCTTTCTCATATACAAGTTATTTCCTATTTAGTTTGTTGCATGACATCTTTGGAGTATCTCTAGGCTCACCTGATCATTCCACATGTCAGCATCTCATCAATCTACAACATTTGGCAACTAACCAAGCCTTTATTCTATTTGGATTTCTAAGATCATGCCAAGTGGCATTATCCTACCTTTTCATAACTGCCTCATACTTGAGAAAAATATAAAATCCTTTTTATCATCTAGAGAAGTAGAACAATGAGAACCATCCAAGTGTCATCATCCCACTAACCTAAAGTCTAAAAGAAAAAGCATAGGTTATGAAATTATCTAGGTAAGTAAGGTAATGAGAGTCATCCATGTGTCATCATCCTAAAATCCCTTAATCCAAAGCATAAAAGTACATGTTATAGAATCATTCGTGCAAGTGGAGTAGTAAGAGTTATCCACATGTCATCATCCTACCAATATGGAGTTTAAATGGATGATGTTAGGAAAATTGCATTATACGATCACTCAGGTAAGCGAATCCTCGATATCCCACCAAGTGTCATCATATCAAAAGCTTGTGGCTAAAATAAATGAGGTACAAAGAGTCAAAATCCAATCACTAGCAAATGAGTGATATATAACCATGTGTCCCCAAGATAAACAATAAAGTATAAAAACACGTAATCTAGACCCGAGAGCTCAAAAAAGGGACATCTATCAATGCTAAGGTGAAAAGGCACCTTTGAGAAGCAAAAGAGGCCACATGGCAATACAAATCACTAAACTTGGAAAAATAAAATAAAAATTTAAATAAAAAAAAGTAAATGGGAAATGGTGTGAAAGCCAGTATTCAATTAATTGTCACAAATAAGAAACTTAATGCATTCAATTTATAGAGAAAATGAGTGTAAAATAATATATTCAATGACAAATTAATATTGAATCACATTAAATTCTAGCTAACTTGTGCACAATGTGAATTCAAGTTTCACAGTGTCTCAAAGACTTCCAACTTCTAAAAAACATAGAATTCCTAGGAAATGTCAATGTCCTCCTCATCATGTACTCATCCTACTTTAGCATACTCAATTGTAGGCATGATTGAATACACAGACACTGTGTTTGATTCAGTGACACTGCAACACAAGTTCAAACATTGTTTAGCTATTTGGGATGAAGTCCATACATGGTAGAAGACCAATTATCTATCTTCACACAAAGATATAGAGACAACCTCTTGGAAATAAAGGTAGTAGGCCTACATAATGTTGCAACTAAACCAGAGATAATGCCATGTATTGACATGCTCTTTTATTTATTTGTAAATGGCCAAATTACTAGAAAAACACTGCACCATAGGCTTAGTACCACCCTTATGGCTTAAATTAGTGGCAATGCCTTTGAGAAGTATTATAGGCATCCTACCCCTGAGATCACTCATAAATTCAATCCCTAATAAGCTATAATAATGGGCTAAAATCCTAAGTTTGTTTTTAAATGCCTAGTTTCTTTCATCCCCATAACATCCTCCAAGATAGGCATAATTATTTCCATGGCTCTGTTAAACTGACTGTATGGGTTCCCCAACATTTATTACATCTAGGATAAATGGGTTCCACTGTTGGAAATCATTATGAGATAAAAAAATCATTTCCCTAGGGAATATTATCGATTTCAACTTGATCTATCACATTAATAACACATGCAAGTTATTAGGTGGTAATTTTTATATGATATCATATGTCATGGATGCCATGACTTCCATAGTCCATTATCCTTTGAAGAACCATGAGAGCCTTACATAAATTACCCCAAGAACAAAATTTGTGATGAATTTAATATCCTTCATGTGCAAAATTTCATATTGTAGATTAAAAAGTTAACAAAGACATTATAGCCTATGGTATACCAAGCCATGTATGGTAAAAATATGCCTAGGTTATCAAATCATATAAAGAGATCTCTCAAGAAAATAGGTGAATATTGATTCTATCTAGAGTACACCATAATTAGGATAGAGGGAACCACATTGCATCCTCTATATTTACCATGACTTGCCCCCAAAAAAGTGGAGGAGCAAGAAATTATTGCATAATTGGTAGACAGTGTAGACATTCAGCTAAGAAATGCCAAAAAAATAGGTCTACATTAGACTCCCCTCAACATTGACAACATTCAATACACAAGATGGGAGTACTTCATAATTTTGGGTAGAGTTAGAATGCACTATGTTCTAAAGATGGAGACTTTCAAGTAATGGGACCCTAGAAATAATGTTAGAGAACACTTGACTAAATACAAAATAATGGTAAAATTTCCTTATGGCCATGGTCATAGATTTGTAGGGTTAAAATTTTAATTATTGTAGCACAAAAGATCCAATATGATCCTAAAATTACCAAGGAAGATGTTAAGATAATTGACAATAAACAATGAATTCCACACCAATTCATGAGCCTCCTAAAAATAGAAATAAACATGAATTGGTATGCATGAAGAAGTTGGTACATATGGAGAAGCAAATGTTCAAGATAGATCTGGTGTTGTCCAAGTTTCCCCCACACATTCAACTGTTATTTCTTATCCTTGACATACAACTAATGTAGGTGAATCTACAAGTCTTAGTGGGGATATGGGGCTATTCTCTTTCACACCCTTGCCTCCACTTGCCATAATGCACTATGTAAGTCTTCCTTTTTTCTTATCTTAGGTTCATGTTCCTCCTTTGCCACCAACTCCTAAAACATCACAACCTACACCCTCACCCATGATTACATCCATTTCCACCTCTTTTCCACCTTATACTCTTATTGCCCCTTCATTTTCCATTCCATCCACTTCAAGGCCATCTGTTACTCCTCCTCAACCTCTAAGAACCTATCAAATGAAACCAAGAACCCATATTGTATATCCTAAGGTCACACAAGAAAAAGATAGGCCTTATAAAGACTTATTCATTAGAGGAACACCCTTGTATGACAATTTTGAGGGGGGTCCCAAGGAAGAGCAATGATAAATTAAATAAGGAGGGGACATAGTGCATGTAGGGGCACAACCCATTATAATTGAAGATGATAATGGAGAAGATGAATAGTTGTCTAAAACATACATCTAACCTAATGAGATAAAGTATTTTAAGGGAACAACAAACAAAGATGAAGAAAAATAAATTTATGTTGAAGAGATAGGGGTAGGTGGATAATCTGTAGGGTTTGAGCAAGGATAAGTTGACTAAATGGAAAATGAGTTATTATCAGGAAAATAAGGATATGCATAGGATAAAGAAGAGACTGAATAAGAAATCCCAACTCAAGGATCCTAGATAGCTACACCACTTACCTCTCCATCTCAAGCCACTCCAAAAATGACTATTGTAATAAATGTTACCCTAACTTCCTCTTAAGTTATGAGTAATCAAGTCTTACATTCGTTGGGTACTTCTTTGATTGTCACCACTACAATGGATATTTACCATTATTTACATTCTTTGAACTCATTGAATATGACATAGGCATCCATAATGCCATTTTTTCCTGCCACAACACAAGCTCCTATAATTTGGGATTTACCCTTATCTATCAAACTACTATGGGCTCCCCTAATAATGATACTACTAAGGTTATTTATACAAAAATTAAAAGTTACATGCAAAATTTACTTGATACACCAACAACTTACTCATTTTTATCCATACTAAACCATAGCCCATAGGGCCAAAGAAGCAAGTACATTTTGAAAATATAGTGGCCACTTATATTTTTGTTATACAGGCTACAAATCCAAGACTATCTACACAAGTAGGTATACCAATTGACTAGGCCACACCTAAAGACTCATCCATGGTGGCAATGAATAGATCACATGACAATACAAAATACATTGTTGATGCACAAGCCCAAAATAAGGTCACTGATTAGAGGACAGCCATTCTTTCCCATAACTACCTACACCACTCCTTCCAACCCAACTTGCTACAATTTTAATGTGTTCCCCATGGAAATATCCTTCTTTTACCCTTGTACCCACAAAGCAAGTAGAATCATATGTTAGGAAAAAATTTATAGCCATTGAGTAGCCAATGATGGTTTTTCATTTTGATAGGAAAATGAACACATTGAGAAAGGTGAAGATAAATAATGTGGCGACAGAAGGGGGAAGTGCAAAACTAGAACAAAGAGAGGACATTTCCTCTCTAATAAATAAGATAAAACTTAACCTTATGGATCAAAATGAATACAGGGAATATCTCTATAGATTTGTAGATGCCATTGGAGGGGTCCAAATTTAAATGTCTAGTAGTTACGATCAATCAAGGCAAAAACTACAATAGACAAATATTGTTCAAGCTCCTAGAGAAATTATTGATAATGTGCAAAGTGAATAAAAGAAGATGTACAACATTATTGAGGCAATAAGGTTCTTGAAGGCTAAATCTCAGTATAAATGGGGATATGTCTCCCGATTGTATAAAAAAATGAAGGATACAAGAGGCAAACTCAATTTTTTAGGACATACTATAAGGAACAAAGCCTACACCCATTTGAATTTAATAATTTTACCAAAAGTAGCATAAGCATCGAGTCATGTGGCTACCAAGAGGGATAATATGTTTGATTTAAATTGAGAGATGTGAACCCTAATGTAATAATTTAT
This sequence comes from Torreya grandis, assembly GCA_037957365.1. Taxonomy (NCBI): domain Eukaryota; kingdom Viridiplantae; phylum Streptophyta; class Pinopsida; order Cupressales; family Taxaceae; genus Torreya; species Torreya grandis. The sequence continues at coordinate 306,344 of JARHVA010007057.1, forward strand.
TAGTCAGGAAGCTAGATCCATCTCTATTTTGGAAGACATGAGAGTGGCAAGTAGAAATACTCCTCTATGGCAATTGGTTATTAGCCCATTTTTTAAGGATTGTTCAAACTTATAGCTGACAACTTTTGAGCTAAAATTGAAGGAATTGTGTATAATACTAATTAAGAGATCATGTAATTGATAAATTTTTCTAAACAGAGGGTCACTGTAACTGATACTTTGTATGTGGAAGTGAAGGCCACAATGGTTTTACACAATAAATTAATGGATAAGCTTTCGCAATTATTCCAAAGGTCTTTACTTGATTTTGAAACCATTAACATTGACTTTTAGGCTAGCCACGCCCTATATTTATAGATGGAGGCAACAAGTAATCTGTTGATGGAGTAACACCATTAATTCCTTTACAAATCACTCAGCCTCAGGCCCCAAGGCATACATTGGTAAAAACTCGAACTAGTCCTACTTATATGCCACTTCCTATTTTTGTTGTAGTGATAACAAAGACTATCTCAATTAGTTATCAAGATTCCATAACACATGTAAATATTCTAAGTACAATTACAATTCTATTTGAAACTACAATAATGACAACACAGGCTTATATTGTGCATACTCCATCTTCAAGTAGTGCCACATCATCATCATCATAATGATTTTGAGTATAGTTGCATGTCTAAATGATAGCTTAAGTCTTTTCTTAGTCAGTCTATTTCTTGTATCCAAGAGTTATTTGATTGAATACTATTTATATTGTATACATGCATATCATGCATGAATTTTGACATAATTTTTTTTAGACAATGACATTTTATAATTCACTTGAGAGATGAGGTGTCCCTATCCCAAGATTATATGTATTTTGATCCTCTTGATTTAAAAGGGATGAGAATTTTCATTGTTAAGATAAATTATAAATTCTGAGGATTGTTTTGTAATTTGTATTGATGTGTAAATATTGCTCTTCTCCAAATCTTGTATTTCATTGAAGAAGTTCCATCACTCTGGTAATATAGTTTTTGGTCTATGTATGAGTGTTTATTTCAATACAATTATTTAAATTAGCAATAAAATTTGAAATAACACAATTTAAATAATTCTATTGAAATAAACACCCATACACAAACCACATACTAAATTACCAGAGTGATGGAACTTATTCAATGAAATATAAGATTTGGAGAAGAACAATATTTGCACATCAAGACAAATTGTAGAACAATCCTAAGAATTTATTATGAATATTAGCAACCAAAATTATCCTTCTTTTAGAATCGGGAGGATACAAATATATATATACTTGGGATGGGGATGCCTCATCTCTCAAGCAAAGTCTAAAATTACATTGTCTAAAAAGAGAGTATGTCAAAATTCATGCATGGTATGCATATATACAATATAAATTATCTTCAATAAGAGAGCTCTCAGATATAGAAAATAGTTCTACTAAGAATAAAATTAAGCTATAATACAACTATACTCAAAATTATTATAGTGCTGATGTGGCACTGTCTGAAGGTGGAGTATGCATGATATAAGCTTGTGTTACAATTGATGTAGTTACAATTGGAATTGACATTGTAATTATAAGAGTTTCATGCATTATGGAAGCTTGAACTAATTGAGATGGTCTCTGTATAGAAGGGAAAGTGAAGCTGATCTACAAATTAATCCTGGTTCAGAGAAGAAAAATTACACTCACCCTTCCACTTGTTGGTACATTTAGACAATTAGGGTCATGACCAAGATAGATTTATTAGACCTAACCAATGGGTCCCTTATCATAATACTATCACTAGAGAGGGTTCTAAAGCATCTAGTCAAGCAAAACCATACAATAACCCTAGATAGGTCCTATGTTTTCTTATTCACAAGGTAAATGACAAAGTAAAGTAAAATCTAACCTAATGCTCACCAAAATTTGTGGCATAAAATGAGCGTAATAAACATAAAATTAAACATTCATATAATATCTATAATTAAGCCAATGTATAAGAAATCCTAATGCATGGAGAGAGAAGCATATAAGCTAACAAATGTAAATATATCTACTTTAACAAGGAGGAACAAAGTAAATGGATCTTTATCTTCTAAGGCATGGATTGCCATGGCAGAAAAGTTAGAGGATGGATGGACAGCAGTTAAGAAGAAGTCTAAGCCTTTGGTCCCCCCTCTAGATAAGAATCTTCGGTCGTGTAAAAAAAAACCTCAATTCAAAAGGTAAGTTCCCTTTTGCTGACTGGTTTTTTTGGGGTTGGTAAACTGGTTGTTTCACTGGTTTGTTGGTTACTGGTTCGGGAGGTTTTTCAGGTTGTTGTTCCAGTCTGTTAACTTTCCTTCCAGTGTTTTGATGGTAGTTTTATCTGGTCAGATCTGTTGGAAATAGGTCCCTGTAAAATTTGGTTTTGTTGTTTTTTACTGGTTTTAGGTTCTTTTAACCTGGTCGTGCTTACTGGCTTATCTTTCTTTTTGATGTACTGGGTTTCGGGATCCCATCAAAACCTGCTTTTACCTCAATCTAAAACAAAGTTAGGAATACTTACCTTTGAAGATGAACCTATCAAACCTCAATCCCTCCCTTGGCCAAGGTGCTTCACAAGAGGTTGTTGTGGTATGTAAGGATAACAAGGATAATTCAACTCTAGGATACACAACTTTTCTATGAATCAAAAACACTTCTCCACAAGACAAGATTTGTATCTCTAAGTGTAGTATTGAAACCCTAAGCAATTATCCTCAAGTAAAATGGTGGATAAGTAGATGCATAATATATGATGTTATTCTTCTTGTCTCTTTAAGAAATGGTGAAAAGGATGTGTATATATGGTTGAATCTAACCCTAAACCCTTTTGAAAGTTTAGCTAAAGGTGTCAGCCCAATCAACCCTATATTTTTACTTAATAAAAACAAGTTAGGTCTCAGACCGGGTCAGCCAAGGCCAACAAAGTCTCGTAACATGCTAATATAATTTAAGTAGAGGGTTGACCCATGCTGACATTATTCAGTAAATGTCAAAAAGTGTTTTTAGCTTAGATAGGGGCTACTTAAGGTGGTGAATTGCTTGGAGGAGTGTGTAATGGAGGTGTCAAATCTTAGGGAAGTGTATAGGAGAGGTTTTTGTTGATTTCAAGTAGTGGTGTAGGGGATAACAATCTTGTGAAGCACCAATAATTTACCCACCCCTTTTTTGGTGCACCCTTTAAAGCATGCACTCAGAGAGATTGAGACTCGATGGGTTATTGAAAGAGAGAAAGCATAAGTAATAGATAAAGTTCAAAAATATTATGTGTATACATATGCCCCACTCAAAGCTCATCACATGTCATGCAGGTGTATCAAGAAATGGTGCTTGGGGAAAAGAACATATCAACACACAATGTTGAAGCGAAATAATTTGAAGTAAGAAGTGAATAAAATAAATGAAAGGTCATAATTAAAAAATACACACCTTTACTTACCTTGGTGTTGTAGAAGATAAAGGAAGAGAAAGAAATGTGAAGGTGTCCAATATATGGAACATTAGGTGAACCTATAAAAATTAGCAAAAAAATGAATTTTTTGCAAAATATATATGTAATATGTGGAAAGATTCTCTACAATGTCAAGATTTTAGAACATCTTGTACTTCAAAAGAAAAGTTAGTAAAAATAAATTTATGGTCTAAAAATGGAATTTGATTGTAAATATTTGACAAGTAAATAATTTTGAATATAAATATAAATAGGGTGAAAATCAATTCATTTTTTATTTTAATATTATGAGAAAATATTATTCTGAGAGACCCATTTTGAACCTAGAGAGCAATTATAGTGAGAAGATAATAACTATGATGTGGAGGATGCCTAGTGGCCGTAGTAGGTACAACACAAGTAAGGGAAGCATTAATTTCAATTTTTTGAGAAATTTTAATTGAAATTAAGCTAAATATAGAAAATTAAATGTTAGTCAAAATGTAGACACTGAGACTAACACTAAGAAATTTTTAAGTAGAATGGGGTATTGGGTAGGAAAAGATCAAACCAATAAATGCCTAAGGCATTTATCGTAAATAGTCAAAAAGTTGTAAACGAAGAACAAAGTTGGCCCTATTGACTTAGTTTACAAGGCAAGAGAAATCTAGGGGGCGACTGCATAGCAGTGGGCCAATGTAGTATCGCTAGAGATGGTTGACTGCATAGTAGTGGCCTGATCCATTTAAAAATAGGGAAATAGTTGACATAGTACCTTTTGGCTAATGCAGTTTGTACTATGTGGTTGATATAGTTTGTTGGATGAGGTTGAATATGTAGCAGAAGGCCAATGTAGTATGCAAAAAAAGAAAAGTGGTCAATTAGTATCAAACATGCTGATAACATCTAGAAGAATAGGCTGACTATGTAACAGAAGGTTGATGTAGTATGGTAAGAATGTGACTGGGCTGGTTTAGTAAATAGGCTAATTGTGTATAAAAATGGGGGACATAGAAAAATAAATAAAAAAAGTTGATGAAGTAGTTAATTTTTAGTTTTTGAGAATATTTAAGAATGTATTTTATTATTATGACATCGAGATCTAAGACATTCTCTATTGTTTGATATTTTATAGAGACAATGGAAATTTTGGCACCTAGTCGATACATCCTAGCTACCAGATTTATTGGAGTGTTTGTTAGACGTGGATAGAGATTATTTGGTTGCCTTAGGTTTTAGAGGCATCAGGATTATGAGATGAGCATCAGAGAAATGAGACATATCCCATTGAGTGTTGATCTTATTGTCCTGTTCTTAAGAGCATGGAAATGATTAACCAACACTTTTTGATGGGAAGTGGAAGGGGATATTATAGAGGTGGAGATCACCTTGGAGGATGTCCATGCATTGATTGGAATTCTTATTGATGGGATGTTAGTGATATGTGATACACTAGAGTCAGAGAATGAGAGAAGAGACTTAGCCCAGTGGGTGACATGCTCAGATAGTATCTATCCTAGTCTATGTCTTATCTTATTTGATGTTTATATCATTATCATTTTGGATATCCGTAAGGTTGTGATAAGGCTTATGAAAACACAAGTGTTGTGTCACAAGTCAAATGGCAAATTAATGATATATGTGCATAGCCATATGTCAATCTATCCTGGATCAGGGTGCCTTGTATGATCTTGGTTCTATCATTTGGGTCATATTGTCATCAAATTGTGCACCCTAGGACATTCTATGAAGCTCCCTCAATTTGATGCAACATTGAATCATCTCTCAAGTTTGTGGGAAATCGTAGGAGAGATGAATATTTAGGATTGAAAGGGATAGCTCCCTGAATTCTTCTCTAAGTGTCTATCACCTAACCTAATGCTTGCTTATGAAAAGAGTTAAGAATTTGCATAAAATGAAAACTATACTAGATAGGTGATCCACCAAGATATATCCCACAAACTATCATAATTTTGCTAAGCAACAATGCTTTCTAAGACCAATTCTATGCATTAAAGGATCCTAACATAATATTTCAATGTGGAGGTAGTATACTTGAGATAATCAACAAGATACTTGACCTAGGGGTAGGTTACACACCATAGAGACAATTGCATACTTGTAAGATATCTTAGTACATTCAACACACTTCACATGACCTATTAACATCAAAAATCTTGCTTAAACATGAAGGATAAAGGGAGTAAGGATGATACTATCACTTAGCTCCACTATACATCACTCACACACTTAGACAAAAAGTTCACAAACTCAGAATTGGACTTGTATTTAATGTTCAAAGACAAAGTGTAATGTCATGTTAGCAAGGCTTCGCCATACCAAATGTGTATATCTCTACAATAGCCCAAATGGATTCATTTATAGAATTTGGAAGAAGAGAGAGAGGAGATAAGTTGAAGAGGCATAAGGACAAGTGTCCAAAGGTGAAAATTAGTTACAATTCATGTGGATGAGATATAAAAAGAGTTATGAAGTTGATTTACACATCATTGTATTCCCAAATAAGCCTCTTATCCAAATGTGGCGTAACAATCTTCTTGATCATTCTTTCTTGTGCAATTTCCTTCATGATAAACTGCCTTCTAAGCAAGTTAGGACAAGTGTCTTGTGTATGTTGATGAGAGGGAGTTATAAAAGTGATTCTACCTAAATTTGGAGTTTTATTCATCATGAAATTCTCTTACACAAATCTATCATCACCTATCATCAAGATCACTCTCCAATAGGAATTCTTGACACTTGGCATAAGAATATTTACATCCTTCTTAATTGATCCATTCCATGGGTCTTGTGACACATGTTGGGACACCTCATATGCTTGGATTCATCAAAAACATCATAAAATGGCACCAAACTTGAGTTTCCACCTTGTCCACTATGTCATTCTAGATGCTAGTTTAGATAAGATGAATAGAGAGAGCTGGTAGAGGAATTTGTGAGTATTTTTAAGGTCTAAAAATGGAATGGAGGGTTTCCTCATGTCTCAAGCTACTTCCCAAAGTGCCTGGCATCTCATGGTCATCTTCAGGACCTATAAAACATAAGAAAATGTCAAGAAAACTTGCTTTATACTCCACCTATATGGATTCCATACAATCTAATTACATTGATTATACCTTGATGGAGTTATAAATAACTTCTCTTTTATCCTCAAGGTCAAATTCATTCATTTGAATGTACTTTGAGCCTCATTTCTCCAATCGATTCCTTATGGAGGGTTTGCAAGGGTTTGGAAGTGATTTTCATTCTTAGCATTCATTCATATCCATGACACATTGGAGTTATAATAAAATGACACTTATGGATCATCAAGGACCTCCTTAAACTTTTTTTAATGCTCAAGGTCCCATGCAAATCTTGGTGGAAGTTTTAAGCATTTGAATTTGACATTCGAGCTCATTTCTTGCTTCCTGGTGGGGTCTGAATGCTTCCTGAGCCATAAATGTATTCTTGAAGATTTTATTTAAAAAATAAGGGTTATAACATCTTTTTATATACCCTAATAACTTCCTCCAACCATTATAATGGATTTTCAAAAGCTTGAGATGGAAATTGACCCCTATTTGGTTTTAGGCTTAGACCTTGCCAATAGGTCTGCCTACATATTTGAGATCCTCTTAACCTTCCAATGATTATATTTGAAATTTTATGGCTTGAACACACCCAAAATACCTCTTTAAACATGTATTTATCACTTGGAAAGCATATATTGGGTTGAAAATGCATATGACCTCCAATTTGGCTTCTAGCCCTAAGGCTTTCCTTCACACTTGACTGTAACCCTTATTGTGTAGGGTGCCCTATTTAGTTTCAAGCCTTATATTAAGTTTATTAGGTTCCTTCAAGTTTCCATTAGATTATCTAACCTTTATTTTATCTTTCTTTGCTTTTATATCATCAATTCATCACTTTTCACCAAAATAGTCAGTCTTGTGCATGAAGGGAATACCCCTACTCTAAGATAGAAAAATGAGTATTAGGCCTATTTTTTAATGAAATTGAGTATTTTAAAATATCCAAAAGGTCCTAATGACCAAATTTATCAAAGGGTGTTGTTCAATTCCATGTTTAAGGGGTCTAACCATCCCAATTTCTTCAAAAAGGGGTAAAACCCATTTTTTTGCATGTTCCTGACCAAACCTCCTTATGAATGATCCTTATTCACTCCTTTGATGCATAAAAGTTGTTTATGTATGTTCATAACCCGTATTTTATGATAATTTATCCTAAGGATCCACTCAAAACATCTCTCCTAAGTGGAATCTCATATTCACCTCTTGAAACAAGGCTTTCCCTACCTTGCATGTATGGACTGAGTCCATTTTGCTATGAGAAAAGGATCTTGGATGGCTTCAATATGTCTTGGACATATCATTTCCTTAATTTTATCATGATTAATCCAACTTATAGTATTTTAAACTATCCTTTGCTTTCTAATGCACCAAACTCTCACATGTTCCTCTCTTGCTTATGACCATGTCTAACTATGACAGTGAACATGGTATCTCCTTTTAGGCACCTTTCTTTGGAGGTTTTGACCAAGGTTTAAACACATTACATAGTAATTTTTAACCCATATCCTTATGCCAATGTGAGCCCATATGTCAAATCTAGCATCTTGGCCTTTTAGGCCTTCCAATTGCTCATTGTTCTCTTGGACTGAGACAGTCCCAAGACCCTGCCTTTAGATGAGTTTAGGGTTGAGAATGGCATGAATTTGGTCCTTATTTATGCTTTGAAAACTCCTTTAGATTCCCCAAATCATTGGATTTTTAATTTCCACATATTTCACCCCTAAAGTGCTTCAAGACTTCTCCAAATTCCATAATCTCACTTCACTATTGTTCGAGTTGTAGGTGATTATCCCTTCCTTCATTTTAGGCTTGTAGGTTGTTTTGTAGGTCAAGAATGGACTTGTTCATGGTGGCATTGATGGTATGAATGTATTTTATTACATTCAAAACATAAACTTTCCTTCACCTCATTCATGATAATGCTTATTTTACAAACCTTGACCTTTCTGCTTGTAGGTGGCTCCTCACAGTACTGTGTACGGATAGAGAAGTATGCATTACGAGTTTAAGACATTGGATTTCTTCTTCTCTCATGGCCTCTTATCATGCAAGCATCATTTGAACCATTAACATCATTCAAATTGATAACATAATCTAATATCATCAAAATGGGATGCAAATTTAACTTTTTGATCAATAACTTGTAGTTAACATTGCCTTGCTTTAGTGGTTTTTAGCCATCTTTAGGATTTGTAACATCCAATCTCCATTCACCCTTTGCTTCTAAAAATTGGCACAATTATTATAGGTGAATAGGGATCCCAAGTTTTCTAACTTGAAAGCTTAGATCACCTATCAAGTGAATTTTATGAGGTCCTAAAAAACCTTCAAGGCCTCTGTTTGCCATTTTTAGGGACAGGGGACCCAATATGACCTAATCACAGTCCAACCCTCTATTTGATGCTTTGACACTTTCCTTGTCAAACTAGGATGATCAATAGGTCTGTCTAGGCCTTTCCATAGAAAGGACTCTTAAATTGGATTGACCAATCTATTGGAACACCTCTAGAAGGCATACCTATGGCATCAACTATAGATGGTCATTCTTTCTATACAGGCAGAAATGAGCTCATTCTCTAAGTATGGAAATTTATAGCACCTTCATGCCTCCATCAAACATTTTAATGTACACTAGTGGCCCCAAGAGGTTAATAACCATGTCAAACCTTTAAAATTGCATTTGCGATGTCATCATGCTCATGTAGGTGGAGTTTCTTGACTGTGATATACAAGGAAGTCATGAAATGACAAGAATCATGTAATGAATACTTTCAAAACACCTCAAGAGCAATTTTCAACACTTAAATGCCCAAAATATACCAATATAACTTTAAAAACAACATCAAAACATCATATCCAATGTGAAGTAAACATTTTCAAAGCAATTGAGATGACTGTGAATGCAAATTAGACATTTTGCAAGCCCAAAAGAGGCTTCCTCACACAATTTAACTCTCAAAAATAAAAATAAGAATGGAAACATCTTGAAAATAATTTGGAGACACTTTTAACGCACAAATACATCAATCCAAAACAAGAAACTCTAAGACAAGCTCAAACAGTGACCCCCTCATGGTTGAACATGCATAAAAAGCTGCCTAAGATCAAACTGATGGTTCATAAATGAGGATGCACCAAATTTCAAGTTATTATTATGAAAATTAATTCACTTAGATTAATATCCACCCCCAGAGGATCTCCTCCTAATTCCACCTGTACGGTCCATACCAAGTGCATGAAGTTGCTCCTTCTTTGCTTGCCAAGTGAAAATGGAGGAAAACAAGTTAAAAATTAAAATTTTTGCATTATTATTGAAAAAATGTATTTAAATTGATGATGGGAGGTTAAGAGTTACTTTTCCCATGTTTTTAGCTAATAGTGGACCTAAAAAGTTTGTACAAGTGCCCAAAAACTCCTATTTTTAAGGGAAAACTACCATCCACTGAACATAAATACTTATTTCCTAAAAAATAACTATTATTTACATGATAGTGACATGATCCATGTTGAAAATCACCTTGGTTTCAATTTTTATTGCATGAAAATCTGTATATGTCATTAATTGAGCTAAAAATGTGGCCAAATGACCCTTTTTTGCATATAAAACAAGATGAAAGATAAATTAGTGGCTTATAAACACCTTAAAACATGTTAAATTCCATCTTATAACATTTTAAACACAATTTTATTCTTTGACCATCTTTGACCAAGGTTGACCAATTTTTAATTTGGTTGACTAGGCTAGTACCAGGAGAATGGACTTCAACAACGACTAGTGAAAGGATGAGTAAGATAATAGACCAGCACAACACCATATAATACATTTGGAAACCTTCTTAAAAGTTTAAAAATATTATGGGTTGACCCAAATTTGACTTGGGGTCAAATTTGGTCAACAGATCCATCTCATGCATGATATGTATTAGATGTTGACCAAAGGGTAGAAGGTGATGGGCCCCATCATTCTATTGAGTACATGGATCTATGAGAGATTCTCTATGTATCAATTAGTTGGCTTACCCCATTAGTTGATGATAGGTTACCTCAGGTTGTCAGGTGTAAGTAGGACCATGTATCGTGGTCCATGCCCCATGTTCTATCTTTGCAGACTGTCACATGAGGATAGATAATGTGGTAGTTGTACACTCACATTATTTCTATATGGCTAAGTTGGGATATTGTTTCTATTATTTTAGAATGTATGTATATCATAGGCCACTATACTTTTTGGTTGGATCCTCATTTAGTGGCTTGTGTACCTAGATAGTTGGGTTTACCACATCCAGTGGCCCCTCTAGTAGTGCCTACTTATTGGGTACTACATGCTAGAGAACTAAGAGGGAGAGGAGGTATGGGGTTGTTGGTTGAGATACCTATGATTAGGCCTTAGCGAGAAAGACCATGGGTTTGTCAAGCATGATAGAAGGAGGTAATGATTCCTAGAGGAGATGATGCCATGGATGTGGATGTCAGAGATGTGGGAAAACATTAAGGACCATAGTAGAGGCAACAACAACTATCATGATCTCATCAGAGATGGAGACACAGTCGATGAGAGGATACACATATATTGGATATCACATAGGGGGGTCTTATAGAAGTTGTGGGACATAGTTGGTCTATAGAAAGGCCACTAAAAAGGGGTCATGATGGGCTTGGGTGATGACTCTCAGTTTTGTACTGGTGTAGAGGCAATTGATAGAGGATGTGCTCAATGAACGAGCAAATGGGGAGACCATGGTCAACAATACTAGCACTAGTGAGAAATGTTTTGATTTAATTTAATTTTTTGATATAGAACACTAGTTGTATCATTATTTATGATAGATAGATGATTTGAGGCATATATATATATATATATATATATATATATATATATATATATATATATATATATATATATATATATATATATATAATGAGATTTGATGTGTATTTGGTTTCTAGTTTTGTAGATACTTCTATTACAAAGGAGATCAGATGGGGAGACCTAATTGTGGTTGTGTACCATGGTATTTTGTATGGGGTGTTATCACATTATGACCCTACCACTTTGGTTTATCATGTGGTTCCATCTTCCCCAACTCGTGTTAGTTGATTTAGACTAGTGGGAGAGGTTGCAAGATAATTATAGGCATAAGGTGGTGGTTTATAACCACATGTAATGTAAGTGCTGGAGAGGCTCAAGCTTGCCATGCTTTAGTATAAGAGCGAACCATGCACATGGAAACTATGATACAACTAGGATAGGTATAGGCCTAGGTATCCAACCTATAGGGTTAGGTTTTTGGCTTGATATCTCAGACTTCTTCTTTACATTGCACCATTCAGAGGGGTCAGTCACAAACATCGATAGGTACCATGACTAGGCTACATGATAGATAGGATGGAGCACAACCTTAGAGTTGTAGCTATTGTATTTTGTACTTGTATTGTATCAAACTCATGATATGTATATTGATATGTGTGCTTCATTGATTTATGATTTGTACTTGCATTTTTATGTGGATGGATGGACATATTTCCTTTCTAGCACATGTATTTTACTTTTGCTGTATATGTTATGGGAAGTATGTGATGTATATTTTGTTTTCTAGTATTATGTGATACACATGCATGGGTAAAAAAATAAAAGGCAAAAATGATTTGGAAAGGTATAAATAATCACAACCAATTTAAAATACACTATATCATGATGGGAAATGTGTAAAAATAAAAAAATGAATAAGTATAATAAACCAAAATGGTAAATAGGGTAACAAATGTTTTCAAACCATGTAATAAAATTCGCACCAAGTTAAAACAAAATAAAAATCATATTATATCACATTGGGTAGTATGAAAATTTGTAATAAAATGGAATATAAATGAAAATCAATGGTATAAAAATAAACAAACAATAAAGTTAATCAATCATATTAAATCAAGTTGGGAAGTATGAAAAGAAAAACAAAATGTAAGTGAAAATCAAATTAATCATACTAAATTAATTTGGAAAGTATGAGAAATTTAATAAAATAGTTATAAACATACATGCAATAAAAAAATAAGAAGATAAAAGTGAAGTGATTATGAAGTAAGCATAAAACATACTAAATCAATATGGGAAGTATGTCAATGACGTGTAAATCATAATCTAAAACAAATTATCTCAAATTTGAAGCACGTAATTTTATTGTGACTTGGTTAAGGTATGAACTTGGTATTGGAATATTTTGTGAGGAGGGCCTAGTCCTATCCATGATCTTACATTGTAAATCACAAGGGGAACACCAATGAGGTGAATGGTAATAATGGTAAAAATAAGAAAATGTTTTATTATTGTAATTTGTGAGGAGAGTTTGGTCCTATCCATGGTCTTACACTGTAACTCATAAAGGGAAACACCATAGAGAATGATTGGTTAAAAAAATAATATTTCTCAAGTGGAAATATTAGGATTGTTGTAATGAAAGAAGGAATGTAAAATTCATGACATAGGCATCTATGATAAGACCGTAGTAAACATGAGGTATACTAGGTACAAAGGAGAGACACTAAGAGTCTAGTGACCATAAAAATACATAGGATACCTACTCACAATAAGCACAAATCTATATAGGCAAATACATGAGATACTAAGATCAACTCATGAAATTTATATGAACAAGAAAGGTAAAATGGACCTACCTTCTCACAACATGTTCCCCATTCCTCAGGACCTCTTACAGAGCCATCAGTCTACTACAAAGATTAGATAATTATGTGAAAAAGTAGGTAGCACTTATATATATATATTTTAATTATCCTATCCCAATCTACTGGCCTAATGCACTCCAATGGACCTTAGTTCTATCATGAGGACAATTGTGAATTTTGAGATTCAATTAGGAATAGGAGATGTGTTATGAATCACGTCTTTGGTGTGATTAGACTTTTGAATCTGTATATTTCCTTTTGATCATTGCCTTTTATTTTAAATGATTTGGATTTTAACTTTTGATGAATTTTTATATTCCTCCTCCATATGGATTTGTAATAACCAACATGAGTGATAGAAGTGATACACATGAATGAGATTTAGACTTTGATTTAAAGGAGGCTAAGTAACCATAGATATGACCAACTAAACACTTAGACTGACCTATGAACCAGTACGTAATCTCAAGTTTCAACCATATGTATGCTTAGTATGTGAAATGAAAATAAAGGAAGAAAGGAGATACAAATTAAATCGATATATGGTAGTAGTAACATCAGAAGACTCATTTTATAATTGATCATATGGTAGAGATACAATACTAAGGGAATCAAGGTTGGATAACCAAGTCACAATAATAATTATCTAATTTTTGAGTGAGATGAGATAACAAACAATCATTGTAAAATAAAAAGAATCCATGAAAGAAGTGAACTCAAAATCATAACTGTGCATTCATGAAAAGAATGATAAGAAGCAATAATAAAAGGTGAAATTAATTTAAACCATATAAAACAGATAAGCATAATATAATGATCCATGTAAAATAGATAAATGAAATTAAATTTGACACATAGTTAAGTATATAAGAGATATAAAAATGGATAACAAATCCAATCCAAATGATAACATAGAACAATGTGAAACAACATCATGCCATGTTCACAAATAATGATATATTTGACCACAAATATTATCCATAACATCAAAAACATCTCTATGAAGTTGAATTCTCACGAAAACCAGAGTCTCATCAATCTTCACAAAAAGTTATGCAAAGACTTCCTTTCATATCTTTGCAACTAAAAATATAGTTGTAGCTGACAAAGAGTAATGCTCATATGGGATCTCATTCATAGGATACTCAAAGAGATGAATGGATGTCTTGATGGGAATAGTATTTGTAGGGTGAGAAGGAAATGCAACCTATGCAGAAGGAGAAGCCTTCTTGTGTGTGCGACCTGTATAAAAAGGAATGACTAGTGCGAGTGTCAAATGTGGGAAGTCATGAAGATGCTATTGGAGAATGCAGCAATGATCTATAGGTTCAAGTAACGTGGCTAGCATCTCTAGAGGAAATAGACTATAAGGGTATGGTATCTAACAAAGCGATAAGGTCATGTCATGGCATGATCTATGAGAATAATCCTAAGGATATATGCTATGATTTAAGTCATACCATGTGAGCTCTCCATCTCTAACCTGTAATAAATAGTAAAAAGACTAGTATTAGGTACTATAAAACAAGGAATGCTAAAAGATAAATGAAAATATTTAATAAAATAAGACCAATATCAAATAACTTTCTCATTTACAGCTTGGATAAATCCTACTAAAAATGGGTCATCTAAAACATATCCATAATCATAGTTAGGTGTATACAAATTGATGTTACATGTAAGAATGACTTTATCATAAGAGGACGCATGATGGATATAATGTCTTATCTTGGTTAAGATAACATGTGTGTCATCAAAAGGTGGTTGACAAGATCAAAGTTGTAAAGGAGGAAGTTTGGTTATGATGTGAGGGGAAAGACTAGACGTTTTGATCTTGAGGCTTATCTCAACTGAGTCATCATCATTGGAATCTAAGAGGTTAGGTGAAATGTTACTAATTAATTTGGGGTGACCATTATAACCTTGAGTGGGATTGACTGGATAGTTAAAGAGGTGGGATTACTGAAATGGGATACTAGGCAAAGGTTCAAGGGTAGAAAATTTAAAGACACCATGCTATTGAAATTATTTGAAATTCCACGTGTCTCTTTGAATCTTGTAAATGGCTTCATTATGGGGGAATTTGATGCACTATCATGTGGATGAGGTAACTGCTCTCATACGATGAGTCTAATGTTGACCAAGTAAGATGTTTTAAGATAGTGGAAAGTTAAAGATCATTAATTTCACATGGGAAGTAATGGGAGGAATGGTAATGAGAATCCAAACACAACCTAGAGGACGTATTTGCCTCATATTGTGTCTTTGACATGTGTTACATGTAGATTTGAGGTTGCATTCTCAATATCTAAGTATCTTAATAAATTCAAGGGAGTCAACATAAGTTCCTAAACCTTCATAAACTAAGGCACGCTTAATTTGGATATCACCAATTTGGATGCTAATGAATAGAGGAGGATCATCTGCATGAAGTAGTATCTCATCGAGAATCATGGAAGTGATAGGTAACTTAAGTGAATAAGAAGTGTCCACTATTTCATCAATATAGATAGACATCCCTTCACATTGTTGAAGTATACTATCTTTGGATCGAGATAAGGTAGCTTCATACCCTACCAGAGGAGGTCGAGGGATGCTCATTTTGAACAATAATTTCATTAGACAATTTCTATGATGGGGAAAAGTTCTCATTAACTCTAAGAAAGTTATTTGAGATGAGAGATAAGAAAGTTTTTCAATGGGATCCCATTCATCATAACCCATGGTAGGATTGTTAGATATAGGTGCATAGTGTTGTAATATATCTTTTGAAGAAGGGTTATAGGTGCAATTGAACTTGTGTTGATAGGGTATCATTGTTTTAGATTGATTTAAAATGGGTTGAGTTACTTTAGGTGATGGGATGGTTGGGTAAAATAAATACTATTGGAATTTTGGGGTATGTTGTCTTATTATGTGGATGTTGGGGAAAGAGAGGTTTAATGAAGTTGTATTGTTGATAGTGGTGATTGAATGGTTATAATTTCTTCTTATCCTAATTCTATTAGATGGGATGGGGAAGTGTCTTAAATGACATAGAAAGATTGAGAGTTGTGATGTGTAGGTGTTGGATTTGAATCAATAAAGGTAACTACTCTTCTCATGTTAGTCATATTAACCATGTTTTCTTCATTGGTAGAGAGGTCTATAAGACTTTCAACATTATTTGTAGAAGGAGTAGGTTTTTTAATGTTATCTTGGTGGTTAGGAAGAGGATATTTATAGATATCAAGATAAGCATTAGCTTGGTTTTTATTTTGAGTTTCATGAGCTTTAAAATCTATGTCATATGCTTGTTGATGCTTTTGAATAAGGGTTTCATGATCAAAATTAGGACCAAAGAGAAAATCCATAGCAAGATTGTGTAATTGTATACAAGTCTCATGAGAGTGGACCCAACTTGCATGAAACCAAAAAAAAATTATTTGGATCATACCATGATTTCATAGGACAAGTGTAGTCAAAATCTCATGCTAGAGATCTTGGAAGACATTTTGAAGTTCTGTTAGGGATAGTGGTTTGTGTATATTAGTGTGGTTGGGTTGAGAAAATGTGGGATGAGTGTTGTTTGTAGGGAAGCATGCTCCATGATGTTATTTGGAGCAATTGCTTAGATGGTATGAATAGTGTTGTAGGTGTCGATAACATCATAATTGGTTGCATGATGGTTTTTATTTTTAATGAGAATACGAGTGTCTGTTGTAGGAAGATATGGTTTGAATTGATGCATGCAGAAATCTTGTCATTTAGCCAAGTCAAAAGCTTCTTCCAATGTTTTTAGAGAGAGAGTCCTAACTCTGTTGGGTGAATATTTTGTCGACCAGCTAACTGGTGAGCAAAATAGTTCCTATCACCACAGCATAGGGAGATTGGTCATCCTGGTGTGCAGGTTTACTGCATCAACAGGGGACAAATCTCTCCTCTCATCAAGGGGAGGTTCCCTATTAAATATATGGAGGCTATATACTATATAAATATAAGCTAAAAATAACACTCAGGGGTAGGATAAACCATCCATCTCTCTTTTTCCAGAGACAATGCTCATAGATCAAAGGAGACATCTTGGGTGATTGGTGAAGATACTTCTCTTCTTTCAAAAGTAACATTCAGCCAAGAGCCAGATCCCTTCCTGGATAGTAGAAATCTTGGTGAAATGACAGAAGGCACTTCTCTTCTTTCAGAAGTGCTTGTTCTTGTAAACAACAAGAATCTTTCTAGTAAGTAATTGTTAACAAAAGGTACAGAGTAACTAGTAGCCTGAGATGTAGCGCAAAGTCTCCACCTCGACTGCCCAAGAGTGAAATATGAAGAACAATGGGGGCGCAAAGTCATCCCAAGGTCCTTTACACAGAAATAGAAAACAAACACACACTGAAAACAACTATGTCAGCACAAAGTCTGAAAGTAGCTAGCTTCAGGACACCTTCCTTATCACTTCCACTAGCTCTGCTTGTTAAATTAAATAAACAAGAACACATTCAGAAGACAGACATAAGAACAATCTCTTAAAATGATACAAGCTATACATCACAAAGTCTGTGAATCACTTGCTTTCTCATTCAGATAAAATAATATGAAATACAATCTGAGCTCAAAGTCTCTATATTCGCCTTTTAATTTGGGTAGAGTTTTGCTTCTGTGATCCATAAGATCTTCTCTTCATCAAATGAGAGATTACATTATATAGAGTCCAAGAGATACTTGGCACTATTTCCCATGGAGCGACCCATGCTACGTAATCAATGCCTTGGATGCATTCTTGGTTCTGTCAGGAAGGGCCATGCTGAAGCAAGGCGGCTACCTTAACTATGGCATGTTGGTTCATCTCCTTTGTCTACTCCTGAGCCTGAATTACTCATTCCATCACTTGTTAGCCATGCAACTTTCTACTCCATATTTATGCTAAAGGGGACAAACAGGCTGTGCTTTCAATGTTTACAGGCCCCAAATATCTACCCAGTGAACTGCTTCACCTACTAGAATTAACTCCCACTGAGACTTCCCTTTTTGTTTCTTCTTTCTTTTGGCCCTGGTCTTAGGGTATTTGAATGCATTGGGTCCATGTTTTAAGCTTGGAAGGATCAATCAAACACTTTATTGCAGCAATTTTAACGTTTGCGGGCCCATCATTCTTCTTAGCAACTCTCTCGTGTCTTTCTCGCTTGCTATGGCCATTTCCCATTGTGACGCAAGTGAGGACACATGGCGGAATCCACACCTTTGAAATAGGTTTATCGGAATAAGATTTGAAACTTGTTAGAGACTCGAAAGCGCGGTTGCAGACACTTGGCAACTTCTGTTGCACTAGGACGGGACACATGGTGAGTTCTACGCTTTGAAGCTTCATTTGAAACTGTCTCAATATGTGACACTTGGCAGCATCTACTATAGACCCTTCCTAAAGGGAACTTGCCCTTCAAGGTTTTGAAATGGGTCCGATTCTAAGTGTCGAGTGTTCCCCCACAAGGGTACCTACCCTTCGGGATCCTCTAGGATGACCTTCAAACTTTCATTCTTCGACGGGCTGTTGTCCCATTATTTCCTTTAGACAAAAAGTCTAAAGGAATTCCTTCAAACAATTTTTCTAAAGGAGACCTTTCTTTTGTTTTGTGTTTGCACATTTGAGAGTGCTCTGTCTTTGACACGTGGCTCCTTCTGCTACTTTAAACAAGTGACATGTGGCATCTTCCACCAGAACAAGCGAGGACATGTGGAAGCATCCACCTAATTCATAGGAGCTCTTAGAAACCTTCAAGATTCTCATGGGAAATGACACGTGGCGGCTTCTGCCAAACTCTGGAAACACATTCAGAAATAGTTGGGACCCACTTTTAGCAATCTCACGGATGATGACACTTGTCAGCTTCTGATAAGCTTTAAAAGGGACACACAATAGTACTAGATGCTCTTAGAAACAAAGTATATTGTGTCTCAATAGATGACACTTGCAGGCTTCTACTCATCATTTTATTTTGCACGCTCCTTTCCTTGACTAAGGCTACCTTTGAACCTTTGAACCCGTGAACTCGTTGAACCTAAGAAGCGGTTCAAGGTTCAATGGTTCGGTCGGTTCATTCTTTTGATTTGGCTGAGTCTCTTTGATATATTTGAACCAAGCGCATTGAACCATTTGAACATTGAACTCAACGATGAACCAAAATGGTTCAAGGTTCAACGATTCAATGGTTCAAGCCTTTGAAACTCGCTAAGTGCTTAGAGCCGTGGAACTTTGAAATGGTTGAACTTTGAATCTTGAAAAATGTGCTTAGATCTTGGTGATGACATTGAACCTTTGAACCCATTGAACCCATTGAACCAAAATGGTTCAAAGTTCAATGGATCAATGGTTCAATTCTTGCTTAGATGCTTGTCGATGGACATTTTTGATCGAACCAAGGTGCTGAACCAGTCCCAAAAATGCCTAAGTGCTGGAAACTTGCCCTCTTTTGATTGAACTCGCCCAAAGAAGCCATTAAACTTGATGAACCTTCTAGTCCCTTTACTAAAAAATCTTGAAAATGAGGAATTTGAAAGCTCATAACAATTTTCGAGAAGGGACGAGATTATTTTGGTCTGTTAAACCAAAATAGTTCACATGTTGTCCCAGAAATGAGAAAGCTATTTTTGAGGATAATAGCTGGCTCCAGTTGGGGAACTTCCATCAGATGAAAACTCAGAACATTTGAGGGGAGTAGAAACCAAAATCTTCAGTGCCTTAAAGTATGCCATTGGGCTACGGAGTCATGCTACCCAAAAAGAAAGGGTCCAAAAGAAACAAACAAATAACACAAAGCAGAAATAGAAAACTATACAAATATACATATGTACAGGTGAACTTATCTGATACTTTAAGAATTGAAGTACTTTATATGCTGCTCATTGTGAGAGAAAGAAAAGGGGATGCCATCCTGATAAACTAGCAGGAAACCATTTTGTCCCCAGAAACGGTGACGGGCGAATGAAACTCTCCACCAGGAAACCAATTTTTTGTGTCTTTCTCTTGGCTCTTTCTTCTTCTTACCCCATGGTAGGATGTGGTCTTCAAACTGAAAACCATAACTCCTTACTCTCTTGGAAAAGAGTTCCTTTTGCTGACTTTGGAGTACATCAGTATGATCCACCACCATAGCTTGTTGTTCTACTGGTCCAGTCCAGCACATGCTTTGATTGTCAGCATCAAACTTCTGACAAACCATCATCTCAACATCTCCTTTGGTGTGAAGGAGTTTGATATCTTCATCCTGAGAAGTCTTCAATCTGAGTAATAGAGATTCACATACAGCTGTGTTGTTGGTGTTGCTAAACTACAACTTGCATGAAGGAAAAATATCTCTTTGAGAAGATATCAACACAGTCCCAGCTCCAGTAGTAGTGGAAGAATTACTGCCATCAGATTCTAGGATCCAAGCATCATCAAAAGCTGATCTTCTATCATATTTCTCTTCATTAGAGATGGAATATCCTTCTTGATTTGTACTGCACCCTACCAATTCTTTTGATGTCTTGTTTGGATCAATTCCTGGATTGCTAGCTACAGAACTTTCATCAACTGAGACATGAGCATCCTCTGTGGTCAATAAGTAATTACCCCTACTTGACAGCTCAAACAGAATTTGAGCTACAGGGGCCGACGTTTGGGTGACCACAAATTTTGCCTCAGACAGGTCCATACTTAGTTCTCCACCAATGTCTAACTGCTCAAGATTGGCTTGCAGGAATTCAAATTTAGTCATTTGAATTTTGGATTTCTTGACATGATCAATTATGTTAGATGAATGAAATGGACTAGGAAGAGAGGATGGGAGTTCATCCTTTTGGTTTTCGGGAGGGGGAGGACTAGCCTACAAATTTGAAGTTGAAGGTGCAGAAATGTTTGGGGTACTTACTTTTTTGGCAATCACTGGGTCCTTTGACTGAAAAGGAAGAGGGGTTATCTACTTAGCAATTGAAATTGCTGGTTAGGGTCGCTCCTCTATCTTTTCTTTATTGGCCTGCTGGGCCAATTGATTCTTGGACCGGGTGAATACTACATATGATCCTTCGACTGGTTCATCTTCACTTTTGGGTTCATCCTGGTAATTTAGGAAACCAATGTGGGAGTCACCAGTTGATTCTTCTTGATCCTCCATGAAGAGATCAGCATCATTTTATTACTCAAACTCAGGTTGGAAAGAGAAAGCATGTTCTATTTCTAGATATCCAATTGTTGAGCTTGTTGGAGGTGCTTCAAGGGCAAGGTTCCTCTGTGGGGGAGGAAGACGATTTGGTTGCCCTTGACCTCTGGTAGCGTTGCCTTGATATGGTTGATTGGGGAATGTCCTCCTTGGTACATTTCTTTATGAAGGAGCAGAAGATATACCTTGTGCCATTTGCCTTTTCAAGGCTTGACACCTTTTGTACCATTTGATCAGTGGTGGCTGTAGATGAATTCTCAGAAGATGAAGAAGATTTAGCTCTATTTGGGTTTCTCCTTGTCTTTTCTGAAAACATAAGGTCATCTTCTACCTCAGTAGCCAAGTCCTGAGTAATAGCCAGGTCTATGTGGCCAACACACGTTAATAGAAAACTCACTTCAGGTAGCTGCAAGTTGATGAAGAAGCATTTGAGGTTTTCACATGTTGGCTGAGCAATTGTAGGAATCCTATTTCTCAGCTTGTCAAACTTGGCAATGAAATCCCTCATAGGCTCATGAGGCTCTTTTTTCATCTATGTGAGCTAGGCCAGTAAGGCATGGGCATCCTCTATGGGCTTGAACCTTGCTTCGAACATGGCTTTTAGGGTATTCCGGTCTGTCACTGATCAAGCCTGTATATGGTAGAACCACTCTGTAATAGCACCTTGTAGGGTCTCCACAAAAAGCCTGACTGCCACGTCTTCAAATTCCACCCCTATCACACCACAGGCTATGTTGAAGGCTGCAATGTGTTCATTAGGGTGAACTCTCCCATCTCCAAAGAATTTGGGGAAGTTCTTTCTTGAGCTGCGTGGAAGTTCATGCAGAGGTGGAGTCAAGTTGAGTGGGCCAAATGAGTTACCCCAGGGGCCTTGAACTGCCATGATTTAATTATGAAAAATAGGGATAACAAATCTAGGTGGAGTGGCCAGATTGTAGAATAAAAATGGGAAAGAATTGGTCCTACATCAACTTGAAGCTTGAGGCTTCAAACTGCACATTCTTTCTCAGTAGCTCTGGTTTTGCAGACCAGATAAAATAATGGAGATGGAGGAAGATGGTAAGGCTATAATGATAATGGGTAAGACATGGAAGAGTCACCAAAATATGTAATGGATAAGGATATAATGATAATGGGTAAGACACAGGAGATGTTTCAATCTAAAACTTGAGGTTCTAAATTGCACAAAATTACTGTGTTGCCAGCAGAGTCGCCAAAAACTGTTGGGTGAATATTTTGTCGACCAGCTAACTGGTGAGTAAAAAAGTTCCTATCACCACAACATAAGGAGATCGGTCATCTTGGTGTGCAGGTTTACTGCATCAACAGGGGACAAATCTCTCCTCTCATCAAGGGGAGGTTCCCTATTAAATATACGAAGGCTATATACTATATAAATATAAGCTGAAAATAACACTCGGGGGTAGGATAAACCATCCATCTCTCTTTTTTCAGAGATGATGCTCACAAATCAAAGGAAAAATCTTGGGTGATTGGTGAAGATACTTCTCTTCTTTCATAAGTAACATCAGCCAAGAGCCAGATCCCTTCCTGGATAGTATAAATCTTGGTGAAATGATAAAAGGCACTTCTCTTCTTTTAGAAGTGCTTATTCTTGCAAACAACAAGAATCTTTCTGGTAAGTAACTGGTAACCAAAGGTGCAGAGTAACTAGCAGCCTGAGATGTAGCGCAAAGTCTCCACCTCAACTGACCAAGAGTGAAATATGAAGAACAATGGGGGCACAAAGTCGTCCCAAGGTCCTTTACACAGAAACAAAAAATAAACACACACTGAAAACAACTATGTCAGCACAAAGTCTGAAAGTAGCTAGCTTCAAGACACCTTCCTTATCACTTCCACTAGCTCTACTTATTAAATTAAATAAACAAGAACACATTCAAAAGACAGACATAAGAACAATCTCCTAAAATGATACAAGCTATACAGCACAAAGTCTTTGAATCACTTGCTTTCTCATTCAGATAAAATAATATGAAATACAATCTGAGCTCAAAGTCTCAGTATTTGCCTTTCAATTTGGGTAGAGTTTTGCTTCTATGGTCCAAAAGATCTCCTCTTCATCAAATGAGAGATTACATTATATAGAGGCCAGGAGATACTTGGCACTTTTTCCCATGGAGCAACTCATGATGCATAATCAATGCCTTAGATGCATTCTTGGTTCTGTCAGGAAGGGCCATGCTGAAGCAGGGTGGCTACCTTAACTATGGCATGTTGGTTCATCTCCTTTGTCTACTCCCAAGCCTGAATTACTCATTCCATTACCTGCTAGCCGCACAATTGTCTACTCCGTCTTTACACCAAAGAGGACAAATAGGCTGCGCTTTCAATGTTTACAGGCCCCAAATATCTACCCGATGAACTGCTTCACCTACTAGAATTAACTCCCACTAAGACTTCCCTCTTTGTTTCTTCTTTCTTTTGGCCTTGGCCTTAGGGTCCTTGAATGCATCAGGTCCATGTTTTAAGCCTAGAAGGATCAATCAGACACTTTATTTCAGCAATTTTGACGTTTACGAGCCTGTCATTCTTCTTAGCAACTCTCTCATGTCTTTCTCACTTGTTATGGCCATTTCTCATTGTGATGCAGGCGAGGACATGTGGCGGCATCCGCATATTTGAAATAGGTTTATCAGAATAAGCTTTTAAACTTGTTAGAGACTCAAAAGCGCAGATGCAGACACTTGGCAACTTTTGTTGCACTAAGACGGGACACATGGTGAGTTCCATGCTTTGAAGCTTCATTTGAAACTATCTCGGTATGTGACACTTGGCAGCATCCACTACAAGCCCTTCTCGAAGGGATCTTGCCCTTCGAGGTTTTGAAATGGGTCTGATTCTGAGTGTCGAGTGTTCCCCTGCAAGAGTACCTACCCTTCGAGATCCTCTAGGATAACCTTCAGACTTTCATTCTTCGATGGGTTGTTGTCCCATTATTTCCTTCAAACAAAAAGTCTAAAGGAATTCCTTCAAACAATTTGTCCAAAGGAGACCTTTCCTTGGTTCTGTGTTTGCGCATTCGAGAGTGCTCCGTCTTTGACACGTGGTGTCTTTCGCTGCTTCGAACAAGTGACATGTGGCATCTTCCACCAGAACAAGTGAGGACACGTGGAAGCATCTACCTAATTCATAAGAGCTCTTAGAAACCTTTAAGAGTCTCATAGGAGATGACACATGGCAGCTTCCACCAAACTCTAGAAACACATTCAAAAATAGTCGGACTCACTTTTAGCAATCTCGTGGATGATGACACTTGTCAGCTTCTAATAAGCTTTAAAAGGGACACGTGGCAGTATCCACTGCTCTTAAAAACAAAGTATAATGTGTCTCGATAGATGACACTTGGCAGCTTTTGCTCATCCTTTTCTTTTGCGTGCTCCTTTCCTTGACTGAGGCTGCCTTTGAACCTTTGAACCTATGAACTCGCTGAACCTAACAAGTGGTTCAAGGTTCAACGGTTTGGTCGATTCATTCTTTTGATTTGGCTGAGTCTCTTTGATATCTTTGAACCAAGCGCATTTAACCATTTAAACATTGAACCCGTTGAACCGATGAACAAAAATGGTTCAAGGTTCAATGGTTCAACGGTTCAAGCCTTTGAAAATTTGTTAAGTGCTCGGAGCCATGGAACTTTGAAACGGTTGAACTTTGAATCTTGAAAAATGCGCTTAGCTCTTGGTGATGACATTGAACCTTTAAACCCATTGAGCCCATTGAACCAAAATGGTTCAAATTTCAATGGTTTAATGGTTCAATCCTTGCTTAGATGTTTGCTGATGGACATTTTTGATCAAACCAAGGCACTGAACCAATCCTAAAAATGCCTAAGTGCTGGAAACTTGCCCCCTTTTGATTGAACTCACCCGAAGAAGCCATTGAACCCGATGAACCTACTAGTCCCTTTATTGAAAAATCTTGAAAAATGAGGAATTTGAAAGCTCATAACAATTTTTGAGAAGGGAAGAGATTATTTTGGTCTGCTAAACCAAAATAGTTTACACGTTGTCCCAAAAATGATAAAGCTATTTTTGAGGACAACAAACTCAATATTTTAATTTGGGGTATAGAGCATTAGTGAATAGTTGGAAGAGGTTATCATTTGCCATATTATGTTCACATTTGTTAGATAAGTTTTTCCATGTTTTGAAGAAGGATTATGTTGTTTCAGTTTCAATTTGTTTGCAATTTATAAAATGGGATAAGTTATTATTGGGAATATCACTAGCTTGGAATTGTTAGACTAGTGAGTTGACCAAGTCTTTGAGGCTAGTGATAGAGTGGGTTTTTAATTAATTGTATCAATCTAAAGCATCTCTGGAGAGTGTTTTAGCTAATAGTTTGGTAGCAAAAAAGGCGTTAAGCTTAACCCAATATTTATAAAAATTACCAAATGTTTTAACATGTAAAGTGGGATTCGTGAATCTATTATAGGTGATGGTGGGTATGATACCTCTTATGTCAATGTTAGAAATTTGAGGTATAATATGTTTGTTTTGTATATGTTTAATGGTTTTGTTGATGAGTGGTAGTTGTGGGATAAGGTTACCATGGGAATCCCTAAGGGGGGGTGGGGGAGTATTTAGATTTTTCACTCCCCATGAAACTTGTCGAGGTTGGTTTTGGATATGAATGAGATGATTTTGCATCTGCATCATCTGATTGGGATTTTTAGTTTTAAAGGTATGCATTTGATTAAGTGTTTGTAATAGGAGTTGGTTAGTTTGAGCAGTATTTTGGCTAGTGGGTGTGATACGTGGTGAATTAGTTTTAGTATTAATAGCTTGAGTTGTACTATGTGTGTGGGATGAAGTAGTAGCATGCACCACACTATTGGCATGAGTAGCATTGGTGGTAAAATAATCACTAGTGGCATGAGAAACATTGATAGAAAAAGATGCACTAGTGGCATGGTTAAGGGGATGCGTCTTTTGAAGAGGCCCACTACAATTTGAAACTACCATGTTGGTAGAAATACTTGACATGGAGGTTAAAGAAGACATATAAAATGAT
This sequence comes from Torreya grandis, assembly GCA_037957365.1. Classification (NCBI taxonomy): domain Eukaryota; kingdom Viridiplantae; phylum Streptophyta; class Pinopsida; order Cupressales; family Taxaceae; genus Torreya; species Torreya grandis. The sequence continues at coordinate 332,774 of JARHVA010007057.1, forward strand.
GTCATGGTGTGTGAAAGATACATAATAGAAGGACAAGGTTAAGATGCAAAGAAAGTAGTTCCACCAAATTCATGAGAAAAGGTAGGGGACGATGATTAGGGTTCTTTATGTGAGAAATTATCATGAGATTATACATGGTTGAAGGTTATTTTCATCTATGTTGAGGGAATTCATTGATGAAAAATAGCATTTCAGTTGTGTACTCTAAATCACACTCATCTTCTAGTGAGAACAAAGGGTTGTGTACTGAGGATGAATGGGGAGGAGTTCCATAGTTTGTAGTGCAATTGGAAACATGGGAATTGCTTTCATCCATGGTGGGTGCCACAAGTTGTGTCTTAGGGAACCTATTAGGATTGGTAAAACTCATCATATTTATTTGATTTAATTTTGTATTGCCATAAAACAATAAATTCATGATGAGGGAAAGAGTATAAAAACTTGATGGAAAGAAGGATCAACTGGTAAGATACAAAGTCAAACTAATCAACAATGTTTTGTAAGACAATAAACATAACAAGCTATAAAGGGACATAAGCGTATAGGTTGATTGTGTATTATAGATGGATAAATTGAATAGGCTAAAAAGATACATGGTTAGATAAGGTGATTGTGTACTAAAGGTAAACAAAACAAAAGGCCTGTAAGAGATTGTGTTGATAGGGATGACTATGTTATGAAAATAGGGAATCTTTTTACAAGATAATAACTAAAAATATATAATTAAACACACAAACAGTTATATCAATGTTTTTGATCTAATTTTAGCATATGACACAAACATTATACTAACTCTATCTAGTACAAGTTTTGAAATACAAAATATAATGATTAAAGAGCAAGTAACAAAACTAGAATATAAATGCTAAGCTAAGTGGTCATTCCTAAATGTTGTTAAGCTATAATAAATTTTGAAATTAATGTGATAGGGAGTTGGTTGTAAGATTGAACTATAAAAGGGATAGTTTTAGGTAGTTTAGGCTAAAAGGGATATGTATTAGTGATGTTATTAGCTTGGTATTGAGGCCTACCCCCTCACTTCATAATCCTATAGCGATAAGGGTGTTGGGTGCTTTGATATTATATACCATCAACCATGTGTTTATACTTGGCTAGAAAACCAAGTCAGTTTCCCCCTTGGTGATGAAATCCAAGTAGGTAGACCTTAGGAAGAAAATGTTTAATGATTTTCAGTGTTAAGTGATTTGGAAGTGTGTGTAAAAAAGAAAAATAGTATGACTAAATCGCTAAATTCAAAACCTCATATGTAGTCTATGTTTGTTACTCTAAACAAGTAAGAAATAGAAATGAATGGTTAATTAATTACTATCAAGCTAGGTTAACTCATTTTTTTAAAAAAATTACATAGTCAGTTTATGTGACACTATATGAAAATATTATAGAATAGAGTCGATAGGGTCGCTACTATCTGTGAAATCAAGATCTAGAATAACATAATCGAACAACTTAACTGAGTATTCTAGAAATAAAATAAGCTATAGAAATGTGTCGATCTAGTCAACCAATTTCATTATCAAGTTGCAATTTTATAGACTACAAACTATGAAATATAGGACTGTAAATGAAAAATAGGAATGACAGAGAAGGTAAGAATGAACCTTGATAATTTTGAAGATACTTAATTTGTTAATTGTATGCTATGTTTCACAAATGTTGATTTTTCTATTCTACCAATAGAGTCAATTAGGTTGACCAATTCTATAAAACCTATATGCTAAAAATGACCTGTGAATAGAGTCGACTGGATCAATGAAGTCTACAAACCTGTATGCTACAAATGACTTGTGAACAAAGTTGACTGAGTTGACAAAGTCTATAAACCTATATGCTAAAAAATAGAACTATGTCAAGTTGATATATCCATTTACCTATTGTTGGATAATACTTACATAAATAAAATAGAGTCAATTTGAAGTGATTATGTGTTAAACCTATGCATAGAATGCTAGACTATATCGATAGGCTTGATATAGTATTGTATAAATAAAAATATATAAGATGATAATAAATGAATGCATGAAAGAAAACCTTCAAGGGTTATATATATGTCAGGTTCACTAGAATGAATACAAAGTAAATTTAATTTGGTCTACAAATCAATCCTATCTCAGAGAAGATAAATCAGACTTACCCTTTTGTTTATTGGTACATTGAGACAATCGGGGTCATGAACAAGATAGATCTGCTAGACCTAACCAAATGGTTCCTTACCAAAATAATATCACTGAAGAGGGTTCTAAATCCTCTAGTCAATCAACACCATGTAATAACCCTAGCTAGGTCCTATGTTTTCTTATCACAAAGTAAAGTAAAATCTAGCCTAGATCTCACCAAAGCTTGTGGCACAAAATTGGGATAATAAACATAAAAGTAAACATGCATAGAATATCTATACTTAAGCCAATGTATAGGAAATCCTAATGCATGGAGAGAGAATCATACAAGCTAACAAATGCAAATGTATCTAGTTTAACAATGAGGACCAAAGTTAGGAATACTTACCTTTGAATACAAACCTGTTGAACCTCAATCCCTCACTTGTCTAAGGTGTTTCATAAGAGGTGGTTGTGGTATGTAAGGATAACAAGGATAAGTCAACTCTAGGATACACAACTTATCTATACATCCAAAATACTTATACATAAGATAAGATCTATATCTCTAAATATAGTATCAAAACCCTAAGAAATGCTCCTCAAGTAGAATGGTGGATAAGCAGATGCGAAATAGATGATGTTCTTCTTCTTGTCTCTCTAATAAATGGCAAAAAGGATGTGTATATATAATTGAATCTAAACTTAAGCCCTTCTAAAAGTTTAGCTGATAGTGTCAGCCTAATCAAACCTGTATTGTTAATTAAATCAATTTAGGTCCCAAACTAGGTCGACCAAGGCTGATAGAGTTCTGTAACGTGCTAATATAATCTAAGTATAGGGTCAGCCTAGGCTAACATTATTTGATGAATGCCAAAAAGATTTTTTTGCTTAGATAGGGGTTATTTAAGGTGGTGAATTCCTTGGAGGAGTGTGTAAGGGAGGTGTCAAAGCTTAGGTAAGTATATAAGATAGGTTTGTGTTGATTTCAAGTGGTGGTATAGGGAACAATAATCTTACAAAGCAAAAATGGTCTTCTCACCCCTTTTTTGGTGCAGCTTTTAAGGCATGCACTTAGATATATTGAGACTCGATGGGTTCCCACAAGAGAGAAAATATCAGTATTAGATAAAATTTAAAAATATTATGTGTATATAGTCTTTGTTGTCACTGTAACAAAATTAAGAAGTATCACATAAGTAGGCCCAGCTTGAGTTTATATGAATATATATCTTGGGGCTTGAGGATAAGTGCTTTGTGGAGTGGTGTTGTTGTAATGACAGATTGATTTGTTTCCTCCATTTGTAAATATAAGGCATGGCTAGCCTGAAAAATCAATATTAATGGTTTCAAAATCAAGTAAAGACCTTTTGAACAACTATGATATCTTGTCCATTAATTTATTATACAAAACCATTGTGGCCTTGACTTACACATAAAAATTATGAGTTACAGTGACCCTCCCTTTAGAGAAATTGATCAATTACATGATATTTTTACTAATATTATACACAGTTCCTTAAAATTTAGCTTGAAAGCTATCAGCTACAGCTTTGAGCAATCCTTAAAAAATGGGTTGACAATGAATCACCTGAGAGGAGTATTTACACCTGCCACTCTCATGTATTTAAAAATAGAAATGGATCTTGCTTCCTAACTAATAAATTACTACTCTAGGGTTCACATCTCTTAATGTCAATCAAATAAGTTATCCCTCTTGGTAGCCACATGACTCTGCACGCATGCCACTTTTGGCACAATTATTAAATTCAAATGGGAATAGGATTTTCTCCTTGTAGCCTACCCCAAAAAAATGAGTTTGTGTTTTGTATCCTTTATTTTATTATACAATTAGGAGACATATCCCCATTTAGGCTAAGATTCAGTGTTCACATACCTTATTGCCTCAAGAATGTCATACAACTTATTTATTACACTTTGCACGTTATTAAAAATTTCTCTAAGAGCCTAAACATTATTCATTTGCTATAATTTATATCATGATTAATCATAACTCCTAAACATTTGATTTATGACCCTTTTAATGACATCTACATAACTATAGGGATCCTCATATTCATATGGATCTATAAGGTTAAGATTTATCTTCTTTGTTAAAGAGAAAATGTCCTATATTTGTTTTAGTTCTACACTTCCTCCTTATACCACCACATTTTTTCTCTTCACCTTTGTCAATGTGTTTATTTTCCTATCAAAATAGAATTCCACTATTGGCTGCTTAGTGACTATCAAATCCAGTCTACCTACTTCCTCTTCTTATAACCTTTGAATTCAAGAGGGGACCTATACCATAGCTTATGATTATGATTGATTTGTGTATGCAATGGTATAATAAGGATATTTCCATGGGGAATGCATTAAAATGGCAATAAGTTACATTGCAAGGGGTGATGTAGGCAGTTCTGAGAAGGAAGGAATGGATTTTCTCTAGTTGGTGGCCTTTTTCTTGGCTTGTGTATCAATAATGTATTTTATATTACCATGTTATCTGTGTAATGAAACCATGGATGAGTCTTTAGGTGTGGCCTGGTCAACTGGTATACCTACTTGTGTAGATATTCTGGGACATGTAGCCTATGTAGAAAAAATAGAAGTGGCCACTAAATTTTCAAAATGTACTTGTTTATTTGGACCTATGGGTTGTGGGTTAGTATGGATAAAAAATGAGTAAGTTTTTGGTGTATTAATCAAATTCTACATGTATCTTGTAATTGATGTATAATCAATCATGGTATTAGTATCAGTAATAGGTGAGCCTGTTGTAGTTTGATAGAAAGGGCGAAAGCCCAAATTACATGACTTTATGTTGTGGCAGGCAAAATCAGCTTTGTGGATGCCTATGTCTTATTCAATGAGCTAAAATAATGTAAATAATGGTAAATATCCATTATAGTGGTGGCAATCGAAGAAGTAACCAAAGAATGTAAGACTTTAGTACTCACAACTTGAGAGGAAGTTGAGGCAACATTTACTACAACAGTCATTATTAGAGTGGCTTAAGATGGAGAGGTAGGTGGTGTAGCTATCAAGGATACATGAGCTTAGAATTATTGTTCATTATCTTCCTTATCCTATACATATCCTTATTTTCTTCATAATAACTCAATTGCCACTGAGTCCACTTCTCCTTACTTAAGCCCTATAGAATCTCCACCTACCTCTATCTCCTCAACTTCAATTTCTTCTTCATCTTTGTTTGTTGTGACTTTGAAAGACTTTATTTCATCAAGTTTAGTGTATGTTTGAGATAAACAGTCATTTTTTTCATTATCATCTTCAATTATAATGGGTTTTGCCCTTGTATGCAGTATGTTCCCTCCTTCTTATTCAAAATATGTCTTCTCTTCCTTGGGATCCCCCTCATACTCTTCATATAAGGGTTCTCCTCTAATGAATAAGACTTTAAAAGTCTGCTCTTCTTCTTGTGTTACCTTAAGATACATATGAGGGGTCCTTGGTTTCCTTTGATACGTTCTTAGAGGTTGAGGAGGAATAATAGATGACCTTGAAGTGGATGGAATGGAAAATGAAGGGTCCATGAGAGTAGAAGGTGGAAGTGAGGTGGAAATGGATGCAATAATGGGTGAGGGTATAGGTTGTGATGTTGTAGGAGTTGGTGGAAAAAGGGGAATAGGAACCTAAGACAAGAAATAAGGGAGACTTACCTATTTCACTATGGAAAGTGTAGGTAGGGGTGTGAAAGATAATAGACCTATAACCCCACAGGGGCTTGAAAATTCACCTACATTAGTTGTATGTTTAGGAGAAGAAATAATAATTGAATGTGTGGGGTAGCCTTGGACAACACTAGATCTATCTTGGATATTTTGTTTCTCCATATGGACCAAATTCTTCATGGATACTTTCTCATATCTATGTTTCTATTTGAGGAAGAGGCCCATGAATTGGTATGGAAATTTATTGTTCATTGTTGATTCTCTTGGCATCTCCCTAGGTAATTATTGGATCATATTAGATCATTTGTGTTACGATCATTGACATTTTAACCCTATGTATTCTTATATCAACCTCGCTATCATCTTCAACATTTATGAATATAAATTCATGACTATATGACTCATGTCCATAAGGAATTTTGACATTTATTTTGTATTTCTTAAAGTGTTCTCTAACATTATTTCTAGGTCCCAATACCTAAAAGGTGCCATATTTAGACAATAGTACATTATGACTCTTCCCATAGAGATGAGGTGCTCACATCTTGTATATTTAATGTGGTTGATGTTGAGGGGAGTCAAATGTAGGGTTCCTTGTTTGGCATTCCTCAATTGAACGTCTACATTTTATATCAATTGTGAAATAATTCCTTACTTTGAATCTTTGTCTGGGAGATGTCATGGCAAATATAGAGGCTATGTTGTGGTGCCCTTTATCTTGATTATGGTGCATTCTTGATAGAACCAATAGTCACTTATTTTTTTGAGAGTTCTCTTTATATTATCTGATAACATGGGCATATTTTCACCATAGATGCCATGGTATATCATAGGGTTGAATGCCTCTGTTAAATTATTAATCTTTTTTCTCAACATGTTTACATGAAGGATATTAAATTCATCATAAATTATTTTCTTGGGCTAATCTATGGAAGGCTCTCATGGTTATTTGAAGGATGAATGGACTATGGCAGTTATAACATCCATGACATATGATATCATATAAACATTACCGTTAGTTAACTTTCTTGGGTTATTAATGTGATAAATCAAGATTAAATTAATGATTTCCCCCAAGGCAACAATTTTTTTGAGCTCAAAATGATGTCCAACAATGGAACCCATATATCCCAGATGTAATAAATGTTGTGGAACCCATGCAATCAGTCTAACAAATCCATGACAATCCTTATGCCTAGCCTAAAGGATGTTATGGGGATAGAAGAAATTGGGCCTTTAACAACAAACTTACTTGTGTTCTGAACCCATTTTTGTAGTTTATTAACCATGGCTTGGCCATAAGTGATATCAGGGGTAGGAAGCCTATAGTACTTCTCAAAGGTATTATCGCTAATGTAAGCCACAAGGGTGGTATTAGGCCTATGGTGTAAGATTTTTCCATTAATTTTGACATTTGCAAATAATTCAAAGACTATGTCAATACATGACATTATATGTGGTTTCACTACAAAATTATTTAGACCTATTACCTTGATTTTTAGTAGGTTATCTTTATATCTCTAGGTGAATATATATAATTGGTCTTGTCCCCTTTATGGCTCTCTAGACTCCACTTTATCCCAAATAGATGAATAATGTTTGAATTTTTACTGAAGTAATGCTAAATCAAATGCAATGTTTATGTATTTAGTTGTGCCTACAATCAAGCATGCCTAAGGAGGAGGAGTGTGTGATGAGGAGGCCATTGGAATTTCATAATAATTTTATGTTCTCTAGAAGCTAGAAGTCTCTGAGTCATGATGAAACTTGAATTTGTGTTGTGCCCAAGTTAGTTAGAAGTCAATGTGATTCAAACTTACTTTGACATTGAATATATTACATTAGATTCATAATCTCTATGAATTAAATGCATTAAGTTACCCATTTGTGTGAATGAAAATAACAGCTTTCATTCCATTCACCATTTACTTTTTCTTATTTGAATTTTGATTTTGTTTTCCCAAGTTTAGTGAGTCTTATTACCATGTGGACTCTTTTTTCTACTCCTAGGTGCCTTGTCACCTTAGCATTGGCAAATTTCCCTTTTTTATGCTCTTAGAACTAGCTTCCATGTCTTTATATTTTCTTGTTTGTCTTAAGGACACGTGGTTATATATCGCTCATTCACTAGTGACTAGATTCTAGCTCTTTATACCTCGTTTATTTTGGCTATGGGATTTTGAGATGATGACACTTGGAGAGATATCAAGGATATGCTTACTTGGGTGGCCATATAATATAATTTTTATGACATCATCTACTTAAAATTTAGGTTAATAGGATGATGGCATATGGATGGATCTCACTACTCTACTTGCTTGAATGATTCTATAACCTATACTTTTATGCTTTAGACTCAAAGCTTTCAAGATGATGACACGTGGATGGATCTCATTGCTCCACTTGATTGGATGATTATGTAAGTTGTACTTTTCTACCTAGGCTTCAGGATAGTAGAATCATGACACTTGGATGACTCTCATTGATGTACTTCTCCAATGATCAAAAGGATTTCAAAATTTATGCAATTACAATACAGCTATGGAAAGGTAGGATAATGTCACTTGGCATGATATCAATGACTCGAATATAATAAAGTCTTGGTTAGTTGCTAAAAGCTGTAGATTAGTGAGATGATGATGCATGGAATGATCAAGTGAGCCAGGAGATACTTGGGAGATGTCCTACAACAAACTAGGCACAAAATATCCTACATAGGAGAAAGACCAAGCATAAACAAACTAGAACATATCATGTTAGCCTTGTTAGTCATTAAAGTGAAAACTCCCACATATACATAAGGCTTTTGAATTAAAATAAAATCAAAGGAAAAAGATAAAACATTAATATAGATTATACTCAGCTTTGATTTTCTTCTCCTCTCATGAATTTGAAAGTATTGAGTCAATATTAAAATTATTAAGGTTGATATGGACTAACAAAAATAAAGATTTATTGATATAAATGGGTCCCTATTTTAAACTCAAAATGGGGTATGTTTGGGCACAACAAATGATGACTTAGTGGGGAAATAATCTAGAGTATTTGAGAACCTAGAATCTTCGTTAATGTATCATAACATAACTTTGGTCCCAATAAAAAGGGAATAAGTAACCAAGTCAGTTGGAATAGGCTTCAAATTCCTCATGCAATGTACTAAATCTTTTCATTCCTAATATTTGTGTGTTATTTTGTGAAATTTACTTTCCCTCATCAAGAAAGTTTTGATAGAAACTTGAATAGATAATGTAGGTTTCATTTTGATTTCTAATTTTATGACAACAATGATAGGGGAACCTTGGGCATTGTTCTACTGCCAGCCAAGAGTATATAGCCCCGATAGAGATATATATGATTCCACTCACAGCCTTAATATACTACCATCTAGGTGTCCATAACCCTGGTAGAGATTACTTGATTCACCCTTCCTCCATAAGTTTGTACAATTGTTTTTAATACACAGATGGAAGAAGGGTTGGAATCACCTTTGGTTGGGTGTATATATGAGAAAACTTATTTTTATCAATACCTCCCTGCCAATGTACATCCATTTCAATGTTTATTATCTCTCATCTAATTTTTAGCATGTAACAATTTAGTCAATTTTTTAAAATGAATAAGATGTATAAAATCTGCATGAGTATATCAAATCAGATCTCGAAGGCCTAGTGAACTTACTCATTCTACATAGAACTTAATTTTAGTCCTAGCACACACCTCAATTCCAAAACCTCAAGTACTATAAGAACACACCCTAATGGAGCCCAGTTGTGCACTTATTGATTCATTCCCTTTATTTTGTAAAGTCTTTCATAACTTTATCATAAAAAAATGATTCAAATGTTTCATAGTTTTAAAAAATCTAATCTAGAAAGTACAAAACTAACTATGAAAGTAAATGACAAGAAACATGAAACTAATCTAAGAAAATAGGAAAGTTAATTGAGGAAAGGATGAAATCTATTATATAAATTAGGAAACCTAATGTACTCCTACGTATATATGTTCACTTACAGTCATTCAAAAGCATCTCCAACTGGAGAAACAATGAAATAATGTTTTCAAAACTATTCATTAACTAGAAAAGGAAGGTTATTACCTTGGAGGTCCTTCAGATGAAAAGAATTATTGCCCAGTATTTCAAATATTTGGTATGACGCAATGCATAAGGGAATGAACTTAACATGTTTCCATTTCTTTTCATGTGCCTTATCCCATAAAATTACTAGGTCTAAAATCTTGAAAGCCTTGATTTTAAACCTTTCATCAAACCACCTTTTGACAATGTCTTAATATTTGTTAAAGTTATATAATGCTTTAATTTGTGCATCTTCCATCTAAACTATTTCAAGTAGTCTGGAATAGATTCTTTCCTCTTCTCACATGTACTCTTGCATAAACTAATACGTCGGTAACTTGAGAGTGATATGAATAATTGGCTCCTATCCATATACTAGTAGGAAAGGTGCAGCCTTGAGGGATTGTTTATGTCTCATTTTGTCTGTCCATAATGCATAATTCAATAGAAAATGTCATTCCATTGGTTTATCTTATGATAATTTCTTGAAGGCATCCATTAGATTCTTGTTAGTAGACTTGACTGCTCCATTCCTTTGGGGATAATAATTTGATGAAAACTTGATGCTAATCTATTTGTTGTAGGCCCATTCAGTGAATTTTGTAGATTGAAAGGCTGGACCATTGTCATAAACCAATGAGATGGAAGTGATAAACTTGGTCAGTCTATTTTATTCCAAAAGTTTAATGACATATTATGATATGGAATTATTTGTGGCTATCACTTTTGTCCTTCTAGTACAATAATTAGTGGTTATTAGGATAAATGTATGCCCTGTTGAGTAATTTAGGTTGATCACTCCAACAAATCAAGACCCCATAAAGCAAAAGGATGTCCCTCAATAACTGGTTGTAAAGGGATGGCATCATACACTTCCATTTTTAAAAACACCTAGAATTCATGGCAGGTCCTAACATGATTATGGGTATCTTTGAAAACTATAGGAAAATATTATCCCATTTTCAAGATTTTATGAGTTATTGCATTGCCTGAGGGATGCCAATTTATGATCTTATAATGTAAATTATTCAGATGTTTGTAGTTTCTTATTTTGAAACACACCTCAAATAGATGCCTTCATAATTAATTTAGTATAAGATTCCCTTATTTATCATATAATGGGTTGATTTGAGCCTAAGGGCTCATCATTGTTCTCTATTCAACTCAAGAGGACATGTACTTGTAAGTAGTGGATGATGTGGCATACCATTCACCACCAGCAATTTGAGTCTCATTGATCTATTCAATGTAAATACATGGATCAGTCTCAATCATTGGTTGAATTATCCCTTGGCCTCACACCATCGTAAATGGTCTAATTTCTAGATCAAACTCCTGTAGTTTTTCCATTTGCTTTCCTCTTTTTTTACCCTATTTATTTTGGTTGAGCTTGAGCTGGATGACTAGGATTGGAATAATGGAATATGTCTTGATCCTCATAATATAATACCTAAACTTCTTCATAGCCTTGATTAGTGCATATATCTATTTATCTATTATTGAACCCTTTAAATTTTCATATTTTACATTAATACTCATGAAGGGAATTTGATGTTCATTATCATCTACCTTTTTTTTGAGTATTATTGCTATCATATGTTATGAAGCAAATGAATAAAAGAATAAATCCTTAGTGAAGTCTAGGCTAATCAAAATTGGATCTTGAGAAATGGTAGTTTTGATATCTTGAAAAGCCTTTTTGGCTTCAATTATCAATTCTATTTTAGCATCTTGCTTTAACATGGTGTTCAGTGGCTTGATGATCTCTGCAAATTTTAGTTACTCTTCTTCCTCAATCTTCTCCACTTGATGAATTTCTTGGAATTTACGGTTCTAAATGCAATGCCAGTGGTATAGGTGCACCTTCATGTTTGTTGTATCCCCTGTTATCCCCGTTAGGATGTTTTGCATGCTTTTAACCTCATTTATATTAACTCAGATCATGGTCAACACTTGAGTTTGGATTCATTCTTACTTCCCATTATTTTCCTTGAGATTTTTAATATGAATTAAGTTATCATTTATTGCTTATTTCATATTATAATGTTCCTTTAATAATTCTTAGAATCTTCTCACTGAGGCTTCCATCTTCTGATGCTCAAGATTTTCACCATTTTTCTTGAGGAAGAGGTTATTGATACAAGCCATAGTATCCCTTATATCATGTATGCCTCTAATCACTTCTCTAAAATTCTCTAGGATTTGGATTCCTTGATTAGTGCCATTATTTTTAGTTGCCAATGATGGATCTCCCCTATCCCATTCTATACCACTCCTTGTTTCCTCTATTTTAATGTAAATTTGTTTATTGGATGACCCTCCCTCCTCTAACCTAGCTTTTATGTTTCTTGCATCTAGATATAGATTCACCCTTTCAAGTTCAGCCTTCTCTTTTCTTTTATCTTAGCAACCTTACTTCTAGTCATTACTTCTTACCCGCCTTCTTCCCTCCTATATAGTGGCATACAAACATCTTTCATGATGGGATTGCATTGACTCATTAGTATGAAGAAAAGTGGTTTTCAAGCTCTTATGATTGGCACCATTATGGCAATCTATCTCCTGCTCCCTAAGCATCCTCATACTGGTTTTTTCACTTTTATTACTCTCCATGTTTTGGTCAGCTATCTTAGTCAAGCCATTTTCCACACTCTTGGCATGTTGAATTCTCAAACCATGAGCCATATCAATTGGTTCTATTTGGGAGATGTTGTGGAAATCTATCTATATGGGACCCATTCTATGAAAGTTGTGATGATGAGCCATATCAATTGGTTTTGTTTGGTAGATCTTGTGGAAATCTATCAAGATGGGACCCATTCTATGAGATTTGTGAACCATTAAGGTCCTAATATTCATTGGCATGTGAATAAATCAGGTTAAATAGAGGCAAAAGGTTTAGAGGAATGCCATCATTAACCAATCTAGCATCAGATAATAACGACACTAAAGGAAGGTAAGAAAACCACAAGAGAATAAACTATACCCATGAAAATAGTCATAAAAGAGACTTAAATAAATCTTACACATAAGGGGGAAATAAAGGGGAGGTGGGTGACATACATAGAGGAAGGGAACTCAATTAGGAAGACCATTCTTTTCAGTAGTGGTAGCAGTCTTGCCAATGGTATCAAAAAAGAAAGTGGGAAACTTGTAAGGCATTCATTGTCCCTGTACAAAAATCCCAACTTGTGTTCCTTTTTTGCCAAGGAATTTAGCAATGATTCTAGTGATGACCATGCACTTGATAAAACTTGATTGGCAAATAAATGGGAAAGGAAGGTTTTTAGATTTTTTTTGATATGTTCGTCTCCCCATTTTTTGGGTATGATACCCAATAATTTGTTTAGTAGTCCCTGCATTAAATTTTAATAATTTATTATAATTCCTTCATATCCTTGTCCTTGGAAATGCTATCCATGTTTCCTTTATCATCCTTTAAATGATATATAAGCCCATACTTTTCCAACCAGTCTACCACTTGATTTCCTTCTCTCAGGGTTCGGTTCCAATTTACTCCTTTTAAAATAACCATGACAATTTTTTGCTTCTTAAATTATTGATTTAATTCTCCAATTGAGGTTTTCACTACTCTTCATGGTTTTTATGATCATGATCAAGTCCCCTTTTATCATGATATTCCTACTATTTTCCTCCAAAGCCAACTTCATTCCAAGAACAAGGCTTTTGACTTTCACTATGTTATTTATATTAATTCTGGTATAGATGACTTTATACACCAACACTTGTCTTTTATGATTTATTGTAACTGCCCCTACACCTAACTCCCCTAGATTTTTATTTGAATCCCCATCAAAATTTAATTTATACCTTATTCTAGTGGAACCCATTGATAATTTTCATAGTTATATCCCTTACCTGATTGTTACTTGGTTTCATGGTATCGTAGATTTGCCTGACCCTCCCACAATTTTGAAGGATATTAACTTCCTATAGACTAGCCTCATTGTTTTTCAATTGTTTAAATGTAGATGAAATCTAACTAATGCTAGCCTCTAGCCCCAAACAGTCTTTCTATGGGTCTTATGCCTACTATTATGCTCGAATATTCTAGGATTCTGTTCAATCTAGGCTTTATAGGTTAGGAAACTTGGTCCCATATCCCATATATCATTTAAAACATTTAGCCGCCAAGCCTTGAGGTGATCTAAAAGGTTGTTGTTCAAAGCCCACCTCATGTTATACTTATTTATAAACTTATTCCAGATCTCTAATGTGTAACTATAGTGAAGAAGAAGGTGTTCCACACTTCATTTATTTTTGTAACATAACACACATCTCAATGGCCCTTTGAATCCTTTATTTTTTAAATTTTTTATGTTATAATATTCACATGTGTGGTGAATCATAGGAAGTATTTTTGCTTTCAGCCATGTTTTAGAGCTTCAAAATCTAGTCCATGCATATTTTTTTAAGGTATTAGGATGGGTTACTATCTGCATTTCATATCCTTCTTTAACTGATTAATCCCTTGTACCCTTTTGATTCCAATTTAACAAGTCATTTTTTGAGCTCCAAGGAACCCAAAATTCTTATAAGATGCCATTCATCATCTTTTGGGATTCCTTTTAAGTACCATCAGTATTTTGGAAAGTTTTCCAAGTGAAACTTTTATCCCCTTGCTTTGTGTTTTCTATCCAATAATCCTTCACCTTGTTGCCCCATGGGCGATTACTTTCTTCCCTTGTTCAATCTATGTAGGGGTCTAATATTAGAGGTTTTTGGGTGATCCATCTATCATCCCAAAATTTCATATTTTCTCCATTTTTCACATTATAAAATAATCCTTTCAGAATAATCCCTCTTGTTTCCCTCATGCTATTCCAAATAAAATATCTAAATGGGAGATCTTTACCACAAAGACTATTTATAGGTTCCCATCATCAAGGTGTTTATCTCTTAGAAATCCCCTCCATCTTGCACTTGGATTAGTTTCCATTCTCCAAACTAGTTTGGTTGTGAAGACCATGTTAACTTTGTCAAGGTTTCTTATTCCTGCCCCTTAGGTTTGTTTTTTTCTCCCAAGCTAGTAGAGGAAGTTTGAAATTGTCCCTTATTCCTTTCTAGAGGAAGTTTTTGAGAATTCTATTCATTTCATTTAATATTGTTACAAGGGCATTCAAGAGTGAGAACCAATATGTGGCTATGGCTTGCAAGACTATCTTTATGAGGATGATATGTCCTACATACGTCGAATATTTACCTTTCCATCTACTCAACTATCTCCTCATATTTTTCATAACTTCATCCCAAAGCTTCTCAATTCCATTGTGTTTAAAAATCGATAAAACTGGGTAGTTATCTAGGAGAGTAGCAATTTCAAATCTCGAGAACCTATTGAGGAAAGATTGAAGATTAGGGGAGACATCGATACATAAGATCTTAGATTTTATTATGTTAATTAATTTACCCGATGCTTGTTTATAGTTGCATAGTAAATCCCTTAATTATCTGACCCCTCTCTAAGTAGGGTTAATGAAAATTAATGTATCATCCACAAATTGCAAATGAGAGTGAGTAGATTATTCAATAGTCACTTTAATCCCTTTAATCTTATGCTCGTCTCTTAGATATTTTATGCATCTTCCTAGAGCCTCTGTCATCATGATGAAGAGATACGTGAGATAGGGTTGCCTTGTCTGAGTCCCCTAGAGGAGGAGAAATATCCTTTTGGGGATCTATTAATCATTACCAAGAAATTTAAGGAATAACAGCTTTGGATTCATTTTCTCCATTCGATACTAAAATTGAAATTGTTGAGCACTCCATCTAGAAAGAACTAATTAAATTTATCATAGGCCCTAAAAATGTCTAGTTTAATCAGCAATCCTTATCTCTTACTAACATGTAGAAAATGTATGATTTTGTGGGTAATGATAATTCCATCTGTGATTTGTCTTCCCTTGATGAAACCTCCATGTTCCTTTCAGATAGGCTTTGGAAGATTTTTTTGGAGCTGATGAGCAATGATTTTTGAGATGATCTTATAAATAGTTTTGCACAAAGATATGGGATGAAATTATTCAAGGGTCTTACTTCCCCTATTTTTTGAATGAGTACAAGGAAAGTGAAATTGAGAGTTTCAAAATTCTTTGAGGTTCCTTTGATTTATGTACCACTACCCTAATTTATTCCCCTAACAGGTCCCTAAAATGTTGAAAGAAGAGAGTCAAGAAACCATCTAGGCCCAGAGTTTGGTCCCTTACCATTTCAAAGACCACTTTATTGGTCTCCTCTAGATATATATCCTCCATCAGGGCTTGATTATCTAATTGAGTGACCAATTGAGAGATCATCCTCCAAAAGGCTTCTTGGTCTTCTTATCTCCCCCCATTTTCCTAATTTAACATGTCTTCCTAGTATCTCATTAAATATTCTTTGATTTCCATGGGGTCTTATATATTAGTGCCTTCCAAGGTTTTTAATTTACGAAAATAGTTCTTCTACCTTGTAACCCTAAATGAAAGGTGGAAGAAATTAGTATTCCTATCCCCCTCCTTTAGCCATCTAATCCTAGATTTTTGTTTCTAGTAAATTTCCTATTTTTTGTAGATGTCTTCCAGATCTCTTATTATTTCCTCCTTTACCTCTATAAGTTATTTGAAATTGTGCCCCTCCATCCTCATTACATGTATCTCACAATTCCTCATTTATAGTTATCTTTTCTCTTGGAAGATATTTTTAAAGATGAGTTGATTTCATCTCTTCAAGATAATTTTGAGCTCTTTTAATTTTAGGGAGAAAAGGTACATCTTGGTCATGTATCTATTGTTTGGGTTTGTCCATTGTTTATCACTAAATCATCTAGTTATGGATGTTCTAATTTTTATCAATCTAGATTTCACCCTTGAGGCAAAGGAGTTTCAAACCTACCTTATCTAGTTGATACAATGGAATCACCTCTAGGTGTGGGTAGCCTACTGGGTGAGGTAAAACTCTAGTTTTGGGGATAACTCCCCTAATGCATCATCTAAACTCAATTCCTTAACCTACTTATTTTACCAATGAAAAGGGATAGAAGAAAGCATGAAATCAAACCTAAGATACAAGAGGTGATGCACCATATGGTATGTCTCCTTTACTTGATCCTTCAACAACACTTATAGACCAAAACAAAGAATGATTACTAAAACACGCTCTCCCAAAGACTCCTACACATTAGTGCTTCACATGGAGGTTATGCTAAATGACTATTAATTAAAATTGATGAATGAGAGGTCTAGTTCAAGGCACTATCAATCATTTTTCACTATAAACACAATCATCAACACCTTCATACCATGCAACCTGCATAAGACAATCTGCTAGTATATTGGTGAGAATAAGGACTTACAAAGGGAGGAAAATCAACCACTTGAGTAAATCAAAAAAGCATAACACATTAGAATACTAGTATAAAGGAGGCTAAATCAGTCCTTATATTATCTCAAAGTTGTAGACATAAATGGGCAAAACTTTCTCATATGCAATAGAGGGATGCATATAATGGCTTTTTAGGCCTAATTTATAGAACATGAGAAGGAGAGAGAAGGAAAATGTGGTGTAGAAGTGTGGTGGAGAGGCCATTATGACCATCATTCATCAAATAATTAGTTACACACATGAATTAGGGGTAGAAATAGTTGCATAACTCCTCTCATGTGTTGCATTGGTGACATAATGGCCTTTAATGAGCCTTTTGGGCATAGAAGTTTAGTAAATGGCCTAGTTTTGGTCATAAACAACCCCATGAAGACACTATGATCCTTGAAAATGATCCATTACTCTTTCACATGCATTAAGAGGTCATGTACCTGTTATGAGATGGAAGTTACATGTTTGAACATGTCTAATATTTGTCTAACTACCACTCTCAGCTAATTCAATGCATTTGTCTTCCTAGTGGGTGAGAGACCTAGGAATTATATACTTCAAAATGAGTGATGATTTTAAGAATGGCTTGGATATACTTGTATAATAATTTTTCTACCTTTGAGAGTCTCATCACTATGTGAATAGGCTTGCAACACTCCCTTCATAATGTAAATGAAGGTTATCTCCTTAATTGAGTTCAAGTCTGCTCATTAGGATTATCTGTACTAATGAGCATATTTAAGTGTGGTTGTTTAAAGACCATTGCACATCTATACAGGCCAAAGAGACCTTTATACTCACTCATGAGTTCAAACATGTCCTAGAAATATGAAAACAATCTTAAAATCAGACCTCGTAAGCCATTTCCTACACATTTTGCTTTACACATACCAAATTTATGATGTACAAGGAGCATATAGGACCTATTGGTATCCTAATGTTTTTAACATGTTTCATGGCCATTAGAGTCATTGGGAATAGCTTCTTGACCATCGAGTTCTCTATGAGGGATTTAGAGTGTTTGGAGTGGCCTACCATCTAAATGTTGGTTCATAAAGTAAATACCTTGGATTACAAAATCAAGGCCATGAATCCTAAACATATAGACCTCCTAAAATATCTCTAATAACTCTTAGTCCCATGCATCTTGTGTGGTGAGATCTAAGTAAAGTTTGGTGGCCCTTGGGTTTCTCCATGGTAGTGTGGTCATGCTCACAGTCTTAAGGATTGTTCATAGAGTTGCCCTCCTGAATCCAGCTCTCTCCATCATAGATGATAAGTGAATAGGGGTCTTCAATTTCCCTTAAGATAAATGGACCCTTTGTATCTTTTCATGCAAGATATGATCATTCAACTTGTGTCTCAAGTTGGTAAACTGTGATAAGAGGGACCAAGGAAGGTTTTTTGGTCCAAATTATCATTCTTTTATCTTTCCTTGTCTTTGACACCTCTCTCTAAACCTATACCATCATCATACAACCTCTTATAGCCTTACATCTACCTGAGGAACTCATTTTTCCACAAGATAGGAGTTGGAGGTTTGAGGGCTTATGTAGGGTTTTAGGCCTTATAGGCCTAAACTGATCTTCAAGGAACAAGGCCACCAGTAGGTGCTTGTGGTGAATTTAGAGCCTTCTTAGTATATTTTTCCACTCAAATCCAACATTTTACATAGTCTCATAATGGCTTATATCCCTACCTCTGTCATATTTCTCCTTTAGGCCTATTATAGCCATCATTAGCCTATACTAGGTGCTCAAACCAATTGATGTCAATGACATGAATGGTTTGCATATCCATTTTTCTCACTATTGAGGGAGTTGGAATCCCCATGGAATGTACTTCAAGTTCTATCAATACCTTTTTATGCTTGATTCTCCCTTTACCTGCAACAAACACTCTTTATAACCATACACACGAGTTATGTGTGAGGTTCTAGACTCAACAAACTTAAATAGGCCCTTCAACCTTGTTACCCCTCCTCACTGATTGGGAAGATCACATGGGGATTATGATATATCCTTATAAGACCATTTTCATGCATTTTTATTCCCTATGACTTCTTTTTCCTTAAACTAAGAATGCCTTTCTCTCTCAGCTAAAGACCAATTAAGCTATTAGGCATTCTTGTAGGTGCCTATGGACTGTGTCTATAAGGTCATAATGAATTGGTCTTGACCATATCTTCTTGACCTTAATCCTTAGGTATTTATATCTTCAAGTGATTTCTAACACTTTGTCTATTCATGTAAGCTCCAAACTTACAATTACGCATGATATTCTCTCCTCAAGCGTGAAGATAATTTGAGTTATCTGTTGGTGATCATTAGGGTCCTCACTACATCCTTAAAGTAGGATCTCTTCATCATGGTCCTTTAACATCTTTGGTTTTGCTATCCTCTAATGAGGGTGTGATTTATTAGGTTCATGAAACCTTGATGTATGCATCTGCTCCCTAAGACATGAATCCTTTTGAGAAGTTTATACACAAACCAATGTGACACCTCAGGGCTAAGATGGACCTATATATGATCATTTGTTGTGTAAGTAGGTTATTTTATTCTTCAGGGTCTTATGCATCTCATTACTCATCATAATTACTCCTTCGATCAACTTGTATTGTCCATCTTCCTTCAAACTTAAAGATCAACTTGAAAACCTAAGTTGCAGTCTTTTGGAGTTCTAAGTTTGGGAGCCAAAGCCCATTATGAGGTGAAAATGGCTTGATGAAGTCATTACAAAGCAGATGTTTTTGGGATACCTTATGTGGACTACTACTCTCTACTTAAGACCACTTACTGAAACCTAAGCATCTTTCACCTTGGTATTGAACAAGGTAAACATATTTAACTAAGTGAATGAAACATCTTGAGGGAGAAAAAGAATCCTAGGTGTCCTCAAAAGCCTTAAACAATGCTAAGAAACCTTAAACCATGCTAAAGAGCCCTTGGATTATTTTGGGTATGGTTTGTGTGTGCTTGTCTTGAGGGCCATATGGAAGCTTATTTCTTTTAAGAGAGGAGCTCTTCCATAATCTTAAATCAACCTTGCAACCTGAAAAAAGGCATCATTCATATACTTTCATCCTAGAGATGGGTTACCATGAGAACAACTAAGTCATGCTTGGAGATTTTCTCCTTCCTTCTCATGGTGGGCATTGAGGAACTTGAAGGAGATATGTTATGACCAAATGGTGCCTAGATGAAGTAAGTGAGGATCATGGGGGAAGCATGTAAAATTTGCATTGATCATCCTTGTGCTTTGTTCCTTTATGAAACACATGAATTCTTTCACATAAACATGTAAGCTATCAACCATAGGGTTTTTTATGTTGATATACCCTTGAAAGTGTTATGAGAACATACTTAGATGAGTTTAGAACACTTAACAGGCCTTTGGAGACCTTTCCCCATGCTTAATTTGTCACAATGAGCTTAAAATTTTCATAAATTTGCCTATAGTTGAGCTTATGGGGTTTACAAAGGGCTTAAGACCACATAGGGGTCTTAGTGATTGTTCATAAAGCCCAGGGTTTTGATCTGCAAACCAATGCCACTAATCTCTCACCCACTAGGAGGACAAATAAATTGAATTAGCTGAGAGTGGCATGAAGAGTGGCAGCTAGGTGAATAATGGACATGTTCAAACATGTAACTTCCCTCTCGTAATAGGTGCATGACATCTTATTGCATGTCAAAGATTAATGGATCAGTTTCAAGGAGCATGGTGTCTTCATTGATCCAGGGGATTTTCATCCCATGACTCTGATCAACTATTAGTAATATTTAATTATTTTTACGATTATAAGTGGGGCATTATCTGACCAATAATGTCACACCTCCACTCACAACATTTATAATTAATTTTGAAAAGTTGCTACCAATTCAATATATTTATTATTTAATAATAAATATATTTTTATTAAAAAAATTGATTAAATATTTATATATTTTAATATATTTATTAAAAAATTAATAAATATATTTCAATACATTTTTTAATTAAATATTTATTCCCTTTTTAAAAAAGAAAGAAATTAAAAGAAATTCGTACCATTCCATTAAGTTTTTAAAAGAAAAGGCTTTGTTTAAAAGATTTTTAAGTGGACAAATGGCATGAGTCTTGAGTTTAGTGCCAAACTTTAAAGGCACAAGTTCCATAAAGGCATGGACTTTACATTAGCAATGCAAGGGAAGGTGGCGTTTAAAGTTAAATGTGTGGAATTTTCTTTAAAGAAGTGTGGCATGGATTCTTGAGTAAAGTCTTTATTAAAACATTTCCACGTGAATTTATCCTTAGTCGTGGTAAAGCGTTGCATGTTATCTTGGATGGTAGTAACTTTGTAAAAGGATAAGCATGGTTATTGAACTCAAGACTTGGAGTTAGCATGGTAATCTTTAATTACTAAAAAGTGCAATTCTGATTCTTGTGGTAATCTGGAATTAATCAAGAAATGCAAATCGTGTTTTCTTGATTTTGACATGTTGTTTTTGAGAATAAATATTATGATTAATAAATGGGAAAACATGTGGTAATTTAATTTTTTAAAGTTTTTTAATGATTCTTGACAGGGGTTGTATGCAGAAACATTGATGGCAAAGGGTTTATCGTTGGCAAAGATTATTCAATAGATTATATGGAGAAGTTTAATTATTTGATATTTATGATAGTGTGGATTAGCTTTGGTGCTAATTCTATGCCATTTTCCATATTTAGTTATACGCCAACGATGTTGAATTCCCTTTTAGGGGATTTTGGTTTTGATTGGTTGTAGAGCAAATTGAATACAGGTAGCAAAAAATTCTAGAGAGCTAAGGCCATACTATCGAAATGAAAAAACCCCAATTCATGGAAATTATTAGTACCCTAGGGAAATTTGTTATTACTCAGCCAATGCCATGTAGCATTGAGAAATATATAACTACAGGTTATTTTACAGAGGGAGTAATAGGATTTTCGCAGAGAAGTAGTGGATTTACTTAGAGAAAATTTTAGACAAAGAGATCTAGATACAGAGGCAACAGAACCTCCAAGAGGTTTATTTTGTTGTATAGATAGATATCTAAAATGGAAATAATTATTTACTCTAAGATATTTTTTTGTAATCAGTCACAAAGTTTTAATAAAATCAGAACACTCATAGAGTGGACCCAGGGACGTAGTCATTTGGTGAACCCCGTAAACAAATCTTATGTGTTATATTTTGTTTTAAATTTCCTCTTTGTGATCAGAAATCATTTTAATTTTCTTTATTTCAATTACAAAATTTTAATAAATTAATTTTTCATATTTATTAAAAGGGGAAATTTGAAATTAAAATAATCTATTTTATTTTAAATCTGATCCAAGTAGACTGTAAAGGTTTTTGTAACTTGAATTTTTTGATCAATTTGGTATCAGAGCCTGTGATCAAGGCTATTTGACACATTGTTTGGCAATTACAATAGTCTTGTATGTTAACTAGGTCTCGATCAAGATGTGGTGAAGGGAAACTTGCAGAGTTTAAACTTGAAATTGGTGCAAGATGTGCAAGCTAGCAGTCAAGTATGGGAGCAGACATGTCTAAGGCATAATTCCAGTGTGCCTTTTTCAACATGAAAAATATGGTTGAGGAAATGTACAAAGAACATACAAAGAGGAAAGAAGCAAAGGAATATCAAGATGAAAGAGAAGAAACTCCTCTTTCACCTTCATCTTATAAAAAGGCCTCCTCTTCTGTAGATGGTAAAATTATCCCACATTTGAAATTAGATGTTGGTAAAGGATGGGATTGAATACATAGTAAGAGCCCATCGTGTCAAAACCAATTTGACTCTTGTCTTTACAGGACAAATGAAAAGACTTATAAACTCAAGTAAGAGTTTTGTTCTCATGATTGTGAAAGCCAAGGATAGTGAAAAATCCAAGGCCTTAGAAAGTTGTGATCCTAAACATCAATTTGAAATAGAAAATATTATTTCTAACTACAATGGTGTTTTTCAAGAACCACAAGGTTTACCCCCTAAGAGGGAAATCCAACATGAGATTCAATTGTAGCATGATGCCTCAGTCCCTAATAATAGCATGTTTAGGTTGTCAGTAGTAGAGAATGAATAAATAAAGCATCAAGTGGAGTTACTTGAGAAAGGAGTCATTCAGCCAAGTACCTCTCCATGTGGTTCACCTATTGTCTTGGTACCAAAGAAAGATGGGACATGGCAGATGTGCATGGATTTTCAAGATTTGAATAAAATCATGATTAAAAACCACTACCCTCTTCCTCATATTGATGATTTGTTAGATCAATTGAAAAATGCAAAGTATTTTACTAAATTAGATTTGAGAAGTGGTTATCACCAAATAAGAATAAGTGATGGTGATAGTTGGAAATCCACTTTCAAAACTAAGCAAGGTATTTTTGAGTGGCTTGTTATGCCTTTTGGGCGTTGTAATGCACCTACCACATTTATGTGAGTTATGAATGATCTATTAAGACCATTTGTTGATGATTTTGTAATTATGTACTTGGATAACATTTTAATCTTTAATAACACATAGGAAGATCCTCTTAAACACATCAAAAAAGTCTTAGATACTTTACAAAATGAGAAACTTTTCCTTAATATGTCAAAATGTGAATTTACAAAAATGTCTTTGGTTTACGTAGGCTATGTTGTAGGGAATGGCTCATTAAAAATAGACCCTGAAAAAGTTTCAGCCATAGTAAATTGGCCAAGGCCTAATAATTCAATAAAAGTTAGAATTTTTCTTAGAGCAGTTCAATTTTAGAGAAAATTTATTGCTAAATTCTCTTACATTGCATCTCCTTTACATGATTTAACAAGTGTTAAGCATGACTTTAAATGGGGAGGAAAGCATTGAAAAGCTTTCAATACTTTGAAATAAAAGATAAGTACAGTCCTAATTCTTGCACTTCCTGATTTACAACAATCTTTTGAAATAGAAACTAATGCTAGTGGGTATGCATTGGGGGCAATGCTAATGCAAAATCAAAAACCGGTGAGTTTTCAATTGAAAACCTTTACAAGTGCAGTTAAAAATTATCCTACTTATGACAAAGAGTTGTATGCTTTAGTGTAGAGTGTGAAAAAGTGGAAACACTATTTGATGGGCGAAGAGAAAATCATCCATACAGATCACCAGCGTTTGTAATACCTTCAATCACAATCCAAGCTATAACAATCACAACACTTTCGATGGATAGGAT
This sequence comes from Torreya grandis, assembly GCA_037957365.1. Classification (NCBI taxonomy): domain Eukaryota; kingdom Viridiplantae; phylum Streptophyta; class Pinopsida; order Cupressales; family Taxaceae; genus Torreya; species Torreya grandis. The sequence continues at coordinate 357,245 of JARHVA010007057.1, forward strand.
TTTTGTAGCAGTTTCATCTTATTATAAAGTACAAAAAGAGAACACATAATAAGGTTATAGATATGCTTTCTAGACCTCCTATTATAGCATCTACTATTTTATAGTATAGTCCTTTTGTTAATGAAAGTTATAAGGAATAATATGCTAGAGATGTTGATTTTAAGGATGTCTATGAAGATTTGATACATGGTAAATTAGTAGAATCATTTGAATATCATGTGCATAATTAAATGTTATATCATCTTGGAAAAATATGTATTCCATAGGATCAAAGAGTTCGCATGATTAGAGAAGCACACACTTCTTATTTTAAGTAATTTTGGCATTGGTAAAATAGTTGCACAGTTATAAAGATATTGTTATTGGCCCCGTATGACAGAAAATGTATCTAAATATATTAAAGGTTGTATTCTTTGTTCCACAAGTAAACCAAGTAACTTGATGTTAGGATTGTATACACCTCTTCCTATTCCTAATCATCCTTGGAAAAGTCTTTCTATAGATTTTGTAGGAGATTTACCATGTCACAAAGAAAACATGATTATCTGTATGTGGTTATGGATAGGTGTAACAAAATGTGTATTTTAGTTCTTTGTACTAAATAGGTTACAGGTGAGGGTATTGCACATTTATTCTTCAAGAATGTTTGGATTTATTTTAGGTTACCCACTTTTATTATATCTAATCGTGATGCTTGATTTGTTGGTGAGTTTTAGTTAGCATTGTGGGATTTGATGGATACTAAGATAAAGATAATTTTGACCTTTCATCTTTAAATTGATGGACAAACAAAAGTGGTCAATTGAATAGTGGTACATTTGCTCAGGGGGTATTGTGGTAAACATCCTAAATTATGGGATGAACATTTATATTATGTGTAACATTTTTATAATTGTGCTTTGCATTCTTCTACTTTAAAGTCTCTTTTTGAGACTTGTTTTATTTATTTTCCTAAGTCTCCTTTGGACTTCTCTTTTGAAAATGAATCTAACTCAGTGGTGAATCGAAATAGTGATGCCAAAAAGGCTAATAAAATCATTCAGAGAATTCAGATGATTCAAAAAGTTGTTCAAGAACAGTTGGAGAAGAGCCAAGCTAAATATAAGGCTAGGCACGACAAACATAGAGTTGATCATCAATTCAAAGTGGATGATCAGGGTTGGCTTCACATCAACAAAGAAAGACTAAAAGGTGAAGGCAGAGAATTAAAACCAATCAGGTATGGTCCTTTTAGGATTTTGGAAAAGATTGGTACAAATACTTTCCAATTGGATTTGCCTTCTTTTATGCAAATTTATTTAGTGGTTAATGTGAAAAACTTGAAATTGTATGAACCTTCTATGATCATGGATCAAGATGAGGGTATTTAGGTTCCTAATGTTGATGATTTTTCTCCTGAGTCTCTTTATGAGTTGTAGGAAGATGTTATTATTGATTAAAAATCAGATGTACACGAAGGGGTGATACAGAATATCTTCGTGTGGGTTTGAAAGGGTTGTATCTGAATAAGGCAAAATGGATGGAAATCAAGAAAGTGAGAGAGAAATATCCTCACCTGGTTGATAATTATATTCAACTTTTGGAGGTCCAAAAGTTCTTAATAGGGAGGAATGATCTAGGGGATTTCCACCCTATGATTCTGATCAATTATTGGCAATAATTAATTATTATTGCAAATATAGGTGGGACATTATCTGGCCAATAATGCCACACCTCCACTCACAACATTTATAATTAATTTTAAAAAATAGTTACCAGTTTAATATATTTATTATTTAACAATGAATTTTTTTTATAAATTTTTATTAAAATATTTAATTAAATATTTATATATTTTAATATGTTTATTAAAAAATCAATAAATATATTTTAAGATATTTTTTAATTAAATATTTATTCCCTTTTAAAAAAAATAATAATAATTAAAATAAATTTGTACCATTCCATTAAGTCTTTAAAAGAAAAGGCTTTGTTTAAAAGATTTTCAAGTGGACAAATGGCATGAGTCTTGAGTTTAGTCTTGAGTTTATCACCAAACTTGAAACGCATGAGTTCCATAAAGGTATGGACTTTACATTAGTGATGCAAGGGAAGGTGGCATTTAAAATTAAATGTGTGGAATTTTCTTTAATATAGTGTGGCATGGATTCTTGAGTAAAGTCTTTATTAAAACATTTCCACATGAATTTATCCTTAGTCTTGGCAAAGCATTGCATGCTATCTTGGATGGTGTTGACTTTGCAAAAGGATAAGCATGGTTATTGAACTTAAGTCTTGGAGTTAACATGGTAATCTTTAATTACCAAGAAGTGCAATCTTGATTCTTGTTGTAATCTTGAATTAATCAAGAAATGCAAATCTTGTTTTCTTGATTTTGATGTGTTGTTTTTGGGAATAATTATTATGATTAATACATGGGAAAATATGTGGTAATTTGATTATTTAAAGTTTTTCAAAGATTCTTGACAGGTGTTGTATATAGAAACATTGACGATAAAGGGTTTATAGCTGGCAAAGATTATTCAACAGATTATGTGGGGAAGTTTAATTATTTGCTATTTATGATAGTGTAGATCAGCTTTGGTGCTAATTCTATGCCATTTTCTATGTTCAGCTATATGCCAACAATGTTGAATTCCCTTTTAGGAGATTTTGATTTTGATCAGTTGCAGAGTAAAACCAAATATAGGTAGTAGGAAATCTCAGAGAGCCAAGGCCATACTATTGAAATAGAAAAACCCCAATTTAGGGAAATTATTAATACCCCAGGAAAATTTTTTATTTCTCAGCCAACGCCATGTAGCATTGATAAATATATAACTATGGGTTATTTTATAGAAGGAGTAATAGGATTTTGGTAGAGAAGCAGTGGATTTGTATAGACAAAATTACAGATAGAGATATCTAGATACAGAGGTAGCAGAACCTTCAGAGGTTTATTTTATTGCATAGATAGATATCTGGTATAAAAATAATTATTTACTCTAAAATATTTTTTTGTAATCAATCTCAAAAAGTTTTAATAAGATCAAAACACTCATAGATTGGACCCATGGATGTAGCCATTTGGTGAACCCCGTAAATAAATCTGTTGTGCTATATTTTATTTTTAATTTCCTCTTTGTGATCATAACTTCTTTCAATTTCCTTTATTTCAATTATGAAAGTTTTCTAAATTATTTTTTTGGATTTATTAAAAGGGGAAATTGGAAATTAAAATATTCTATTTTATTTTAAATTCGATCCAAGAAAACTATAAAGGTTTTTATAACTTAGATTTTTGAATCAGTTTGGTATCAGAGCTTGTGATCAAGGCCATTTGACACATTGCTTGAAAATTACAATAGCCTTGTATGTTAACCAGGTCTCGATCAAGATGTGGTGAAGGGAAACTTGCAAAGTTTGAACTTGGAATTGGTACAAGATGTGAAGCTAGCAGTCAAGTATGGGAGCAAACATGTTTGATGAAAAATTCTAGCATGCCTTTCTCAACATGAAAAATATTGTTGAGAAAATGTACGAGGACTATAGAAAGGGGAAAGAAGCAAATGAATATCAAGATGAAAGAGAATAAACTCTTATTTCACTTTCATATTCTAAAAAGGCCTCCTCTTCCGTAGATGGTAAAACTATCCCACATTTGAAATTAGATGTTAAATTTGATTTATCAATTTATAATGGTGAGCTCAGTGTAAAGAAATTGGATAACTGGGTCAAGCAGATTGAGATATATTACAAGATTCAGAACATTCTCAGTGAGGAAGCCAAGATTCAATTAGATACTCTCTGTATGAGTGGCACAACACTCATCTGGTGGGAGAATAAGATTCAAGAAGACCTCAAGCAACATGGTAAGGTAATCTCTTCCTAGAATGATTTTGTTTCTGAACTGAGAAAGCAATTATATCCTTTAGATTATATGCAATAAGCTAATATGGATTGGTAGACTTTGAGATAGAATAAAGGTTAGAGTGTGTAGGATTATACTTAAGAGTTTAAAAAGAATGCATTAATATTTGGCATTCCTCTATACAGTTCTGAAACATTGTTGAAGTTTATTGGAGGTTTGCATAGTTATTTGAGACATACTATTCTCATGTTTAATCCTTATAACCTTGATGAAGTCTGTGTGCAAGCTACCCATATGGAAGCTAGGGGTAAGATGATGAAGGAAAGCTATGAAAATAAATCTCACAAGCCAATTGAAAATAGAGGAAAAGGTAAACGAAAGGGTAAGGGTATGTCTACATACACTATTAAGAAAGAAGAAGGAAAATCTTTCTGCAATCACTGCAAAAAGAATCATGACGAGGCTAAGTGTTGGAAACTCCATCCAAAACTCAAGCCAAAGAGGTTATGGAATAAAAATTAAAATTAGGCTAATATTGTTATCCAACAGGACCTGGGATTAGATTTTGGTGATAAGACAAAAGGGACTGCTATGGGTCTGCAAGGTTCAAATTTTTCCTCTTCTAACCCTAACCCTTTTGTTATTGCTTCATCTTCTAAAACTAAATCGAAACATGCTGAAAGAAAAAGAAATGAACTTTTCCACATAAGAGTCATATCTAAGCATATTAAAATAGATACTCTTTTTGATAGTGGATCACAAGCTAATCTTATTTCTGAAGAGTTTGTTAAAAAGTTAGGACTCAAAACTAAACCACATCCAAAACTGTATCCTTTAGGTTGGGTGTGTGATGATGTAAAATTGTAGGTCAAAAAAAACATGCACCTTTAGGTTTACTATTACTTATAAATTCATTGATGAAGTAGAGCTAGATGTAGTTCCTTTGGATATTTATGGAATTATTTTGGGAAGTCCTTAATTATATGATAGAAAGATAATCTTTTATAGAGAAGAGAACAAATATGTGTTGGTAAAGGATGGGATTGAATACATATTAAGAGTCCATCATGTCAAAACCAATTTGACTCTTGTCTTTGTAGGACAAATGAAAAGACTTGTAAACTCAAGTAAGAGTTTTGTTCTCATGATTGTGAAACCAAGGATAGTGAAAAATCCAAGGCCTTAGAGGGTTGTGATCCTAAACATCAATTTGAAATAGAAAAGATTATTCATAACTACAATGGTGTTTTTCAAGAACCACAAAGTTTACCCCCTAAGAGAGAAATCCAACATGAGATTCAATTGTAGCAGGATGCCTCTCTCCCTAATACTAGCATGTATAGCTTGTCAATAGTAGAGAATGAAGAAATAGAGAAGCAAGTGATGGAGTTACTTGAGAAAGGAGTCATTCGGCCAAGTACCTCTCCATGTGATTCACCTATTGTCTTGGAACCAAAGAAAGATGGTACATGGTGGATGTGCATGGATTTTCGAGCTTTGAATAAAATCATAATTAAAAACCTCTACCCTCATCCTCATATTGATGATTTTTTAGATCAATTGAAAAATGCAAAGTATTTTACTAAGTTATATTTGATAAGTGGTTATCACCAAATAAGAATAAGTGATGGTGATAGTTAGAAAACCACTTTCAAAACTAAGCAAGGTCTTTTTGAGTGGCTTGTTATGCCTTTTAGGCTTAGTAATGCACCTGCCACATTTATGTGAGTTATGAATGATGTGTTAAGACCATTTTTTGATGATTTTGTAATTATGTACTTGGATGACATTTTAATCTTTAGTAACACATGGGAAGATCATCTTAAACACATCAAAAAAGTCTTAGATACTTTTCAATAGGAGAAACTTTTCCTTAAGATGTCAAAATGTGAATTTGTAAAAACATCTTTGGTTTACTTAGGCTATGTTGTAGGGAATGGCTCATTAAAAATAGACCCTACAAAAATTTTAACCATAACAAATTGCCCAAGGCCTAATAATGCAACAAAAGTTAGAAGTTTTCTTAGAGCAGTTAAATTTTGGAGAAAATTTATTGCTAACTTCTCTTACATTGCATCTCCTTTACATGCTTTAACAAGTGTTAAGCATGACTTTCAATGGGGAGGAAATCATTGAAAAAGATTTAAATACCTTGAAATAAAAGATAAGTATATCTCCAATTCTTGCACTTCTTGATTTACAACAATCTTTTGAAATAGGAACTAATGGTAGTGGGTATGCAATAGGGGAAGTGTCAATGCAAAACCAAAAAATAGTATGTTTTCATTCAGAAACCTTTATAAGTGCAGTTAAAAACTATCCTACTTATGACAAAGAGTTATATGCTTTAGTGCAGAGTGTGAAAAAGTGGAAACACTTTTTGATGGGTAAAGAGACAATAATCCATACAGATCATCAGCCTTTGCAATACCTTCAATCACAATCCAAGCTACAACAATAACAACACTTTTGATGGATGGAATTTTTGTAGCAGTTCCATCTTGTTATAAGGTACAAAAAGGGAATACATAATAAGGTTGCAGATATGCTTTCTAGACCTTCTATTATAGCATCTACTATTTTACATCATAGTCCTTTTGTTAATGAAAGTTATAAGGAACAATATGCTAGAGATGTTGATTTTAAGGATGTCTATGAAGATTTGATACATGGTAAATCAGTATAAACATTTGACTACCATGTTCATAATGAAATGTCATATCATCTTGGAAAAATATGTATTCCATAGGATGAAAGAGTTCACATGATTAGAGAAGCACACACTTATCTTATTTTAGACCATTTTAGCATTGGTAAAATAGTTTCATAGTTATAAAGATATTTTTATTGGCCCCATATGACAGAAAATGTATCTAAATATATTAAAGGTTGTATTCTTTATTCCATGAGTAAACCAAGTAACTAGAAGTTAGGATTTATACACCTCTTCCTATTCCTAACCATCTTTGGGAAAGTATTTCTATGGATTTTGTAGGAGATTTACCTATGTCACAAAAAAAACATGTTTATCTGTATGTGGTTGTGCATAGGTTCAACAAAATATGTATTTTGGTTCCTTGTACTAAATAAGTTACAGGTGAGGATACTGCACATTTATTCTTCAAGAATGTTTGGATCTATTTTGGGTTACCCACTTCTATTATATCTGATCATGATGCTTGATTTGTTGGTGAGTTTTAGTCAACATTGTGGGATTTGATGGATACTAAGCTAAATAAAAGTACAACCTTTCATCCGCAAACCGATGGACAAACAAAAGTGGTCAACCAAATAGTGGTACATTTGCTCAGGGGGTATTGTAGTAAACATCCTAAATTATGGGATGAACATTTATATTATGTGCAACATTCGTATTACTATGTTTTGCATTCTTCTATTTAAAGTCTACTTTTGAGACTTACTTATTTTGGTTATTTTTCTAAGTCTCCTTTGGACTTATCTTTTGAAAATGAATCTAACTCAGTGGTGAATGGAAACAGTGATGTCGAAAAGGCTAAAAAAATTATTTAGAGAATTCAGATGATTTAGAAAGTTGTTCAAGAATAGTTGGAGAAGAGCCAAGCTAAATATAAGGCTAGGCATGACAAACACAAAGTTGATCATCAATTTAAAGTGGATGATCAGGTTTGGCTTCACATCACCAAAGAAAGACTGAAAGGTGAAGGCAAAAAATTAAAATCAATCAGGTATGGTCCTTTCAAGATTTTTGAAAAGATTGGTACAAATGCTTTCCAATTGGATTTCCCTTATATGTAAATTTATTCAGTGGTTAATGTGGAAAAATTGAAATTCTATGAACCTCCTATGATCATGGATCAAGATGAGGGTATTCAAATTCCTAAGGTTGATGATTGTGCTCCTAAGTCTCTTCATGAATTGCAAGAAGATGTTATTATTGATAAGAAAACCAGAACTACACGAAGGGGTGATACAGAATATCTACATGTGGGTTTGAAAGGGTTGCATCTGAACAAGGCCAAATGGATGGAAATCACGAAAGTGAGGAAAAAATACACTCACTTGGTTGATAATTAAATTCAACTTTTGGAGGTCCAAAAGCTCTCAGTGGGGAGGAATGATCTAGGGAGTTTCCACCCCATGATTCCGATCAATTATTGGTAATATTTAATTATTGTTGTGAATGTAGGTGGAGTATTATCTGGGCAATAATGCCATGCCTCCACCCACAATATTTATAATTAATTTTTAAAAATTGTTATCAATTTAATATATTTTTATTAAAATGTTTATATATTTTAATATGTTTATTAAAAAATTAATAAATATATTTTAAGATATTTTTTAATTAAATATTTATTCCCTTATAAAAAAAATTAAAGGAATCCATACCATTCCATTAAGTCTTTAAAAGAAAAGGCTTTATTTAAAAGATTTTTAAGTGGATAAATGGCATGAGTCTTGAGTTTAGTCTTGAGTTTAGCACCAAAATTTAAAGGCCCAAATTCCATAAAGGCATGGACTTTACATTAGTGATGCAAGGAAAGGTGGCATTTAAAGTTAGATGTGTGGAATTTTCTGTAAAGAAGTGTGGCATGGATTCTTGAGTAAAGTCTTTATTAAAACATTTCCACATGAATTTATCCTTAGTCTTAGAAAAGTGTTGCATGTTATCTTGGATGGTGTTGACTTTGTAAAAGGATAAGCATGGTTATTGAACTCAAGTCTTGGAGTTAGCATGGTAATATTTAATTATCAAGATGTGCAATCTTGATTCTTGTAGTAGTCTTGAATTAATAAAGAAATTCAAATCTTGTTTTCTTTATTTTGACGTGTTGTTTTTGGGAATAATTATTATGATTACTATATGGGAAAATATGTGGTAATTTAATTCTTTAAAGTTTTTCAAAGATTCTTGACATGTGTTGTATGCAGAAACATTGATAGCAAAGGATTTATAACTGACAAAGATTATTCAACAGATTATGTGGGGAAGTTTTATTATTTGCTATTTATGATAACGTGGATCAGCTTTGGCATTAATTTTACACTATTTTCCACGTTCAACATTTTGGGGGATTTTGGTTTTGATTGGTTGCATAGGAAAACTAAATACAAGTATCAAGAAATCCCAGAGAGCCAATGCCATACTATCGAAATAGGAAAAACCCCAATTCGGGGAAATTGTTAGTACCCCAAGCAAATTTGTTATTGCTCAACCAATACCATGTAGCATTGAGAAATATATAACTATTGGTTATTTTATAGAGAGAGTAATAGAATTTTGGTAGAGAAGTAGTGGATTTGCATAGAGGAAATTGTAGATAGAGATATCTAGATACAGAAGCAGTAGAACCTTTGGGAGGTTTAATTTGTTGCATAGATAGATATCTGGTACATAAATAATTATTTACTCTATGAGATTTTTTTTGTAATCAGTCTCAAAGAGTTTTAATAAGATCAAAACACTCATAGAGTGGACTCGGGGATGTATCCATTTGGTGAACCCCGTAAACAAATCTTTTGTGTTATATTTTATTTTTAATTTCCTCTCTATGATCAGAAATCCTTTCAATTTATTTTATTTCAATTACGAAAGTTTTCTAAATTAATTTTTTGGATTTATTAAAAGGGAAAATTAGAAATTAAAATATTCCATTTTATTTTAAATCCAATCCAAGTAGACTCTAAAGGTTTTTATAACTTGGATTTTTAGATCATTCATGGGGTCAACTATGACCAAAAATAGGCCATCCACTACACTTCTACGCCTAAAAGGCTCATTGAAGGCCATTATACCACCAAGGCAATGCATGGGAGGAGTTATGGGATTATTTTTAACCCTTATTCATGTTTGTTATTGATTATTTGATGAATAATGGTCATCAAGGCCTCTCCAGCACACTTATACGCCACATTCTCCTCTCTCCTTCTCATGTTCTATAAATTGGGCCTAGAAAGCCGTTGTATGCATCCCTTTATTGGGTATGAGAAATTTTTTCCCATTTATAACTGCAACCTTGAGATAATATCAGGAATGATTCAACCTCATTTATGTTGTTATTCTAGTGTGTTATGCTTGTCTGATTTGCTTAAGTGGTTGATTTTCCTCCCTTTGCAAGTCATTGTTCTCACCTAGATACTAGTAGATTGTCTTATGCATGTTATATGGTGTGAAGGTATTGATGATTTTGTTTGTAGTGAAAATTGATTGATAGTGTTTTGAATTACACCTATCATTCATCATACTCAAGTCATCATTATTTAGCATAACCTCCATGTAAATCACTAATGTGTAGAAGTCTTTGAGAAAAAGTGTGTTAACAAATACTCTTTGTTTTGGTCCATAAGTGTTGTTGACAGATCATGTAGAGGAAACACAACATATGGTGCATTGCCTCTTGTATCTTAGGTTTGATTTCATGATTTCTTCTATCTCTTTTCATTTGTAAAATAAGTAGGTTTAGGAATTGAGTTTAGATGATGCATCAAGGGAGCTATCCCCAAAACTAGAGATTCACCTCACCCAATAGGCTACCCACACCTAGAGGTGATTCCATTGTATATGTTGGATGAGGCAAGTATCAAACTCCTTTGCCTCAATGGTGTAATCCAAATTGATAGCACAGATCACATTTTCTCAAAATGAAAAGGGGTTCTACATGGTTACTTATCTTGCCTAAGATGCAAAGCTATCGGCCAATGATTTTAACCAAAAGTTTTGAGTACCTTAATTTCCATGATGTGATTATGTTCTATACACTTTTTTGAAACCAAAAAATTATCTAGTCAATCCAGGATCAGGTCTTTTCCCATCCTTTTATTACTCTAGGGGAACCACCCTTGCTTAGTTTTAAGGTCACATAATTCTACCCTTTCCACAAAGTTGTGAAGATTTAAACTATTATTGTCTTCCCATTCCCTCGCTTTTCTCTGAGGCCTCCATTCTTGCATTGAAGTCCCCTCCAATTATCCAAAAAGTGTCCTTCTTTGCTTTCATTTTATCCTCCAACTACTCCCAAGCCAGTTCTCTTTTTTCCTTCTTTTAAGATCCATATATGTTAACCAAAAAAAACTAAAATCTATGTTGTGTGAGCCAAATTTACAGATAATAAATTGATTATGGGACTATGTAACTTCTAGATTGACTGAATTAGGGTTTCTTAGGAGAACCATTCCCCCAACCATGCCTATAACATCCACCCATACTAGTTCCCTTCCCAAAATTTTAGAAAGTGCCTTATTATTCTCTACTAGGCTTTCCAACTTGGTTTCTTGGAGCATTACCACTTCTAGGTTATGTTGCTTTATTAGATCCCTCAATGTTCTCCATTTGGAAGGGGCATTGAGACCCCTTATGTTCTATGAAATTAATTGCATCAAGAAGGGTTTATTTAATTGGTGCTTATCAAGAGAGTGTCTACATGTGCTTGATTCCCTACCCCAATAGCCTCCATGGCTTCTTCATGCCTTTTTTTTTTTCTCAGTCTCCTTATCTTTCCCAAATTTATTTTATGATTAAGATTTGGAATTTGAGTAATTTTGGTGTTATCCTCATCCATTTATGAGCCTATTTCATCTTCATCATCCATATTTGTCCAATTTTCTTTATGTCTCAAGCCCTTTGTTGTGTTGTGGTTTAAATTTTATGGCTTGTGAAGTTTAAGCCCTAGGGTGTTAAAGGTTATGAGTATAATAAATCAAGGTATATAATATATAATAAATAGAACCACTTATTTATGAAGGAATTAAGCTAAAATGGTATTTTTTAAATAGAAATAAATGACAGCAATGAATACTTAGCTAGAAACAAACTGAGACGAAAGATTTGGAGGTTGAAAACTAGCATAAAAGTCGATCAAGGTGTCATAAACAAGATCCAGGTGTCATAATCCTTCTTAGATAGTAACGCCCTAACCAGATAGTAGCACCAATGGTTTTAGTGTCCTCCTTTGGTGCTAATGTATTCTTTTTGAATGATTTCTAGGTTTTGTAGATCAAGGCTTGTTCTAGCTCTGGTCCAAATTTTAGGTCTATGCAAATAATACTTTTTCTTGTAACTCTATTTTCCTCTAAAAACCCTAGTTTTTTATGCTTGTAAGGGTTTGAATGAATACCATGAGAAAAAGAGTTAGTGGATTTAATCTACTAGACATGTGATCCACACCCATGTATGGGCACATTGCCCACATACCAATACTTTGAGGAGGGATCAAACCCGATGTAGTTATCATGCTTAAATGCTTGGTGTAAATGTAAGTGAATGCTAGAATGATTGAGTGTGACTGTATGAGAAGATGCCTTTAAAGCCACTTGAGATCTAAATACTTGTGTTATGGATGTATTATTAAATGTACGAGATGAGTCAATATAATATTGGAAGAATTGGGAGCTTTCCCTTAATGTGATGTGGTACTTTTGTGTGCTTTTTTGTGATAATGTCCACCTAGGGTGTAAGAGTGTGAGAGTGGTGTTTATATAGTGTTTTGATAAAAATGACTTGGGAGGGTGACTTAAGAATAGGTCTAGGCCAACCCTGATCCTCTTAAGGAGATATAAATTATCTTTTGGAGGGTGTAAGGACCTAAATCATTAATGAATTACACCATTATGGGTCTCATATGGTGTTCTATAGGTCTGTGTGCTATTTGTAGCTACCATGTGACTAAAAGTGGATCAAAAGGGACCCTAAAATGGGTCAAGTGATATATTAAGGATAAAGTGACCTCAAATGGACATTCAAGGCATGAGTGGTTAATTTTAATGACTGCATTTACACCCCCCTTTATTCTAGAAATGTAGTAAAGCAAAATGACTAGGATAAAGGAAAAATAAGCGTACTTAGACTTACCTATAAGGCAAGGTCTATGAATCTATATCTAAGTATGTGAAGCATGCTCCATTATGTGTCCTACAAATAAAACATGCATAGATTAGTCCTTACTTAAGAGACATCAAAATCAAAATACAAACTGAGTAAGTAGATAAGAGAGAAGAAAGGAACGAATGCACCTCACTAGATATATGAATCGATGCATAAACTTGGTGACAACCTATGTGTGTGTGTGTGTGTGTAGATAGTGATCAATTGGTAAATAACTTGGATTTAATTGATGGATTGCTCAATACCCATGTGTGGGTAGCTCAAGAACTCAATCTAGTTCTGACTCCATCATTTCCCACCCCTACTTGGTGCATCACGACCTGTGAATAGCTTGGATTGGACTGATGGTGTGTCCAACCCTCTCATGTAGGTGGATCAAGAACTCAAGTAGACTATGACTACATCATTACCTACCCATGTGTAGTATATACATCTAAAACTAAAACTAAACAATGTAACTAAATATGTATAACAATAATTGAAATTATATATAGCATCTCTGTGACCACTGGAGAATATTAGGTGGCTCTAGACCACTCAAGAATATTAGACAACTTTAGGCCACTCAAGAATGCCAACCACTACAAATGGAGCAAGACATCAATCTGGTGTGTAACTTGGAACATGGTATATGGTGTGTATAATGTAGAGAATGACATGGCATTGTTCATTCCATTTGATCAACTAATGCATAGATGAGCATACAAAAATATTGCACCGTATACATGCCTCCAAATCTAATATTGAGTATATGGATTCTGGATTGAATTATAATAATTTGTATCTAAGCACCTAAAAATGAAACATGAATGATCATGTCATGCATGATGCCCCAAATTTGAGAAAACTGGTATGAATGTGTTAAACTAAGCCAAAACTGGTAATCTATAACTAAACTTGTGCAAACTTAGACTGTACTAAATGTACTTTTCCAACCAGTCTAGAATTTCTTGAAATTGAAGCTAATAGACAGTAACACCATATCTTGGATACTAGTGTTGGTGGTGTTATTGTCCTAATTTAGGTGTTAATGTCCTACTATATTGATTTTTATACAACTAAAACTGGTCTCTATGTCACTATTTCACATTGTATTTTCCTAAAATTGATTTCTATATTTTGTGCCTGCATGCTAAAAATTATATATTGAATGCGTTTAGATAGCCTGATCTCTATGACAAACCTATGTGAATGCCCCCTCTTTTGAGGGGAGTTTTAAACCTGTACAAGAACTATCCTTAAAATAAAAATATCTATAAAATGTGTGTTAGTTATAGCATATATGATATCTACATAATAAACCAATTTAATGTGCATGCATGACATCGGAATGTAAGATAATCTAAACATAAGGTTGTAGTGCATGATGTATGTTAGCTATATCATTCACAAGGCTATAAATATAGGAATAATAATGTATATAAATAACAAATATGAGTAATAACTATCTACCTAGGGGGATGGTGCATGATGTCCATCATGACACCCAAGTAGGAAGGGGAGATACATGAGGGCCCTCATGGCATCTAAAATTAGAGTGTGTAACAAGCAAGAGATGAGTATCATAGACATGATGCATACAAGAAAGAATATATACAACACATATGAGGCACACAAAGTAGACCAAGTGATCCAAAACTTAGAAGCTTTGGTTGAAATATAATTCAAGAAATAAAACTAACACAATTGTAATAATGCTATCTCTGAGAAGAGATGTTTTATTGATCAAGTTTGCAGACCTAAACATATGTCTATCTCTGAGAAGAGATGTTTGATTTCAATTTTAGGTTACATCTTCATTTATACACATTTTGAAGGTAGGAGGAGGATGTGGAAGGCCGCCAATGTCAAGGGAGATTAAGTGTCTCGACTTCCATGATTTACAATAATATAGAATTCGAGGAATTGTTATTTTTAGACTGCACTACTAAAATTGAAATTTGGGGCACTTCTATTTAGTTTTTAGGGGTCAAAACCCATCAAGAAAAGCTCGGTACCATCTTACAGTGTTTCCCTCATTCTTATCTTTCCAACAATTCAAACTGGGAGTCAAACGGAGCTATGGTGCAAAAGTTATGGCTCCTAGAAGTTTTGCCACCAATTAGGGTAGAATTGTCACCTGAATTATCACCTGAAATATTGCTCAGATCATTGCCTGAATTCTCACCAAAAATATTGATCAGATCACCAAGGGGCCACAATACAAGGGACATAGGCACATGCCACTAAATCTAAGAAAGCAAGAAATATAAGGACATGTTCAAATGTCCACATACACAAACAACAAGAAAGTTGGCTTAGAGACACATGAAATGGCATGTTCAAATGTTTGCATACATAATTAGGAAGGCACACACAAGTTCATGGACACATGTCCAAAGCATACATACAATGAAAAGAAGTGGCATGGAGTCACAGATTAATGGCATATTGAAATGCCCTTGAATAGAAGAAGCATAGAGAAATTATCAAGTCTAAACTAGGTAATCTAGAAATGAAAGTATGCATGAACATGTGGTATAAATATGTATAAGAGGAAAGATGTACATAAGTTGAGTCTAGATTAGTAGTCAGTAAGGAATCTGAGTAGGTGTAGGATGATCAATATCAAGATAGAGTAATGCTAAATTGATGTAGAGTTTAGAAAAATGTAACCTAACAATCAAATTGTGTATAGGATGCCCCCTAATAGGCAAATGTTTCAAATGAGAAACCCATTTATCTATACATATATTCCCCTAGTGGGTAGATAATAACAACTCTAGATATATGTAGTGGACTTGGGTCATATAAGTATATGTGAACACTCGACAAGAACAAGTGAAACATATATGTATGATAAAAACTGACTATACTAAGATAGCTAACATATGTAGTGTCCATAAAATATGAGAAGTGTAAATATGTCAATGCCTACAATCTATAATTTTGTATTTTCTAAATAAATATTTGAATGTTTTATGTTTTGGCATATTATATTGTTTTTGTATTTTTTGGATGTAAGTTATGTATAAGTAACATGAAAATGAAATTATATACAAGGAGCAAGAGTGAATGAAATTGTGTACAAGTAGAGAAGAACATACTAACTGATAAGTCTCATGGGAGACTCACTATCAATGTGGCCTATGTCAAAAATATGAATGGTAACCTATTATATAGTGTGATTGATATGCTATAGTTGAATTAAGTTGTAGTATGACTTTGAGTATTATTCATTGTCAGCATCATAATAATCATATTGATTTAGTGAATTGGCATTGATCCCTATCAAAGCTATTAAATTACAGAAATTGAGCCTATTTTTGTGGATTTTTACCACGGTCCTAGTCTATTTTGATTGTTCTATTTTCCTTGTAAACATGGACTCTATCTTGAGATGACCATTCATAGAGAATTTCATGAAATACTCAGCATTTTTTATTTGACAATAGTTCCCCAACCCCTCTGTGTTGATCAAATTGATATTGCACATGAGTTGTCTCTTTGTCATTGCGTTCACTCCCAACATTGATGACATCTCATCCCAACTTGATGTAATTTAAGAAGATACCGAGCTACACAAGATTATTGGATTGATTATTTAGACTCTATTAATGCAATAGAAGAAGATTAAATATTCTCATAATCATATGTTATCTAAATTATCAACAAGCATTTATAATTTTCATTACCATTTTTATCAGCTTAATTGCTAAATAGGTGGGTTGACATCCATGAAGGGAAGCTTACACATTCTTGAAACTGGTATTTTACTAGGAAACCTACCTTATAACTTTATTAATCTATCTTGTCCATTTTCTCACATATGTGCAGGCATTCCTTCCCATCCAAAAAGGATCTATCATAATTGCTTGATCAACAATGTATAACTATTCACATAAGTATGCCTTATCTCAGCTTAAACCCTAATTTTCTTTGAGTTTTTATTAGTTCACTTTATAAAATAAATTCACATAAAAAATACTTCAACATTCTAGCACATTTGGTGGGATCCATTTGGGCCTCATACTCATTGATTTCTCATTCTAATTTCTTTTGTTTTACTTTGCATTTTTAGCTAATTATTCATTGTTGTTTTCATAAAAAAAGAGAAAATAAAAAAAACCTTGATTTCTTTTGGAATCTAAAAAGAGATGCATTCATCAAATTGATTTGTTGGGTTATTCACATAACATAATTATGCAAGTTAATTTATCATCATAGTCACACTTTTATTTCACACACAACCAAACCATGAAACTATAAAAAAACAACAAAAGCAATCCTACCTAGGTGGACCCACTTTGGTTTCATCACCAAGGGGGAAACCAACTCGGTGTTCTGATCAAGTATAAATAATTGGTTGATGGTATATCAGCTAAATTCTTGACACATTTATTACTATGGTTGTTAAGTGAGGAGGTAGGCCCCAATATCAAGCCATGTACCATCACCAACATAGAACTAGGCCTCATGTACCTTTAGGTATATCAAGGATACCAGCCTTAAACAAACATGATACCAGTCTTAGCATACCTTTTCCTAGGACCTTTGTTAAGCCAAATGCCCCATCATATTCTGAAGCATAATTTTTAGAAGATATAAAAAATGGAAAACATTAGGAATGTTTGATTAAAATGTGGGCTTTATCTTCACTAAAGAGAGGAAAAAGCAAAAACAAATTATTTTTGCTTACTTTGCATTTATATTTTTTTCTCTAGCACTACATGGTTTCAATTAGGCAGTAATCATGGAAATAAACTGAGTTACATACATCATATTCATCCATGGAACATTCATAAACTCCTTCTACCTCTCTCAAAGCTTTCGTGGAGGCGATTCCTCAATATTATCCATAGGAAGACCCCGATTTTGCTAACATATTGTATAATAATCCAATCACCCTTAATCATTACCTTATTGTGTAAGCCATACATATTCCCACTTATCCTCATGCCCAATCCTTGAAATTCATCTATGGTATGCCATTAGAAGGATTTGAAGAACATTCAATAACCATGGTGTCCTCTTCTATTTATCAACCACTGTCAGTATCTCTCGATCCTAATATGAGTTCATTCCACCCCCAATACCATTGTGCCACAACCTATAACTAAATCTACCACTGCTAGTAACTGCTAATCCCACTACAACTATTGTCCAAGCTCAAAGTGTTATCATACCCCAACTCATGTCCACCTAACCACCTTCTTCCTCATTACAAAATTTAGTGGTCTCAATCCCTACCACTCTTCCACATATTCAAACAAACGTGACCATAAACCCAACTCAACCATTACAACCTTTATAGAAAATTCCTTTGTGTCAACCTCTTCAACAACAAATTTTTACACTATCAATTGCTCAATAACTCATCACATCACAACCATTTACAACCACTTATTTTAATCCATCTCAATAACAAACCATACCCCCTCTATTCCTATAGTATGTAACTATGTCTCAGCCAATCATTACCACCTCAATTGGTTATCCTCTTTCACAATCATTTCCCACTTTGCTTCCCCTTCACCAATATCTACAAAAAAATAATTTAAGGGGTATGCCTTGATATAATACCCATCCTAACCTCATGTGCATTCTCATGGATAAGATGGCAAACCTCAAAGCTTATACCTCTAGGAAGCAGAATATCCTCTCATAAAAGAAAATTTATAATGAACCTATCAACCCAGTTGTCCTTATTAGAGCCTATCTTCCAAAATGGGAACTACCTAGGTTCACAAAATTTCAAAATAAGGACACTCAGCAACACATCAAGAACTTTAGACATGCTTGCTACCTTAAAACCCATAATGACACTCTCCTCCTTAGAACATTCCAATGTCACTAGTAGGAGCAGATTTGAATTGGTATAGTTCTATTCCACAACATTCTCTATTCTTTTTTGGCTAGTTAGCCCAAATATTCCTAGAACACTTTTCAATCAATATCATAAGGAAGGTAACCATCACTGATTTATATGCCATTAGATAATTCAAAGATGAATCAATTATCGATTTTGTTGCAACATGTTGGGGACTTATAAACCAGTTATCATTTTCGCTCCCTCAGATAGAGTTAATAAAAAAATTTGCCAGGTCATGTGTGAAACACATATCATCCATGCTTCAGGTCCAATCTTTCAAGACCTTTGATGAAGCCTTTAACATGGCCCGTAAGTTCAAAAAATTTATCTCTAGAAGAAAGAAAGGTTAAATTACAAAATAAAAATTTTAAACTTGATCCTTCCAATTGGTCCAACAACTCTAAACCAAAAGGCACAACAAACATTCCTATCTTGAAATCCACCCCTCCATCAACAATAAACTAACCAAGTTCTTCTACTTCTCAAACACAACCACAAAAAACATTAACATTGTTTCCACCTAGACAATATACACCCTTGGGAGAATCTTATGCTTCTATACTAGACAAAATTTTGAAAGCGTCAGTTATTGAGCTTTGTCCAATCATGATTTTTTATGAGTCTCATCCTAAACCTAATTGTTTGCACCTACCATCATGTACCTAGTCATGAAATCAACAAATGTTTATATTTCAGGAGCTTGGTCTAGAACCTTATCGATCGAGGGGAACTTCAATTAGATAATCCAAATGATCCTTCAAACCAATCCCTTGATATTTTGAGATAACCATTCCCAAATCATCCATCTTCATCTAACTCTATACAAACAAACACTAGAAATAATCAAGAATGGGAAGCCTATATAATAGATATCATTTACGATCAACTTCTACTTAAATAAATTAGTAGCACACCCGAGTCAACTTATGAATTAACAAAAAAATTGGACCTCCTTATAGGGGATATCTTGGAACAATCTAAGTCAATTAAGCCTATTTATGACATTCCTTCAAACCTCCCTAGTTTTATTACATGGGATCCTCTAGAGGAGGTGACATATAAACATGCTCAAAACCACTTACGAACAATGGAAGATAAAAGGGTTACTCTAGCCACATCGTACAAATGTCTTGGTATGCCAAAGGATAAAGCCCTACAACACCCACCTATAAGGCTTCAACTCCCTCAGACATCCAAAAATGAAAAATCCTTATAAAGAAATCCCTGTGACCTCCAAAAGTGCTAAAAAAGGGATTTAAACTAAGCCATCCATAGTAGGACATCATCCTTCCTCTAAACTAAAGATCACAATTATAAAACCACCTCTTAAAGGACCTAAGTTAGATCAAAAACCTCCCCCCATTCTACCAACACCAACATCCCATATCAATCCCTTAAGTTCTTATTACCTTGGAAGCTTATCTAAGATGGATATACCTCCCATTAGCACCACTCATACAACCAATACAAAAAATAAAGGTACAAAAGTAAACACGGTCCAAAAATCAACACCCTGAAAAATGACAAAATCCCACCAAGACCTTTTATGGGGATCATATTCCACCATCCTTGATCAACTTCTACAAACTTCCCTCACCACATTACCACCCATCAAACCTATTAATTATCGTGTCCAAAAACCAACATGGTATAAGGGAGATAAGGTATGTGCCTACCATAAGATACTAAGACATGATACCGAGAGTTGTAATGCCTCAAATCTAGAATTAAGGATCTCTTGGTGGAAAATAACCTCTTAATTAAACAACCTTGTCCTGATCCTCTCCTCGATTGAAACACCCATAATCATCTCCAAGATTAATGTGATGTATGCCTTAAATCCTTTACAAGAAAAATCAAAACAATCATCAAAAGGCATGGTTAATATCCTTGACTCTAGCCATGCCAAACCTCTTTCCAACATCCCTTTGAATCCTCTAAACATGAGTGACTTGAGAACTTTGACAGACCAACCACTATTATAAATTGATATAATAAACATAGCCACATGGTCTCAAACACAAGTCCTCAAAACCCAAAACCCATACAAATTCAAAATTTCCATTATAAAAGCCCCTGCCTTAACTACAGAGATCCCCAAACCATCCACTTTGAAACCAAAAATCTCCATTTTAGGGACAACTTATAATAACAATGCCTTAGAATTGATACAAATATCAATTCTAAAATAGCTCCACCAACTGCCCGTGAAGATGTCCTTATATGAACTTATCCAAAATTCCCCACTTCACCATCAAGCTATGCTATAAGCACTATAGGCCATCCAGATATAGCCAAATGAACTCCAAACTTTGTCACCTTTTATCAAATCTTTATAGAATCCTCATCCATTACCTTCCATGATTTGGAAGTATCCCCACTACAATGTGAAAACCAGACCCACCTTTGTTCATCACTACCAAGTTGATCAAATAACAATCAAAATGGTCATGATAGACAATGGGGCTAGCATAAACATCATCAAATGACATGCTTTTAAACAACTCTAGTTACCAGAAACCATCATAGCCCAATCCCCAACTATCTTGTAGGCCTTTAAAGACATGGTAACTCCTACATTAGGTATTGTCATCCTCCCTATCAAAGCAGGTACACATACCCTCCCTAAGCTATTTTATGTGGTATAAGGAGAATTTCAATATAACATCTTACTAGGACATCCATGGATCTATGTTATGCATTATGCCCCTCTACCTTATATCGATGCCTTAAGTACGAGTACGAAGGCAAAATCCACATTATCCCAATAAATCCTCATCCATTAAAAATGTATAATTTAGCCTATTGACCTAATGATGTCTTAATCCCTCTAAAAGACTCAACCCCATCATCATAAATTGAAGCATCATCTAATTCAACTATCCCCTCATCTTGCATTCCTAATAATGATTACCTCAACTCTGCACTTCAACAACTCTCACTAGGGGAATATCAGCTATTGACATTTAACACCCTACCTACTCATTAGGAATATGGGTTCCTGAATAAACATCACCTCTACTATCCCAAGATTGGAGAGGTTATCCCCTTTAGTCCTCCTTACCTTCATACCCATTTAAATGAAGAGGGATTGATCAATCCCATTTATACCATGAATACCAACCTCGTACAAAATAATTTTCTTTAAGTTTTTCTTTCCTCGACAAGCTGCACTTTTCACAAACTTATTTGTATCAGTGTGCTTGGAAGGGATTTAACATAAGATTTTATGAACAAGGACCACATGAGGTCACACTGAGTGATCTTTGAAAACCACATGAAAAACATTATCTCGCTTTCAAAATCCCCTGTCAAGCATCTCACAATCCACATCTTTAGACTAGCACCTTGTCATCACTACCCAACACCATTTCAGATATCAATGAAGATCCATCACCATCATCACCTAAATCTCTTTCAAAAACCTATGACATTATATCCATCCTACCTAATGTTTTTTATCAACAATGTCAACATAGGACCACTCACATATCAACATAATGAAGAAACTAGATCTATTCCCCTAAATTTCCTTGACATGATAAAGCAATATTCTACCTTAGTTCTAATTATTCAATGTCAAGATGATGAATTTATATTAATGTATTTAGGGGTAGTATGTACATACCTACAAAACTCCCTTCCACATGAAACTCCTAGTCTCTTAAATGAAGTCACCATCGATATTAATATTGGGACATGAGAGGTCCCGCATAATATCAAAGTTAGTCAATCCTTAGATTCTCAAGAACACTATGATTTCACTACAATCTTGGTTGGCCATAACCAATATTTTTCCTAGTCTTACAATGATATGCCAAGTATCGACCCTGCTATAGTTGTCCATAACATCATCACCATTCCCAAAGCTAAACCATTAAAACCAAAACTCTGAAAGATGTACCCATGTGTGGCACTTCTAGTCAAATAAGAACTACAACACCTTTTATTGGTTAATTTCATTCAACCTATTAATTACCCTCAATGGGTGTCTAGTATTGTACCTATCACAAAACTATCTATGGGATTATGCCTTTATACTAATTTTCATGACCTAAATATAGCATGTCCTAAAGATGATTTTCCTCTACCTAATATCGATTAGCTTATAGACCTCATAGATGGTCATGAAATGTTATCTATTATGGAATAATTCTCTGTGTATAATCAAATCCTTATTTCCCATGAAGACCAACACAAAACCTCCTTTATTATCCCATGGGGAACTTTTTATTATAGGGTCATTCTTTTTGGTTTAAAAAATATAGGAGCAACCTATCAACATGCCATAACCTAATCCATAAAATCATTGAAAATTATGTGGATGATCTCCTAAGTAAATCTGTGCTCCGTAAGGACCATCTCTCTACTTTTTAGGAAATCTTTGCTCATTTAATCAAATACCAGGTCCATCTCAATCCCCACAGGGGTGTTTTTGGGGTCTTTCAGGCAAGCTCTTGGATTTTATTGTCTCCATCCAGGGAATCAAAGTCAATCCAGCTAAAATTAATGACATTTCATAAATGCCAACCTTGTCTACTCTTAAGTAGCTTTGTAGTCTACAAGGGAAATTATAGTTTATTTGGCACTTTATCTCATAGTTATCAAATCGATGTCAGCCATTCCATCACCTTCTTAAGAAATATACCCAATTTATTTGGGATGCTAGTTATTAAAAAGCCTTTGACTCTCTTATAAATTATCTTCTCTCTCCCCTATCCTTGTTCCTCTTGATGAAGGCTGGCCATTTTAATTATACATGTCAGCTATAAATCATGCCCTAGGCAACATGCTTACCCATCAAGATGAGCAAGATAAAGATAAAGTAGTTTATTACATAAATCGCACTCTCATCGAGTATGAAACTCATTACACACATATGGAAAAACTATGTCTTACCTTAGACTTTGTATCTTTTAAGATCTGTCATTATTTACTTAACCATAAAATATATGTGATTACCAACATTGATCCTCTTAAATACATACATTCAAATCCATATCAAAATCGACAAATGGCAAGGTGGAATATGCTTCTCAATGATTTTGATCTTGAGTTCCTCTACAAAAAATCAATTAAGGGACAAATCATTGTAGGCCAGTTGGTAGAGGCACATCTTAATAATAATCAACCTTCTAACTATGAATTTCTTGATGAATATATAAACTCCTTGTCTCATGTAGATACAAAATATAAAATGACTTTGTTATTTGATGGATCTAAATGTTAGTGTGGGGGGGAGCCATAATTGTTTTAATGCCTTCAAAATGGCCCCCTATATTGTTATCTTTCAGACTTAATTTTGATTGCACTAATAATATGGCAAAGTACGAAGCCCTAATTATAGGTCTCAAAACTTCTTTGTCCCTAAAAATTAAAAAAATTAATATTTATGGGGATTCTTAGCTAGTGGTCAATTAAATAAATGACATATATTAATGTAAAAATGATATTCTCTAGAAATACAAAATCTTGGTAGATCAATTATTGGCATCATTTGATTATTATACCATTCAAACCACTCCATGATAAACTAACAAGTTTGATGATACCATGGCTTCTCTAGCCTCTTTCATTCCATGATCCTCTTATAAATCTATTTTTTTTTTGTTTTTATTCACAAAATCAACCAACCTTATTATACTAGAGATGACCTACCCTCTCTCCATAGTGTGGAAGAAATCCAATCAGAACCATGGTACATGTAGATATACGATTATCTTTAAATAGGTTTAATCCATCCTAATATTTCAAAAAATGGTAAATGCACCTTCTAATGACATACTTATCATTATAGCATATTAGGGGGTATTATATATAGCAAGGTTTTAATGGCCCTCTCCTTTGATGCTTCTAGGGTCTGGAAGCAACCCTAAAAATCAAAGAAACACATGATGGAATATGTAGAGGATATTTTATAGGCCTACTTATCACTAAAAGAATTCTATGATTAGGTTATTATTGGCCCACTTTAAATCAAGATTACTATGAATACATTAATAAATGTCCTAAATGCCAACAACATGTGAACTTATCACATGTCTCCAATCATGCTTTGTAAGTGGATAAATACTTTTGGCCATTCTCTCAGTGGGGGTTAGATCTCATTGGTCAGATTAACCCTAAATCATCCCAATAACATAGCTTCATCATTACCACTACAAAATGTTATACTAAATGGGTAGAAGTTGTTCCTTTTATTTCAACTAAGGCATACAAAATTGTTGATTTCATCCACCACCACATTATCTATCATTTTGACATTCCTCATAGGATCATCACTGACAATGGAAAATCCTTTAAGATCAAATAAGTCCAACAGCTTTATGATTCTTTTAGTATCACACTTAGTTTTTCATCACCATATTATTTACAAGCAGATAGACAGGTTGAAACCTCTAACAAAACTCTCAATAAAATCTTAACTAAAGTCATCAATGTGACTAGGAAAGACCAGCATCTCCAAATCCCTTTCGTGCTATAGGCCTATAGAAAAATTATTCGAACTCCTACTGGTGCCACCCTATTTTCTTTAGTCTATAACACAAATTTTTTTATTCCTCTAGAACTTCAAATCCCTTCTCTTAAAATTTCTCCTAAGGACATCATTTCTGAAGAAGACTACCATCAAGAATGACTAGCCCAAATAGAACTATAAGATAAACATCAAACAACATCACTTGACCACCTACACATTTATCAGTTAAGAATAAAACATGCATACATTTGACATTTAAAAGAATGAGAATTTAACATTGGTGATCTTGTCCTTAAGTAAAATCAACATGTCACAAATATGGAAATGAATAAAAGAGGTAAATTTGCTCTAAATTGGCTTGGACCATACATTATTACTCATAAATATGGATGTGGGGCATATAGCTTGGCTTCTCTAGAGGGTAAAATAGAGCATGATCCTCTTAATGCTTTGCATTTGCATCCTTTCTATTGTTAATAATCTTTTAATAGCCATAATCAACATAAGTTTTCCCTTTGGTCAAAATACATATCCCAAAACCATCTCATTATCATCTAAAATACCTAATAATGATATAGAATCATATGGTTATCTGGTAGAATACCAACTCATCCTTGAATATGAACACCCCAACTCTATTCATGACATGTTATAATTGGATAAGCTCCACCTATACCTAGAAGGATCCCCAAATCATTATTTTCCCAATCCCTCACATTAGTTAAATCTTATTTGGGATAAAAATACTGCCTGGTGTGACCACTTTTTCTTTCAGAATAAATTGGGTCACCCTAAGCTAATCCATGATAAAAATTTCAAGTTGGGATCAAAATAAAAAATTAATTAAAGGGAAAAAACATAGACTAACCCCTTGAAGGATAGTTGTTCATAAAAGTGCAAAAATATATCTAAAAATAGAGACCACTCCATCGAAGGATGGTTATCTAAATATGTATATTGCAGAAAACTTCCCATGTTGATCATTTATATATCCAAAAGCATGCCCTTAAAAATTTTAGAAGTCAAAATCAAAAAGTATCCCACAAAATCTTCCTGCATTGATCAACTTTCTTAAATTTGTATACTTCCCGCATCGATCAATATACATAATACATCGATTAGCTCAAAAAGGGGTCATAAGATCATTAAAAGACTTAGTTCTTATACACATGGTGGGGAATATACTCCTAAATTAAGACTAACACCTAAGTCATGTGAAACTCAGTTCATTTATATTTCTTAAAAAAACCTTGAACTTAGTTGACATACGGTTATTAAAACACTTATTAACATTGTATAAAGGATGCATATGCAAATGTTACAAGATGCCTATCTTTGGTTATGATCCAAGTCAATATATGAATTAAGAACCCTTTTTAACTCCTTTATCAACAACCATAATCAACCAATCATAATTAGTATCCAACATTTGATAAATATAACATGTTACATATTCCAAAAACATAAAAAACCATATACAGTTACATAACATTATCCATCAAAATTAACGTAATATAACATCAACATCATAATCCATAATCATCTCAAAATTAAATAATAACATAAGCATAATCTAATCAAATAAAATACCCATATAACAAAGTAGCACATGCTCATAATAACCATCAATACTTGTGAATCAATATATACATGTAAATAAAATGTGTACATCATTAGAGTGTCATAAATACAAGGTCACATATATAATATAATCCTCTTATCAGTAAAATTCAACTAAGTAGTAAACTCTAGAAGGCTCAGATCAATGGTCCCACCTCCTCCATCTCCTCCCCCATCCCCTCCCATGTCCCCACCATCCCTACCCCATGCCACACTACCCATGCTAGCTGACATGATCAGTGTCCATTATGAAGATCTACCCTGACTAGAAATATAAGTCGCATATTATGGTATCTCAGGAAGGCACTTTCCCACAATCTACTCATAATATTATAGCTCTACTAACATATCCTAGTATCTATCCACACTCACCATCCATAGTGGTCCCATCTCCATACCATGTGTTCCTCCTTCACCTGACCCTGATGTTGTCACTTTGACAATCTTCCTAATCTACAGAGTCTATCCCTCTGACCCAAGTGCCTATCCTGATCTCATATGACTTGTTCATAGCTAGCCTATAAAGTATCATGACTGGTCTGTAATATGGTCAACTACCCCTATAAAGTGGACATTATGCCCTTAGTGCATCCCTCTCAACAGTGATCCCCTATATATTCACCTCCTCTGTATGACCCTCATCCCCTACTCTAACCTCAACATATACCATCTCATCATCTTATTCCTCCTATCATGGTTGCACTATATTCCCTTATCTAGCCCCTATTTGGTCTTCCCACCACAAAAATAATGTTGGTGTATACCTGGAATCATCCACATCAACCCCAACCATCTCCTCCTCTATTAATAGTTGGATACCTACAAAATGAGACTCTAGTAGCTCCACCTTGGAATTCACCTATCTATATAGATATGGTTCATTAGGTATGTCATGTATCAAACCAAATTATCTCCTCACCCTCCCAAATTGAAATAACTCCAAATGATCCAGTCGTTTACCCCACAACCACCATTCTTGCTATCCTACAACTACATCTTACTACTCTCCTGACCATGAAGGAAATCTCACGTATGGCCTCCAAATCACATCCCCCTCTTGTATCTCATCCATAACTTGTCGATAATAATCCAATTCATGTACAAACCCATTGCCAAATGGTCTCACCAGATCATCCTTCCACTAAAGGAATCCCACACTATAAGTTGTTTGATGTCATCTCATCCATGGAATCCTAGGTGGCCGCATTACTCTAATGTGCTCATATGCCCAACACTGTAATACAATTGTAATGTCTAACCCAAATCTCTACCAACCCCATACACTATAATGCTCTACCGTATTCATTACTACCCCTGTCAAACTCCAAAGAAATGTTCCTCCTCTAATATCTAGTAGTGCATAATAGGAGATCACCAACATCATCATGGTCATCACTAGTCTCCCCTTTACATCATGTTTATATAATGCCTTGAATGCAAACCCCCTATAACAAAGGTGATGTCTACAACATCTTCATCATATATCCACATCAAGGCCTCCTCATGTCTTATCCTATTTACTAGTGTAATGACTTCCCCCTGTATCGACAACCATAAAATCCAACAAATGTCCTCCACTTTGAGGGTCATCTCCCTAGTAGGCAATCAGAAGGTCCCTATCACTGTATCCCACTACTCTAGTAATACTAATAGTAGTCATATATCTCTCTGTATCCTCTCGTAGTGACTTAAACCACTAAGTTTGATGGCATCCATATGTGCCCAGTCTTTATCACTCATCGCATCCCATAGATGCTCTAATAATGGCGGCACTCAGTCCCACATCATCAATAGTTATTTAGCCTAAAATGCATAAATTAACAACATTTTTTTAAAATTATTCCTATATTCTAATTCCTATATTGATTATTATCGATGCTTTCAGGATTAATGTTGATCTCTTTTAGATCAATCACAATCCATGAACATCAATGTCTATCTCAAACTGATGGTCGATGATCATATCTAATCATCATCAATCCCGTGAACTCAATTACATAGACCCTTTTATAAAAAAACAAAAAACAAAATTATATCCACCTACCTCTTCACATGACCCCTATCTCCTTTATCTGCTTTCACTCACATCTATCACCACATGTCATCTCTTTGTCTCCTTGCTCAAATGATTGACTGTACAAACTTGAAAATGATCCTTTCCAATTGTGGGTTGCACTATATATAATGGTTGCCTCAATTTATGTTGATTCATAGAATCTATATCAATTCTCATGATCGATGATGATCCTATATAAATCACTGATGATCCATTCCAATTATCATCAATCCTTTACTTTACACTGTTTGGAATCATTTTCACATGTCTTTCTTAATTCAAGTTCCATAAGTTTTCCCATTACACCTATGCTATTTTAAAAAACACCTGAGGATCATGGAAGAGAACCACCATTAGTCCCATAACCTACAAAGGCATACACTCTATTGGGAATGTATCCCCAACATATCCCAAGATTGTACTTCACTATGTGAACAACTACGTATAGATCAAACCCCTTTTTTCTCACATTATATGATTTAGTTGGTCCCTCTTATCCTTTGATCTCTTGGTCACCTTTGATTACACACCCACTTGTTCATGCTTGGGGTAATTTCTTTTTGGGTCACCCAAAGGCATCTCTATGTGTCATTATCCTTTTCTCAATCGTGTAAACTTTTTTATTCATGTAACCAGCCTACAACATTGACACTTTAATTATCGATCACAAACCCATCCTATCTTTCATCCCACTCTATTTCATACCTATCACCACATTCTTCCATCACATCAACTCCTGGTTTAAGGGGGAATACCTCCTCACTCACACCTAGGGCATCAACATAATCTAGTTTTTTATCTCATAGTTGATTATTATTCAACCACTCAATAAAAAGGGGAAAATGTAGACACTAATTTTATGCATGCTACCTAATAAGTGTCTTTATATGTCATAATCCCCTTTATTTATTATCCACCACCCTTATTTACATTTAATCAAGGAAATTACTTCGTTAATTATCATTTATCTTTCTAACCTCCCAAATCTCCAAAAATCTATTAAAAATCAATAATATCTAAATTATCCATCTGTCCTAATTACTTACCCTAAATGAAAATCCCATCAAACAAATTAAACAACATAATACCAAAGTTACCCCATGGTTAGAACCATTTTAGACATGTTTTGCCAACAAAAGTCAGAATCATTTAAGATTCCCCATGTTTGGCACCGATTTTGTTCAATAATAATCGATTACTTATACATGGCCTCAGCTTGCCCAAATGGATCCCAAATGGCCTCAGCTTGATATAATGCTAGAGAGATGAGCAATGCTCAAGATAACTTATAGCATAGACATTATGCCATCTCATTAATCTACATCAAAGCTTTGATTCCTTGGTATTGCTCTGTTGAAATCAGAGTATGCCACCAATCCATAACAACATACAAAAGCATTTCAAGGTTAGTATTATACTTCATTTTTAGCATAATTTTTTTATCTATCTTATTTTCTACAATAATATCATTAATTTACTCTTTATGCTACTTCAATTATCCTTAGAGTTCATTTTCTTAAATCATAAACCAACTTTTTATCTTTTTGGCAAATTTTACTAGAATCGATGTCAATCGTATCAATCATCATTGATCCTATTAAAATCGATACTGATTCTATGAATCAACATTGATCCCTATCAAAAATATTAAGTTAAAAAACTTGGGCCTATTTATGTGGATTTTTACCACAGTCCTAATCTATTTTGATTTTTTTATTTTCCTATAAACATGGACTCTATCTTTAGATGACCATTTTTAGAGAATATCATGAAATACTCAGCATTTTTAACTTACCAATAGTTTCTTCACCCCTCTTTGTTGATGAAAGTGATATTTTGCATGAGTTGAGTCTCTGCACCATTATGTTCACTCCCAACATTGACGACATCTCAACGCAGCTTGAGATTATCCAAGAAGATATCGAATCCACATAGGATTATTGGCTTGATTATTTTGACTATATTAATGAGATATAAGAAAACTAAATATTCTCATAATCATATCTTGTCTAAATTATCAATAAGAATTTGTAATTTTAATTATAATTTTTATCTACCTAATTGTTAAATAAGTGGGTTGACATCTGTGAAGGGAAACTTACACCTTCTTGGAACTAGTATTTTATGAGGCAACCCACCTTATTTCTTTATTAATCTATCTTATCTAGTTTCTCACATGTGTGTAGGTATTCCTTCTCAGCCAAAAAGGATCCCTCATAATTACTTAATCAATGGTGTACAATCAATCACATAGGTACACGTTATCTTAGTTTACTCCCTACTTTCCTTTGAGTTTTTGTTATTTTGATTTATAGAATAAATTCACATAAAAACTACTCAAATAGGTTCCTCATTAGTAATTATGTGTTGTATATGTTTTTTCAATGCCAAACATGAATCTATGTGATGACCATGCATTATATGGCATGCACAATAATATCTGGGTCTCCTTACTAGATGTAGAGGAGATAGGTTTATCAACTTATATTTAATCATTTGCTTCAAAATTTCACTTGAACTTTTATTTGATCTTTGAATAATTTTTGAATCACTGGTTTTAGATGCATTTTGTTATGATTTATTATTATGATATGTAACATTGCTTGACACAAATTGATAAGGTGAATATGTTGTTGTAAGTACAAATAATAATATGGGGGGATGAATTAGTTGTCTTAAATTAGTATTACAATTTCACTTAACATTTATGAAGCATTCATTCACTTATATACAATAATCAATGCATACACAAGCATTTATGAAAGTAAACAACATAAGGACATGAGATATATGTGGGAAAAACTCTACGGGAATAAAACCCACTAAAACACCACTTTTAATAATATCTTATAATAAATGAATCAAACTTTTAGTGAGGCACTAACCCCGCAAGGAGCACCAACCCCTCACTAGTCAAACACCAACTTAACTAGTCCTTTAGCAAGCTTCAACTGGAAGGAGGCTCCAATCCCCAAAATAACTAAGAAAAAACTCAATTACCTTGAATATATTATCACCCTTGAACACCTCTTTCTCACTCAACTTAATATGACCTCTTTCTTTTGTTCTTTTCACTCTTTTATCTCTCTCAAATAGCCTATTAGGCCTTCTCGCTCAACTAGCCCTTTCCTTGGCAAAATTAGGTCAAATGACGTTGCTCAACACTTTTAGATACATATTTAAATCTTAATAATATTAAACACACCTCTTTTTTTATCTTCAATTCCTTTACATGTACTTCAAAACTCTATATCCTTCGCTTTCTTGCTCAATTCTCTAACTAGTCAAAATAGGCCTATTAGACCTTATCTTTATACTTGACTCTTTATCATACCCATATTGGTTGGAAAAGGACCTCACCACACTTGGGTCATAATTGAAATAGATAAATACACACTTTTCATAATTGAAACAATCACTACATAGGTCAGCCATTACCCTTAAGGGCTAAAACCACCATTAGGCCTAAAAGAGACCTAATGCAATTAGGCCTTCTCTAAGCACACGTTTCACTTAGATATCCTTGGAACACTTTGAGAATTAATAAAAAGATGAAAAAAATCACATGTAACTTGAATATACCAATGATATTCTCACCTTAAAACACCATTTGATTCTTTTCACTCCTTGAACCACCCAATTAAGTATACTCGTAATTAGGCTTTCTTACTACCAAAAAATATGTCTAGCAAATATAATGCATACAACCAACTTTTACATATAAATAAAACAATAAAATACATTAATATGATCTTAATGACCTCAAAAACATCCCTAGGTGATATATTCTTCACCACATAGACCAAAAGGCCTTAAGAAGATTCCTGTAAAAGGCTTACTCAGAACCACCAAACACTTTTAACATACAATCAAGAACATTTGACTTATCATACTTGATCAAGGAATTATCATGAGTATAAGTAAATTAAAATTAACCTATGATAACTATATAACACTTTTATGAGCATTTTATCCTTCAACTCAGTGCAAAATGACTCAAGAACATCATTTTCACTCACACACAGAAAACTGCCTGTAGCATCAAAAACATAGTCATGGAAACTAAGCCTTAGAGCACCTGTGTGAACACTTTTATGATATTAAAATTTGTTCTAATTAACCTTAATAATCCTTATATTATCTATAAAAAAATATATTTCATGGTTATATATCAATATTGGTCTTACAAACTAATCTCACAACTTCACTCTACATAGACTTCACTGTGTTAGACAAACCAATTTGATGACAACTTATTGCTTCAGTATGAGAATCATCAAAAATTATAGGTATTTAATAATTACCTCATTCATTTTTATCCATCTCTAGTCCTCTTTAACCAATCCCTAATCTCATTTTCATTCTCACCTAGTTTTCTCATTGTCTTGCTCATTAGGCCTGTTTAGCGATAGGCCAACTTCTACGACCAGTTTAGCACATTTTAGGTCTGAAACCTGATAAAAAAAAATTCATGGGAATAAAAAAAAAATCCTACACATCATCCTCCATCCATTTTCATGCTTTGACTTGGATAACCCTACCTATTACATCAAAATTCCTAGACACAAGGGGTTTCCTATAGATTTTACTCACTGTCAAGACAAACCAAAACCACCTGAAGAAAATTGGAAAATTCATTTAAATTTTACAAACATAAAACTGTAACTTTTTGAGCTTCGTTTTCTAAGTTGTTTTCACTATGCTTGAATCTTTGTCTCTATTTTCCTATTTTTCTCAAGTTTCATTTTTCTAATGTTACTTTATTATTACTCATTCATTTGATTTTAATTGTTTTGTCAATCCCTAAAAATTCCACAATAAATTATAAATGATGAATGAAATTTTTTTGTAAACAAGATGGTAATCCAATGAACTCTATTAGACGTAGTGGGTGAGTAGGGGTCCCCCTTTTTCTTGATCTTGTATCTATTTATTTTTTTATGTGAGAGACTTATTATTATTGATTTTAATTGAATTTATCAAAATTTTATAAGTGCCTTTTAGATGTTTATCATGAGATGCAATGATTATTGTATGTTTTAGAAATTCCCTTGCCTTTATCTTGTGATTGTACTAAAATATACACTTCATGTTTATATCATACACCTATAGATAGAGGCCTCACTTAATTTATTTCCATACATGGCACTAAAAACATCTACAAGGTAGTGTAGATGATATTTATGGATTATATAACACATCAATACTATACACTTGACAAACTCAGACCTTGGTTGTTCCTCTCAGTTTTAGACCTTTCTCGCTTCTGCAAGTCTTGTATCTATGTTATCTTATGCCCCTTGGCCTATATCTCTTAGTCTGACCAGTCTTATGTTGATGACCCACACATTCTATCATTCTTAAAATGCTTAAAATGTACTTATCTTCCACCTTTACAAGTTATGTGCCTATACCTGCTCCCTAGACACTAACATCTATGATAGACACTAATATCGATGCCAGTGTCATAACCCAATGTAAGTGTCCAATTCCCTAGATCATCTAATTTTTAAATGAAATGTATCCTAATGGTTGTCCTAAGTGATTTAATGAGAGTTAATTCTCCAAAGGAATTGATATAAATACAATATCAACCCTCATTCATTCCTCACCTAGCATGTTAGCAACACGGGAATAATACCAAGTATTCTTACCAAAGATCATTCAAAGAGCATTCAATTAAACAAAGCTTCCTTATCTCCATACTAGTCATAGGTACAACACATCTACAAGTCTAAAGTATAAATTGAGCAGCCCAAGAGCCAAATTTGCCAGCTTACAAGCTAGGTCATTGTTGTACTTATTTTTCACATATTGTATGATTCAAACACAATCCAACATGTAGGGGAGAAATACATTAGTTCGAGGCCCTTTTTAGAGTATTGGATATGTGGGTAGCACTAACTGACAGAGGGGTCTTTGGGGTTAGCTCGACATCATATGCCCACTAACCCATTTTTCTCCAAGGTCACCATGAAGATGAAGAACTAGGGTTTTGTAAATTCACAAGGAGTGATAGTCTATGACCCAAATCTAAATGCACCAGAGCAAAGATGAAGTCAAACTTAGAAGCATCTAGGTGGTTGTATTCTTTTCCAATAGGTATTATGTACAAAATACTTATGTTGAACCTAGAAAGTAGGGTTGACGTAATTATCTCAGGTTGATGTTAGCATCTAGAGCTCCAAAAGCATTAGATCCATAATCTAATGACTATTCCAAAATCTAATTCTAGCCTACTTTTTACTTGTTTTAGATCTAGCACTATGTTAACATCAAAACCAACTAAGTGTATTACCTCTTTGTCATTTACATGCATAACTTAGTTGTACTTTTTATATTTGGTCTATACTCAGCATAATCAATTCAATGTGTGCTTATATTTGAGTTTAGCATTAATTGGCCTATTGAAGATTTGATTATCACCCTTGTGCATTGGCATTTTTATATTCTTAACCCTATTAACACCAAGTTAGGATTCCTCAATCTAATTTAGGGTTAAACATTTGGTAAACCCAATCTTTGAACATCAAACCCTAGGACAAATTAGCGTTTTATGATTTTTTTCATGATAACTGTACTTTGTTATAAATTTTAAATTTTTCATTTGTGAAGCAATGGAAAATGTTAGTGAAAAAAATTAATTCCAAATGGAAGATAAAAAAGCATTGATTACTCATCTCAATAATAACAAAAGTTTAATGGATGCATGTTTGTATATTACAAGAGATAAAATAAGTAAACAAGATAAAACTAAGGCTACCTCACCTAGTGATGGTGAATCCTTAGAGGTAACAATAATTGAGTCCATAACCATCAATCCACTTACATCTAGTGGAATCATAGATTATGTCTTCTAAACTTTGTTTCTTGAAACTACTATTGCTACATCTATCATATAATTACCAATTATTTCAGCATAAATATTGGTTTCAATGCTTATTACTTCTCGAAACATGTTTACATCCCCTTTGGTGACTACTCAAATTACTAATTTAAATCCCACCATGTATATAGTTTAAACACTCCTTTGAGGTATAAATACCTTAGAGTACAAGGTTACAAACATTGAACAAAATGCTTTAAAATCCCCTCATGTTATTGATTCGCAAGATGTGTTGCATAACCCTCTTGCACTAGAGATCTCTTTTCACCCTTTACCAACTAGTTTTGTTGCATTTACTTTTTCATTTTATGATGGCAAAGGTGATCTTGAACATCATTTTCAATCATTTTATGTGGCATGCCTTGATTATACCTATAATCATAAACTTTTGACCAAATTATTTCCAAGAATCCTCAAGGACTATGCTTTTAGGTGGTTTAATGATTTACCTCTCCAATCCATGAAATCATTCAAAACTTTTGTAGACAAAATTTTAGCACACTTTTCCATTAATATTTCTAAAAAAAATTCCTATGCTCAAATTACCAAAATCAAATAAGGAACCAATGAACCTATCAATGAATATGTCTTGAGATATAAGACAATGCTAGCTAAAATGATCAATCATATGTAAGATAAGGAGTTATAAGACATATTCAAGTAAATTTTGCTTGCCACTTTATAGGATTCCATTGTTTTTATAATTTAAAATCTTTTGATGACTTATGCCATGTTGTACAGGACCATGAAATGAAGCTTATTTCATTGAATAAGCTCAAGTATGTAGTAAACACGCTATTTGCATGTACATCTAGTACCAAATTTATAATCAAACCAAGTTATAAGGTAAAACCTCCTTAGCCTAAAAAGGAAACAACCACCACAGTTAACATAGTTTCATAATAACCTAATCAGCTTATCCTATATAATGCACCAAGGAGACAATTTACACATTTACCTGAGCCCCTAGTTTCATTACTCCCATGCTTACTAGAGTGTCAACTTATATGTCTCCCTCATCCTATCGAGGTTGATATGAGTTGAACTCTACCCAAAGGATATGATGTGAATGCTTATTATGATTATCATCAGGGATGATGGCATTTTATAAGTAGATGTTTTACCTTGAAGCACAAGATCCAAGATCTTATCGATGGCCCAAAACTTACATTTGAGGATCCTCTAAAGGAATTAGGCTCACAACCTAGAATCACCATAAAAAAATATATATTTAACAATCATTTGCAAGACCATTCTAAAAAGGAACCAAAAGTGCAAAAGGGTAATAATGCAGATGTTCCTCCATCACATTATGAGCACCCACTATATGGGATTATTGCTACTTACACATGACATATACCTTATATAGTTCAAAGACCCTCTATTACTTTCGATGATAGTTAAATTAAACATGATGATGTTGATATTCATTCTTTATTCATTCGATCATACCTTGATAAACACCTTATATACAGTGTTATGATTGATAATGGTGCAAGTGAGAATGTTTGCACCATGACATTAATTATAGAGTTGGGTTATACACGCAATGATTTACATCCGTATACTAGATTAATTAAAGCATTCGATGGGACCTCGTAGAAGGTTCTTGGTGAGATTGACCTACCTTTACAGGTTGGTCCCACCCATGTGGTTACTACCTTTTTAGTCATACCTTCCATGGGCATCTTTGATATGTTATTTAGAAGACCTTAAATATATACACTTCAAGCAGTGCCTTCTAAAGTGCATGGGTGCGTTAAATATATTCATGGCATTTGGGTAATTATAGTTTCTAGAATTCCATATGAACATCCTCTTGAATAAAATAAATTTATACCTAGATAGTTAATTATGAAGCGTACTAAGGCTTATTCATGGTGAAAAGGTTAGCAATAAGCAAACCCTTTTACTAAGCAACCAATACTTGAGAGATTGTTACATCGTAGACATACGGTGGATTCCACACAATCCCCATCCACTACACACCATGTTTAGATATCTAGAGCACCTAAACATATTTATAATATTATCAATCTAATGAAACCATAAAGCACTCAATTATGGGTTTCATGAACCCCTACTCTTATTATTCCTTCTACTACTTTATGACCAAAGAGTCTTATTTTACATATACAGAGCATCATAGATACTAATGTGATAAATATTGAACCTATATATGCTCCTCGGTAGTGTCACAAGATTAACACCAGGTTCATAGTGGGTATATATCTATGATCATCAATTATATGGAATCATAGGATGATATTTCCTTTTCAAATATTCCAAAAATACCAACAACAAAAAAAACATTCAAAAATCCAAAAATATTTTTGGCACCTACATGTTATATTGGCTCCTTGGCATCTACATGTTAGTTCCATGTTTATGGATAGCATACATATTAA
The DNA here is from genome assembly GCA_037957365.1 of Torreya grandis. Lineage (NCBI taxonomy): Eukaryota > Viridiplantae > Streptophyta > Pinopsida > Cupressales > Taxaceae > Torreya > Torreya grandis. The sequence goes on from JARHVA010007057.1 coordinate 395,257, forward strand.
TTATACATACACACACATATATCACACTTATATTTGAGTGTGATAAATGCATACATAAATACACACTCTATTTCGATTTTGGATGTTGGGCCTTCCCTCTACTCATGTGATGTAGACATTGGGGGCATCTGCTTCTTTGATCTTGATATACATAGGTTATATGTTTTGATAATCACATTTCATTATCATGTTTGAACTTACATATGTACTTACATATGCCTTTATCCATGATTATATCTTAGACAAGGTACTTGATATGCAATACACTTGACATTTTTCCTAACACATTAGATCCATGGGCTACTAAGACATGTGTATGTTGGTTCCTTGTGCTTTAATTTATGCACTTATTTGAGTGTCTTGTCTTTCTATTGTCTTGATTTTTTGAGCATTTTAATATGCTCCTTTATTTGTTTCCCACATGCCTATGTATGCTTTCATTAACATTTGCATATATCATTATTTCTTATACAAACATTTGAATATGACATCCTTGTTTTTATGGAAAATTTGAACATGCCCCTTATTTGCAGTCTCCTCGGACCATTGCCTTTTGACTTGCTTTTGAGTGCTTTTGTATGTGTGCTTGTTTGCTTGTTTGTTTGTTGAGATTATACTATTACTATCTAGACATTTTCACAATTCTTATAATGCATCTTAAGCCTTCATGTGATCACATTTATTATATGTGCTTCAATGCTATATCTACCTAAACATGCTCCTTTTATATGTTACATGGTTACATTCATAAATTATACATTTGTCTTATCCTTTTGATGTGAGGTAATTACCAGTTCCTATCTTTCCTTCACCTCAAAGGGTAGGGGAGAGGGGGGCATATTAGTGGAGGCATGTTTCCTCACTTGGCATTAGTTCTCAGATTTAGTGGGGGTATGTCATATGGGCATGGCTTCCACAAATTCACAATTTTTACATTCAATGGGGGCATGCTTTGGAAGCATGTTCTCCTCACCTATTCAATATTCAACATATCCAGAGTATAGTGGGGTCATGTTCTCCACATTATTACTTATATCATTTTTTAAATATCTCCTTATATAATGAAGTAATGATTTGGAAGCATGTTCTCCACACCTACACAATTTTTTGAATTGGCCAAAACACATAATTAGATGATTCATATTCATAATTGTCACAAAATTTTATATATTGGTACCACTGTACATAATTTTAGTATGAGACATATCTAATGTGCATATGCTATGCAATGTTCATTTAATATTTCAAAATATAAATCAGTTTCAAATTTTAGAACATTCTCAGGGACTATTACTACCCACTAGTTAGACTTTTACAAAATATATTGAGATAATCTACTGTAGTAATTGGTTCACCTTTTAGCATGGTTGAGGTGATCAAATCATTCAATCTTACCAAGTTTTTAGGTTGAAATTTAGAGTATCATCCAGCCTCACCAGTTTGACAGTGTGGGTATCTTGGTTCACTCATACTCACCAAGCAATAAGTATCATTGGGTTACACAGTTGAGTTAATCTCAAATACAAGGTGGCAACTCACTTTTGCTCCAAAGTTGGGGGCATGTGCCTTCCAATTTATATCTCTCTATGTCTCTCTATCTCTTTGGATATATGCACTTTAAAGATCTATCTATATTTGTCCTAATCTTAGTTTTAGAGCTTTAAAATAATACGTCTTTTTTCAAATCAACTTGCCAATATGCAAGGTGGTTATATTGATACATAGGTGTAGTCCTAAACCTTTCTCTTTCAATTTCAATATTTTTCAAGAAATTTCAATCCCAAATTACATGCATTTATTATATACTAGAACATGTTCTTGGTTACAAGTCAGTCACCAACAAAGCACTCAAGTTGGCTACATGCAAATACAAGGTGTGGTATATACACCCAAGTACACATTCCTTTCCTTTAAACTAGAAATTTCATTACTAGATTAAGGAAAGGGAAAATGTATATGATATTTATGTATTATATAACACCTTAGTATTATACACTTGGAAAATTCAGACCTTGGTTATTCCTCTCAATTCTAGACCTTTCCTACTTTTGTTAGTCTTGCATTTGTGCTATCTTGTGCCCCTTGACCTATATCTCTTAGTATGATCAATATTATGTTGATGACCCAAACCTTTTATATTTCCCAAAATGCTTAAAATGTACTTATATTCCACCTCTGTAAGTTTTGAGCTTGTACCTACTCTCTTACTCCTTGGACACTAATGTTCGAGATAGACATTAGCATCGACGCTAGTGTCCTAACGCAACACAAGTGTCCAATACCCTAAAGTCATATAATTTATAAATGAAACATAAAATAATGGTTAGCATAAGTGATTTAATGTGAGTTAATTCTTTAAAAGGATTGATATAAATATAATATCAACCCTTGTTCATTCCTCGCCTAGCAACATAGGAACAATACCAAGTATTCTTACCAAAGAGCATTTAATTAAACAAATCTTCCTTATATCCATACCAATCATACTTAAAACACATATATAGGTCTGGAGTACTAAATGAGTAGCACAAGAGTTTGATTTACCAAGTTATAAGTTAGGTTATTGTTATACTTGCTTTGCACATATTGTATGATTCACACACAAGCCAACACATGGGAGAACTACATCAGTCTAAGGCCCTCTTCAGAGTATTGGTTATGTAGGCAAAATTCACTGATAGAGGGGTCTTTGGGGTTAGATCAATACTGAGTGCCCACTAACCCATTTTTCCACAAAGTCACCATGAAGATGAAGAACTAGGGTTTTACAAATTCATGAGGAGCGATAGTCCATGACCCAAATCTAAATGCACTAGAGTGAAGGCAAAGTCAAACTCAGAAGAATACATGTGGTTGCATATTTTTCCAATAGGTATTTCATATAGGACATTTACATCAAACCCAGACAATAGTATTAACATAATCATATCAAGCTAATGTAATTGTCTAGAGTTCCAGAAGTGTTAGATACAAAATTTAATGACTATTTCAAAATCTCTTTCTAGCATGTTTTCTACCTATTCCAAATCCAACACTATGTTAGCATCAAAACCAACTAAGTATATTACCTTTTTGTCATTTCCATGCATAACTTAGTTATAATTTCTATATTTAGCCTATATCCAACATAATGAGTTCAATGTATATTTATATCTGAGTTTAAAATTTAATTGGCCTACTGTAGTTCTAATTATCACCCTTGTGCATTATCATTTCTATATTTTTAACCCTATTAACACCAAGTTAGGATTCTTCAACCCAATTTATGTTTAAATAGGTAGATACAAATCTTATTTTTCAATAGATTTTAGGTTCATTATAATAACTTCATAATAACTTGTCAATAATTCATGTTCTTTCATGGGCATATTTATGGGGGTAGTTATAGACACTAAAATATTATATTAGACACTTATAAATGTCAATTATGACCTAACTTCACCTTCCATGACTTGTGTTTGCATATATGCCTCTATTTTGTTATTCTCTCATATCCACATGTTATGCATGGGTTGAATCCTTCCAAGTTATAGGCAATCACCTCAAGAATACTTTTATATTATGCCAAACTAGTAAAATATCAAACTCAGACATCTCTAGATCATCAAATTAGCCTATCTCTAGAAAAATAACATCATATTCAGTTGATATCATATAGATGTTATAACCATATATATCATGGTTTCATCCTTCACCCAATAATGGTTAAATTCTAAAATCAAATTATTCCTATGGGTCAGCCCATCTACCTAATGCATTGTGGCATGATAAATTACCCAAGTAGACTCATATAAATACAGTTAAATCCAACACTTATTAGGCATATAAAACTTATCTATCAAGCATCTATACACTACTACATGTGAAGCAAAATTGCCCTTTTCCACCCAAATTCCAAATCAGTGACTAGGCCCACAGTCATTAGCCAAGTTTGAAACACACCAGGCCAAGTCAATAGTGAACATTGTCAACCATCGATACCCATATTTCTATATGAATTCATATAGAAAATGACCATAATTGCACATTCACATTAAAGGGAAGAACTGTACATGGATTAAATTCATGCTTTAGAGTATTGGACACATAAGTAGTGGTAAATCATTAACAATGGTGATTGGAGATAGATCAATCTATTACACTTCCCAAAATTTTAAAGGTTTTATCCTTTCATAATATGACTTAGGGTTTAAAGAAAGGAGAAGGATTTTTTGACACTACATGCATGATCAAGCCCTAAAATTACACACAAAGTTGAAAAAGAAGCAAGCACACCTTCTTGTGCTAAAACATAAGACTAAAACCTATAGGTACAAAACCATCCAAGCTGGAACATACTATATGATGTTGCTAACCTAGGGTGGACAATACCATTTAGTGCAAATAGAAATCCAAATCCTACACCAAGTGACCCACAATTCTACTTTTTGCTTAGCTTGTTGTTTGTCACCTATCTCAATCCTGTATAGTACATAATAATTCTAAGTATATTATCCTTTGTTTTACTTTCCATATTTAGTAAGCTTGTGTGACAAATTAGTGTCGATCTTTTACATTCAAATATTTGCTTAATTATTATGCTTTATGCACTTTGAATATACATAATTTCTATCTTAATTAGATTAAGTAATTAATTCAAATTCGGGTAAAACATATCGGTGAACCTGTATATGGTTTGATATTTTCCAAATCCTAGGTTTTGCTTAGGATTTCATACTTTCTTATAGGGTTTCAAATTTCTACCTTAGGGTTTAATTTTTAGACCTAATTTATACTAATACAAATTACACATGGCTATAATGGATGAACATTATTTCTATTTTTTTTACTCAAGCCATGATTGTGATCATTTCATGTTTTTGGCCTTTATTATGTAAAATATGTAACAATTGTATAATAAAATGGATCAAATATTTATACCGTAATAAGGCTAAAATAATCATGAACAATATCTAGCCTTTCTTAATTCATATTGTGGCAATGTCCAATCTAAGTTGTTACTTGTTACCACTAGGTGCCTATTGTCACTTGGATTTCCACTGCTTGAGGAGATTCTTATCTCTCCTCATCGAATTGGCACAATGGAAACATCTCTCTTGATGTGGGAAACAATTTGGTGAGATGAATCTCTAGAAGGGCTAGTTCCCTTGATGCACTCTTTGAAACACTCTCTTGTTTATCAATTTGGTATGAAAAGGGTTAAGAAGACAAACTAAAAAAACTAAAAGGTGATTCACCAATATTAAATTTCCTCCTAGTGATTGAAATTATACTACTTAGAGCAAAACAAAGCCTCCTTCACATAAATCTCACAACATAAGATAGATTGTTACATAAATGTTTCATATACTAGGTCCAAATGGTATTTTGGTACTTAGGAGGGTAATGAATGATTCCTTGGGACAATACAATCTTGAACCACTTTTAAATCACTTATACACTTAAAATAGAACACTGACACAGACCTATAACAATTACTCTTATGCACACTTGGTGAATAATCAAGGATAACATGCTATAAAAGATCATCTTCTACTAGACAAGACCAACAAGATTGTAATAACACTCAATTGTACATCATGAAAGTAGGCAATTTCACTTATTTTATTTCATCAAGATACATTCAAGTACAAAATTGGCTAGGGTTTCACCATCAACCAATGAAGGTTGCTCAAAAGAGCCAAAAGAGTCAATATTTATAGCATTTGGAAGAGGGGTGAGATAAGGGAAGTCCAAAGGTCACTTGGACACTTTTGAAGCTGAGAAAAGAGGTTATATTTGCATGAGAAATAGCTTTGAAATGAACCATGCAATGTTAGGAATCCCAAGTGTCCATACAAGTCATGAAACTTATGAAAAATGGCATAAAACTCCTTGTCTTGGCTCAAAAAATTGCCTTCATAATTTGGACCTATTTAAACATCTCACAACTAACTAGGGATATGTCTAATGATTGGTATGAGAGAAAATTATTTCATACATGCCTCTTCATGTATTGGTTACAGTCCTACTCATCTGAAAACTCTTGGAAGAAATCCATCATTGCCTACAGTCTAAAAAACTCCTCTTTTATGTCACCCCTCACACTTGGCCTCAAAATTAGCATTAGTTTTCAATGAAAATCCATGGGAAGGAGTGGATGACACTTTTCAAGACCCTCCATGGCTTTAGACTACTCATGTGTACCTTAAAAGGACATCCACTTGAGGTTTTCACACTTCTCACCCTTATGTTCACTATGTCAATTTTGACTGGCTAAGATGAGAGCTCTAGTTTGGACACTTAGAAGTTTTTTCTTGGAATGAAATGACCATATGGATTTATAATAAGTCTATATCTTACTCCCAAACTTTATTGCATCTCTTGGAACCTCATAGAACCTAAAAACACATAAAATGGTCAAAAATACCTTATTTTGCACCTTATCTGTACAATTCCATACAACTCAAAAGTATGAAAAGAAGCCTGAGTGAGTCCTCTACAAGTTCCAATATCTTTCATGGTCAAAATATGTCATCTGGATAGCTATCCAAGCTTGTTTTCTCTATCAGTCCTTAACTGAGGGTTTTGTAGGGTTTTAAGCAATTTTTAGTCTTAAGCTTTGTTCATAAAGCTATGACATTTTAATTGCCAAAAAAATACACAAGCATGGTTTTAAGGGACCCTAATAACCCATAAAAAATCCTTTGGTACCCATGCATATTTTCAAAGTAGATATGAGCACTTGAAGACACCCCATGAAGCTTGTTTCCACCTTTCTTGCATGTTTGAACTCTCTTTGAGCTAGAATTAGCTTTCATGTAGGTTAATATACATACTACAAGTTCAAAGATGTCTAATTATATCTCCCTAACATGACCCAATAAACTATATATCCCACCAAGAGTTGGAAATGAATATGGATCTCCAATTGGCTCTAGGTCCCTTGAAGGCCTAATACGCCTAACCTGCACCTAGCTAGCTTTGGCTACTTTGACTGATTTTTCATGGTTGGGTTGGTTTATTATGCATGTTAATACCTCTTTCAATATTATAAGGTCACAAAATAACTTCCCAAGCACTCCTCTTTTTTTTTATCTCATTCACCAACTAGGCCTAAAAGAAGCTTGTCTAGTTGGACTATGTGCAAGGGTGTTTTAGTCATATTGAGATGTTTGAGCCTAAAATAGTGATTTATAGCACATATTTTCCTTTAATACACATATAAACATTTTTCTTGAGGGTTTTCAAGCTTTCTATCAAGTTATTTATCCTTTTTGACCTCATTAGCTTGCTTTGCTAAAACCTAGTTTTCCTTGACTTGATGACCTCTGAGACAAAATAGTGAGGTATATCCCTCTTCCCCAAGGAAAAGTGAATATTTTTGGAGTTTTTTAAGGTCATAATGAGACTTTTTACCAAATTTTTAAGATGGATTCCTTGATTTAGGTGCCTAACCAACTCAAAATGCCCCAAAAAAGGCCTTTAAAAGACTGTTTTCCTGCATTTTTCTCAAATCCACCTAAGAGTGACCTCTCCAGGCTAAACCAATGCTCTTAGGATCATTAAACATGACATTAATCCTCAATTAATAATAAATAATATTAATATTTACCCAAAAATACCTTTTTTCCTTGGATTCCTCATATTTGCCTATTGAGTAACATGGTTTCCTAGCTCACAATACAGACTGTTACCTTTGACCAAGTAGGGAAAGTAGATGATCAACTTGGCAGAGTCTTGGGATTGTGAAAAAATATTTTTGATTAGTCATAAACAATTCTAATTTTTAATCAAACCCTCACTTTCTTCTTAGACAAGTCCATTTCTTTACCTTCAATCATGCTCAAGAATGCATAAAGATTGTTGTAGGTGCACACAGGGTTTTAGAGGTCAGTAGGCTCTTTTACATTGTCTATAGATTATTAAGTTTATCATGGATATGGATAAAGTATTCATATGTTTAATTCATCATTCCATCCTCCCATTATCACTCTACGTTCACTTTTGGATCATAACTGAGTCTTCCCTTCCATGACTTAGACCTGCCTTTTAGACCTTGCCTGTAGGTTACTTTCACTTCTTGAGACTTGGTCATGATGTGAAGAGACTTACCTTGAAACCACTTAGTTCACAAAGTATATGACTAAAATTTCACTCAAATTTTAAATTCTTAAAACACCACTAAGCACCTTGACTGAGTCACTAACTGCCTGTTGACTGTGAACTCTACTTTTAGACTGTTATAGGTACACATGAGCTTCAAATGAGCTTGGTTATGATGTTTGAGGACCCCATTTTAAGTTTTATAATCAAATAGTTTATTTTTTCACCTTTTATCCACTTTTTATGAGCTAAGACACCATCAAACATCTTTCTTGAGTCACTAACTACCTTTCAACTATAGGTGCCTACTTTCTCCATAGAAGGATACATGTAGGTGTCTATAAGGATTGAAATAATACATTCCAATATCATGTTGATGATATTCATCTCTATTTTCATATTTTTTAAATTGTGGGATAATTATAACTATAAGAGAATGCTTTGTTTGCTCTTTGGGAACTACAATTGTCACCCACACCTCAAAACCTATAGATAAGACAACATGATTTCAATGTTTTTGAGGCCCACTTTGAGGCTTTCAACTCCCACCTTGCACTGAATTTTTGGCCTCCATTATTGGCAGAGGTATTGTATATACTATAGGTCACAATATTCACCTCTGAAGATTCTTTGAAACTCTTAACAAACATGTCATAGGAGGTCCATAAGAACCCCTTGGACCTCTATTTTCACTTCTTGGGGAAATTTTCGTAGAATTCAGTCTTTATTCCAACCAACCTATCTTACACCTTATTTTATCCTCTTGACACCTCATAAAAGTGTTTCATGACTCCTTCACATGATAGTATTTGAAAAGGTCCCTGGCATGTTCTAAACTCCCCATTTCAAGGCCTCTATAATTCTAAGGTGCCACTTGTAGGTGGTCATCAATAAACATAGGCAACAAATGTGGAACATTGGGCAGTATGAGAGATGGATAGGTTTCTAGTCATTCTCATGTTTCCACCAAATGTACTAATACACCCTTATAAATATTAGAAGGTTGAAACGTATGTCAAGCTTCCCACCTCTTAACATGATGTCAACAATAGCTCCTGTAGGTATGTATTGAGTTGTGTGTAGATAGTGAGTGTGAAATAGAGCAACAAGGTGGATAAAAGGCCTCATGGGAAGATAAACTTATTTTAAACCTCTTAAATACATTATTTACACCAAGGTCATCTTGAAACCAGTTCCAAAACATCTTTTTCAACGTGAAACCTCTTGAGAACATGTTGTAAGAGAGCAGGCAGAGTGTCTAATGACTGGTTTAACATGATGAATGAGCTTGTCACCAAACTTGTACTTTTACCAAGAATCCAAGTGGACTCTCCTCATATATTGATGACTTGGATAACTAACACACCCTGATTACAACTCCATGAATAAGATAAATAAGCTTATACAGGTGACTGTAAGTGGGGAGGAGTGAAGAGTTGACAATGGAGAATGACAAGATGGGAATTTGCCCAAAGCATGATATGATGGAACCAAACATGGGAAGAGGTTATAATATGGCCTAGAGAACTATGGAACACCATCTTTAGCTCACATGAAACCTCTATAGAATACCAACATTCTGGAACAAGGCAGAATTAACTAAAACTTCACATTGGTGACACCTTCCTGCAGCATGAGACGACTTACTCATCAAAACATTATGAAACATAAAAAAAAGTATGTAAACCATCTAAGAAGGTATCTAAAATACTCTAAAGTCAACATCACAAATTGGTTCATATGAATTTGATCAAAATGGATCAAAACCTATAAGGTGCATGAAACAACTAGTAAAAAAGTTAGTCAACTTCATGAGGATGGTTCATAAATCACAATTGATCAATCCTTGAAATCTTTCTATGTAAATGAATTCTCTGAGTCTAATATCAACTCCCAAAATAATTTGTCCTGAAACCTCTTGAGTTGTTTGTACTAAGCACAAACCTATAGGTCACTTCTATATGTCTAGAAATACAAAGAAGAAGCAGAATGGTTTTGGATTTAAAATGGCACTTCTAGATAAAACCAAACATTGAGATGAGTGTTAGGAAGGTGAATATGCCTTCCATTATCTTCTTCCATGTGGCACACTTCCCCATGGGTCGTACAAGTGCCAAATGTTCCCCTTTTCAACTGGTTTATTGAATTTTAGTTAGACAACCTGTAATATTCTAAAGTAACTAACATCTGTGACAAGAAACTTGACCTCTTTGACATTTTAAAGGAAAAAAGGACACATGGTCACCTTGGGAACCATGCCACTTGCATTTATGACCCTTAAAAGCCCACTAAAAGACTCAAAATGACAAATAAACCTATTAGATAATGACTAAGGCTAAAAATGCATTATATAACATCAAATGAACTATAATATAGCCTATTACAAAGGTTTAGACCCATAAACATCTTAAAAACCAATTTTTTTACTTGTAGGGGTCTAAATTTGACCTAAACGTTTGAATTGGTCAATAGTGCCAAAGGGCATGCATGATCCCCTTTGTTCCTCCTACTCCCATTATGGATTCCACAATACATTTTATGCATCCTCTAAATGGGATTATCATGAACATTGAATCTGACAATAATAATAATCAAGAAACAAGTATTGTGAATAGATTCAATGATGTTGATGAAAGAGAATTATTTTAATACATGGACATAAATCCACAAATGCTTGATGCAATATTATATGTATCGAGATACGAATATAATTTTGTGGTTAAAGCTAGTAAATTTGGGGAACAATATAACCCCTTATATGATATCAACCAACCCATTTAGGTTGCCAATCTAGCCCTAAGTGTCCAAACCACTACTATTTGTACACCTCTAATTACATATGTGATGTCCACCTAAGGTGAGGGGCCAACACAATGTTTCCCACATATTTTCATGTCTATTACTAGATAGTGATTTATTTTAATCCTACAATGATTATGCATATTACATCATCAACATGACCTACTACACGTTCCTTTGAGAAAACTATTTTAGGTTTACAGGATAAGGTGTTACAGCTAGAACAAGGTAATTCTAGAGTTAGTCATTCAATGGATTCACATGCTTTTCTCTATAATCCATTAGCCCTTGAGATTGCAACATGTCCCTTACATATAGGGTTTTTAGCTCTTAAGCTTATGATATATGATGGTAAAGGTGATCCTGACTAATATTTTAGATCCTTCCATGCATCATGCTTGGAATACAAATCCAATGATTGATTATCGGCCAACTTATTTCCAATAAGTCTCAAAGACTATACTTTTTAGTGGTTCTATAACCTTCCCCTCCAAATAGTTAGGGAAATTAATCCTTTAGAATATTAGTTTATAGTGCACTTTTCCATTGACATTGATGAGAAACTATCTTATGCACAAATTTCTAACCTCAAGCAAGGGTCTAAGGAGCCAATCAATGATTATGTACTTCAAAATAAGACCATGCTAGGTAAGTTGACTAATCATATGGAAAATAATGAGTTACAAGACATCTTTAATCAAAGTTTGATTGCACCACTTGTGAGTCAATAGTATTCAATAAATTCAAGTATTTTTAAGAGTTATGCCATATAGTGAGAGATCAGTAAGTCACACTCATAACTTTGAACAAACTCAAGGATGCACCTAATACTCCAAATATTTCAACAACCAAGTTCTAGAGCAAGCCAAGCTACAATGTTAAATCTAATTATAACAAGGATGAGGCAAAAGGAAACAATTAATGCAATATCACATCCTACGAATTGGATTCTCTTATTAACTTCACATAAGAGTACTCTTCATGATTACCATCACCTCCTCATGTACTGTTACAAAAGTTTCTTAAGTGAAACCTCATCTCTCTCCCTCCACTATAAGAGTTTAATGCAAGAATACCTACATCTAAGAATTATGACAATAATGCATATTGTGATTATCATTGAACTACTAGATATTCTACAAACAACTATTTCAAGTTAAGACATAAATTACAATATATTATTGATGACAACACTATTGAGCTAAACACACCTACAAAGGAATCTAGACTGCAATAAAATGGGAATTATAAAAAAATCAACGGCCCATTTCAAAACATCAAATAACAGAGACTCAGGATACTTCTGAGGTACATTATAAATACAATGTGCATCCTTCTCCTTTGACATATGCTCACCATGTGGATGGGATTATTGGTACACTTACATGCATATCACCACAATGACCTATGATTACATTTGATGACAGTGAGATAGTTGATGGAAATTCAGATCTCTAAGCATTATTCATATGAGCCTAGATCAACAATAAACACATATATAATGTCATGGTTGAAAATATATCAAATGAGAAAGTTTGCATAATGACACTTCTCCACACTCTTGGATACACACAAATTGTTTTACAATATACTACAAAAGTGGTTAAGGGAATCGATGGATAAACACATAACACTCTTGGGCACATTGTGCTACCTCTTCAAGTGGGCTCCATGACAAAGGATACTTCATTCTTAGTTTTGCAATGCAATGGGGTGTTTGAGATGTTATTAGGATGCCTTTGGATATAGAAGCTCCAAGTACTATCATCTATACTACATCGACATATCAATTATATACACTACAATAAGGTAGTCACAATTTCAGGTATTTAATTTATGAGTGCCCTCTTCAGTCAATGGTATCTCCTCTTCCACCCCCACCAACATCATTGTTGGTTGTTACACCTATTTAAGATCAATATACATAAGTGGTTGATGTACCTACTCAATATCTTCCTAAATGTTTAGCTCAAAAGAGAGTATTTGATTCTCATAGGTAGTTAGTGTTGTAGTAATTATCACATCAGAGATTTATTTAGGGATCAGAGAGGCCATCACCTGCTATAACATGCACTAAGATAAAACCACAAACATTTCAATGTGTTCCAAAATGAACATAGCCAACCAGATATTCTCTTACTATACAATAGACCCATGTAGTCATAGATATTCTATTGTTACTCATCACACACATGAGTTTATGAGTGGTGTTGATAATTACATTACAACACGTGATGTCTTCTCAAAATCTAATCCACCCACACCCATTACTTTTTACTCATGAAAGGTGACTCTTGCACCATATGATACATCCACTCCCCATGATTATCACATTGTTGGGATAGTTGATTAGTAAATTTTCAAAATTAAAGATAAATAATAAATTCAAAAAAATCAAATAATTCAAAAAATACAAAAACATTAAAAATATTAAAAAATAAATAAAAATCATGACCCGAGCATGATAGGATGGCTAGCTACACTATTTATATATGTTTTTTTTATCGCATGTTTGGTATATTTCATATTGTTTTTCATACACATGCATTTAATGCATGACATATAAATTTACATGGACACACAGATGTTGGACTCTTCTATACCCAGTGGCCATGCCAATGTCGGGGGCATTTTATTCCACATGTCACACTATCACATGTTTTATATTTTTATGACCTTATGAATGTCAATCTATTTAGATTGATTACACGTTTCTTGCTAGTTACTCATATTTTACATAGTGTTACATGGATATGCTACTTTACTATTATGTGACAAGGATAGCGTATACTAGTTTTTGCTTGTTCTATGCTTCATTGATGCTATTAATTTTACATGATTGTCTAGTCATTGCTTGTCTATTGTGTGTGGTCCTTTGGTCATGTGTGTGACGTCTTTATGTTTTTTTATTGTGGCCCTTTAATTGTTTGATGTAACATTGATTTGTCCTTTGTTTAAGACATCTTCACGTCTCTTGATTGTGGCCCTTAGCCTTATTTGATGTGGCATATTTATGTCCCTTGATTGTGGCCCTTGGCCTTATGCATGACATTGTGTGCTTACAAGTGGATTAATTTAAGGTTGTCTACTGAGCTTTTGAGCTTGTTTATCTTGTTAAGCTTACGGGTGTCATTATCCATATCACACACCTCCCAATTTACGTGTGGTGCCGTGATTTATATCATGCACCTCTTTATTGCATAGTCTTGTTCAATTGTTATGATAGTGATGGTTACTACTATATGTCTTATTAATATATCTATATTTACATGACACTTATATGCCCTACATTTTATGTGTTACATACATAACTTGATGACATATACATTGCTACACCGACATATTCTCCACATGTTGACATGACTATATGTGATTACATCACTATACATGACATGATATAGTTAAATATTTATTTTGAGATGAGTGAATTACAAATTACATCCCTCACCTTAAAAGGGGGGAATATTAATGGGCTTGTTCTCTACGAGCATAAAAATCAGTTTTTGGGAACATATTATAGGATTTAGAAAGTTTAGAGTGGTTCAATATATCATATGAGTTCAAATATGAGACACATATTCACACATTGATACAAATTATGGGGGCATATGCCATGCATATGCACTCACTTCACAAAGACATGAGTTACATAGTACAAATTTAAATACACTTAAGTGCATATGCTATGTATGTGCACACAATTTACAAGAATAAAAAATTATAGATTTTCACACACAAATACATTTGAGATTTAATATCTCATATTTTAGCATATATATGCATAACATTATATATTAGTTGGCATATATTTAGTGGGGCATGATATGGGTTCATGCATATATACTATTTCAGATATTAATTGGTACTACTTTAGTGAGGCATAATGCTAGTTCATTCACATATACATATTTTGTAGTAAGCATCGTTACAGTAGTTTATTTTCAAACATAATTTGTTGGCACTAGGAAGTGAGAAACCTTGAATCTATAAGTTCATTTGCAACACTTGATTTATGTTTTTTGAGATAATACATGTTTAGGTTCAATGATCTCAGTGTCCTTGGCATTACTCATAGTGATCCCATTATGTGGCTCTTGCCTTACCATCTTGAGGTTTGAGATTGTAGCTAGATTAGTTATGCGAGTTCATACAATTGAGATTCAACGATGCTCAGTGGTCTTAGTACTACTCCCTATTCATGAGGGTTGGGAAATTTTCCTTCTTAACCCATGGTCTTACATAGTTATATAAAACTAGGATTTGATCACCCCTAATTCTCTAATGGTTCAACAAGAGGAGCCATTATCCAATGCTTCAATAAAGAAGCACCATATCCAAAAAAGTTAAATGGCAACACAATTTTATCACATAAAGGTGTACTCCTTCCTTGCTCTTAAAACTTTTCAAACTTCAAGTAGAGTTTAGATTTCAAATTTCACTTTATGGACATTGACTAATACATGTTTATTGTAGGTTTGCATGGAGCAAAGTTGTATATTGGAGCCTTATCCCAAAGATAAATCATGTTGTATGTGTGTGCATGTCTATGCACACATACACACATCATTTTACTATATTATTTTATTGCATTTCAATTTTAAAGTAAAGGGGGGCATTTGTAGACACTAAAATATAGTATTATACACTTGTAATGTCAGTTGTGACCTAACTTCACTTTACATGACTTACGTTTACATATGCACCTCTAATCCATCAATTTCTCATATCCACATGCTATCTATGGGTCCAATCCTTCCAATTTGTTGCCAATCACCTCAATACTTTTCCTAGTATGAGCCAAACCACTAAACTATCATATGGAGACATCTTCAGATCATCAAATTAGTGTTCTTGTCTCCTTCATAGGAATATTATTTTTCATTGGTACCATTTAGATGTTACTGATCAAATATGACAATTTCATCCTTCACCCAACAATGGTCAAATTCTAAAATCAAATCATTCCTATGGGTCAGTCCATCTACCTAACATGTTAGTGGTGTGATAAATTACCCAAATAAATACATATAAATACAAATCAAGCTTGAGACTTGTCTATCAAGCATCTATACACTATTCACATTAAGCAAAGCTACTCTATTCATACCAAATTGTAAATCAATCACCAAGAGCAATCATTAGCCAATTATGAAGCACATCAGTCTAAGTCAAGGGTGAATATTGTCAAGTATCAAAAATCAAATTTATAGGTGCATTCATACAACAAAGGAACACAATTGCACTTTCACATTAAGGGGAAGAACTAAATGTGTCTTGAATTTGCTCTTTGGAGTATTAGATACATAGATAATAGTCAATCATCAACAAGGGTGATTGGGGTCAGATCATCCCCTTACACTTCATAAGTTTTTTCATAGTTTATCCCTTCACAAAAGGACCTAGGGTTTTCAGGAAATGAGAAGGATTTATGGACACTGCGTGTGTGATTGGGCCCTAAAATAATACAAAGTTGAAAAAGAAGCATGCACACTTTCCTATACTAGAAAAAAAAAGAAAAAACTACAGGGACAAAAATTTCCAAACTATAACACAACATCTAATGTCGTTGACTTGGGGTGGATGGTATCATCCCAACATAGATAAAGACCCATATACGCCATCGAGTGATCCATAGTCCTATTTTTTGCTTGCCTTGCTACCTACCACCTTTCTTAGTCCTACATAGTACATAATAATGCTAAGTATCTTATCCTTTATTGCACTTTCCAAGTTTAGTAAGCTTGCATGCCAAATCAGTTTCAATCTTTTGCATTTAGATATATGTTTAATTGTTATACATTGTGGAACAAGCATATACACAATTTCTATATTAATTAGAAATAATTAATCCAGATTAGGGTAAAGCAATAATATGGGACATGCCCTTACTCTAATATAGGTTATTATTAATTCTATTATTTATATGATTTCATGTTTCTACTTTATGTGCTTCTTTATGTCTTTGATATGAATTACCCATGTTTTAATATATTTTATATGCTTAATATGTCTTCATATGTTGTTTCCTATTTTTCTATTATATTTTCATATGTTTGGTGTGTTTTCATCTCCCTGATGTGTTTCCATGTGTTTGACATGATTTCTATAGCTTGACATGCTTTTATATGTCTTTGATAAATATTTTATGTAACTTACATATTTCCTATTTGTCTCTTTAGAACGCCTATCATGCTTTTTATATTCATGTTAGAAGTGTTTACATTCTATGCCTTGTCATATATTTGACATGTCTTCTATCATGACTAGAGTTTCTTCAGTGTGTCTAGTATGAATTTAGTGTTTGATGTGTTTGTTATGTGCCTAATGCCATTTAATTGCATTGGGTGTTTTTCATGTACTTGATGTAACTTTGGTTTCTTAAGTGTTTGCCTTATGCCTTATTATACATTTGACAGGTTCTTTATCATGATTGTCTTACTCACATGCTTGTCATGTCTTATGTTCCTATTACTTTATCATGATTCATATCATGCAAATGCCTTTATTTTTTGCCTAAGTTTCCATGATTCCTACCATGCATCCACAGGGACAGGATCTTACACTTATTCTTTATATTTTTATATCATGTGATGATGATAATACATTACTTATATTTTGAGTCCACATGGAGCATAATGCTTTAAATCCTATATTACTTATATCATGGGCCCATATGTGGAAAAAGATTCATAACACATGTTTCCACAGCCATGTCCTTATATGTTATATACTAGTGGTGCATCTATTTTTTTTTTTTGAGATGTGAGTTTCATAGGGTTATCTCAAAATCAAAAAAGGGGCATATACATCCATCATATTCAAAAACATGTTTATGGGAATGCACATTAACACATTTATTTTATTGTGGCTCATACTCTATTTTAGTATGTTTAGGATGTTACTAAGTTTATTCAAGTTGTTCACACTAATATGATTTAAATTGTTACTAAATTTTATACTCATCCCATTTAGGACTTTAGATAGGCGTGGAGACTGGATTTGATAGGGTGCCCAACACAAAATCAAGTATTACATTTTTATCACTCCATGTTTCAACACGTTATTACAATTTAACACTCAGCCATGCAATATTTTTTTCAAATTTCCAAGCACATTGGATTTTATTCTAGAGATCTTGGTGTAAAATATTTTATATCCATACCATGTCTTCTTTTTCTACTTTGATATGTACGTGCACACACACACACACATCAAATGGGATAAAGTATGTACACCTAAAAATGGCCCCATGATATTTGTTAGCTATAAAATTACATTATTTTAGGATGCTTGTGAACTTGTTGATTATTGGTCCAACTTAGGAATTATTGGTGTGTTTGTCAACATCTAATGGTCCCCATCCCTTTTCTTACCCCCCTTTAGTTCTCCCTCTCTTTCTCCTCCTTTTACCCCTCAATTTTGATTCTTGTGCAAGGAATGTGAATGGAATTCCTAGGTCTATCAGGAGCGTCACTTACGCTCTTGGTCCCCTTGCATGGTCCCTTTTT
This sequence comes from Torreya grandis, assembly GCA_037957365.1. NCBI lineage: Eukaryota > Viridiplantae > Streptophyta > Pinopsida > Cupressales > Taxaceae > Torreya > Torreya grandis. Next base: position 413,649 of record JARHVA010007057.1, read on the forward strand.
GCTAAGGTGTATGCAACCCTCTCATCCAATCATTTTCAAATTTTAACCATTTGATATTGGTTTGGGTGCTAATAAGGTCTTATTTTGAATTCAAATTTTATATAAATACACAGGGAATGTAGTTAATTTAGAAGGAAGCACACTGAGCATTTCATAGAGAATCGATTGAACACTCATAAGAATTATAGATATATCAAAGAATCATTGGAGCATTTAACATTATTGAAGATAGTGTTTCTTGCAGAGCACGTTTGGAGTGTGACTTATGTTTTGCACGTCATTGGAATGGTTTTCAATTATGCAAATTAATATTTTCAATATTGTTTATTGCTTAGGGGTTTGCTAAATGGATGATGCTTAAAAACCCAACATGCCCTTAGACATTCATTATTTCCTAAAGTTTAAATACCATTTCCAATATAGGGAAATGAGAAGAAATTTTGTTTTACATGTCACACATGTTGTGATGTGAAAAACAAAGTGAGGTAATAAAAAATCTAGACTAGGCAAATGTAGTTTCTAGATTATTTTTGGCATGTTGGTCATCTTCTGAAACTATCATCATGATCCTTGGAACATCCTCCATTCAGATTCAAATTTCAGGGTGAGGTCACTTTCACTACTGAGTGCACATTTATATGTTATAATCTTGATGACTCTCATCATATCTCATGATATTCCAGACTCATTTCTAAACCTTATATGAACACCTCTATTTAGTTTTAGAACTAATTAGAAAGACTTTCATTACTGTTTTGCACTTGTTATTAAGTTTAAATAATAGGAATTAGGTATTGGTGTCACAATCTAATTGTTATTAATTTATCCATTTACAAAAACAATCTATTTTTAATACATTATTATGTTTTTTTTTGCATGTACGCCCTAAAATAATGATCTCTAATGTTGTAAATTAACTCACTTATCTTAAACATATATCTATTCAAAAAACATTATGATGTATTGATCTCAAGCGCTTATCTTGTATTTGTCACGTAGTTTCATCTTTTGAAAGGTTTCACGTTGATTAATGACTTCATCACTTTCTTTAAAAATTCCCAGTTGACTACTAACAAATGACCTCAATCTATTTGTACCACTACATTGGGCTCAAAAAATCATTTTGAAAATACACAGATTTCAAAGTTTACCTTTTTTTTGATCGCCTTCACCAAATAAGAAGAAAACCGTCCCATAACTATAAAATAATCATCAAAATTTAAATTTGCCACTACCTCCTCCATAACTACATTTACTTTCCATTATAAGTCATATCTGTCCACACGATTACACTCTATTCCATATTAAATAAACCTTTGATTATACATGAATATCCCTATAAAATAAACATTAAATTTAAAATCAAGCAGTATCTCTACCACCACCCTCTTAGAGGCTATTATATAGGTTCTACCTCTCCATATTATTATGATTTTTTACATATACACTCTAAAAATAATGATCTTAAATATTATAAACCAATTCATATATTTGTTTGAAAAATGTTTTGTTGTATTAATTCCGAAACATTTATTTCAAATTTGTCACAAAATTTTGTTCGTTCAAAAATTCCACATTAATTAACAACTTCATCACTTTATTTGAAACTTCTTATTGTCTCCGGAGAAAAATGGGTTCAATTTATCTACACCACCACGTTGGACTCACAACAATATTTTAAAAAACAAAACATCCAAACTTCACACACTTGCCACTGAAAATTTGTTTTGCAGAGGCAAAATTCTATGCCATAAATTAAAAAGAAGGTTCTCCTTTCTTATTCTATGCCATTCTACTCTCTCTGAAATTGTGGCGCTTTAGTTCTCTTCAACCGGGTGCTGATTTTGCTCCAAAATGAGGGCGGTGCTCAAGTTAGTAGACCATTTTTGCAACCATGCAGCTTGGTCGATGTTAGCAACATCCAGGTACACATTTTCACTTCAATTAATGAATAATCCCTAGATAACCCTTGTGCATCTAATGGATTATAGATAACCCATTTACATTTTATGGGTTGCCTTTGCCCTTGCCTGTTGCAGCAGAGCAGATGTATACCTGTTGCAATATATGCATTGGCCATGGGTTAAAACGTGCGTATTGTTACTGCTAAGGAAAATGGCATACAGATTTAGGAAGACTAGAAATCCTTTTCCATGGTTATTTTTAAGAGCTGTAGAAACAAATCCCAGCGGTTATGATGTAATGGTCATGGGGAACACTTGCAGGAGAAGGTTGTATTATAGTGAAGATGGGATATATTGCCCAAACTTATTCCGCAAAAGAATACTGTCCAAGCTTACCCCATACCACATTCAAGGTTTACCAAACCAAAAAATTGCCATAAGCTGTAAAAACAATAATAATTTTGTTCCATAGGAATATTTAGCTATTTATGGAGCTTGTTGATGTAAAATTGCAAGTAGTGGAGTGATAGGAAGATCTTTTTCAATCATGTCACCAATGACTTTTATGACTGTGGTAGGCATACTGGTGATATTACTACAAAATTATGTGATTTGAAAAAGCAATCGGCATCAATTTTGAGCCCGTATGAGATAGTTACGGTCTCTGCAAGGTGTCGTTGGGGCGATACCATGAGATTGACTTCCTCTGGTGTCGTGAGGCACGAGATCACATGTCATGGGAAAATCAGTGACACCATTGCATTCCTATTGGAAAATTATGCAATTTCATAATAAGGGCTCTCTGTTTCGAGTCTGTATGAAAAGGTTATGACCTCTGCAAGTTGTTGGTTTCTGACAAGGTGTCATGGCTGCAAGACCACCAAAATGATCTCCAAGATGTTCATCATACGATGCTTTCCAACATGGTCCTTTTCTTCAACCTCAATAAAATGGTCTTCAACATGATGTCGCATCCGCAGAACTGCAGAATGGTCTCAAACATGTGGGATGAAGTTATCTTGCTAAGGATCCTCCCCCATCAGACTCACCTGGATAGTTTGATTGTGAGAATAATGCTCATGAATTTGAATGCAAGGAAATGGAATTTGGCCAACCTTCTTGGGCATCTCCAACTTTCGACATCAAAGTAATTTCTTTTGACCTTTTATCTTCCCATTGTTGAGTTTTCCTAGCACGCTTCTTTATCTTCTCATATGACTTTCCTAGATGACTTCTTTTCCAATCTTATTGCTTCTCAACATCAACATTGGAAACTTTTATCTTTGCAAGGCTTAACTTTCCATCATTTTAACTTGTTATTCATCCTAGCACGGGGAACTTATCCCTTTTTAAACCTACCAATTTTGGATCTTCAATAGCAGATGCCTTCACTCTTTTACTTTTTCAACTCACACTTTTGTTTTTTTCTTTGCAATTTCTTATTCAACTTCTCATGCACCGCTAGCATGCACTGATGACACTTCAACTTCCAAGCCTTGCTTCTCTCCCAAATTCAACACAACTCCTTTAAATGTTTCACCAAGTGCATCACAATGCGCTTATGCAACACTCTTATGGTCAAGGCATTATAAGATGGCTCTGATCCTATTTGAATCACACAACAATCCTTCATGCAACCTCTTCCAAAGAAGGTTAACCTTCCACTCGTCTTTCTTCTTAGTTACTCCTCTATCTAGCTAGTCCTGGATTCACTTCTTTTGGAGCCTCCTTCTGCACTCCAGATTCATCGTCTGCAACTCAGCCCTGGATTTTCAGCTTCTGGTAAGGATTCTTTTGCTGAAACTAACATTAGCTTACAAGTTTTTCCCACTTCTTTAATGGGAAATAAATCGAACTTCCTCCCATCCTTGTATAATTTTTAATTGTTATTTCTCCCATCAAACATTGCACTTCTATGACATTGCCAAGGTTTGTGCAATGCCATGTGGCATGCATCTGTGATTACCATGCCACACACCAATTCATCTTGGTAATTATCAATATGGAAATTTATCTTGCATTGATCAATCACCATTGCTTGATGATCCTTTAATAATCATGTAATCTTATATGGATTTGGGTGTGCTTTACATTCCAAACCCAACTTTTCCTCGATCTTTGGAGACACCAAATTATCATAACTACCACCATCAATAAGGAATTGGTAACACTTACCTCTTGCTTTATACTTGGTTTTAAAATTACTTTTTTCATGCCATGGACCTTCCTCATTTGTATTTAGTTTAAATAACACTCCGTGCAGCATCACATTGTGTAATGTCCCCAAATGAGATGATTTAACCAAAAAGGGGTTTCCCCCAAAATCTACAATTTTTAAAAGTCTGAAATTAAAAATCAGCAAACCCTAGTTGCTGCAATTGCACCTCCAAATTGAAAATTAATTCCAATTCACCTTGAAATAAATACTTGGTGAATTTGGCCACTAATGGCTTTTGCCGAAATGAAGAAAGAACTTGAAATGGATGTTTCAATCCTCCAAACCCTAGCGCCACACTAGCTGAAATGACTTCCTTCTTTCCCTCTTTAATCCCTGCTCAAGCTTAGTCCAATCCAATCGCCAATACTCAAAAAATTACTGTAATAATTAATTCACAACGAAAACCTTGCAAATCTGCCCTCAACAATTATTATTTCCTACGAATAGCTGAAAACTTCAAAAAATCATAACTCCCTCAATATTTGGAATTATGATGCAAACAAAAGCTCAAACTGATCATTAAAATAATGACTATCAAACAAAAATAATTTCGGAATTTTCCTTCCATGGGAAGGTCGCCAAAAATTGCTTCGAAATTTTGAAAACCCTAGTTTCCTATCAAAATAATTAAATAATAATTCTGAAAATTATTATTTAATTTTCTTCTTCAAACCCTTTACGAATTCTTCCAAATCTTCACACCAACACGCAAAAAATTAGCAATAAAATCAGAATATTTAATTTACTTAAAATCTACCAAAAGAGGCCTTCAAACCCTAGATCCAAGCTTCCAAAGTGGTTCGCTCCACTTGCAAAAATAGGATAAATATTTAACAAGGTTAATATGCAAGAAAATAATCATGAAACCCTCACAAAAATCCACACGAACTCTCCAAAGCAAATCGCCCCACTTTTAGGGTAAGAACAAGATCTCCTTAGCAAAGATGGTGTCAAAAGACACATTTTTAGATTGATCAACACCGAAGGTAGCGAACTTCTATTGGGCATGCATTCCAATAGTTTCTTCAAGCATGAAGAACAAATTATCAAAATTCAACATATCTACTATTGTAGCCTTCGCCATGTATTTATAACTTCCAAAGAGGGTGAACCACTTTGAGAAGATAAAACACCTTTCTTTTCCTTTGCTTTAGCTTCCATGCCAACATCTTTTTTTTGAATAATATATTAAATAGTTGTCTTAATTTTAAAATAGTAATTAAATTACTTTAAGGTAAATAAATTAATAATTAATTCATTTAAGCACTTTAGTGGTAAAAACTACTTTTTAAATATTCTATTAATTAAATAATAATTCCCTTATGATAAAAATTACTATTTCGATAATTAATAGATAACTAATAAAATATAATCTCCCAAAAGGGCTTTTTTAGTCTATTATGAGAAAATAGATTAAAGATTTTCAATACCTGTTTAATCATGATGTGGAAATGAGGACATTACAGTCCTCTCCACCCAAAATTGCTTGTCCTTAAACAATTACAAAATCCAAGTGGGTGTTCCAACACTCATCAAACAATGTCCACATTACCTGTTTTTCATTGAAGAAAATCCTCAAATTGCTTCTTCATACTGTTGTTCCTGTACTTTGAGGGCTGCCTCCAAGTGCTAGACGCGCCCTCAGAGCCTTCCAAAGGCTCCACATGTTCCCAATCAACCACGCCTTTCAATACCAAGTGGTGGATGAGGAAGCTCCTATCTCTTATATCCTCCAAGGAAGTGATATGCGACCAAAAGTTAGAATAAAAAACATAATACATTTTGATTACCTTGTTATCCCATGGGTAATGACCTTCCAAATACCATGCTATAATTCTCCATTCATGTAAAAATAAATCAGTTAGGTACCATCTTGTAAACTTACCATGATGTGAGGCTTCAAGGTAGTTCAACTCATCATATATGGGTGTCCTTGTGCACGCCATGTGCCCTTCCAAACGCTGCCCCTTATCAATATTCCCATGCATGCATGTAACACTCCATAAGTTGATCAAGAGTCCCCAAAAATCAGTCTTTCCTTTTTCATGATATTGCTCTAAGTACATGTCTAATTCTGATTTTCATGATGACAAAATTCAGAATTAACACTTGCATTCTTTCCTCTTCCTATGATCCATGGGATGCCATTAGAACTTCTTACGTTGCCATTCTTGTACCTAGTATGCTGCTCAAAAGAACTCAATGTGTCATACAATTCAAAATAGTAGCTATCATACCTCTTATCATGCTTTGAACTTATCCACAAGGTCCCCTTATGAGTTGAAACCTCTCCCCATAGATTGTTGATGCAAATATGTTGGCTTTCATAGTAAAACACAGCCATGCCTCTATTCATAAATTTTAATTTGTTCAATACCAAGCTGATCCTTAATGGGCTCTCTAACTCCATGCTTCCCCAACAAATTGTCATGGACTTATGCCCTATATGAAGAAGATTAGGACTGCAAAACTGAACCAAATTAATATGCTTAGCAAGACTGCCCATAATTAAATTCATCTCATGGAAAAACACTAGAGGATGTGTGCTCCCATAGTGTGCATTCCAAGGTGTGCTAGGACCTCCTTTGTTCCATATCAACCTTTTTTCATTTTGAAAATATAGTCCTTCCATTTGTAGAAAGAAAACAAGCTTAACCAAATTGGAAAACATACCTTGCAAATGCATATCATAACTATTTAAACCCATTGGTAGGGATCCCCTTATGTAGGATGTATGTCCTTCCCTTGGCTGCTCTTTGTTAGTTTCCTCACACATGTATGCATCATCAAACAAATCCCACCAATACTGGGTTTTATCCATTTTTATATACTGCTGTCCCTGCCATGTTAATTCAGAATTTTGGGAGCAATTGATCTCAGATTTTGTCCATGCATGAACTCTCCTCCATGTGAACCAAAACTTATTTTGAGAAGGCAATATTATGCTTGTATGTAGGGCCTGTAATTGATTAGATGTCTCTGAATTTTCTGAGTCATAAAATTCAGATTTCAATCCAACATATGCATGATAAAAATCAGAACTAGGTAAACTTACCAATTGTGTTGTAGCGTCCCCCTTTTTTGCAAGCACATGGCTGTCCATGATGTTTCATAACAACCTATCATTGTTTCTTTCATCCTTCTTCTTTATACTCATAAAATATTCTCCTGTCATGTTGATTGATGAAGATAAAGGAGCCTTCGTGTCATTCAAACCATGCAAAATATTCTCATAATCTCCCACCTTAAATTTTAGTTCCAATGTTAATTTGTGCATGCCTATATTCCTCCATGCCTTAAACAATTTTGATTTTTTCTTTATTCCCATGGAATTAGTCATAAATAATTTAAAATCATAATTGAGAACCTTTGTAAAACTCAGAAAATTACTAGGATCCTATGCCTCTTGGTGCCAATAATTGTGAACCTGAATCAAAGAATTCTCATGCCTCAATTTGCAAACCATATCTTTCATTTGATCACTTTTAGTGATTTCACTGTCATGTATACACTCATTACAAGATAAATAGACATCTCTTATCACTAAAAGATCCTTACTTTGCACTTCTTTTATTTCATGCTCTTTGGTTTCCTCTTCTTTTTTATCATCCACTTGCACCTCTATGGGCTGCCCCAAAGTGTCATTTTTTGGTAGCTCACCTTCCTTCTTCAAATCTGATTTTTCTATTTTATTGGCCTTTTCATGAAGCGCTGCCCCTTCATTCTTTTCCTCCAACTCTCCATGTAGTTCAATACTCTTTTCTTCTATGTGCTCCACTATCAAATAAGGCCTTAATTTTTCCTCAAAAATATTTGCAACTTTTTCAAATATCATTTGGGCAATTGAATTTTTTTTTTTCAACCTCAAACCTGCCAATAAGATAGACAACAATGGTTTAGAAAGATCATCACTTTCATTGAGTGTTAAGGTCATCACCTTTTCTATAGAATTTATCATACTTTTGGTAGGATTTTTACTTGCAGTTGTAAGGAAATGTTGGAACATTTCAAGAATAAGCGTATCACATTGTAAATCCAATATTAACACACAAGATCTGACCTTTGCCATATTTTCTAGAATAGTGATTGTCTTAGTAAAAGAAGAGTTTGTGATGTCACCAACACCTTCAAAATTTGTCACCATCAACTGAAATATTTTGTTCATGATGTTGTCACTGTATGGCTGTTTTGGAGCTATTATCCTTGTAATTTCATTAATACAAGTGATAACTATAAGTTTTACATCCGAATCTGAATGTCTCAAAATCTTGGGTCTAGCCAAATAAACCACCAAAGGAATCATTGCCCAAAACATAGACTTAGAATCTGATTGTCTTATTATAGACAAATATTTTGCTGCTTCTTTCAAAATATTGAGCAAAACATTTTTTAAATGATCTGGATGCTCAAGTTTTTTTCTCAATCTATGAAGCTTTGTTCTGAATTCATTTTCACTCATTAACTCCATGATTCAAAGACTATGCATCCAAATCTACAAATACAAACCCTCATAGGGTAAACAAGATCTATGTTTTGATACCACTGTAATGTCCCCAAATGAGACGATTTAACCAAAAAGGGGTTTTCTAAAAAATCCACAATTTTTGAAAGTCTGAAATTAAAAATCAGCAAACTCTAACTGCTGCAATTGCACATCCAAATTGAAAATTAACTCCAATTCACCTTAAATAAATACTAAATAAATACCTGGTGAATTTGGCCACTAATGGCTCTTGCCGAAATGAAGAAAGAGTTTGAAATGGATGGTTCAATCCTTGAAACCCTAGTGCCACACTAGCTGAAATGAATTCCTTCTTTCCCACTCTAATCCCTGCTCAAGCTTTGTCCAATCCAATCGCCAATACTCATAAAATTATTGCAATAATTAATTCAGAATGAAAACCTTGCAAATTTGTCTCCAACAATTATTATTTCCTACGAACAAAAACTTAAAAAATTCATAACTCCTTCAATATTTGGAATAATGATGCAAACAAGAGCTCAAACTTATCATAAAAAGAATGGCTATCAAATAAAAATGATTTTGGAGTCTTCTTTCCATGGAAAGGTCATCAAAATTACTTTGAAATTTTGAAAATTATTATTTAATTTTTTCTTCAAACCCTTCACAAACTCTTCCAAATCTTCACACCAATATGCAAAAAATTAGCAAATAAAATCAGAATATTTAATTTGCTTAAAATAGATCAAAAGAGGCTTTCAAACCCTAGACTCAAGCTTCCAAGGTGGTTTGCTCCACTTGCAAAAATAGGATATATATTTAGCAAGGTTAATATGCAAGAAGAGAACCATAAAACCCTCAGAAAAATCCACATGAACTCTCCAAAGCAAATCGCCCCACTTCTAAGGCAAGAGCAAGATCTCCTTAGCAAAGGTGGTGTCAAAAGACACTTTTTTAGATTGATCAACACCAAAGGTAGCGAACTTTTATTGGGCATACATCCCAATAGTTTCTTCAAGCATGAATAACAAATTATCAAAATTCAGCATATCCTTCATTGTAGCCTTAGCCATGTATTTGTAACTTTCAAAGAGGGTGAACCACTTTGGAAAGATAAAACACCTTTCTTTTCCCTTGCTTTAGCTTCCATGCCGACATTTTTTTTGAATAATCTATTAATTAGTTGTTTAAATTTTAAAATAGTAATTAAATTATTTTAAGGCAAATAAATTAATAATTAATTCATTTAAGCACTTTAGTGGTAAAAACCACTTTTTAAATATTCTATTAATTAAATAACAATTGTTTTATGATAAAAATCACTATTTCGATAATTAATAAATAACTAATAAAATATAATCCCCCAAAAGAGCTGTTTTAGTCTATGGGAAAATAGACTAAAGGTCTTCAATACCTGTTTAATCATGATATGGAAATGCGGACATTACACATTGTCACTCTCTTCATCTTTAATTGAAGCCTCTTTTTCACATGCATATTCATCTTTTGCTTGAGCTACATGAACACTTGCATCACTTCTCAATTTTCCTTCTTTGCTTTGGGATATTCAAATGCCAGATGGTCAAATCTTCTGCCATGACCTCTTCCTCCATATCCTCTTTCTCCATGAGAATCAAGAGTCATCACCTCTCGAACTCCACTGTGAGGAGTTTGTTTCAGCTACTTCATCTTCTTGTTTTCCAAACACTTTGCCAATGATTTTATCTTCATCATCTTCTTGTTTTCCAAACACTTTGCCAATGATTTTATCTTCATCATCTTCTACATGACTTGGTCTAATGGTTAACTTATGAAAGTGCTCAATTTAATTCTTTACACTCAATTCTCTTTTCTTTAGGTTTTGCAACTTCTTGAACAAATTCAACTGATAATTAGATGGCTAAAATTTTCCATTGAGTTGAAACCATCCTATCCTAGGTTCTTATCATTTTTTTCCCAATTCTAACCTTTTCTATTTGCATGTGATCCCACCATGGAGATGCATGACCTTTCAACTCGGTGCATACAAACTTCACTCTCCTAGGATCACATATTCGCTTATAATCAAGATACTTTTCTAACTCTTTAATCTAATCTATCAACTCTTAAAGATTTAATCTTCCAGAAAAATTAGGGGTATCAATCTTGGACTTACCTTCCAGTTTTGAAATGAATTTGATGGTCTTTTCTTCAACTTCTAGTATTTGGACTTCACGTTTCTCCTAAACATCTATTCTTCACTATTTTTTGCAACAATTCCTCTTCGTTGTGCCCTGTCTGTAGCTTACAATCTGGCTTGCATGACTCACATCATCTCCATAAGGTTAACAACTCTTAGCGGTCGTCTTCCACTTCCTCTTCCAAAAGGTATTCCTATATGAGCCATAGTTCATGTTTCTCTTCAACATGTCTTCAATTTTGTCCATAATGCACAGCTAGAAACAAAATTATGAACACATTCAAAATGGAAAATATGACATTCTTCATTAATTTCTTAGAAAAAAACTCAATGCATCAGGTATTTGGCGGAAATACATAAAGCACACCACTCTTCTACACTCTACTCTTCAACTGGAATTACAAACACACACTCTACACCTATCTTAACTTCTGGATTTTCTGGCAATCTCTCTTACAAGATGCGCTCACTCAAATCCATTAAAACTTCCCTTACTTTGTGAGCTTCACTATTCCAACTTCCAAAAAACGCCAATTTCTAATTCAGATTGAATATTTATCTTCATAGTTCTTGTCCGTCACTCGGGGAGGAATAATTGGCAGGGAAGATAAAATGACTAACTTTCCAACTGTTACAAGATTTGCTCGCGTTGGGCTGAACCCATGCTATACAATTTTATATTGACGAAATGAGCTACATGTCAATTTGATATCCTGACGTATCCAAGGATCAACATGTGACATGTGTCAATCTTCCCTCACTTAGGCACTCAGCATAGTGTCTCAGGCAAGTGACCACAAATCAGCTTCTGCATGTTGTCATGGGTATTTTTGATGGAAGTATCGTGGTCCTCTTGAAAAAGCGTGCTCCTCTTGAGGGAAGAATAATTGGTGGGGAAGATTTAAAAAAGGGCCTTCCAACTGTTACAAGATTTGCAGGCGCTGAGCTGAAACATATGCTATACAACTGCAGGTGGATGAAACAAGCTACATGTTCAATTTCTGACTTGTATCCAAGGATCAACATATGATGTCTGTCAATCTTCTGTCACTGAGGCACTCAACATGGTGACTCGAGCGAGTGATCACAAATCGGGTGTCATGGGTGAAAGGCCACAAACCATAGATATCTTGATGGCAGCATTGTGTTCCTCTCGAAAAATTATGCGATTTGAAAAAAAGCAGCACTCAATCTTGAGTCCATATGAGAAAATAATGGTCTCTGCAAGGTGTCAATGGGGTGAGACCACAAGATCGGTTTCCACACGATGTTGTGGGCACAAGACCACATACCATGGGGAAATTAATGACATCATTGCATTTCTATTAAAAAAATGAAATTTCAAAAGTAAGGGCACACAATTTCGAGTTTGTATGAAAAAGTTATGACCTCTGCAAGCTGTTAGTCTCTGACAAGGTGTTGTGGCCATGAGACCATCAAACTGATCTCGAAGATGCTCATCATATGAATTCCAACATGGCCATTTTCTTCAACACAGTGTCACATTTGTGGATCCATAGAATGGTTTTGAAACATGTAAGATGAAGTTGTCCTACTAGGATGATCCGCATCAATAAAACACCATTTTATTTGGAAGTTGAGAGCTTCCTTTAATTATAAGGTATTGGGATGGCTAATGATACACTAAGGTTTCGCTTTCATTTCTTGACTTCACAAGGCTGGAGTCCTTTAGCAATGTCTTTCGGAGTGTATTGCTTCCAAGTCCTTTGAAGGTGGTTTTATGCTGAATTCATTTTTAATATTTGTTGGTTCTCTTCCTTGGTGAGGGGCGCTTTTGGGGGACATCTGTAAAGTACTTTGGCATACAATTATTTTGACAGCAATTGGTTTCTTATAGAGGGCAAAGTGGGAAACTTTTCAGCAGGACAGTCTCCCTCTTAGTTTCAAAGAATTGAGATTGTTCAAGTAGGAGGTGAATCTATTTGTCGAAGTCAGGTCTGCTAGTGTTTGTAAGAATGTTGAATCATTGCTGCTTGGGGTGCAGACCCACATGTTCTCTTTCCTCACATTACTTGGGAGGGGGTTTCCTTGTAAATATGATGTCAAGCTGATGTAATCCTCTTCTTTGAAGTTGTAATATAGGATGCATTTGTTCATAAAATTAAAATAAAATTACATAGTGCAAATCTACCATTGAGCACTCTCTTCAAAGAATTTTACCTTGTTTCAAACATAGTCATACAGCTTAAACTTAACAAGGCAAGCCAAAGTGTATAGGCAAATTTGCCAATTATCAAAACTCAACAAAGTCTCGATACATGAAATCCCAATAGAATATTATTTTTTTGACCCAAAAAGCAGTAATGAATCATCATTTAGACATAAAATAAGACTATGGTTATGTAAATAGGCAAAGGAAATCAGCAATATACATAATTACATGATATGGACATGGTGATTTTAGTGACAGAGTGCACCATTCAACCTACGCAGTTGTTAACTGAATTCTTTACCAAAAAAGGTTCCGCTTCTCTTAGGATATGCACTTAAATGTAGTCTTGCTATGCTCACAACTGGAAGCTCTTCATGCCTGGCTCAAAAGGCTGATAGCATGTTTTGGGGGATCAGGAGTATGACCAACAAAGACATTCCGCCACATGCCTAGTTACTATATATTGACAAAAGCAATTATTTTCAGAAATTGTATGAAGACTTAAAAAATGAAATAGATTCCAAAGCAAGTCAGATTTCGCCCTTTAATGCACATAAAGGGATATTGTAAGACATTCTTTCTATTCTATATTGCTAGATCATAACCAAGCAATCAACATTTTATACGTACAGATTTGTCGATGGATGGAATCCTGTACTCTTTTGTTCAGGTACAGCTTTTGAATGTACATGAAGAGACCTTCATAACCTCTGAACCTGGAGTTAATGGCACATGATAGGATAATGCTTACTTAAAATAGTACTCAACCCCATGCAAAGATTTAATGTAGCTGGTGCTTTGACCTGAATGAATAATTCCCCACAGAGGCATGCATTTCTCATACTGGCCCTCGTATGTTTCTCTAATGGCATCCCTGACCCTGTCACAGCTTCATCAATGCGTCCACCATCATCAATATCATCAATGAGAATACTATAAATGACATAATTGGAAGCATTTTCCAGAACAATTTGTGTGTGCTCCACTTCTGTGGCCAACACATTGGATTCTAGCAATTGACACAACAATTGGACTTCCTTGACTTGATTGGATACTTTGAAATGCTTGTGCCGGAATTGCTCTGTAATACGGGCAAATGTAATGATATTTCAGTAAATCATCATCTTCACATGAGAAAGAGGTAGTTATTTATTAAAAAGGAAAGAAATTTTGGTTGCAAATGAGCATCATGCTGTATAAAGTGCAAGCATTGTTGATGGTTGAAGGAACTAGTCCTGGCACTGATATCTTTTGTAAAATAACTTTTACAGTTCTGACGCTTCCCATATCTAGGGGATAATTTTCCAGACGTGATCATTAGGAGTTTCTGTGTGCTGTGGAAATTTCTAGCAATTTATTGTTTCTGCTGTCTATGTCACAGTGTTAACTTTACTTGTTTAATCATCCTCTCACAGATACATGCTTTCCTTCTGTTTTCAGAGGTCCATTGGTTAGCATGCCAATGTTGATAAAAAATAGCTCCTCAAAACCACATGGCTTCTCATCAATACCGAGCATCTCCGCTGCTGGTGAACCTGTATCTGTGACAGGTAGTTGTTGTTCCTTTGCATTTAGTTCCGTTTCATCTGTAAAATTAATGATTTGATCCAGATTTCGATGATTGTGAATTGACAATAATGTCTCATCTTTCAGGACAACCAAGCAAAATTTTTGTTCAACATGTTGTTTATAAAGGCAAAACTGCACTTAAAATGAAACCAATAGCACCAGACTTCAGTCTGTTGGATGTATGTATGCATTTGACTTAGGAGGATTTCATGGGTCGTTCCATTCAAATTTTGGTCTGCTTTTAGAATTGTAATAGTCATCTTCTTGCATTCAAGTTTTATACTTGTGATTGATATAGTTGTGTTGACTTTCCCATATGTTTTGATATTGATGCACAATCAAGTCTGGGGCTGTGAAAATCTCAAAAGGGGGTGTTGTTCTTCTTTCATTTGCACATTCTGTTGGAGAACGACAATATGATTGGAACAACAACCAGGTATGATTCATTACACTGGTTTTAGACTGACCATTTATTCATTAGAGTTCACAGATTCAGCTCGCATGTTTACTTTTGCACAGTTTTATATTCTAGAGTAAAATATTTGTCTTTCATTCTGCATAGCTATTGCTAATTTTATAAGGATCGAGATGTCTGGACTCTGCATTACTCCTTTTAAAAAACATTAAGACCGATGTGGCATTTTCATGATTGGTTCTGATTTTATTTTCCATTGCTGAAATAAATGTGGAACATGTTATCGTGCAGGCACAGGATAAAGGCTTTTTTTATAGTTAGCCTTAAGATATCCTTTCATATTTGACCATGCCATCTTACAGATGTTTGCTTTATCGGCTACTGAGCTTGGAAGTTTGCTGAGTCTGACACCAAATGAGTCATGTGAATTCTTCCATGATCCTTTCCTGCACAAAAGGTAAAGATATTTACAATCGGATTTACAATATCCTGTCTTACAGAAAGAAATACCAATTCCCAATTTTCTGTCAATCTGTTTCCTTCAGGTCATTAGTTTGTCATATTGAATAGTAGTTCCACATCCATAGTTTCATCGAGTTGAATTCACACATTACTATGATTATTTCACATCGGTCACTGTTTTCCAATGTTATAATGGCCATCTGTATTTGTATGATTCACAGTACTGCAGGTAATGTACGCAAAGTCTTGCAAGTAACACCGTTTCCAAATGGTCCAGGATATTTCTTTTCACTAAGTAAGCTTTTTACATTTTTTGACATTCAAGTCTGAACTAGATAAGTGCTATTAGTTTTGCGAAGGGGAGAGAGGGACTGATTTGTACCGCATTTTACCTGAAAGAAAAAAAACACTTGTGGGTTTTCCCAATATTTAGAGTAAATTGAGTATGTGAATGTTTAAATTAAGAGTATAATCATAAAGTAGGCACTTTTGGGTATTCACTTGTTAAGCCTTTTTCTGTTAACTAATGAAAAAGATAATATTTGCAATTGCATAGACAAGTATTGATTTTTTGTAATTGATGTATCTCCATGATTGCCAGTGTAATTTGGATGCAGTAATTTGATACTGATTTTATTATTGTGATTTTCCTTACCATGAGTGAACTGATAGCTAAGTGAAAGTATGCCAATTGATAGTCTTCTTGTTCCATATGTCGAGTAAATTGATGGGGCCATTATGCTGCTGGACTAAAAACAATGGCTGAGTTTTGCATCAAATTGGATTAATAATGTCTTCTTGGAAAGTAACAGCTTATTACTGTATCAAAAATATCCTATCACCAGTTCTCTAATAGACAGCGTTAGTAATGAATAAACAATGTTTTATAAATAAACCCTTTTTCATTATGTGATATTTTTTTATCCGTACATCGCAATATCAGTCACCCATCGACAGATGGTGTAATGAACTGAAGAATCATTGGGTACGAGTCATTTTTCTTTCAATCATTTTCACATGAGCTGAGAATTAGTAGATTTTAAATCACTACTCCTTTGTGACATCGGGGCATGGATCTGACCTGCTTTGAGAGGATATAGGTCAGAATGTCTATCTGGAATCCACATGTGAACAACTGAAAATTCTAAAATATCGAGGATGGGATTGGGTTATGCTGTAAAGTGGAGTTCATTTAGGAGTTGTAAAAGATCCAATAGAAAAACTCACAGATGTCTTGGAATATTTTTGTATTTGGCTAATTCTGCACCTGTCTGCATCTAATTTTAGCCAAGACTAATTCCATCAGACACTTCCTTGAATTTGATGATTCTGCGATTGATTTGATTTTGTTGGTCCTTTATGTCACGCTGTCCTAATATTCGTTTTAAACTGATGATGTTCCTTGCTTTTTTATAAGAAAACCAGTTTCATGATTCAATTAATGTACAAACAAGGACAAGCATGCACTATTTTTCAAATGAAGGGTGCTGTAAAACACATCCCAAAAACCCGCTAAGAATGTGCTACTCCCAGGCAAACTGACAAACAACAATAACATCAGAGATAAGTAACTTTAAAAACTTAAACATAGCTACACATGACAATAAAAAACCAAAGTCCGTTGAGAAAGTGAAGAGGAAAGGTGTCAAACATCCTCTTGCATGGACGTTTCAACACAGACATGTTGCTGGAAGTGCTTCCAGAGGATAATCGGGAGATCAATTTCTGAAGATCTTGTGCCAACCAAAACCCGCTAAGAATGTGCTACTCCCAGGCAAACTGACAAACAACAATAACATCAGAGATAAGTAACTTTAAAAACTTAAACATAGCTACACATGACAATAAAAAACCAAAGTCCGTTGAGAAAGTGAAGAGGAAAGGTGTCAAACATCCTCTTGCATGGAGGTTTCAACACAGACATGTTGCTGGAAGTGCTTCCAGAGGATAATCGGGAGATCAATTTCTGAAGATCTTGTGCCAACCAAATTGGCCTTCTTGTTCTTGCCATTGCTTGCCTTTCAATTTTTCAATCTGATGGCAACAAATCCCACTCTGCATGAATTTGATAGGAGAATCTATATACATTGCTCATTAGATAAGTTTCAATTTGGCCAAGAGGGGACGTGCCCTCTGGAAGTGTTGCCATATGGCCTAGAGTTTTCATACACCTCGGAACCATTGCCATCTTGTCTTAGCTTCTCCTTATGTGGCCTTTGAGAATCCCTGGAGGAGGCCTTAAGTTGGACCCACCTGACAGTGAGCAACACTGCCTTAATAGGGAATGAGCTATTGACGATCCATCTCCATAGCCACCTTCTCCAATTGCAATTGGATTTGCAAGGGCACGGTAACAAGAATTGCCACATGAACAGAGTCAAAAAACAGAATCAGGCTCTCCTTACTAAAAACGCATGCACTCTGAGCCTTGTAGAGATAATAAAGAATTTCAAGTGCTACTAATTGTCTTAAAATAATATTTTTGCAGTGTTAGTTTCTCAGGAGTGCAATGTTTCTGGTACTGCATTAGAGGTAAATGGCCAATAAAATGCCTTTGCCAATGCTAAGTGGTTTGAGCTTTGTGACAATGACAGAAAATATGCTTGGCCGTTTCAGGGCTACCACAGCAGCAATATTTAGGAGCTTAAATTCTTAAGTGAAGCAGTCTACTACCCATTGACAACAAATTCTACACATTTAAAATCTAATTGGGGCTTTTCAAATCTTTTCAATCCTGTACATCTAGGTTGAGAAATTGTGCTGAAGCCGTGGATGCTTGCCTAAGTTTTCCTCTATTAGCAGGTTTTGAGGTAGTCAATAATAGCCTGATAGGCATAAGGTTGATTTTCTAATTAAGAATTTTGTAGGTGTTTTGGAGCCTTAAGGTTCGTAATTTTTCTTACATCTCCACTGCCGGGAGCCCAGGTATCATATATGCCACAAAAATACAAAGCCTATTTTAAATCTGCTGTCATGGAATATAGTCCCCAAAGGAAGAAGAGAACAATTGTATTAGTGTCAGGATTGCCATGTTATACTTGTATACACTTTAGAATCAGCCTTCAGGGATTCTCAGCCGAAGGCCTGCCGTTATCTGTTGACTATTACAGAAGAATTCGAAGACAAGTTGGCCTTGAATTTCTAACTTTACTGTTTGCAATGGGGTTTAATTGATCTGCATCATTTTAAATACTTTAGGAAATAAAAGGACCCTGAATTTTTATTGAGGCAGGAGTAAGGAGGATATTGTGAAAGGACTCCACTTTCCAGCCATGACTTCCATATGGTGCATCCATAGCAATGCGATTCCTTAGTAAAACCACCTAGGCTTTGCCGTCTTCAATAATTTAAGTAATCCACTTGGCATGGAGGACAATAACATGAGTATGCATGCCTAGAATGCCAAAGCATCTGCATCTTTAGAAACACACCATACACCCCACCAACTGCATGAAAACCTTTGCAATTATCGATAGAAGCCAGCAATCAGGATTGCATGATTTGGAAGTTTCCTTTAGACTGAGGTAGGGAGCCCAAAATGATGAGCAGTACATGTGTGGCAAATTTAAAATTGGGCAGCTAGAGGTATAGACTTGGAAATACATTAGGTAATTTTCTTCTCTACTCTTTCGTATAACAAATATCCAAAAGTGGGGGGAAAATTAGGAATTCCAAGAAACTTGAACACAAATAGAAAAACCTGAATGATCCTGAAGCTAAAATGAAGGTCCTTTTTGTCGTGCATGAAGGAAAGAGTTTTCTGCCTCTGACTATTGGATCATGTCAGCAAATCTCCCAACATTTTAAAGCATTAACGAATGATTTGGCATCCTTTCTAATAGTAAGAGAGGAACCATTTGCAAAATGTTAGTTAACAAGGTTGCTTAGGTCTGCACTAGGGAGGAAATTACCTTATACTACCTTGAGCCACCTTGGAGGCTAAAGAGAGCCAAAAGGCTCAGCTGAAAGCATGTACAGTGCAGGAGCTAACGGTCCGCCTTGGCTAATAGATTGGAAAGAAATACCATCCCTGATTGATGGTAAGGTGAGAAAAACATTTATGAACAATGTCTTGACCACATTGAAGAAATAAGGGCCTAAGTCAAATGCTTCAAGCATGGCTATAATTGAAGGCTATTTGATATGAAAGTTGATCTGTAATCAACTTGGAGATTCCAACAATCAATTCTCTAACACGGAGGCATATCCATATATTACTAAAATCAGTTATTAAGACTGCTGTTTTTAAGTGCTATGCTTAGAAAAATGCAATTACATAGAGCTGTCTACAAATGCCACTGATTAGAAATGAAATTATCATGATTGGAAATAAAAGAGAATAGAAAGAACATGCTACAGAAAATGATTAGACATACACAGAACACCTCAATATGCCCTAGAGAAACTTGATTTGGGGACTTAAGCATTGAAATGGTTGTCAAATTACAAGAGAGGCTCTCCATGGAGCATATTGAGACCACTGTGGACACCAAAGAGCAAAACTTCTATGAACAATGTCTTGACTGCATTGAAGAAATAAGGGCCTCAGCCAAATGTTTCAAGCATGGCTAAAATGAAAGGCTATTCAATATGAAAGTTGATCCATAATCATCTTGGAGATTCCAACAATCGATTCCCTAACATGGACGCTTAACCATATATTATTAAAATTAGTTATTAAGACTGCTGTTTTTAAGTGCTATGCTTAGAAAACTTCAATTGCATAGAGCTGCCTAGACATGCCATTGATTAAAATGAAATTATGGTGAGTGAAAACAAAAGAGAGTAGAAATAAGATGTGACAGAAAATTATTAGGGACACATGGAACACCTCAATATACCCTAGAGAAACACGAATGGGCGAAACTTCAGATTTGAAATGGCTGTCTGTTCCTTCCATTATGTAAAAGAAATTAGCAATGCCAATTACAAGAGAGGCTCTGCATGGAGCATACTGAGACCACTGTGGACACCAAAGAACAAAACATTTACAAACAATGTCGTGATTGCATTGAAGAAATAGGGATCTAAGCCAAATGCTTCAAGCATGGCTATAATGAAAGGCTATTCAATGTGAAAGTTGATCTGTAATCAACTTGGAGATTCAAACAATCAATTCCCTAACACGGACGCTTAATCATATATTACTAAAATCAGTTATTAAGAGTGCTGTTTTTAAGTGCTATGCTTCGAAAACTGCAATTACATAGAGCTGCCTACACATGCCATTGATTAGAATTGAAATTATATTGACTGCAAATAAAATATATAGAAAGAAGGTGCTACAGAAAATGATTAGACATTCACGGAACACCTCAATGTACCCTAGAGACTTGATTTGGGAAAAATTCAGCATTGAAATGGCTGTCTGTTCTTTCCATTATGCAAAATAAATTAGCAATGCAAATTACAAGAGAGGCTCTCCATGGAGCATACTGAGACCACTGTGGACACCAATCTTCCTATAGCAACCTCCTATCCTCTTGCTCTGCATACTTAGCTACTCTGATACATTGCTGCTACATACCTCCCGTAATGGCTGTTCTACTACTCTAGATGCCTTTCCGACTCCCAATTACATGCTTTTTAATTACAATTTGCACAACAAAATGCTTCAGAATGCAAACAGACACAAGAGATTGAAAGTTTGGGCTCATGAAGCATTCTGGCTTCCATCTGAGCCGTTACAGACCCTCTATAACTTGATGACAATTCAGCCCTGCAGAATACGCCAAATGCATGATGGCGAATCTGGCAGGTGTCAAATTGTGCAAATTTTCATAAAAAGCCTGCCTTAATTGCCCTGGAATTTTTTAGAGGGTCTGGACCTTTCTCAAATCTCTAGTCATGTCGGAACTCACCTCTGTGGTGACTGTCTTCATCCACTTCCTTCATGCCTTAGTTGGTTTTTAATGTCTATTGTCATTTGAAGGGTGTGTACATTGTTTGGGTGTGTCATGATAGATGTCTATGCATCCTTACATTTTTTTCCTAATCCATTTCGAATCAAACCTCCCCAATTTGGGTGGCTTTTTGTCCCATTTTTTTAATTTTAAGAGACGGGAACAATTCTGCAACCTTCTCCTTGCAGTTGCTCGAACAACGAATAATGTCCCCTTTTGAGTCAAGATCTACAACTACTCTAATCCATTAGAACTCCATACCATTCAATACATAAGCATCCATGCTAACATGCAATGATATAAAATCTAGAGAGATACACAAGCTTTGGTGGGACAATGAGTACCAGTATCATAACACAATTACTTCAGCACATTGGGTAATGAAAGAGACACATGGCAGAACTCTCATGATGACGGAGTCCCATCTATTTATGCTGATAAGCATTCTACAATGGCAGCCGGTGGTTGTGGCGGGGGCTGTAATTTCTGTGCATAAACAATTAATTACGATATTAAATTTGATGTCCATTTGACTACCATTTAGAAGTTTTTTCTTTTTACTTCGAGAAGTCAATCAAAAAATCATAACATCTTGGCTGTATGGTGGAGTTGGAAGCCTCTTATTTGTAGGAAAGATTTTTCCGACCCATACATGTTGGTGCAGCTAGATTGATGCCATTTGTCACCAGTTAGTAGGAATTTTTTGGAGAAGTTAATGGAATTATTAATCAATGCAGTATGAGTAAAAGCCAAGACAAGAGCCTTGAAATTGATATCTATTGGCGTTTTGGCATTTTTCAGATATATGTATTTAAGATTTATGTACTAGTTATACAATAGGAATGCCTATCCTATGTTTGAATTAACCCCATGCTGACTATAAAGGAAGGTTATAATTAAACACATGGTACATGGGGAGGTGTACCTAAAGCGGGTCCACTCACAAGGCATGCAGGGGCCACCACATAGCTTGGTGCCTCAAGGGGATAAATGCTAATGTTTAAAGTTCAAGGATTCAAAAGGGCAAATTTACAAATAAGATGTTCACCATGAACCAACTGTAGTACCATTTAGCTTTGCTTCACAGTTGCCCCCTGAATGTTCGGTGCGAAGTCTTCTATTGTAAGCAACATTTTCATTTCTTCCTCACTCTAACATAGAAGGTTGAACATGATGTAAGTTCCCAAAATTACAACTGAATAAATTCTTGCGTAGGAAGGCAGGTTGAGTTTGAAAGCAGTAACACCAATCTGATCTATGATCTTAAACGGTCCGTACCATAATGGCTTGAGTTTCTTTGGTTTCTTTTGGAACTTATATTTTCTTAGGAAAAGCCATACCTTATCTCCAACTTGGAACCGATGCTCCCTTTTATGCTGGTCATTGTGTGCTTTGTACTTGATTTGAGACTCCTTAAGCTTTTCTTGAACTTGAAGATGAATATGAGGGACTTTATCAATGGAATTTTCAGCTCTTATGACTTTTGAATTTTCGTCCTTTTCATTCCATTTTGGCTGCCCCAAAAAATCAAAAAGATAAGTCGATAGATAACCAAAACTTGCTTCAAAAGTTACTTTTTTTGGTGCATGTATGCACTGTGCTGTTATATGAATAATGAATCTATATGAAGGTTTCATCCCATGTTCTTGGATGCCATCCATCGTATCCTCTTAAGATATGCGTCAATGTTTTATTGACTACTTTGGTTTGGCCATCTGTTGGTGAACGAAAAGTGGTGCATCTCTTCATTTTAGTGTCCATCATGTTCCACAATATGCTCCAAAATCTGAAATAATCATAGTTACCCAAGACTTTGGGACGAGGGGACGGAGTTTCCTAGATGGCAAAAAATTTCTAAAATTTTGGGGAGGGTGGGGGGATGGCTATTTAAAATAATATATAAATATTTAAATATACAAATAAACTAAAAAAAAAGTAGAACTAGATACATCAACGATAGATTAAATGATCATACATTATGGTTTTAAATTTTTTGATTAATACATCAACTATTCAAGACACTACCCAAGGGCCAAAATAAAATGAAAAAACATAGTCCATGAACATCCAAGTAAATATGCAACTCAAAAATCAGAATCATCATCTGAAACAACATCCAAGTATGCTCCACGTTGGAACTGCTGTCCTCATCCTCATCCTCGAAGTGGATCCCACTCTGTCCTCTTCAAACTGGCTCGGTTACTCAGGGTCTACATCCCACTGTGATGTTGGGGTCTGCATGTACTGAGGAGTCTTGCGATCCATTAGATGCAGGGCACTGTGTACAACAACAAGCTTCTCTACTCTCTTAGAGGTAAGTCTGTTCCTCTTAAGAGAGTGGATCCAACCATATGTTGACCAATTCCTCTCAGCAACAAAGGAACTAAAACCTGTGAAAGGAGATGAATTGCGAGTGTCCGTAGCTGTCCTGGATGCCTATACAATCGCCACCAACTCACTGGATTCTCTTGTACCAATGTTGCCCTGTCTATCCTCCTTGATGTTTTGTAGCCATCAAGTTCTGTAAACTTGATCCACTTGATCTTGAGATGTGAAGCCTCCTCTGTAATATACATTTTTTTCAGGGTCTTTATTAAGACCCCCTTTACCTCATCGTTCTCCCAAGGGGTGCATCTACCAAGTTTGTCCACATACCATTTTGGATTAAGGGCATATGCGGCCATATGTAGTGGAGTGTTCAATTTCTCCTAGCTCCTTTGCCCTTGCCCTTCCTCTTCGTGTGCCTTTGTTGTTTGCTCTTACCCTTGCTCTTGCCCTTGCTATTCTGTTGCCTTTGCTCTTTGCCCTTGCCTTCTTGTTCTCTCTTCCTCTTTTTTCTCCTTTCCTCTTCTCTAAGCTCTTTGCTTTGCTCAAGACTCAAGTGTGTTTTAGAATGATACGAATTGGTCTATTTATAAGTTGGAAGTCACTTTTAGGGTTAGCTGTATGTTATTTTAGGTTTTAAAGTCATTTAACAACTTTTATTTTATTTTATTTTTTAGTTTTATTAGAAACTGTATTTTTTTTAGTTGCAAACTTTATGCAACCATAGAGGACGTTTGGGACGTTCAGGACGTCCCTTGACAGTCTTGGGGACATCCTCTACAAGTTCCCAAAAACAAAACATTTCCAAAACTTTTAAAGAAAGGTCATAATGTCCCCAAGACATTTCCCAAGATTTTCATTTTTATTGAAATGCCAGGGTGACGTTTCCTAGGAGTCCCCAAGTCTCAAAAGCATCTAGGAAGTTCGGGACTTGCCAAAAATTACCATTCTGCCAAAGGAAGCCAATTGTGCGAGTGTGATTGCTTGTCAGTGGAGTGGTGAAGATATCCCTCTAAATGTTTATTTAGAATTTCCGTTTACCCATGAGATTGATGCATTAGGAAGAGTTATGGGCCAATTTGGTACCCAAAGTGGCGAATAGGTTGTACAAAAGCTGTCACGATGTTTGGAGTTCCTTGGTGCTTTTTAACCTTATCCATGAATGCTCCTGTTGCGGTGCACACCTTGAATGGTTGAGATAATCTATTAGAGGGAGCATATTTAGTGAGCTGATCCGCCAAAAGCATTATCACATGCATACCATTTGATTTAGGTAACCCTATTATGAAGTCCACACAAATTTATTCTCATCTCTGCTCTGGAATTGGAAGTGGTTCTAATAGTGTGGAGCATTGTCTGTCTCCTCTTTAATCGACCGACACATTGATCATTCGACAACAAAGTTTTGCACATTACCCTTTAGTCCTTCCCAAAATAAATCCTTTTTGGTGCAATGATATGTTATGAGGACTACTAAATGCCCTCCAATAGGTGATGCATTTCTTCAAGAACCGGGTTTCCAATTGGGACTTAGGGCATAAGAATGTGTTCTTAGACCATAACAAATATCCTTTCCATGAAATCTCATCTGGTTCTTTCAGATTCTATTGTAATGACTAATTTGATGAATCGGAGGATCTTGTTGCCACTCTAACCTTGCCACTTTGATCTAGTCTAGTTGAATCATAAAGACTATAAATAAGACAACCTCATCACCGTCTTTCCGAGATTGTATCCATTGCAACATTTCCTTTCCTTTCTTGTGTATGATCTAAAAGTTTTAGCCAATAGCTTTGTAACCTTCTTTTGTTGTTCTTAAAAAGACAAGTGTTGCTCCAAAATAGTATTTGAGACTTTTGTTATCCGTCTTGAATGTAAAATATCGGACCATGAAGTATTGACATCGTTGTTTGATTGATGGATAATTGCCAACTTCTCCTTTTCATAAGTTGGTTGTAGAAAATTTATACTCTTTAGTTATTTGCTTACTGTTGTCAACCTAGAGTTGCACCCTGAATCGAAGACGTGCTGAAATGGCCAATCCTCTCTTCGGTTGAAACAATGGGATCTTCTCACGAGGGTGGGTGCCTCAATGGTGAGAGGAACGTCCAGAGAAGGCTGGTTCTTGTAAGATGTATCAATGGATCTCTACTCTGTGCTGCGAATCTACCATGGAAAAGGGAGAAAAAAACTTGAAAGGGAAATCCTACTTAATGACGGTGATACACCAAAATATTGATCCACTCTACTTGGAACCTTGAACACTGAATCAAACAAGGGAAAAAGAAAACCTTTGATTTCAATTTATCACTATGCATAAATATTTCATGAGAACGTTCGATCCAATGACCAAAACATGAGGGAAAACGATGGAGAGAGGTCTGATACAAGACACTTTGCAGCCACCTAACATCCACTTACAGCTTCAGCAAAAAACATATAGAGCACTGAACATGACTTGCATAATATGATGAGCTAGCAACTAGGTACGAATTAGAATTTGGGAAGAGAGAGAAATCTACCACATATGCAAATTGTTGAATGAATGTACACTATGCCAGCATTTGAAATCTGAAATTACAATCCTTCTATTGATTGAAGATGTTACACAACTCACCAATAGTAGAGTCTGGTCTTATCAAGAGAGATACAATTCAAGGCTGAAAAACCAACTTATATAGAAAAATATACAACCAAGAGATTGGCACTGAAAATAGAAGAGGTCAACTCAGTTCCACTTGTGTTATTTCAGCCTTCAAATAAAATCTATTTTTGTCTTATGCCTTACATGAAAGCTCTTTGGCATTGAAAATGGACGGTGGGCCCAAGCTGCATGATGGTACACCAATCTCCAACTATATAACTCCTCTTGAGTTGCTGGAACGTTTAAAAGCTTTCCTTTGCATGCAATCAACACAAATGCCAAATTAAAAATTACGTTTGAACCGTTGGAACGTTTCGAGCTTTCGAGACAAGCGAGAGTGCGTGCATGGAATTTCTTGCTGTTTGAAACATTCAACGCTTTCCCTGTTCATCATGCAAGATGACTCTATTTTCAGAACTGAAGCGTGCTTGCTTTCTTAAACGCATTTACTTCGTTGGAGTCACTTCACGTTAGTCTGTGCATGATCTTTGTTTATCCTGCCTTTGTCTTTATTCTGAGTTTGTTTTATTCATTGTTCATGCTTATGCCCATGTTCAGTTCTGCTTTAATCTTTGCTCATGCATCTATTTTTGCGTTTGTCTTTCTTCTTGTTCAGTTTTGGCTCAGCCCTGTTTGTGCTTACGTCTCTGTTCATGCTATCTATCATGCTCAGTTCACTTCGTGTTTTCTCTGGCTTTTCTCGTGTTCTGCTTGTGTCTTGTCTAGTTTTGGCGGGATTCTTATTTTTGTCTTCAACTTCCAATTAGGTTATCTATTTTCAACCCTTTTGCATAGTCAGATTTTCCCTTTGACTTTCCTCGAATATTCTGCTTCAACTTAGTCCATCCCTTCCATTACTTGTATTTGATTCGGATTATTTTGCTTGTCCCTTTGTTTCATTTCCTGCGGCTTTTGTCGACTTTACTTATTCCTTCGGATTTTTTGTCCGAAGGAATTCGTTTCCTTGTTAATTTCCCCAAATTAATTCCTTTTAGGCTCTTATGTCTATTTTCCTCGGGTTTTTTCTTTCTCTCGAATTTCTTCGGACTTTTTGTCTGAAGGAATTCCGGAGGGCAGAGACAAACAGTGGACCCTTCAAAAGCTCTTGAAGGGCATGAAAAGATAGCCAAAGGAGACGAATTCTTTCGGACTTTTTGTCTGAAGGAATTCCGGAGGGCAGAGACATAAACAGTGGACCCTTCAAAAGTTCTCGAAGGGCATGAAAAGATAGCCAAAGGAGACGAATTCCTTCGGACTTTTTGTGGCAGAGACAAACAGTGGACCCTTCAAAAGTTCCTGAAGGGCATGAAAAGATAGCCAAAGGAGACGAATTCCTTCGGACTTTTTGTCTGAAGGAAGACAAAAAGTCCGAAGGAATTCGTCTCCTTTGGCTATCTTTTCATGCCCTTCGGGAACTTCAGACAAAAAGTCCGAAGGAATTCGTCTCCTTTGGCTATCTTTTCATGCCCTTCGGGAACTTTTGAAGGGTCTCTGCCCTCCGCAAGGGCTTCTGTCTATCCTATGTGCCCTTCGGGAAAATTGAAAAGGTCCACTTCACTGACCAAGTGCCCTCCGCAAGGGCAGGTGTCCTTCGGAACTGCTTTTTCGGAAGAATTGAAGGGCACCCAGGCCCTTCAGACAAAAAGTCCGAAGGAATTCGTCTCCTTTGGCTATCTTTTCAAGCCCTTCGGGAACTTTTGAAGGGTCTCTGCCCTCCGCAAGGGCTTCTGTCTATCCTCTATGCCCTTCGGGAAATTGAAAAGGTCCACTTCACTGACCAAGTGCCCTCCGCAAGGGCAGGTGTCCTTCGGAACTGCCTTTTCGGGAGAATTGAAGGGCACCCAGGCTTTTTGTAGGGCACTCAGGCTTTTTGTAAGTCACCCAGGCTTTTTGTAGGGAACCCGGGCTTTTTGTAAGTGTCCTTATTCCTTCGGACTTTTGTTTTGTCTTCTCAACTGTGCTCTTCCTCTTTTCTTTCGGACAAAAAACCCGAAGAAAAAAGTCTTGAACGATTGCCACTTAGTCATTTTTTCGGACTTTTGTCAGTCCTTTGAGAGCTCTTTCTCTCGGACAGAATGTCCGAACAAATAGTCCACCTCTTATACCTGAAAAATTCGTTGGGAAGACAATACAAATAAACTTACAGCTTGAATATCTTGGCTGTATCTGCACGTTTGGCTGTAATCAAGCAAGCTCCTTGGAAACCTCTGCATGACTAAACTTCACCTGGCTGTAGATTGCCACTTGGGTGGCTGTAAATGCTCATTTAAGGACCCCAAAACCGATTTACAAGACCAACTTGGCACCATAGCAAAGTTCCGAAGTGTAGGGATGACAATTTCGCCCTGTGGGGGCAAAAATGTCAACACTTACAAAGGCTAAAGTGAAACCCTCTTGCATCAATACCGCTCCAATACCTTTCTCTGAAGCATCACATTCCACATCAAATGTCTTGATGAAGTCTGGTGTGGTTAGAACTAGGGTAGAAATAAGCACCTCCTTGAGTTGTTGGAACGCTTGAGTAGCTACTTTGGACCATGTAGATGCACTCTTTTTCAACAAATCTGTTTGGGGTGCTGCAATGCATGCAGGATTTCTAACAAACTCTTGGTAACACCTTGTAAATCCCAAGAAAACCTCTTGGTAACCTAATGTTTTTTGGGAAATGCCATTCTTTTGCTACAATTTTCCTCGCAATTACTTTAACTATTTCCTTTGAGATGATATACACTACTTCCCCCTCAAAGGCACATTTGGATTTTGGCAAAGAGTTTATTGTCTAAAATGTGAGAAACCTTTTCCACATGTTCCAAATGGGCCTGGAACTTTTGTTGTAGATGAAAATGTCATCAAAGAAGATATAAAACATTCTTTCTAAGGAATGGGCCAAACACTGACTAAGGGAATGGACCAACAATTGAATTTACAAGACTTTTGTAGATTATCAATTATGAAAACATGTATTATTATAGCCGACGTTTTTTTTGTCATTTGTTGGCATTTAGTTAGTGATGTATCAAGACCCTTAATTATGTTGGTTGGGTTGACCGACAATCGTTGGGACCTGTCTTTCAAATAGCATGTTGTATTTTAGGTTAGGGGCATTGGTATCAGGGCCTCCCTGTCCTGTATGCATTGTATCAAGACTTACCCATTATGAGTACAAAGTTGTTGTTTGGATACTTTGCTTTGCCATAGTATGTTTTGCAATTATTATTTTATGTATGCTATTATTGGTAGTGTATCATCTCTATAATCATTCTACATTTTGGCACCATGCCTTTAAAGAATGTTGGGTCAAGTTTAAATCAGGTTCATAGAGAAGTGTGATAGGGCATCCCATCATCTTATACGATCTATTTGCCAAACATAACCGTGAAACAAAACGATGCTATTAACTCTAAATAAAGGTGGAAGAAATAAAAACATCGTCAGGGAGGATACCACAAAGTTAAATGGTCTACTTGATTGGTGGAGTAACACAAGAAAAGAAAAAGGCTACAAACATCGAACTCTAAAAAGTCATCAAGTGAAGGATGAAGTACGAAGTGGAAGCTGAAGTGAAAGCTAAGGCCAAAGCATAAGAGTTGTCATAGCCTAAGCCGGAGCCAAAACCAAGAAAGGGTTTAGCTAGAACTAGTGGAACCTACACTAGTCGTAGTAAGGAGTGGGTACAAATTGCCATAGCCCCCTTGGGAGGAAGTGTGCACCTTGATGATTAGTTTGGGTTGGAGGGTGTTACAAGGGAATAATGTGAAAGTTCAAGGCAACCTATACGACAAGTTGGAGGGAGTCACATGAAAAGGGATTTGACAGTGTGGAATATAGTGAATGGATCCCTGTTGAAGGAAGGGTTGAGCATAGGGACATGTCCAATGGTGCTAAGAGAGTAGAGGAATGTCTAATGCTGACCTTCTTGAGGGGGAGACTTGCATTTGAAAAACCACGCCAGAGCCATGGTTACCCCATCAACTCCATTTCCAAAAAAGCAAAAGTTGCCAAAGTTCACTGATGACGGATTGGAGGATCCCATACGATACTGAAGAACGTGCATCACCATCTCGATTGCCAATGTGCATATAGAGGAACATATGTGGCCAAGATGTTACCTACCCACCTTTCGGCAAATGGCTATTGATTTGCATGCAAAACACTCAGGGAAGCCTTAGAGAAAGAATTTAGAACCCTGAAGGATGACAAAGAGATTGTGGTGGAAATATATTATACCTGATGGGATAAACACGAGAATGTTAGTGCCTATAAGAAAGACTCCAAAAACTATTGGGCAAACTTGAAAAGGAACCTAATGACGACTTGAAGAAACAATGGTTCATTGAAGGGTTGGTACCCTCATTGCGGAGGACGATGAAGGTGGTCCAATCCTCATTGTTTGAAGATGCATACAATCGAACCATGGACATTGAAAGCGATAAAAAGATGTCCTTGCGCTCGAAAGGATGCAAAGGAGATGACCCTGCTTCCAATGATGACTGTGAACCTAGAACAGTGCGAGCCTTGAGAAATGACATGTTTTAGATGATTAAGGAACTAAAGGTAGACAATAAGAAATATTACAAGGATCTTTTGTAAGAGATTTATAAAATTATAAGGCATTCAGTCAAGGACTGCTCCTACAATTTGTGGAATAAAAGCGGCCAAGTATTGTTCACATAAGGAGAGACATTGACACCACCCCCAAGCCTCTAAGAAACTACTGAGGACAAAATAATAGTGGTAGTGGGATTCGGATTCAGTATGAGTTTGAAAGATGCCTGTTGTCAACCTGGAGCTGCGCCCTGAATCGAAGACGTGCATGAAATGGCCAGTCCTCTATCCGGTTGAAACAATGGGATCTTCTCACGAGGTTGGGTGCCTCAATGGTGAGAAGAACCTCCAGAGAAGGCTGGTTCTTGTAAGATGTATCAATGAGGATCTCTACTCTATGTTGCGGACTACCATGGAAAAAGGAGAAAGAAACTTTAAGGGGAAATCCTACCTAATAAAGGTGATACACCAGAAGATTGATCCACTCAACTTGGAACCTTGAACACTGAACAAACAAGGGAAAAGGAAGACCTTCGATTTCAATCAATCACTTATGCATAAATATTTCATGAAGAGGTTCGATCCAATGACCAAAACATGAGGGAAAACGATGGAGAGAGGTTTGATACAAGACACTTTGTAGCCACCTAACATCCACTTACAGCTTCAGCGAAAGATGTAAAGAACACTTAACATGACCTGCATAAGGATAATCTAGCAACCAGGTATGAATCAGAATTTGGGAAGGGAGAGAAATCTACCACATGCAAATTGCTAAAGAAATATACACTATGCCAGCACTTGAAATCTGAAAGTACAGTCCTTCTATTGATTGAAGAGGTTACACAACTCACCAATGGCAGAGTCTGGTCTTGCCAAGAGAGGGATGGATTTTAATCAAGGCTGAAAGCCAATTTATAGAGAATTACAAGAGCCAAAGATTGGCGTTGAAAATTAGAAGAGAAGGATTAACTTAGATTAACTCAACGCTGACTCGGCCTTTCAACAAAATATGTTTTCTCTTTGTCCTTGCATGAAGCTTCTTGCGCTTGAGGAAGTGAACTTGTCTTTGTTTTGAACCGCCCACCTCTCTTTGCATGGAGATCCATGCCAATGTCAATTTTAGAACTCTACGTGAGTTGCTTGATGCTGAGTTGGAACGTTTGAAACACTGAGTTGGTCATCTGATAAGCTAAGTTGGACGAAGAGATCATTCTCCTTTGCATGGGAAACTCTTGGTAGATGTGGTGTTTAACAATTAGTCAACTCTAAATCTCGAACAGTCAACTCGACATTCGAATTTAGAACTCTGGTTGAAGTTGAGTTGGACCTTCAAATGAGTTGATTCGGAGATGAGCAGGACTTCGACAACCAGTCAACTAACGCTTTGACTGGTCGATCGAAAATAACCCCTACTCGCATGTATTTTATCCTGTTTTGGTCTGCCTGTTCATGTCTTTTTCTGACGGGATTCTATATTTGGATGTATTAGTCTATATTTCCTCCATTTGGCCTTTGTTCAACTTCCCGTGGTTTAATTCTTTCGGAATTCTTGTTGACTTTACCTTTGATTTAACGGTTACTTCCCGCGGTCAAAATTTGACATCTTGTGGGACGTCACCCTTTGGCATTTTCTTGGGCTTATTTCCTGTCAGTGCCCTTAGTATTCTTATTTCCTTCGGAATTCTTTGTTTGCAATTTCCTTCGGACTTCTTTTCATTTCCTTGGATTTCCTGCGGCTTTCTTTCCTTCGGCTTTATCCTCCAAAGTATTCCTTCGGACAAAAAGTCCGAAGGAATTCCTTCGGACTTTTTTCCAAAGTATATCTTCCTTTTCTTTTCCTTTGCTCGGGCTTTTGTTTAGTCGGGTCCTTCTCGTTTGGCGGCTCCTCTCTGAATTTCTTCGGACAAAAATTCCGAAGATACTCCTTCGTCTTTGCCTTTGTTGACTTCGGACTTTGCTATCGGGTTTTTTGCACGGGCCTCTTCCTTGTAATTTCTTCAGACTTTTTGTCCGAAGGAATTCCTTCGGACAAAAAGCCCGAAGGAATTTTTCCTTTGTTCTTTGTTGAGAATGTGGACTTTGCTCTGTCGGCTTTGCTGCGGCCTTTGGCATGTACCTTTTTGAATTCCTTCGGACTTTTTGCCCGAAGGAATTCCTTCGGACAAAAAGTCCGAATGAATTAATCCTTGTCTTTTGAACTCCGACTGCCTTCGAAATGTCCTTTGGGAAAGTTGCAGTGGTCCTATCATTGACCAAGTGCCCTCCGCAAGGGCTTCTGTCTCTCATCTATGGCTTTGTCGAAAAAATTGTAGGGCACCCGAGATTTTTGCAGGGGTCCCGAATTTGTCCCTATACCTTCCCGAAGGGTAGGTGCCCTTCGGGATTGTTGAAAATGACCCTTCCAAAGGGTAGGTTGGCTTTTCCTTGCTTTTTTGGGCGAACTTTTGGATTCTCTAAAGTTGTCCTTAGCAGAAGCCTTCTTTGACGAACCATTCCTTCGGACAAAAGTCCGAAGGAATTCATTCTTTTGTAGCAAAGGCCCTTACCAAAAAAAAACAAAAAACAATGTATTCTTTCTTCCTTGGCTAGAGACGTGAACTTTCTAAATGGCAAGAGACAATTTGACTTGTGTAATAATTGTCAACATTTCTGGCGACTCAGCGGGCTCAACATGCCTGCTATGCTTGAGAACCCAGACCATATATAGATGCTATTTGAATTCCCAAATGGTGACCTTGATTTCTGACTGAAAATCTCCTTTGATCATGGCTGAAGTAACCTTTTTCTTCAAAATAAGAAGGGAAACACACGAAAGTAGAAAACTAACTAAGAAGCCAATGTGCAAACAAGCACTTATTGGAACAAAACTGAAGCAAACTACTGTGCTTGAACAACGCTTGGAGGAAAGCAAAAACAACTAAGGAACCTAGCTAACCATGATAAAGCATGATCCGCCTGCATCAAATGGGAAATTCTTGAACTCACTCCTTCCAAGAGATGGTACAAGTTGCAAAGCAGGACGTTTTTTAATCATAACCTTCGATGAGGTATTTTCCTTGTCTACGAATGGTATGAGCATCTTCTCAAATGAGTCATCAACAGCAACAAAGACAAACTCATCAAGTACCTCTTGATCTTTTTCAGATTGCTTGTCATCTACCACCTTGTCAAGTCATATCTCATCTATGCATGGTTTTTGAGTGACCACATCCTTCTTATTGACTGCTGCAAGTTCATCCAGCTCTTCAAGGAGCTTTGAGTAGGCAACCCAATCTGTACTGTGACCTTGAATAGGTGATTCTTGATCAAATTTCTCATAAACATGCTCTTCAATAGCCAACATATCCACACAAAGCTCTTCAATCTCTTGTAGAGATTCGAGGTACAGCTGCCAATCATCTTTTTGTTCTTCATTTTGATATATTTGAACTGAATTAGTTGCAAGGCTATCTGGATCCTTCTCAATAAGATATACCTGTAACTCATTTATAACTTCAATCTGTATCAGCTCCTCTACATCGAGATCAGTCTTCCCACTCTCAGCTATAATTGGATGTTCAATTACAACCTCAAGTGAAGTATCAATAGGAAATTCTTTCTCAAACACATCTGAAGCATCTTCTACACACTCTGCAAGAACTTGACCTGTAGCTGCAACCTCTTTCTCAATTCTCCAAAGAACAGGGTCCTCCTGAGGAAGGGGGATGGTGGGAGGGTGATGAAATTCATTTGTTTGAGAGGGAAAATGAAGCATGGGAGGTTGATCATGATCAGAGTTTGGAATCTTGAGGGCAATGGAATTATCTAGGGAGTTTTGGAGGGGAGGGAAAGAGAAACTCTTAAAGACCTCTGTATTCTGTTCCTTCCACTTGGCCATTACCTCATCAAAGTCTGAAACCTGCTTGTCTTCTCGGACAACTTGAGCTTGAGGGATGATTGGTGAGGTAATGGGACTATAGGAAGGTTTAGTCTCATGAATAGTCACATGAATAGGCTCTTGAATATGCTCTTGAATCCAACTAGGAAGCTCCCTTGGCACACACTGGGCATGGTTAAGAACTTCATGAGAATAAGAAGCACAATAGCCCTTTGTAGACGATTGGTTTAACTTGATTTTCTGCCTTTCCCAAGCCTCCATCTTTTTCAATACAAGAATACATAGTCCATTTATCTCTTCTGGATCATTGGACACATTTCAAAATAGACCATTCACTTCCTCATACTGAGAGTTAGAACAAACCTTTCTTGCATATGCTAGTATTCTGAGCTCTATTTCATTCATTCTTTCTTGAAGGCAAGACTGCACATATGCAACATCATAGCCATATGGGAAAGATGAAGTCCGGCCTTGAGATTGATATAGCTCACAAGGAAGGTAAGATTCACGCTCTTGATAATAAGGATCATGAGAAACTTGATAAGGTTCAACATAGCTTTGATAATACTCTTGATAAGGCTGATTAGGCTCATAGGTATCATGACCAGGCTGGTATGATCCATCAGTGCGCTGATAAGGAAACATAGCATAGGAATTCTCTTCATACACAGCCATCGAAATTCATTCACGATAATGCAATGAAAATAGACTTACATGGAAACTGTCCTAAACTATTAGAAGCAATTGCTTGAGCTTGGAATCACCAAATACTTCTTGAAGAACACTGCTACAACTGCAATTTTATCAAGACTAGCTGAAATAGGTCCCACCAGGGGTGCCAAAAACTGTTGTCAACTTGGAGCTGCGCCCTGAATTGAAGATGTGCATGAAATGGCTAGTCCTCTATCCGGTTGAAACAATGGGATCTTCTCACGAGGGTGGGTGCCTCAATGGTGAGAAAAACCTCTGGAGAAGGCTGGTTCCTGTAAGATGTATCAATGAGGATCTCTACTCTATGCTGGGAACTACCATGGAAAAGGGAGAAGGAAACTTTAAGTGGAAATCCTACCAAATAAAGGTGATACACCAGAAGATTGATCCACTCAACTTGGAACCTTGAACACTGAACAAACAAGGGAAAAGGAAGACCTTCGATTTCAATCAATCACTTATGCATAAATATTTCATGAAGAGGTTCGATCCAATGACCAAAACATGAGGGAAAACGATGGAGAGAGGTTTGATACAAGACACTTTGCAGCCACCTAACATCCACTTACAACTTCAGCAAAAGACGTAAAGAACACTTAACATGACCTGCATAAGGATAATCTAGCAACCAGGTATGAATCAGAATTTGGGAAGGGAGAGAAATCTACCACATATGCAAATTGTTGAAGAAATATACACTATGCCAGCACTTAAAATCTGAAAGTACAGTCCTTTTATTGATTGAAGAGGTTACACAACTCACCAATGGCAGACTCTGGGCTTGCCAAGAGGGATGGATTTTAATCAAGGCTGAAAGCCAATTTATAGAGAATTACAAGAGCCAAAGATTGGCATTGAAAATTAGAAGAGAAGGATTAACTTAGATTAACTCAAGGCTGACTTGGCTTTTCAACAAAATATGTTTTCTCTTTGTCTTTGCATGAAGCTTCTTGCGCTTGAGGAAGTGAACTTGTCTTTGTTCTGAACCGTCCACCTCTCTTTGCATGGAGATCCACGCCAATGTCAATTTTAGAACTCTACGTGAGCTGCTTGATGTTGAGTTGGAACGTTTGAAAGACTGAGTTGGCCCTTTGATAAGCTGAGTTGGATGAAGAGATCATTCTCGACGTTCGAATCTAGAACTCGGGTTGAAGCTGAGTTGGACCTTCGGATGAGTTGATCCAGAGATGAGCAGTTCTTCGACAACCAATCAATTGAAGCTTTGACCAGTCGATTGAAAATAGTCCCTGCTTGCATGTATTTTACTCTGTTCTGGTCTGCCTGTTCATTTCTTTTTCTAGCGGGATTCTATATTTGGATGTATTAGTCTATATTTCCTCCGTTTGGCCTTTTTTCAACTTCTCGTGGTTTAATTCTTTCGGAATTCTTGTTGACTTTACATTTGATTTAACAGTTACTTTCCGTGGTCAAAATTTGACGTCTCGCGGGACGTGACCCTTTGGCATTTTCGCAGGCTTATTTCCTGTCAGGCCTCTTAGTCTTCTTATTTCCTTAGGAATTCTCTGTTTGCAATTTCCTTCGGACTTCTTTTCATTTCCTTGGATTTCCTGCGGCTTTCTTTCCTTCAGCTTTATCCTCTGAAGTATTCCTTCGGACAAAAAGTCCGAAGGAATTCCTTCGGACTTTTTCCCGAAGTATATCTTCCTTTTCTTTTCCTTTGCTCGGGCTTTTGTTTAGTCGGGTCCTTCTCGTTTGGCATCTCCTCTCCGAATTTCTTCGAACTTTTGTCCGAAGGAATTCCTTTGGACAAAAAGTCCGAAGATACTCCTTCGTCTTTGCCTTTGTTGACTTCGGACTTTGCTGTCGGGTTTTTTGCACGGGCCTCTTCCTTGTAATTTCTCCGAATTTCTTCAGACTTTTTGTTCGAAGGAATTCCTTCGGACAAAAAGCCCGAAGGAATTTTTCCTTTGTTCTTTGTTGAGAATGTGGACTTTGCTCTATCGGCTTTGCTAGAGCCTTTGGCATGTACCTTTCCGAATTCCTTCGGACAAAAAGTCCGAATGAATTAATCCTTGTCTTTTGAACTCCGATTGCCTTCGAAATGTCCTTCGGGAAAGTTGTAGTGGTCCTGTCACCGACGAAGTGCCCTCTGCAAGGGCTTCTGTCCCTCATCTGTGCCTTTGTCGAAAAAATTGAAGGGCACCTGGGTTTTTTGCAGGGGTCCTGAATTTGTTCCTGTACCTTCTCGAAGGGTAGGTGCCCTTCAGGATTGTTGAAAATGACCCTTCCAAAGGGTAGGTTGGCTTTTCCTTGCTTTTTTGGGTGGACTTGTGGATTCTCCGAAGTTGTCCTTAGCAGAAGCCTTCTTTGACGAACCATTCTTTCGGACAAAGGTCCAAAGGAATTCATCCTTTTGTAGCAAAGGCCCTTACCAAAGAAAAAAAAAACAATGTATTCTTTCTTCCTTGGCTAGAGACGTGAACTTTCTAAATGGCAAGAGACAATCTGACTTGTGGAAGAATTGTCAACATGACCAATTTTACAATGTTGGGAGTGCAATGAATGGGGCCATTTCGCAAGAGATTGCCCTACCCAAAATGACATTCGACTTCTCTATAGATGGTGTGGCCCTAGGAACCATAATGATGTAATTGGTCAAAGCAAGACAATGTCATTCAATTACCAGAGCACAAGTGAAGAAAGCCAATTACCCCAACCCATGTACAAAGAAGGAAACGCTGGTTGAAGCAAAGGTGGAAGTTGAGAGGGCCATGGTCAAAGAACGATGTCACTTGAGTGAACATACAAGATAAATGACGAGTAGATTGGAGTCCGACAAAGTGATTGCATGATGTATTGCAAACCACTATACCTGTGAAGATAGCTGACTTATTGCAAAGCATTCAAGAACTCAAGAATGCACTAATTGCTACCATACAAGGCATTGGCCCAAACATGGAGCATACAATGGCACACCTAACGTCGGGTGATGGTGAGCGCAAAAAATAAAAGAATGAACCCATAGTTGAGCCCCCTTGTTAGGTGACCAAGTAATTGATCCTATGCTCTTGACAATGAGCCTAGCTTGACAACTAGAAGATGTGAATATGGAAATTTTGGGCATAAATTTGACAAACACTATTGTCAATAGTGGTTCTAGCGTGATTGCTTTTCTAGAAGAGACTTGGAGGAGTCTTGGGAAGCCAACTATGTGGCCTCCAACATTCCAATAAGTAGGAGCAGATCAACATGGCATTAAGGTATGGGGTGTATTGATGGGACAAAAGGTAATTATTGGAACCCAACCCTTTTTGTTGATTTTTGCGGTCATTTTATTGCAAAAGAAGGCCTATGATGCACTCTTGGTTTGGGACTGGTTGATAGCAGCCAAAGCCAATCATAATTGGAAAAATAATTTGATCTCCATTGAAAATTAAGGATGGAAGTATGTCATAGATTTGAAGAATTGGGCAGTTAGTGAGAAAGTAGCCTCATGAAACTCATTGGATTTAGATTCCGAAGAAGGATAATCAGTTGACGAGAACCGATGTACGATGAAGTAGAATGATGAAGGGGTCTTGGAGTTACTGTTGTGGTCCAAAGATGAGACAAACTCCCTCAATGGTTTGTTCCATTGGCAGGGGGAAGACAATGAAGTGTTCTAGTCAATTTGCAATATCGTCGAGATTTTGGAGATTAAAGATGGCCAAGGCAGACAACGGGAAGGACAAAAGTTGATGTTGGTGATGCCAAGTCCTTCCGAACCGACAATGTCACATATGTCACTGTCGGCCTACCCACCAAAGTTTAGAGAATGCAACGTCAGGAGTGAAAAGTTTGATGATAAGTTGACCCACCAAATGGAACGGGTATGACCTGGTGTCCAAAGCACTGACCTTAATGGCCTAGAACATGGCGTCTAGCAATACAAATTTAATAAAAGGTAACATACAACCTATTTTGGAAGTGCGAACGGATATGACAAATAAGCTTGACCTGGATGAACATTGGGTGATGGCATAGTGGGCAACTAACATCATGCAAAAGAGAAGGAAGTCTTGGCACGATAAACATCTTCGATTGATGATCTTCTAGGTGGGAGCCATGGTTCTGAGATATATTGGGAGGCATGAAATTAAACCGAGTACGTTCCAAGTGTTGTGGCTCGAACCATTAAAATTGTTGAGATATTTGATAATGGGGTAGTCCCATTAGAATACTTGAATGGGAAGTCATTCAAAGCCTCAATAAATGATCCTAAATTAAAAATTTATTGAGCGTGAGCCAAAAGTGTCCATATGATTGGTATCGACATCACTTGCAGAAAAGCACGTCTTGCCAAGGAAGAAACAAGAACACGACAAAGTAAGAATGAAGATATACTAATGGAAAGGGGCCCAAACGAAGTCAAATGTATAGATGGAGTCAATGTAATTGATAAAGTCAATCAAATAACACCCCTTTCCACCATTTGACAATCACATCCACTTGACACCCTTGTCTGATGCCCATACCTTGTCTGACGACCACTTCTTACTTGACGGCCATTTGTTTGATGCTCACTGTGACGGTCATCTAGCTGATGACCACCATGATGGTGACTTATTTGATGCCCACTCTAACAACCATAAGTCTAATGGTCATTTCTGCCTAATCACCACCATTTAATCCCATGACCCTTGGTTGATGTATCTAGAGAAAGGGTTGACGACCTCCCCAAATAAGCTGTTGGGACCCTACAAACCAAACAAAACAAAACTTTGTAGCAGTTTCAGTTCCTTTTAAAAACAACGTTTTTTCAAAGGAATTTGGTTATCCTCGTGACTTTTCAAGGGTTGCAGAACGCTCAAATTGTGCTTGGCTTCAGGGGCGCTACTCTTGGGGGCTTGTTGTCATGAAATTTTACATTTCGTGACAACACCTCCAATTGCATTCCTAACAAGTGATTGGAGGTATTTCAAGATAGAGACAGTGAATTTTTTGGGCGTAAAGAGGTTGACTCCTTTGCCCAATGGACAAGTCTTGGTTCGTGTACAGAAATCTACTCCAGTGACTGCCAATGACAGTGGCTCAGAAAATAATGCTTCACATTTGTTTACCGAAAATCAAATACTGTGGTCAAGTTTACATGAAGTGGTTGCAGTAAACTGATAGGAAGTTTTATCCCAAACATATGCGCAACATATTGAGACCTTCAAGGTCAATTTCCATAGGGACTCTACACCTTTCATACCAAGAATGCACAAAATGTGGTTTTCTGCCTTGTTCAAAGTTCATATCACCAGAGGATCACCTGAACAAGACTCTATCTTGTTTTTCCACGTTCAGCAGTTTATCACTATTCTAGTGTATGAGACCCCTATAAATGACAAATTTGAAGCAGGTGTGCAAATTCTCGAGTTTCTTTACAAAGTAAATAAGAAATCTCAAGTTGTCCATCATGTCTTCTTCTACAATGATGCAGTAAACAACAAAAACTTCAATATTTTAGCAGACTTCAAAAATTGGATGGAAAGGCCTTCATTCTCGTTTGGCAAGTATCCATTTGTATATTGCACATCAAGCAAGAGTAACATTTTGCAGTTAGATTCCAATATCCAAATGTGTTATGAGTTTCAAGATGCCATATTCTGTTCTCTTTCTTGAGGGAACCTGCCCTTATTTGTTGTTTTGAGTCAGAAGAGAGAGTCTAATTGGGGAAATTATATTGCAGATAAGAAGCCATGTCGAGGATCTTAAGAAGTCATTAAAGGTTCAATTTATTGGAGAAGAGGGGATAAATGAAGGTGGTGTTCAAAAGGAATCCTTTCAGTTACTTGTGTGAGATATTTTTGATCCAAAGTATGGCATGCTTTATTACAATGAGGAAAACGCAGTTATTCTGGTTCAATTTTCTGTCATGGCATGCATTAGTGGAATCTGAGTTGGTTGGTTGGAATTGTTCTTGGATTAGCCACCCATAAATTACATTTTGGAGTTGTATTTCCCTAGAGTTGTCTACAAAAAGTTATTTGGAAAAATACCAACATTTAAGAATCTTGCTGAGTTCAACCCAGGACTTGCAAAGGGTTTGGAGCAGCTCTTGCAATTTGATGGTGATGTTGAAGAAACCTTTTGTAGGAGTTTTCAGGTGTTGGTACAAGATATTTTTGGCGAAGTTGCAAACATCGAGCTCAAGGAGAATGGAAGTTATATTTTGGTTACTAAGGAGAATCACAAAGGAATAAAATTAATGGAAAATGTCTTTTCAAAACCCAGTTAGCATTAAGGGATTTTCAAGCTCATTTCTCAACGACAAACACCTAGTGATATTCGGGTTTGAAGCCTAGACAAGTATATGAGATTAAAAAGTTCTCAAATGTAATCGACTTTGTCAAAGCCCCATTATCAACAAAAAGGGTTTTCAAGCTCGTTTCTAAACAAGCAATTCATACTGGTAGTTGGGTTTCAGGGCTGGATAAGTATATGCAATTTCGAAATGTGTTCACCAAGTGGCAAATGACTTTCAAAGGCCGAGCTAGGTTAGAAAGTCATCAAAGAGTCAAAATAACAATGGAAATCGGTTATACAATGTTAAATGGCCTTTCAAAGCCCGGTTCGGGTTGTAATTACTCTTTTTGAATGTCAAATGGATCTCT
Organism: Torreya grandis; assembly: GCA_037957365.1. Taxonomy (NCBI): domain Eukaryota; kingdom Viridiplantae; phylum Streptophyta; class Pinopsida; order Cupressales; family Taxaceae; genus Torreya; species Torreya grandis. Next base: position 455,638 of record JARHVA010007057.1, read on the forward strand.
CAAGCCTGGTTGGGTCGATGACATTCCAAAAGCATGTTTTTTTTTACTATGCAAAACGGCTTTCCTATACCCAAACAGATTTATATGACTTTAAAGTGCTTTTTTACATTTGCAAAAGGCTTTCTCAAGCCCTATCAACAAAACCAGTATTCTAAAGCTCAGTTTACAATGTTAAAGCAAGTCGTGTTCCTATAACTGAGCTTACAATGTTAAAATGGCCTTCAAAGCCCGGCTCGAGTTTTCACGACTCATTTACATTGTTAATTTGGCATCTAGGCCTGAATGGGTGATGATTTGATCCATGTGGATAGAAAACGTATATTAAAATCAATGAAAATATTCAACAATCTGATGGAAGCTTTTTTTCAATTCATACTGGTACTGAGATAGATCTCTGCTTTGTTTTTTAGACTGAGGTAATCAGTTTTATGCTGAATGACTGGAGTTAGGATGGACATGCAAAAAGCATTGGACTATATTGTGAATTGTCAGTCATATGATGGTGGATTTGGATTGAGTCCAGGCTTGGAGTCTCAAGGCGGTGGTACTTACTGTGCAATTGCCGTTCTTAACTTAATGGGCTATATAACTGATGATACTTTTTCAAAAATGGCATCCTTTTTTGTTGTTGATTTGCCATCAGTGGTGGAATGGAGTTTACAGAAACAAACCTTGAACGGGGGCTTTCAAGGTAGATCCAATAAAGTCAGTGATGCATGTTACTCATTCTGCTTACAAAAGCCATGGGCTACCTCAATAGGCATTCATACTGTTTAATCAAATGCAACGAATAATTGTCAACTCAATCAGTTCACATTCTCCAGCATTGACCCTGTATGTGCCAACATGGCATCTCTAAAACATGGTTTGCAGATCCATGGAAGAATCATTAGATGTGGATTTCAATATGATGTTATTGTGATGAATGGCCTTGATAGACATGTATGCAAAATGTGGAAGCATACAAAAGGCACGTGAGTTGTTTGACGAAATGCACAATTGCAGACATGGTCTCATGGAATGCCATGATTGCAGGATATGCCCAAAGTGGTGTTCTTGATGAGGCTTTAAAGCTTTTGGAAGAAATGCCTCTACAAAATGTGGTCTCATGGAATGCAATCATAGCTGGGTATGCGCAAAATTGGATTGTTGATACAGCCTTGGAGATTTTTAATCAAATGCAATTGGCATGTGTCAAGCCCATCTCAGCAACCCTTGCCAGCATCCTCCTAGCATGTGCCAAAATGGGAGCTTTAGAACAGGATTTGGAGATCCATGGAAAAATAATTGACTGCAGATTTTTGTGTGATGTGCTTGTGACTACACTGATTGACATGTATGCAAAATGTGGCAGCATGCATAAGGCATCTGAGGCATTTGACAATATGCAAAAATGGAACATTGTCTCGTGGACAATAATGATTGCAGGATGTGCCTTGCATGGATGCGGCAATGAAGCCCTGATGCTATTTGAAGAAATGAAACACTCTGGGATTAGCCCAGATCATGTTAACTTAGTTTGTGTTTTGTCTGCATTTAACCATGCAGTTCTAGTGGATGAGGGCAATAAATATTTCAATTGCATGACTAATCAATATAACATAATACCCACAATGGAGCACCATAGTTGTATGGTTGATCTTCTTGGCCGGGCAGGGCATTTGGACAAAGCACAAGATTTAATCAACAAAATGCCAATAAAACCTAGTGCTTCTATATTGTGTTCTTTGCTTTCTGCTTGTAAAACACAACATTGTAGAGCTAGGAGAATATTTGGCAGAACACATTTTTGAGTTGGATCCTACAAATCCTGCACCTTGTACATTTTATGTGCTAGGATAGGTAAGAAAAAATAAAGAATAATATTTCTATTGATCTTTCTCTGATGGCTACAACAATCGCATATGAGCCTTTCATTCCTTTATTGCGAGCTCCCATGTAAACAGGTGAAATAGATGATCACTCAAAGGGTCCCTATGTTCTTGCTTTCAAAGATGATAGTTGGCTCTGCGCATGACATGCATGTGAATCTAAGTTTCTTGAGCAGTGTGAGGTTGGTGCAAGAATAGAATATTCAGTCGGCGTCTCTATACATCAGAGCAATGGCTGGTTCCTGGATGACGGTTTGGATGGATTGTATCTTGTGATCCTCATGGTATTCTAAAAGATATATAAATAAAAGAGCCTATTGGGAAACTTTTGCAGTGGTTGAAACTTCTATTGAAGACTACAAAAATAGCGTGAGAGCTTGTGAAGAAGTTTTCAAAATATGGATGCAAACTCTTGCAACAAAGAAAGGTGTAATTTTAAATTATATTGCGAAAGCGTAGTGGTCTTGTTTTCTCTCGAGCAGTATATTGAGTCATATTTTTTTGTAAAAGTTGCCCAAAATAAATAAAATAAAAGAAAATAAGGGTAACTCAAGTTAAAGCAGTCTTGGAGTTAAGTTGAGTTAAAAAGGTAGTTATATAACTACCTAAATGAGCAAATATCTATAAAAAGGATGATTGTCATTGTAACCAGGTTCAGAGTTTTTTCTTCCTCTCAGCCCAAGAGAAGGAGCCACTGCATCTTTGTACAAGTTGTTAATTTTCAAGGAGTGTTGTGATTACAATGCAAGCAAGCATGTAAGATAAATGGATTGTTTTGCGGTTTTTGATGATTTCTTCTTTGTAAAATTTGTATTATAGTTTATAAATAAAAAAATCTATTAAAGTCTGTTCTTTCTTGGTTAATTTGTAAAACTTTTGGCTTTGCAAAACTGTGTTGTAAATCCTAAAGGATAGACTTTGTGTTGTATGCGTGTAATCTAGTTTGAACAAAGACTATGAGCTTTCAAGCAATCATTCATACTGTTTTCCTTGTGTTGTCATTCACATGTTGATTGGAATATTCCGACCAGGACTGTTTGATGCCAAATGAAACCCTGTTTGAAAGGAGGAAATTAAAACTCTATGTTCATTTCCAACCAGAAATACAAAGGAGTTTTTAAAACTGTCTTGAAGCCCCTTTGGCAATGCACTTCATTCATCTGTGTAAAGTCTGTCTTTCTTGCCTTTCTAAAGCTATAGATTTCCATTGTTGAACTGTCCAATCTATTCCACCAAATCCGGGTCAAGTAGGTGGTTTTCTTTGTTTACTTTGTTGACAATTTCTCATTCTTCATTCTATATCTTTTCATTCTCTCTCCAGTATTAGCTTCCTCCCTTCACTTTTTGCTGCTTTTTGTATTTCCTGGTTAAAAGTACCAAAAACCCAAAAAACCTCCATCATATGAGGAAGCTGCCCCTCTCAAATGTAGAGGAAAATCATGCTCTAACTCGTGGTTTCTCCAATGTTGCAAGTTTCACGTCGCATTCAGTTGGGCGAGTCACATAAATAATCCTAGAAAGCATAGTGATATAAAATCTTGTCAATAGGGCTGCCTCACCTAGACCTCAGCGTTGATTTTACAAGAAGAAAAAAAAAATTGGTTGAGAATTGCGCTAGGTGAAACATGCTTTTTCTTGCCTCCAGAAATGCTGCAAAATTTATACATCAACAACAGCTCCACCGGAATGTCTTTATCTTCCCTCTTCATTATAAATTTTATTATGTTGTCTATGACTTGTGTTAGAAGGGACTTTGACTTGTTTACAGGGGAGGATTATGTAGATTGTCAATTATGAAAACATGTATTGTTATAGTTGACATTCTTTTGTTCATCTTTTGTCGCCATTTAGTTAGTGATTTAGCAAGATCCTTTAGTTATATCGGTTGTGTTAACTGACAACCGTTGGGTCTTGTCCTTCAAATAGCATATTGTATGTCAGGGTAAGGGTGTTGGTATGAGGTCCTCCCTATACCTTATGCAATGTATCAAGACTCATCCTTTATGAATACAAAGCTATTGTTGTTCAGATACTCTAATCTGCCATGGTATGTTCGGTAATAACTATTCTGTGTATGCTTGGTATTGTAGCATCTCTACAATCATTCTACAACTTTGAAATAGAGTTTTAGTGAGATCAAATGACATCTCTAGGAATTTGTAGTGACAAGAATTAATTATCACACAAAGTCAAGGGTTCGGAATGCAGTCTTAGGGACATCTTCATCTCTTACTCTAATTGTATGATATCATGAATGCAGATCTAGCTTAGTAAAGAAAATGGCTCCCTTCAATTCATCTGATAATCGTTTGCTTTAAAAGCTACTCTACCAAGAGAATATTATTGCAGAATTTAAAGTACACACCGCAACATAGCACAACAAAACATATTAGAATAATAGATTTATTGCATGAGGTAGTGTTCAAGTCAATTGCTCGGTATAGGGAGGACTTGTCACATCAGCGCCCTTACCCTGACATGCATCATTCTATTTATATGACAAAAGACTCAACGGGTGTCAGTTAAAACACAAACATCAACTACGATCAGACTTAAGTAAAGAGTCATTAAGACACTACCTAAAGTTGACAAGAGAATAATAACATACCAAAGTCCGCTACCAAAACAATATTTTTATTTAAATCAATGGTCTACTTTGTCCCCTGATTAAAAACAAGTTGAAGTCCCTACACAACTCATATACAACATGATGAAAATGAGATTGAAGACTTAAGAGGGAAGCGGGAAGACTTTCCTAGAGGGGTTGCCGTGTTGTAGAGATTGTTGTTGTTGAAACTTCCAGACACCCATCTGTGCTGAAAATACTTGGGCAAAATTTCTGATTTTTATAAACATGTTCTGCAGTCTAATTTTGCTCACACAAAACTTTTGCCTGAATTTCATTTTGAAAACCTGAGCCCATTATCTTTTATTTCTTTAGGATGCTGAAATTCATCAAAAAACTCCGTAGGAAAACACTTTAGCATTTGTATTACAGTGCAGTAAAACACTATAGCAGCTGTACAGTCACTGTTGTGGCAGTACGATCACTGTAGCAACAACTGTATGGTCAGCCGTATGGTGAAGGCAAAAAAGTGTGTAATGGAAAGGGGGGTGTACAACAGCAGTATAGATGTAGTGATATGGTTGTACAATGCAGCACTAGCAGTGGGAGTGTAAGGTGCAGCATGCAGAATAGCGTATGCCTCAACAGAAGGGACTTACGGTTCAACAATGACGGGAATAGGAAACCTATCTTTGATAATGGACCTTGTTCAGCCCTTGACAATTTGAGCATATCTTCCATGGCTCATCCTTTTTTCTGAATTACCACTAGCAATGACTAAGCACTTTTACTGGGATGAATAATGCTAGAATCCAGCTATCTTGAACTATCCCCTCAACCTCATTTTTTGGCTCATAGGATAGTGCTAGGGTCTGATGTTAGGTGGTAATCCTACAAGGAATCAACTCAATAGCATGATTGTGATCTCATTTAGGTGGAAATCCTGTTGGTTCTTGATATACTTTTGGGTTGTGTTGGGCGATCTCTTGTAATTCCAACTATTTTGGTTCACTTCATTCTTGGACTTTGATTGAACATAGGTGGGCAACTATACCATGAACTCCTTTCTTGAAGCTTGACCTTGGAACTGACACCGAAGGTAATGGTTTGTCTTTTCCGAATTTAATGCTATTTGCATAGCTTATCAAATAGTGGCAGGATTGTGAACCCGCAATTTATGTTGTATTCCCTCACTCAAACTTCCAATGTAAAGGTCAAATCTCTTACATGCCTCCAAATTTTGAGTTTGAGCGGGCAGCATAAGTTGTAACTTATATTCAGCAACATAGCATGTTTTCTTTACATAGAGAGTTGCAAAAGAAGTCCCTATTCCATGCATTTTCATTGTGAATTATAAAGTCAGTAAGGTAGGTAAATCCGACGTCAATGCATTGCTGATATTATATTCTCACTCAAGAAAAGCACATTTCTGTTTTTTGCCCTAATAAAAGGATTTACCATTTGCGGCGATGGAATGCAAAGAAACTGCAATTGTGAAGTTTAAACTTCCTCAAATTTTGGACAGCCCCGTAAGGCTGATTGTCTCTTTAACCCCTACTTAGTGGTAGCCAAATTTGAACTCTAACTTTGTAAAGTACATGCCATGCTGCAGCTGATCCAACAAGTCCTTTATCCCTTGGAAGAGGATATCGGTTCTTGGTAGTTATTTTGTTCTATGACCTGTAGTTAATGCACATTCTATCATTCTTTAGTACAATGGCAATTGAGGAGCCATAGGGACTCATACTTGGGCGTATGACTCCTTGTTCCAACAGCCACATCATTTACCTCGAAAATGGACTTGCCTATAGAGGCCTATATTGGGAAATGGTGAATCTGGTAGCAATTGGATTTCATGCTTCATATCTATTTTTGTGGCATGCCTTCGAGATATTTGAATACCTCTTTAGAAGACCACATAAAGTTGGGGATATGTCCTGCTGCAATGGTAACTCTCCTCCTCTAGCTTTTGCCAACTGCGTTAAGGGCATAAATCTGAAAAGGGAACCTGCATAAACCAAGGAGCAGTAGTTCTGAGTATGATACGTAATCAACTTGGAGATTCCAATAATAAATTATCTAATATGGATGCTAAACCATCTATTACTGAAATAAATAATTAAGATTGCTATTTTTATGTGCCATGCTCACAAAACTGCAATTAAATAGAGCTGTCTACACATGCCATTTGTTGGAAATGGAATTATGGTGATTGGAAATGCAAGAGCATTGAAAGAAGATTCTAAAGAAAACAAAACACATATGAACACCTCAATTTACCTTTTAAAAAACTTGATTTGGGAAAACTCAAGCATGGATGAAATGTCTCTATTCTGGGAAAATTAGAACAATTTGGATTTTACAGTAAACCCTTATACTAAAAATATTTAATTCTGATTTTTATATTAAAATCCTTAAATCTGAAAATATAAATCTCTGATTTTTTCTGATAAACAACTGAAAATAGAGATTTTGTTGGAATAATGGTAGAGTTCAGTACAACAAAATGCAGAAATTATTTATGACACAGCTGAACATGAAGGTGGAGAATTTAACTCGGAAACAACTGCTAATGGTGATTTTTGATATAGACTAGATTTGAAGTGCAAATGTAATCCCTAGATGGATTCACGACATAAAACTTGAGGGTTTTCAACCCCAAGTCTTTTCCACCGGAGGGTTTTCGTTCTCTGATGCTCCACAGGGGCGTTTTCGTCCTCTGGCACTAAAAGCTGAAGCGGAAGGTTCAAACTCACAAATAAGTTGGTAAGGTTGATTGATAAAAGATATTTCCCAAAGGAACCCAATGCCCTTTTATAATTTTACTTTCACCTTTTATCGAGGCAACCCCCATCAAGCAACATCCTACTTCTATTTTGTTGTTGACTTGCTTTATTAAAAATATATAAATTTTTTAATAAAATAAGATAGGTTGCTTTTTTATAACATAAAATTACTTGTGGCCAACTTAAATTATTAATTTATTTCCCTTGCATCACCCCTTTAACCTTCGGGAAATGAAGAACAAGCTAAGGGTCTTTAAACTTATTCAATTTGAAAAAGGGGACATGACAACGGTATCAGAGTTCAACTACACGAGCTCTTAGTCCGTCCTTCCCAAAATTGTTTGCCCTCAAACAATTGCAAGCTCAACTGCTTGAACTCTCATACCATTGTCATGTCCCCTTTTTCAAATTGAATAAGACACAAGACCCTTAGCCTATTCTCTATTTCCCGAAGGCTAAAGGGGTGATGCAAGGGAAATAAATTAATAATTTAATTTAAGTTGGCCAAAAGTAATTTTATGTTATAAAAATGAAACGTATGTTATTTTATTAAAAAGTTGGAAAATACTTGGGAACGAAAACCTTTAGGTTTTATGTTTTGGTTCTATCCAAGGACTACATTTGCGCTTCAAATCTGGTCTATATCAGAAATCAGTTAAATCAATTGATATGGGCAGTGTGGAAGTTTCAGATCTACGCTAGGGCATCAATATTAGGGTTGGTGTCACACTTTTGGAAGCATTTCTAGGGTTGGCATCATATGTCTAGTACTGACATCATCATTGTGGGGGTTAACGTCACCATTAGGCGCTGTTTTTGGGTTAAATTCTCCATTTTCATGTTCAATTGTGTCAAATAATTTCTGCATTTTTTTATAAATGAACTTTGTCATTATTTCAATAAAATCTCTATTTTCAGTTGTTTATTAGAGTTTTATATTTTCAGATTTAAGGTTTTAATATAAAAATCAGAATTAAATATTTTCAGTATAAGGGTTTGTTGTAAAATCCAGATTGTTCTAATTTTTCCATAAAAGGGACATTTCAGTGGATGCCTTTATTCTTTCCATTATAACATAAATCAATAATGTGTATTACAAGAGGGGCTATCCATAGAGCATATTGAGACCACTATGGACACCAAAGTAATATTCCTACAACATCTTCCTATCCTCTTACTTTGCATATGTGACTACTCGAACAGATCACTATGATTACCTCCTCTAGCACTGTTCAACAACTCCGGATGTTTCCCCAATTCCCAATTATGTGCATTTTAATAACATTTTGCTTAACAAATGCCACAGTGTCTGAATGGAAATGAGAGATTGAAAGGATGGGCTCATGAAGTGTTTGGGATTCCATCTACGCTGTTACAAACATTACGTGTTGACAAGTTGGGAAGCAGTTAAATTTGTGTATGCTGAATTTAGCAAGGGGGTTGAATGAGAGTACACTGAATTCAACACTGCCTAATACGTCAAAATGCATGATGATGAATTTGGTAGGTGTCAAATTCATCCAAATTTGCCCAAAAGGCCCACCTCACTTGTCCAGGGGTCGAGTTTCCAAACCTTCCTCGAGCTTCTGGTCATATCCAAATTACCTCTATGTTGACTGTCTTCATCCACCTCCTTCATACCCTTGGCGGTTTTTGTTGTCTTTTGTCATTTAAAGGGAGTTTGCATTGTGTGAGTGTGTTATAGCAGATGTCTTCGAAATCTTGAATTATTTTACTGATCCATTTTGGATCATAAGATTTGGCAAAATCAACTTTGATGAGAACTTATTGCTTGGTGTGTTAGGTCTATTCCCTAGCTTACCATAACAGATAATATTGTCTAGAATGCATTTGCATCGGACAAAGCTTGTTTGCTCAACATGGTCAGGGGATTCATATTTCGCCAAGGTTTTGTAAGACACACAGAGTGTGATAGGCATCCAATTCGATAAGCTTGGGCCATCCAATATTCAAAATGAGTTTAATACTCCCATGTTGTGTTGTAGGAACCCCCCCTCCCCCGTTTCCTGTCCGGAAATGTCCGGGAAGCTTCAGACATTACCAGGGCGTTTTTGACCATTTCTTGGCATTTCCAAGGGATTCTGATGGGGAAAAAAGGTCAAAGTCAACCAAAAAAAAAAGATGAACCAGACAATATATATATATATATATATATAAAATAAACATTTAAGTATAAGAAACTATCTAGTTTCTTATACTTTAAGTTATATATATAAAATAAACATTCAAGTGTAAGAAACTATCTAGTTTCTTATACTTTAAGTTATATATATATACTTTCAGGGTGTTTGAGAGTGGTTTCGGACCTCTAGGAGCTATAATGCAAATTCTAGGTTTTGGAGGATCCTATCATATTGCAGAATTGGTCAGATTTTGGGGTTTCAGGATTTCAGACTTAGCTATATTTCAGGGTTTCAAGATTTCAAGGAGACATCATAGGAGGTATGAAGGCTGCATGAAGGGATGTAGGTATGATAGAACAGTATGAGAACATCTCTTGCAAAGTGCCATGAGCTGTTCCCATCCCATTCCCGGTGCACCCTTTAAGGCATGCACTCAGGAAGCTTTGATGCACCAGGTAGCCCCTACAAACTAGATGATTTATAGTTAGTAAATGATAAAGTTGAAAAATGTGGAAGTGGCATTCATGATTTTGAGGACAATCTAGATGATTTATTCTATATTTGAATGTACATTTTGTCTTTGAAGTAATGAATGAATGATTACTATATATTTTTAAGAGTTTTATCCTTTATAGACTAAAAATGAGTATTATGCATTGTTTATATATATGGTACGGACATTGCCATGGCGTTTCCAAATCAAGGTTTTTTGAAAATTGGCGTTTCTAAAATGTTTCCGTTTCCAGACAACTTAGCTCCCATGATTAATAATGTCGTGGATAGAAATTTAGCAGGTCTAGATCTGCAAAACCTCATATGGCTTTGTAAATTTTGTACGGAAGTACATAAACGAATGGAAGTCTTTATCAAATATAACCATCAAGCATGCATGCAGCTCTTCCAATTACGAGGGTGCTTGTGCATTGATCTCTTTGACTGACACCTTGCAAGGGATTGCATCATGACATTTTGACATTTATCGGCATTATTGGTAGCTTGGCCATGCTTGGCCTTGATAGTACTATTGTACTCAACAGAATGTTTGCAAGCCAAATCTTTGAAAAAATGTTTGGAAGGAAAGTCAGTGGCTTTGAGCTACTGTAGTTGAGCTTAAATTTTGGCATCTTTCACTCCTCGATTCTCCAAACTTTGGAAAAATGCCTTGGTTTGGCTACGTAATCTTGAAATGAATCTATGAAAGATTGCATTTGAAGCTCTTAGCTACCTATATTAGGTTCACTGACAATAGCAGCCTCGGCCCTGTGCTTGATAGATGCAATTTGTCTCCCATAGCCTTGCAGAAAGGGAGCTGTATGAGTGATCGCTTTGTTAAACTGGTGTATCCAATCATTGTTGTGGTGAGATTTGGGGTTGCAGTTCCAAATTCCATTTATATCCTGGACATGGTTTTGACTATTAAGATGTGACACATTTAGAAAAATTGAATCTTAGCGGCAGTGTTTCTTCTGGTCTCTATTAATGAATAGAGTGATACTGGTTGTCTGACAAAATGGATCCCATCAGCACTCATACCAGACAAATCCTTTTGCTGGAGAAAATTGGGATCGCATAACCTTAATCTGGGTTTGATAGTAAACTAGGCTTCACATATTGTCTGATACATCCCCTCCAAGGAAAGATTCAATCATACCAAGATCTTCACACACAAGACAATTAGCTTTGGGAGCTCGTCTGCTAAATAACATAAAAAATCAATCCTTTACATTGGCCCTGTTAAAGGCATATACATTGGCCAACCTAAGCACAGCCCAATCTAGATTATCCAAACTAGATGGCAAATTGGGTTGGAACCCCTGACAATCACAGCACTAGCAATCTTGGGTGAAATGAAAATTCCAGCTTCTCCTTTGTCCTCCCTGATGATGGAAGAAAGGCCTTTTGCATGCAGCCAAATACTATTCAGGAAAACTTCTAACTTTAACATTTAGTTTCCATTTTTGCAGACCGAAAAAATAACCACCTTTACAATTCTTTTGCAATAGTTTTTCATGATTTTCTTGCATGGGTCTCTAAGATCACTAAAATAAAAGACGAATTTTATATTTGGCTTTTTAGGTGGCATCGTTATTCATTTCCTCATTATCCTCAAAATAATAGACACAATAAAGCTATTAGTGTTGGTTGATTCCTCTTCCAAAAACCATACACGCTAAATGCATGACGAGGAGGTCTGTCATCTTCTTTTGCAATGGTTCATCTGGCGTTCTCATTATTGGGGACTGAGTTACCGCATGTTTGACTGCCCTGCAGGAGTAGGGGTCTGGTAATCAGAGCCAATGGGCTTCGGGGGCCCAGCATTGACCAATTGCTTACTTTTTCTAAAGGCTGGGTTTGCCTGCATGGCAAGGGTTGAGTTTATAGGATGGAAATGAGCTCTTGGGGAGTGTTGAAGCACCCTTGTTGGATACCACTATCCAGCCATCGCCAGTGGTATTTGTCTTTGCATAGCCAGTGACTTAGTAGGTTCATTCCACTTGACCAGAGGGAAGCCTCAGATTTTGTGATCCAAACTTTGGCATCGAAAGCAGGTTTTTTGGAGATACAGATGCATTGCACTCTATAAATGATGTCTTTATGCCCCAGCTGGATTTCCAGAGTTTCTTTGAAGTCCAAGGGGAGAGTGACCTCACCATGTATCTGCCTATAGTCTCTGCCCAAGAGGAATCTGGTAGTTTTGTGGGTAGGCGAATCTCCCCAAGGGTTGAGAAAGGCTTTCCACAAAAGATCAAAACGAGGCAAGCAAACTAGGGAGGTCCCCCTGGTGGTCGAGGTTAGAACTCGGAGGATGTTAAGAAGCCTGCACAAACGTTGTGCCCTGAGTGTCACTGGCTCAAACAATGTGTAGTGTTATTAGCAGAGAAATCCTCTGGCCAACAAGAAAAATTTAACTTTCATTCTTACACATCCAATACCTTGGCTGAGCACTTTATCACTATGAGCAACTTTTTTGAAGAAAAAAAGGAAGAAACTTTTAGGAAGATCTCTGATACTGGTCATATGCCAAACAAGGACAATCTTGCAGGCTCTGATCCAAGTTCTTATGATGGATTTTGAGGGCACACATTTAACAAAATATCCAATCAAATCAAATCTTTGCATTTGATCACGGTAGTCTTATTTGTCTTCATATTTTAATAAAAACACCTGAAGTCTTCATATTTCAATACATTTCAGCAGAAGGCAAGTTTCATTACCTCGCTGTATACCTTCGGGAGAAAATTCCTGCCATTCTTGGATGTCATTGCACTCCTTCAAACCTGTAACAATTTTGGAGCGTGGGAGATGTAAAAAGGGGCAATATTAGTAAAACAGTAAAAACTTAAAAAGCCCTAAAAATAAAGCTAACATGGACACACTGTCACACAGGGAGGAGGGTCCCTACAAATGCCATGTACAATATAAAACCATGGCAGGGCTGTTATCGTATGCTTTTTATATATATTTAAGATAACCAGAATTATCAGAAATGCATATTACATGGTATGGAATAAAAAAAATGGTTAGGTTAGTATGACTATACATTGATGACAATCCAAATGTTCCAATGATCCTCTTGCTTTAAACTGCCAACGAGCTAGGTTCTAGACTTACCAGTCATACTAGATAGCAGTCTGGATCTCTTGAAGCGATTTATTATTTTTCTTAATTTCCATTAAAGCTCTTTCTGAACCTTTGCCTGCAGTCAGAACCTCCTGTATTTATTCTTGTAGATTTTATTGACGTGGATTTACTACATTGATACATATCGATCAAGTGAACATTCTAAATGGTATTTTTTCTTACCTTACTTTGGATGTTACAGACTACAATTTGATCAGAAAATTTAGTTCAATTGGTTATTTATGATATATTGGGTGTGTTTGGGCAAGACTGAGTTTTATAATCAATCTAGCTGGCTTCCAGTATACTTCGTTATCACGAGGTGTGAACTGAGTGCTATTGTTCAATTCCATGCTTTTCTGGGGAACGTAATGTACATGTTGATGCTAATTTTTTTGTATGCAAAATTTATATATGTATCGTTATTTTGCAGAGGTTTTGAACCAGATTGACAAAATTGAGGAGCGTTTTAGTATACCCATTACAAAAGCTGAATTTACAGTGATGCAGACATCTTTTAAGGTATGGTTCTAGTGCTTCTTGAAACATCTCTAGTCTCTTTTCTATACAACATTTTAAAAAATATGCAGAAGGTTGTGACTATCTTCCGCTTGCAACAGAGTGAATCCGATTATAGTGTAATTATGGTGCTTTGTGTTTGCAGTATTTACTGCCATATATCATGGGCTGGCATACATTTACAAATTCTATCAATGTTGTCGAGTAATACTGCCATATATCGTGGGCTGGAATACATTTACAAATTCTATCAATGTTGGCGAGTAGATGTGCGTTACTTTTGGTCAATTGGGCATGTCAGCTAGTTCCATCATAAATTACATAAACTCGAAACGTTGGAAATTGTTTCACTCAACACGATGGACCCAGAAACTGACCTCAAATTCCACAAACTTGATCAATTCATCGATTACTTTTACTAAATCTGAGATGCATGCCAGTTCTGATTCAGGATAGGTAGAAATGAGTAGTTTTTGGACGTGTAGTACAGTGCCTGCAGTGCAGTATGTTGGTCCAAATTCAAATATTGTATGGTCAGTAATTTGAAAGCTTATTAAGTTGCAGTACTTATGATTCTTGGAATTCCAAGGCAATGGTTGGTAAAGAAAGCATAAATTGCAGGAGAATAGATGTATCGAGCAAATTATAATGTAATTAATTAAGTCTCAAACTCATGAAGTTTTTCTTTTTCTTTTTTTATAAAAGTGGATGATGTGATGCATTTGGATTTGTGCCTTGAGGGAAATGCTATTTTTATTTTTAAAAATTTAGGTCCTATATCAAGTTACATGTATTTTTTCGTAGTGAAATTGATGGGTTTTTAAGAGCTTGGTTGGCACACTTTGGTGACCAAATGACTATTGTTGCATTCTATAAGTTCAAGTACTTTACATAAATGTTTAGCATGATATCATGTATCATTGTTTTTATTTGATTGAAGGATAAACATTTTGATTCTCCTTGCAATCCGTAGTTATCGTGTGCACGAATAATCAAATTTTTAGGTTATTGCTAAGGATTGAAGGGTATCGATCCCACCAAATTTACCTGTGACTTGAAGCCAACCTTATTTTTTTTAATCTACTATTTATAGGGATTTGTATTTTGGTGGATGGTGTAACTACGGTTACCATCATTTGCACCAATTGAACTACAACCCTTTTGATCACATATAATTATTTTAACACTACTTATTTATAAAAAAATTGAGCGGCATTTTTTGAAAAATAATTTATTTATCTAATTGTGGAGTTGAAATTGAAAGTAATTGTATTAATGTTAAAAAAGACCGGAGTAGGGAAGTGGTATGGAATAACATGGCTAGGAATCATAGTTCACGAGAGCATTACTTAAAAGGAAAGAATATTAACACCAAAAAGGGTTTGGGGCAAGTAGTTGGAAATGACACGTTTTACACTTAAACCAATATTTCATTCCTATGGGCTTTGAGCACCTATCAACTATGTGAATGCTTTTAGGCAAAAGGGGTCGAACATATGCTAATGCATAAACCTAAGCCCACCACTAAATGGCACCATGAGAGGTAATACATAGACCTAAGCGCACCCTAAGTGGCACCATCAGGGCAAGTTGAAGCAAGGATAATCTATAACCATATTAAGGACCCAAATCTACCCCATGAGCAATGTTTTAAATATGTTTAACAATTCGTAAAGGATTTGGGGCAAGAGATGGGGAAAAGCTATCTGCTAAATTATGCTTACAACAATTCCTAGAGGGTTTGGGGGTTAAGAGGTGGGGTAAAACATTGATTCCATTCTCAGAGGTTTTTGGGTTTTTTTTAGTAACAACTGAGATTTGGGATCGAACTTGTGGGAGTGCATGGAACTAAATGCACCTTTGTATTAGTTTGTGTGGGACACTTTTGTGGAGTTAACAAAACAATGAAGCTATCAATATATAAAAGGTCAAATAGTTGAAGAGGGATAGATAGTTTTTCATAAAAAGTTGTAATGCAAAACCAAAGACGTAGTTTAAGAAAGAACTATGCATCCTTGTTTTAAGAAGTAAGATTTATGCAATCCTATGAGGGAAAGAACTAGGCATTTAATAAAATTTACACAAATTTAGATAGCTTGTGTTTCGCTTGATTCAATAATTTAAACATATCTATTATGTTAAGACATTCATTTTGTATTTTGTCTATTAAATGGTTTACTTTCCACATTTATTTAAGAGCAATGTATAAGTAATGCATAACTTATGTTATGATTTTAGTATAATTGTGTCCGTTGGTGTAACTTATAATGGTGGTTGAGTGGGTGGTGGATGATTGTAATATCCTTGTGATGTTAACAATTAATAGTCAATTTTAAATTTGATGCCTAAGTTAGGGTATTTTCAAATTCAAATGTGACGTTCATTTGACCATCATATGGAAGTTTTTTTTTTTTGTTAAGAAAAGTTGACCGAAAAAATGTAATATCTTGGGTATATGGTGGAGTTTGGAGCCCTTTTGTTTTTTCTTAAAGATTTTTTCAAGCTTGACATAATGGTCTAGCTAAATAGCCAAATTGAGACCATTTGTCACTAGTCAGCGGAGAATTCATGAAAAAGGTGATAAGAGTTTTTAATCAATTTGATATGTAACAAATCCAAGATTAGAACCTCAAAATTGATCTTTCTATGTTTTTTAAATAATTGTATTTAAAATATTTGTACTAATATTTATTTATAATTTTATTCTTCTTTTAATACTTAATTAATTTTATTTATATATATATATATATATATATATATATATATAATTTTATATTTTTTAAATTTTAATTATTTTCTTACTCGTCATAATTTATGATAGTCTGATCTCATATTCCTCCCGGGCCTCCCAGCCCCCCACATATTATAGTTTGCTTCCTTTCAATGGTAAGAATTTTATTAATTTATTAATGTTGAAGAAGTTAATGAACCCACTATCAAACTGATAATTCTTGCCATTAATTGTGTTCATAAATATATATTTATGAATCTAAACTAGGTAGATTTGTCAACAAATTGGGTTTAACATTGATAGCTTTTTAAGTTATAAAATAATTAATTAAAATGAAAAATAATTCATGATGAAATTGCACTTTACAATTCAATGTTAAAAAACTGAAAGACCCATTCATTTACAAAAGTTTAAAAAAGGAAGAGATTAATTATATTTTTAAAAACAAATGCCATATATATATATATATATATATAAATGTCAACATTTATAGGTTTTATAATACTTTATATATATTGTGAAATTGCACTTTAGGGTAAAAAATTAGAAGGCATCTATTTAATCAATTTAAAAAAAGAAAAGAAAAAGAATATATATATATATATATATATATATATATATATATATATATATAATAATTTAATATTTTTAAATAAAAGTTTGATGAAATTTTAAAGACAAATTATACAATGAGTACACACCTACTTTCTCTTAAGGAGATCTCATTAGTATAATATTTTTAAATAAAAGTTTGATGAAA
This sequence comes from Torreya grandis, assembly GCA_037957365.1. Classification (NCBI taxonomy): domain Eukaryota; kingdom Viridiplantae; phylum Streptophyta; class Pinopsida; order Cupressales; family Taxaceae; genus Torreya; species Torreya grandis. The sequence goes on from JARHVA010007057.1 coordinate 472,636, forward strand.
CTTTAAAGACAAATTATACAATGAGTACACACCAACTTTCTCTTAAGGAGATCTCATTATTACTAACAATAGAATTGTCATCTATAAGTTTATGATTTTTATTACTTATTCTTTATGATTTAATGCATATGATTATAATTGACCTCAAATCCAATATATACATTATAATTGATCTTAAATGTCCAATGAGCTTTGATCCTGGGTGTAACTAACCCACTAAACAACCTACCAACATATTAATAGTAATATAAATTATAGTATTAAAATTAACATACAATCTATTTAATATAGAAATGAGAAACAAGAAAAATTGTTTGTTTGTATTGTTGAAGTTGTGGATATTTTGTTCGTCTTCTTTAAGTCATGGTTATATACTTATTAACACTTTATAACAAATCTTGTATAACTTGAGAAAGTAGTGTACTAGTTAAGTAAACGAGAAGATATATCTTATAGATATAACTTTTATTTCAGTCATAAACACTAACACATTTTATTATATTTAGATCAAATAATATTTTTTTAAACTTTTGAAACTCTCTATATGGTGGCATTTTTTTTTCAAATATCTCCGATGTATAGTCACTCTTTGTTATTTTATGTAAAAGTCGCTTGCCACTTTTATCAATTTCTTTTGATGGGAAAATGTTGCACCCAGCAACTTTTCTTCTTTGCAATTTTTTGCCAATAGCAACATTTACTTCCCCATGTAGGTCTTTTTGATGACATAGAAAACAAATAACTCGAGCTTTTTTGTTCGTTTAACAAACTTCAAAATTTATGTGAAAATAGTCAATTGTGGTCAACACTTGTTCGTTTGACAACATAGACTTATGACAAAGGAAAGGGAAAGGGAATGAAAAATGATGAAAATGGAAAGGAGTGAACTATGCATTTGATAGGTAATTAAAAACATTACTGACCACACAAATCATGTTTGTGGTGACTAGAAAAAAGGTGTCATAAATATGGTGTAGATCTACTATAAGTTCTTGAAATGTAATATGAATGATGGACAAGGTTGAATAATGATTACAAATAATGAAAAAAGATGAAAATCAGAGCAAGATTCAAGGATAGGAAAAACTAGAGTAAGATACAAAGATGAAATTCAGACAAAAATCTTTGTACTTCCATTGGTTAAGATAGAAAAACAAGTGTGTTATATGATAAACAAATGAAAGAGAATAAGTGTAATTTTAATTTGAGGTGCATTTGAAGAAAAAACCTCCCACATAATACTAGAAGTCAAGTCCCCATTTTTTCTAAAGCCACTTGTCTTAATGGCAATGCTTCATGAATTTACATACTATCTTTCTTCCCAAATTCTTCTTCCTTAGAATCACTTAAACCACACTAGCTTCGCAGAATTTACTCAAGGATATAATTTTCCAGACATAAAATTTCAGTTGTTTTATAAGCACTTTTTTTTGCCTTGAATGTAGGATTTATTTTCAAAGTTTTCCATTGAATTCTACAATGAAAGTGTTATGCATTTGTTGTTGTTGTGATGGTGGTGGTTGTGAAGTATAAACATTTTTTTATTTGATTAATTATGTGATTGAATGGGTTCACACCCATCTAGAATACAATCAGGGGTCCCTATCCCTGAATAGTGAAAACACCAATCATAATGTCACCCATTGTAGGTCATGTGACTACTAGTCAGATTTGAACTTGGGTTGTTCCATTACAAATGCATACACTTAACCATGACACCAAAACCCGAGGGACATATACATTTATTTTTAAGTTTTGTGAGGTATATAAGTCTTTTTCTATATATATATATATATATTTTCAGTTGTAAAGGAAAATCTTGTAAGATATGATGATGGCGATTCATTTTTTTCTTCAAATGCATCTCAGGTTGAAATTACACTTACTATTTTAAATCATTTTGTTTGTACTAGATAATGAAACTTATTTTTCCTATCTTAAATAAAAGTTGTGGTGTATGTACATTTATTTTTAGTTTTTTAGGGTATATACATCTCCTTTTTAATGTATATATTATTTTTCAAATTTGAAGGAAAATCTTGTGGGATATGAAAAGCTCTAATTTTGACAAAAAGGTCAAACAATATGCAAGACGAGATAAAACTAAATTGAGAATTTCTTCAAACAATTTGCATGCAACTTAAAAATTTTGTATCATAGAATTTGGTGATGCTACTATGAATTCAATAAAATGTAAGGATGTGTAAGAGAGTGGTGCGACTATTAAGGGTTTCTGTAGAGATTTTTGAAGTTTGTTCTTTGGTTTGTCATAGGGTTTTATTATTAGGGTTTTGTACGTTTTTGAATGATTTTTCTCAGTGATTTTGTGAGTTTTTTTTTTATAGGTTTTCCTTAAAGTTTTTCATTTTTTTTAAAGAATTACATAAATATAAATTAAATGCATCTATAAAATTAAAAAAATAAATACCTCAAATATTTGGTTTCATAAGGTTGCTTTGCACCCCACTCTTTGGCCTCCTTTGTCCTCTTCTCCTTTTCCTTGCCCTTGTTGTTCCCTCCACTCCTTTCTTCCTCACTCTCGTTGTCTTCTCTTGTATAAAAAATAAAATGAAATAGGAAGGCATACAAGGCCTCCCCCTCTTATATTTTTAATTAGAAAATAAGTATGATCAATACAGATGCATTGAGTATCATATATTTGTCAGGTGATGTGTCATCATATGATTCACTGTTATGCACTATTATTTGGTCAAAGTTGTATAATCAAACTCAAATTGTACACCTACTTTTAACTCTTTTAAAACCAAGTATTGACTTTTTTACTCCCAAGTACTCTCTCAAATATTGGATCCCACTCAACTATGATCCCTCTTCCTTATTCCAAGCTATAAAAACATGGGCAGCCATGCCTAATTTAGCGAATGCCAGTTGATTGTACAACTAAGTTGTAGGAGCCATCCCACACTCAACTATCAACATTATACTAGTTTCCTTAGTAGGCCAATGCAAAACCATTTTTCTTGGTTTTTTTGGGTACTATTGCAAGGTAGAATAAGCCTTGTACTAATTTGGTTTGATTATTTGTGCAACCAGAAAAGAAAACATGACCGCTCAAGGAACAACTAGTTGAAACAACTCCATCTTTACATGACCTATTTTTGTTGTATTATAAAATATGTTATAGATTTGATTGCACGATAATTTTTAATTCCCACTACTTGAACAAATCATTTAGAAGAAGTATTTATTTTTATCCATTGACAAATATTCGAATGTTTTTTTTTTTCCTTCTCATGATGGTTTTGTTGTCTAAGATTTCCATAATTCCATGTGGTTTCGATAATTCATCTTATTTGTGCAACATCAAATTTTATGGTGCTTCCCTCTCCAAAAGTTTTAGACTTGTGGAGATGTGTTGTTTTGAAGAGGGTTTAATAAATTAAATTACGAAAAATAGGATTTTGATGAACAAGTATCTAGATTATTATGCTTTTATTTTATTTTGTCATACCATAGAGGCACCATGACAAGTTTTGTTTATGTGTAGGAAACAAAGTTCCAAATTATACCAATAAATTATATTAAATACCAATTTATACTAATAAATTATATTAAATACTAATGATGAGGAAAATTGGTAGGGAGGCACCATAATACCTTGAGAGGGTAATAAGAGTCGACCCGACAATGTGGTGGATCTAGTAGCAAGCATCTCCAATCAATGATGTGCTTAGAGATTTTGAGCCCCAATTAACATTACTTGATTGCTATATCCAAAGAACAATAGTCACTCAATGTTACTCAAGGTAACCATTAGATATAAAATATCCTTATATTTTAAAGACTAGGGCACCAAATGGGAAATGTGATAAGTTGGAAAAATGACAAGTTGGGTTGCATGTGAGGAAAGGAAGATGTGTGAGGAAAGTAGAAAATACAAGCATAGACAAAATATTATATAGATGATAGGTATCCCTAAGAACAAAAGCTCAAGATAAATTATATGCTTTCCCATTCCATTAATGAAGTTTTCAAGTTTTTCAAGACCGCTGGGGAAAACTAGTCTTCATTAATGAAATGAAACCTATCAGGTAGATGGAAAAGTCAAGAAAATTCATCTATGAAATTAATTCTTGATTAGCATTTTCTAGAAGTAAAAACATCTATTTTAGGGGACAAAGCCGATAAAAGTTGAAATGAACATACCGAATGGGACACACTCCACTTTTGTGAGTAGGAAGAGAAGCCATGCCTCAATAGATAGAGAAACACTGATTAATTGTTGGTGTTTGTCATATTAAACTTGATGTGAAGTCCACCTTAAGTGATGTGTTACCACAGTGTGACTTTTTATGTGCATAACATTATTTAAGTGGTAGTTATCCTTACATGTTTGAGAAGGGTGAGTTGTAATTTGGGGAATGATCCTATCCTACCTTTCACTACACCAATAATAATCTCTTACTCACCTCTTGATTTTCATATATAAGGACCTTTTGTGTCCTTATGAAAAGTTAGAATGGATCTTAGAGTCATCTCCAGTGTTGGTGGAATTGTAGTCTATTAGAGAGTTCTATTCCGGTACAACCATTGTTGGTTTCATACATGTACATTGTATATTCCATTAGTGTGATATAATGTTTATTATAAGTGGATCTCTTTCTATTATTTGAGGGTGGTTGTGTGGATGGATGTTCATTGTGGAGTTTTTATGGGCCCTTCTCAATCCCTGTATGATAACAAAGCATTGTTGTGTGGATGAATGTTCATTGCGGAGTTTTCCTAGGCCTTCCTCAATTCTTATATGGTATTAGAGCATTTTTTGTGTGGATAGATGTTTATTGCAAATATTTTCTAGGTCCTCAATTTTGATGTAGATCACTTTTGAATCTGATGAAGCCTCCAACATTGTCATTTTGCTCATTGTACATGTATATTTTATCAAGTTTAGTTGTTGGGACCCATACTTATGATCATAAGATATCTTCCCTTTTACCACATCACTAAGTTGATCTTCAGGGGGGTGTTGGTGTGTCATATTCACATTTTATGCGAAGCCCACCTTAGATGATGTGTTATCAAAGTGTGACTTATTATGTGCACAACATTATTTAAGTGGTAGTTATCCTCACACGTGTGAAAAATGCGAGTTGTAACTTGGGGAATGATCATATCCCACATTTCACTCAACTAATAAAAAACTCACTCACCTCTTTATTTTTCTATATAAGGACCCTTGGTGTCCTTGTGAAAAGTTAGAATGTAGCTTAGAGTCATCTTCAAAGTTGGTGGAGATGTATTCTCTTAAAGAGTTATATTCTCTATGGTTACACATGTACATTGTATATTTCATTAATATAATATAATCTCTATTATTAGTGAATGTATTTATATGATCTAAGTACTGTTGTGTGGATGAACATTCATTGTGGAATTTTCTTAGACCCTCCTTAATTTCTAAATTAATTACGATGATTTAATCGACATGTTTGTAAATTCAATTATGAAAAAAAAATCTATGAGCAATCATGTTCGTGGATGTTGAATTGCCTCCCATTTTGTGAGAATTTCCAAAATTTATTTCCGTTGTGGAATGTTATCAAGTTAGAAGCCCAAATCCAAGAGATGAAAGAATATGAGTATAAATCAATTTGGACATGTAAGTTGAGCTGAAGGGAAGTTGTATGGAAAATTTCAGAGAAGCATTGCAATTACATGAGTAGTTGATGCATGAGGCAAGTGTAGTCTATTCTCTTTTTCAAGTTATGGCAAGTGAAAGAGAAGCCAAAGGGAACATTTGATGATGCCCATACAAAGGTTGGTCTCCCTGAGATAGTTGTGAATGGAGATGGTAGAAAATTGAGCCTATATCCTTTTGTTTTGGGTAATAAGGTTGATCCTTTATGGGTAGATAGATTGGCTAGGAAGGAACCACAAGGTGGCCCCGATGAGATATAAAAGTTGAATGCCACAATAGAGGAATGGATTATTTGTCTACGAGTCCCTGATACAGATGCAGACAAAACTCAACTTTGCTAGTCAAATGCCCCGATTAGAAAGTTTTAAGAAGAAGCCCTGATATTAACACCTTTAAAATTTGGGCAAATAGGAAATGGAAGCTCAAAGGATAGGTTGACATCTCAATCCTGATTAAAGTCTTTTTCCTTATTTCCTCCTCTAATCAAGAGGACTTTTCAACTGTATTGTTAGGAGGCCCATGGTTCCTAGGGAAATACAACTTATCCCTTGAAAAATGGAATCCAAGCGCTGATCTAGACAAGGAAGACTTCAACCAACTTTTAATTTGGGTTTAGCTTCCAGATCTCTCGCTGGAATTCCAGGAAGAAGAGGTCCTAAGAGATATTACAATATTTTTAGCTAGTTTCTCACTTTGGTTCCTATCACCTAATCCAGGAGAAGAGTTTTATTTGCTAGATTCTGTACCTTGGTTTTTTTGGATAGGGAGCTTCCTACCTCTATCAAGTTAATCTCTAAATATGGTTATAGGTTTCAAAGATTAAAATATGAGAATTTGCCTTCAACTTATTCAACATGTCATAAATTAGGTCATGCAAATATTTTCTTTCCACTCAAGAAGCATGTTAATTTTGAATGGAGGAGAAAGGAGGGCCTCAATATTTCCATAGAATCTAAGGATGCGGGGGTGGATATAAACCACATACAAGAAGAAAAGGTAGAACTAATAAATGACCAAGAAGAAGAGCAAAATATAATTTTACCAACTAATAACCAAGAAGAAGAAATTGAGGGCAGAGCTGAAAGTGGCCTAAGATGACTGAGAACCTAAAGCATCATGAAGAAAATGGAGGTAACATTGAGAACACAATGATGGAGAAGGAGAAGGGTCTTGGGGATGGTAAGTGTGATGAATTAGAAGCTTAGGGCTAAGATCATTTTGAGGAGAACGTAAATGGCTTGGAGACTCCATTGATGGAGAATGAGCAAGAAGCTATAGTTCTTGAGAATGGAGACGTATTAAAAGATCAACATCAAGATCAACCACAAGTAGAAGAGGAAGTGAGTGAGACTATGGGTTCGGAGAAAAAATTGAAACTCTAACGCTGACCACTAAAATAGAGGATAAGACAAAGACGGTTCTCACTTTTTGGGAGGGAACTATGTATAAGGAGTTTGTCAAAAAGGAATTCACATAAATGGATATAGAAGTCATCCACGAGGGGGAAAAAGTGGATGATGAACGGAATTTAATGACTCACAAAAAATCAAAATGCAATAGAATGTTTCAGACAAGTGATAGAGTTACTAGGAGCATTAAATTGAAAGAACTAACAAGATCTAGATCTAAATCCAGATATTACCGAGTAATTGGTTTGATGGTTATGGATACATGTCAAAATCTACATGTATTGTTTTACTATTTATCGGTGTTGTTTCGATGTTGTTGATTTACTATTGATGTACAAATTTTTGTAAGGATTTATTGTTTGTATAGTTGATTAGCTTGATATTTTATAGCTTAATTTAGCGTTATCTTTCTTAGACCTATTCTTTGTACAAGGGAAAGGCCTATTTCAAAATTCTCATTTTACCTAATCTAAAAATTATATATTTTATAATGATGTAAAAAATATTTAATTGATATAACATATATATTTATAATCTCTTTTATAATTTAATTCGATTGTAACTTTTGAAATATAATATAATACCAATTTTTATTTTATTTTTTAATATGATATATATTCATTATTGGTTATGTTTATAATTATCAACTAAAATTCATACTATGTTCCCCTAAGACAACCAAACAAGGCTTGGGGAATTTATTATAATGACAAAAACACAATTATACAATGAATGTAATCACAGAGACAACCAAACAATTTGTTATAACATTAAATAGTCATTAAAAAAATATTCTAAATGAGTAAAGATACTTTTCATACTTATTAAATGCTACTTTGACGACTCGATTCATCTTAAATCAAGGTCTTTATTTATATTATTTAAATTTCAAAAAATAAATTTGTAAAAATAACGTCTTCTTACAACTTCATAGTTAAATGGCTTCATAATTCATTAAATTTGTAAAAATAATTTTCAAATAATAAATAACTTTTAAATTTTATTATGTTTGGAAATTATTTTTTTAACAATTATTATCGACGTTACAATAATATTTTTATTATTAAAATATTTTAATACAATTTTTTTATATAATTATTATCGATATTACAAAGAATTTTTTTAAATGTGTCATTATTAATTTTAATTATTTCCATCGGATTTGAGTGATTGAAGCACTCTTTTTCAATGTCCTTAATGTAACAGAGGTGGTGGAATTGATTGATGTAGTTTGACGTGGAGTAATAGTTCGACTTGTCGAAATAGTTGAACGGGTTTTCTTAACGGTGGTAGGAGTTGCTAAAGGGGTTTTCTCGATGCATGTTGAAGTGGTGGAAGCACTTCTTTTGAATCGTTGAGTAGCCGTGGAATTGATCAATGTAATCTGACGTGGAGTAGTAGTCCGACCTATCGAAATAGTTGAACGGGTTTCTTCAATGCCAATAGGCGCTACTAAAGGGGTTTTCTTGATGCATATTGAAGTGGTGGAAGCACTTCTTTTGAATGGTTGAGTAGTCGTTGAATTAGTTGATCCAGTCCTTTTCTTGTTAATTGAAGGTGTGGAAGCAACAAATGGTGTCCTTTTTTGTGGCTTAGAATTGGTTATTTTGATTGGAAGTACAGATCCACACTTGGAAGCAATAGAGGGTGTCCTTTTTGGTAGCGTAGAATTAGTTGTCTTGATTGGAAGAACAAAGCCCTTGTTCACACTAGAAACCGAATTAGCAGTGGATTTTTGCGCAGAATGTGAGTTTGTGCATGTACATACACACACTTGGGAAACTTTTCTTTCCCATTGCTCATGAACTCGGGTGGTCCAAATAGCTTCTTGTCTAGCAAGCGCTGTAAATTGTTGGAGGTCACCCTGTATTTCGGGAAATACAGATGGGTCTGGGGGTATTGGGGACTTATCTACGAGTAAGTAGGGAACAATCCGAGGTAAAACTTTTTTATCCTTGTCCACCACGACAAGCGATACAGGTTCTGGTTTTAGTATCATTACTGCATCTGGGAAGTTCTTTTCTCTTAAGCAATGTAACATGTGACGAAACTCCTTGTACATCATAGGGCACTCCATCTCAAGCATTATGTCTTTTGAGATGTCTTCTAACATGCTCGAGGAGACATCGAACCAACCGAGGTCAGTTAACTTGTCTAAATACTCTATGAGGTGTGGGGGAAATGGTTTTTTTCTATAAAGTCGATGGTCAAATCGATTATGTTCTATCCTTGCCCAAAAATCATTTATTTCATCATGTAACACCTCTTTTGTTAAGTCCCAGTATTTCAATCTTTTACTCACTTCACCTTCCAACATCGAAAATCTCTTAGAATACATTTAATTGTGATATATGTACATATATTTTTTTTTTTAAAAGGGTGAAGGTTGAATTTGATTGATAACTTGATGATGAGGTAAATGAGTTTAGATTTGTAAATCTTATACCATGCAAAGGTTGGGGTTTAAGCCCGAGGGACGCCACCCCCGTGAAAATAATTATTTTAACATGGATCATCTTCCTACTTGTTCAGGATAAATATTTAGAAGTATTTTATTTATTTAATTAATTTTTTAGGTCGTTAGAATAAATGATATAAAAAATATGCCTTTCTCCCGCCCCTTCTTTTAGTGTCTTAAATGCTTCAGTGGAAGGCCGAACTCTGCTCACTGCTACTATTTTTTTTAGGCATTATGCCTGTAATATAATCATAAAATAATAGACTGGTTATGTTTATTAGGTATTATGTGGAATTATATAGAATATTGGTATTTCTGTCTATATTTCAAAATTAAATATATAACAGATTTACAATACTGAGTAAGTATATATTTAAATTAGTGAGCTCTTTTTAAGAATCAGGGGTATCCACACTCTGAAAATTATCTAAGACACAATCCTGATCTTAACTACTTGACTCTACATTCAAATATTTAGAAGGATTTGTATTTTGATCAATAGGTATAAACAACCACCATCTTCACCAATTAAACTACAACCTTTTCCAATATTTTTTTAATTTTAAAGCACTACCTGATTTTTTAATGATAGCTTTCTATATAATTTATTTATCACAATATTCTTACCCTTGAACATTATTTTCACTGAGCAGATTGTTTCACCATTTCCTCCATCTGATAAAATAGGGATCATAAAATGTATTCAGATGGAGGGTGAAAGTTATCAGATTCATAAAATGTATTCAGATGAAGGGTGAAAGTATGGTACCAATGAAGGAAACGAATATGGGCCGGGTTTCTTACATACCGTTTAACAACAGGTATGCCTGGCTATTATCTCCCAGACTATTTTTCACAATTGTTTTTGCTTAAGGAAAGCTCAAGCTTTTAATCTATTGAGTTCATGCAATATAGCTGTTACTTTTACATCTCCAGGCATCTCCCAGGTTAGCAGATAAAAAATCAAAGTCATTCATTGAATTGTAGATAGAGGAGGTGAGTGGAGTTCAAAGTGTTCTTCCATTCATCGGTTATCTTCAATGGTGAGTGAGATGGGGTTTTCAGCTGTGTGCACCAATCTGAACCCGCCCACTTTTTTTTTTTGGAAGTGGCAAGCTCTATAAGAGGGATGACAATGATGAGTGGCTTATGTTTATATATTTGAAAACGTAAAGAGTAGAATGTAGATGAGTGTTGTGTCTGGGTATTTAGCTTCTATTTCCAAATTTTATAAGAGGAATGAAAACAAAGTTTTATAAGAGGAATGAAAACAATGAGCGATTTATGTTTATAAATTTGAAAATGCAAAAAGTAGAATATAGATGAGTGTTGTGTCAAGTTATTTAGTCTCTATTTCCAAAATTTATTAAAAAAACGACATCGATGACTGATTTATGTTTATAGATTTGAAAACTCAAAGAGTAAAATATAGATGAATGTTGTGTCAGATTATTTAACTTCTATTTCTAAGATTTATAAAAGGGACCCCATGATAAGTGGCTTATGTTTACTGATTTGAAAATGAAAAAAAAAATGTAGATGAATGTTGTGTCAGGGTATTTAGCCTCTATTTTGAGGAAGCACAATAGTGTGAAAAAATTGCAGTCACCACAAGATACTATTTCTGTATAGTTTTATCTTATTTGGATCTTATTCATCAGTGTTTGAGGTTTGCTTAAGAATATTTTTTGATTGTCACATTCATTCTTTACTGCTGTGTGTAAATTGACAGGGTTTGGTTAAGTTCTCTTTACGCATAACAAATTTATTGATCAAACAATGTCAAAAATATCCAAGTGTGCCAGTAAACAAGCAACATCCAAATTTTCAGTGTGCCCAATAGACATAAACATTAATGTATGAAATAAATAAATAAAACAAATCCATTACTGAAAACCACTGATATCTTCACCGGAACCTTTCCAAGGGAAGGTTTTGCAGAGCCAAGAACACAGTTAGAAATCACCTTGATCATAAGGGAGAGAATGAAGAAGTTGATGGTCTGTGTATGAAAAAACATGAATGAAAGAGTTTAATAGTTTTTTTTTTAATGACACTAAACTTCATCATGCATCTTACAACTAAAAATAGGTATGATAATTTAGCATAATTTGCCTCAGTACTTAATACTTTTAATATATTCTTCGTACAACTAAAAATGGATATGGATGGTACATTATTAACCAACTTTTAGGAAATACCTCAACTTATAAATAATAATAAGGCTTACTTTGCCTTCCTATTAGTACTTTAACATGTTCTTTAGTGCAATATTATATTTTTTATTAAACTCTTTTATTCATGCTCTTTTATATATAGTTGATCATCAACTTCATTCTTATTCTTGATGATCAACTAAGTGATGATTAAGTGATGGTGAAGATATGAACAATTTTCAGTTATAAATATTTTTTATCTTTATTTTTTTTCATATATTAATGGTTATGTTTATTGGGTAAGCTTTGAGAATTTTAATGTTGTTTATTTATTGGATACACTCAGACAATTTTGATGATGTTTGTTTACTTGTACAATTAGATAATTTTATTGTTGTTTATTTATTGGGCATATTTAGAGAATTTTTATGTTGCTTATTTACTGAGTACATTTAAATAATTTTAATTTTGATGTTTGATTAATTAATTTGTTGATGTTTCAAAAATAAATGTTAGTTTTCTATATTTTCTAACCAAATAGGAGTACAATTTTATTTTACTATAAAGATCTATAATAATTTTAAAAATTTATTCCACTTTAACTATTTACAATTTTTTAAAGTGATTGATATTCTTATCATTTTTAATTTTTAATTTTTGAAATGAAATCATATTTTAAATCACAAGTATGATAGATTATTCTTATTATTAGACTATTTGAAGTGTCTCTATCATATTAATAATAATTTGTATTTTTAATTTCAATAAAATGTACTTTTAATGTTTTTAATTTTTTTTAAAAATTTATTGCTCTAGAAATAATAAAAAAATATTTTAGAGATTGAAATTTTGTTAAATATAAAAAATTCCTTACAAACAAATATGAAATTTGACTTATTTCAGATAGAAGAACTTGGATATACATGATAAGCCTTATATAGAATAACTATTGTATCTTGTCACGTAATAAAATAACTATTACATCTTATCACGTAATAACGTAATATACAAATGTTGAATTAAATCCATGGTATGATAGGACATTAAAAGCTAAAGGAGCCATAGTATGATAGGCATTATAAGTTAAGAAAGCCCCATGGTATGATAGGTATTATAAACTAGAGAAGTAATGTATGGAATCATTATTATATGATATTACATGAAATTATGTACAAAAATTAAATTAAAATTTATAAATGTTGAATTAATATATATATGTATAAATATAAACTTTAAATTAATATATATGTTTAAATCATTTACAAACTTGAAATTAAATTTATAAATGTTGAATTATTGTATACGTACAACACAGGGAATCATATATAAGATAATTATTGCATCTTACTTTACAATCACCTAATAAATACCAAGTTAATGTATATGCACAATATGTGATATGATAGGCATTATAAGCTAAGCTAAATCAAATAGATCATATCTTCATATTGGTTAGAAGGATTTTGTTCATTATGATTAACATAATGTTATACATGCAAATTGATATTGAATTATTGGTAAAATAAGGTATCATGTGATATAATAATCGAGTTTAGAGTATAATTCATTTAATAGTTACAGGTTGTCTTGGTAAAGTAGATGGAAGGAATTCATTGTTTAGTCTCTCAAATTTAAATGATACATAATCAATATATGTTTGTATCATTGCAGTCTAATAATTTTGATCAAATTTGAAGTGCTAATTAAGAGAGATAAAATGCTTATCAATAGGGTTTTCAAATAAATAAAAATATTAATTACATTTATTTGAAAATACTGAGAAATGGTTCTTTTTGTTTCTTACTCTTGGTACATTGAGGAAACTAAAGAAAGATAACATAATAATAGGTGGGAGTCCGTACCAGATACAACAGACCCTCTAAGGATTAGACACTGGGGGGAACCCTAATAATCCTCTCCTTTGCCTCTTTTAATCACCATGCTCATTGTTACTACTTAGTTATTTTGTTCTTTGTGGTTGGTGGTCCTTGGCTTTATCACCCTTTTTTTATTGAACTGTGGTAAAAACAAAGTATAACCTCCCAAAGAGTGAGGTAACAAAGGGGTCTCAAGTCAAGGTTGGGAGTGCTACTAATATTATTGTGGAGTACCCAAAACATGACAAAAAAATTAGAATTTTTTTTGTAGAGAATGAATTGAACATAAGATTAACGCTTTGTAACTCTCAAAACAATTTATATATAATAGTAAATAAATAATGACATCATAATAGACAAATAAAATTATTGTAGAATATCAAGTTTTAAATAAGAAGGGTTTTGAAATTTCAAAAGGGTCGTTTCACTCCACTATGCAATAATGTGTTAGTGCACTAAGTTTAACTCTAACATGTATTAACAAGTCTTAAAAATTCTCTATGTTAGTGTTTTTCCCACCATTTTTGGTGATGGATGGTTCTTGCATTTTGTATTGTACTTATATCAATTGAGAAATAAGTATAGAATTTGAGGAGCGTGTTCTAGAATTTTGTTGTATTTCTAGAAATAATAAAAAAAGGTGTTTTAGAGATTTGAAATTTTGTATATGAAATTCCTTACAAGCAAATATAAAATTTGACTTATTTTAGATAGAAGAGCTTAGATACACAAAAAAAAATGTTTTAGAGATTGAAATTTTGTTAAATATATGAAATTCCTTACAAACAAATATAAAATTTAACTTATTTTAGATAGAAGAGCTTAGATACACATGACAAGCCTTGCATAGAATAACTATTGCATCTTGTCACGTAATATACAAATGTTGAATTAAAGCCATGGTATGATAGAATATTAGAAGCTAAAGGAGCCATAGTATGATAGGCATTATAAGTTAGATAAGCCATGGTATGATAGACATTTTAAGTTAAAGAAGTAATGTATGGAATAATTATTGCATGATATTAATGAAATTATGTACAAACATTAGATTAAATTTACAGTTTATGTTGAATTAATGAATATGTATAAATATAAATCTTAAATTAATGTATATGTACAAATCATCTATAAACCTAAAATTAAATCTACAAATGTTGAATAATTGGATATGTACAACACATAATATGATAGGCATTCTAAACTAGGGGATCCATACATAAGATAACTATTGCATCTTACTTTGCAGTCACCTAATAAATATTGAGTTAATGTATATGCACAATACGTGATATGATAGGCATTATAAGCTAAGCTAAATCAAATAGGTCACATCTTCATATTAGTTAGAAGGATTTTGTTCATTATGATTAACATAATGCTATACATGCAAATTAATATTCAATTATTGATAAAATAAGGTATCATGTGATGTAATAATCGAGTTTAGAGTATAAATCATTTAATAATTACAAGTTGCATTGGGTAAAGTAGAAGGAATTCATTGTTTAGTCTCTCAAATTTAAATAATACATAATCAATATATATGGTTGTATCATTGCAGTCTAATAATTTTGATCAAATTTGAAGTGTTAATTAATAGAGACAAAATGCTTATCGACAAGGCTTTAAAATGAATAAAATTAGTATAAAAATCTTAATTACATCTATTTAAAAATATTGAGATATGGCTCTTTTCATTTCTCCTTCTTGGTATGCCGAGGAAACTAAAGAAAGGTAACATAATGATAGGTGGAATATGTACCTGACACAATAGAACCTCTAGGCACTATAGGCTGGGGGGAAACCTAATAACCCCCTTCACCTCTTTTAACGACCATGCTCATTGTTGCTACCTAGTTGTTTTGTATTTTGTGGTTGGTGGTCCTTAGCTTTATCACCCTTTTTTGATCGAACTGTGGCAAAAATAAAGTATAACCTCCCAGAGAGTAGGGTAACAAAGGGGTCTCAAGTCAAGGTTTGGAGTGCTACTGATATTGTTATGGAGTACCCAAAACATGACAAAAAAATTAGAAAGAAATTTGTAGAGAATGAACTGAACATAAGATTAATGCTTTGTAACTCTCGTAAAAAATTATATATAATAGTAAATAAATAATGACATCATAATAGACAAATGACATTATTGTAGAATATCAAGCTTTAAATAAGCAAGGTTTTGAAAATTCAAAAGGGTCATTTCACTCCACTATGCAATAATGTGTTAGCGCTAACATGTATTAACAAGTCCTAAAAATTCTCTATGTTAGTGTTTTTCCCACCATTTTTGGTCATGGATGGTTCTTGCATTTTGTACTATACTTATATGAATTGAGAAATAAGTATATAATTTGAGGAGCGTGTTCTTGAATTTTGTTGTATTTCTTGCCCATCTCTTTACAAGTAGTAAGAATGAGCACATGTTCATTCACAACAATAAAGTTGATATAATTTCAAAACACAAAATAAAAATATTTTTATATAATAAAATAGGTACATAAAAAGAGAGGAATAAAATAAAGAACATATAACAAAATAGCGTGTTAGGTAACATAAGTGTTACAAATTGCAATCAAACATTATAAATGAGTGTTACTTATCCTTGGTTGGGGTGCTATTGAGATAATTCTAGCTCATTGTAAAGTATGTAAGGCTTACATTATTTTCAATCTTACTACCATTCCTATTATTTGAAAAAAAAAGTAAATGACATTGATCGCCTAAGGAAAAAAAAAGGTTCTAACAATATAGTATTGAAAATAAAAATAAAAATGTCAAATTGAATTTATCACAATGAATAACAATTGACAACATTTGAATTAGCTGGTTCGCAGGTAGGCGGGAAACTGGTTGGGGAGAATGTGGTAGGAGGTACAGACCTTGGAGGAACTGTAGGGGGTGTGGAAAAGAATGTTGGGTCAGAATCTTTTTTCGATGTGGATAATGGAAAGTCTATGTGCATATTTGATCCTTTTTGTGGGGTCCGTGTCCCCCCATTGGATCATGTGGTGGGGCAGGATCTCGAAAAGGAGAAAGAAAATGTTGATTCTAATAAGGAAAAGTCCTCAGAAGGGATGAAGGTAGGGTTCTCAGAATGAAGGACTTGGTCATCTCTGTTTGGTAAGAAACCTACTAGAAAATCTCTTTTCCTGCCAGTGATTGCTAAGTCTTGCTGGGAAAAAGGTGAGTTTCAAGTTTTTATTCCAGATCCTTTAGTCAATTTTTCTGTGTCTTCCATGGATTTCACCCTAGTGGGCAAATTTTTAGGAGCAAGACCAGATCTAGAATCTCTTAGAAAAATGGTTAAAAGGAATTGGGTTATTCGTGGAGAGTTAGATATTGCACCAATGCCGAATGGTTTTTTCTTGTTTATCTTCAACTATAAGGAAGACATGAATACGGTTCTTAGTGGAGGACCATGGTCTTTTGGTAAATGTTCTCTCACTATAAAAAAATGGGAGCCTAACATGGATCTCTCAGATTCTTTTTTCTTACCCACTCCCATTTGGGCTAGACTTCCTGGTCTCCCTTTGGAATTTTGGCATGAGGACATTTTTAAAGGTATTGCCAGTTCTTTTGGTGAACTTGTGGCATTGGATAATGCTACGACTTCTAGAACCAAACTTCAAAGTGCTAGACTTTATGTTAAAGTGGCAGATTTGAATCATCTCTCACAAAAGGTGGAACTAATATCCAAGCTTGGTAAAAAAACTCGAGAATTTTTTTTTGAAGATTTGCCTAACTCTTGCTATGCTTGTAAGAAACAGGGGCATCTGGTAAAAATTGTCCCTCCAAAAGTAAAAATCATCCTAGTAGTGTTTTGGATGGGAAAAAGACCAAGGTTCAGCAAAAGAAAGTATGGAAACTCAAAGAAGATCATTGCCAAGAACAAAAGAATAATGCAGATTCTAAAGATTCACATGCTGAGGTGGATAAAGAGCCTTCTTTTGAAAACTCTAATGTTCTACATGCTGAGATGGATAAAGAGCTTTCTTTTGAGAAAGTAAACTCTGAGAAAGAAGGATATGGGTTGCAATTAGAAATCATAATACCTGAACAAAGAATAAAGGAGTTGACAGATCTATCAAAACAAATCGTTATCTATCAAAGGATAGAAGATCGATGGAGAGATGTAGATGACATAATTGTGATAGAGGAAGGTGAAATCTTGGCTGAAGATGGAAATAAATCAGAGGAGGGAGATCTTCTTTTTTCTCAGTCCAGGGAGATCCAAGTGTTATCTCAGGCTGATAATGACTTTCCTTTGGATGAGCTTCCTCCCCTAGAAGCTGTGAAAGATAATGGAGAAAACTCAAAGCACAAACTAAACCAAAGAAAAAGCGCTGAGAAAAAGATTAATACTAAGGGGGTAGAAACTAGAAGTAGCAAAATAGATCAACAAACTAAGGAGAAACCTCTTGCTTCTACTCCGAATAAATTTGGAAAAAGAGCTGAATAACATTCTAAGGTGAAACCGGATGTTGGTTCCCTGGACAAACTTGGAAGAAGATCCACTAAGAAAAACAGAGAGTTAGAAAGTATGTAGAATATTGCTGATGGTAGGCAGACAACTATTCTAGATTTTACCCCTAAAAAATAGATATGAAAATCATTACTTGGAATATTAGGGGACTGAATAGTATTCATAAACTAGATATTGTTAGAGAACAAAAGCCTGATTTTCTCTTGCTACAAGAAACTAAGATGAATAAAGAGAAAGCGGAACAGATTAAAGATTTTAAAAATTATTCTATAAATGCCAGTAGTTCAGAAGGTGCATCAGGGGGAACTCTGATGTTATGGAAGAAGAATTATTATTCTGGAACCATTATGATTGCTAGTAAATATCTTATGATAGCTAAAATTACTAGTGTTGACCAAAAGGAGGGTTGGTATATTGTGAATATTTACGCTCCCAACATTAAGCACCTAAGGAAAAAGGTCTGGGAGTTTGTTTCTAATTTTAAAAGTAAGGACTATTTTGGAAGATGGATTATAATGGGAGACTTCAATGTGCCTCTTTATGATCATGAGAAAATGGGAGGTAATGCTACCCAGCTGGAAGGGAGATTGGATTTACTGGAGTTTATAAATAAAGAGGGTTTAATGGATATGGACCTTCATGGAATTCAGTTTACTTGGCGTAATAAGAGAGTTGGTAATGAATGTATTCAGGCTAGGCTTGATCGTGTTCTTATTTCTCCTGATTGGACTAAAGAATTCATTTGCAAGTTGGAAGCCTACCAGAAAATTGGATCGGATCATTTTCCCCTCATTTTCACTGCTGCAAAGATTAATCTTAAGAAGAATTTTCCTTTTAGATTTGAGAAGATGTGGATGCAACACCCACAGTTTGAAAGTAAAAATGAAGAATGGTGGAGTATTGATATTGAAGGCATGGACCTTTTTAGAGTTGCTTCTAAGCTCAAAAATGTTAAAAGGGAAGTCAAAATATGGAATAAGAACAGCTTTGGGAATATCTTTGAGAACAAAAATGCTATTAAGGAGGATATTCTAAAAATATAGGAAAAAATTCAGAAAGAAGGATATACTTCTGACCTCCTCATTGAAGAAAATGAAAAGTTGGCTCAATATCATGACATCATCACTAAAGAAGAAATCTACAATAGACAAAGATCAAGGTTGTTATGGTTGAGTGAAGGAGATAAAAACACAAAATTTTTCCATCTATCCACTCTTAAGCATAGAGCCAAAATTCACATATCACACCTAAAAAAGGGAGACTTGAAGATTATAGAGGATAAGGCCATTATGGATGAAATGGTGGCTTTTTTCTCTTCTCTAATGAGGGCTGATCCTAACATCAATTTGGATAGTCAGGCTGAAATCCTTAGAGTGATTCCTCCTCTGGTTTCAAAGGAACAAAATAAAATGTTAAGCTCAATTCCTAAGGATGATGAAATTTTCAAAGCTGTTTGTTCTGTGGGGGGAGATAAAGCTCTTGGTCCTGATGGATTCCCTATGTTTTTCTTCCAAAAACTTTGGAAATTTGTTGGTAAAGATGTATGTGATGCTGTGAAGGAATTCTATGGAGCTAAACAGATGCTTAAGGAATTCAACTCCACCTTTCCTAAGAAAATTGGTGCTGATTCTCCTGATCATTTTAAACTGATCAGCCTTTGTAATTATTTTTATAAAATTATTTCCAAAGTTCTTACTTCCAGACTTATCCAAGTGATTCCTTTGATTATTGTTGATCAACAAAATGGCTTCATCCTAGGTAGACAAATCCTTAACTCTATCATCTCTGCTCATGAGAATATTCACTCCTTGTCTTATTCTAACAATCAGGGGTTCATTATGAAAGTTGATATTGCTAAGGCATATGATAGAGTTGATTGGTCAGTTCTCTCAAACATTCTATTAGCTTTTGGCTTTGACCAAAAGGTTGTTGGTCTTATTCATCAATTGATTTCCACATCCTCTATTGCTGTTTTGGTTAATGGAAGCTCATCTCATTTCTTTTATCCCTCTCGGGGATTGAGACAAGGTGATCCTTTATCCCCCATCCTTTTTGTTATTATGGCTGATTGTTTAGGGAGATATATTGGGGACTTGGTCCATAGAGGTTTCTTTAAGGGATTATAACCTTCTTCCCATCCTCTAATTTGTTCTCATGGACAATTTGTTATTGATACAATCTTTATGGGTAAGGCTGAAGTTAAGGAAGCCATAAATTTGAAGCAAGCTATTAACTTATATTCTGCTGCCTCTGGTCAATTGGTTAACTAGAATAAAAGTGCTGTGTTCTTTATCAACACCCCTATCCAGAGACAAAATAAAATTGCTAAAATCCTTGGATGTTCTATAGGATCTCTCCCCTCTTCTTACTTGGGTCTTCCTCTTGGACTGAAGGTCCCTAATACCTTTTGGGAAGATCTTATTAATAAATTCAGCAAGAAACTTGCGGGATGGAAAAGAAATCTGTTAAGCTAGGCAGGTAAGTTAACTCTTCTTAAAGCTTGCCTTCAAAGCATACATACTTATGCTTTAAGTCTCTTTAGAATTCCTATGAAATTTGCTGAGTCTATTGAAAAAATTCAAATAAATTTTCTATGGAGTGGTACTGAGGAAAAAAGGAGAATGCCTTTAATTGCTTGGGATCATGTTTGCAAAACTTTTCGTGAAGGGGGATTGGGAATCAGGAAAATCAGAAGTATGAACAAAGATCTTTTAGCCAAACTAGGTTGGAGAGTTTACCATGACAACAAAGAGTGGAGTACCATATGGAAACATAAGTACCTCTTCAATGCTAAATCCCTTACTGATTTCTTCTCTTCTCTTGATGTTATTCATCCTTATTCCATATGGGGGGCTATTCAGGGGACTAAGAAAACTCTAGAAAAAGGATGTTCTTGGAAAATTGGTAATGGGCTTAAGGTGAAATTTTGGGATGATGTATGGTTAAAGGATCATTCCTTGATTGGAGATTTTCATGACAAGGATTTAGTTAATTGATGCAAGCAAATATATGGCATATTAGTCAGTCATTATTGGTAGAATGAATCCTGGGTAAATTTAACTGATGTTGATCAAGGATTCAGTAACATACAATTATCTCTCAATGCTGTCTCTCTTTATCCTTATCTTGAGGATAAGATTATTTGGCATGCTGACCCTAGTGGCCAATTTAAAGTCTCTACTATCTTTGCTTCAAAGGAAAAGGGCAATCAACCTTTTTGGTCTCATGCCTGGATTAAGGGGCTCATCCCCAAAATTAAAATCTTCTTTTGGACTCTGCTTCAAAATAAAATTCTGACCCTTGACAATTTGCAAAAAAGAGGTATAAATGTGGTTAATAGGTGTATTTTATGCAAAAATGGATTTGAAGATAGAGACCCTATGTTTTTGAATTGCTCTTACACCCAGCTAGTGTGGACTGAGATTCTTAATTTTTGGGGTATAAAATGGGTCCATCAAAATAATGTGGAACTCTCTTTTAAAAGCTGGTGTTGCCCCTCTAAGGATCCTGATGCTCTTTTTCTTTGGAAACTAACTCTCCCTCATCTCTGGTGGGGTATCTAGAAAGAAATAAACAATAGAATATTCAGGAGTAAAGAACTTTCAGGATGGGTGCTTGGTCAGAATATCATTAGAGCAATCAAGGAGAACTTTAAATCCCAAAGGGATTCTGATCAAACCTTTCAATTTGATAACCTTTTACGATCTGAAGGGTCAAATTTGAAAAATGATAATCCAAGATCGATCATAAAATGGTATGTTCCTCCTAATGGATGGATCAAAGGGAATTTTGATGGAGCAGCTAAGGGAAATTCGAGAAGAGCAGGATGTGGAGGGGTCTTGAGAGATCATGTGGGAAATGTAATTGATGTTATTGCTATCCCAATTGGTAATTCAAATGGCCATATTGCTGAAGCTACTGCAACCCTCTACACTATTAAATTAGCTGTTGAGTTGGGGTATTCCAAATTATGGTTGGAAGGTGATTCTTTGAATATTATTAATACCCTAAATAATAAAAATTCAATCATGATCTATTGAGGCTACGGTTATGGAAATCAAAGCCTTAATTCAAAAATTTGAAAAAGTGGCCATATCCCATACATATCGAGAAGCTAATGGGGTTGCTGACTAGATAGCCAATCATGCTATTCAAACAGGGCATAAGGTGAGGTGGCTTGATGAATTACATAAGCACGTGGATCTTAAAGCGCTTATTAATTATGATGCCATTCATTCCAAAGTGGGAAAGATTTGCTTGGATTAGAAATTTAATGATTTGGTGGAGTGGCCTTATGGTTGTTAGATTACCTTCCCGGAGGAGGTACATTCATGAGAATGTAATGTGGTTGCTGCATGTATCATCAAAAAGGCAAATTCCATTTCAAGTAACAAATAATTGGTTCCTTTATGACTTCTATATTTGGGTGCTTTTGGTTTTTCGTTTACTTTGAAATATGAGGGGTGAACCACGGAAGCAAGAGCCCAAAAAATGTGAAGATTGGAAGGCTAGACAGAACGTATGGAAGATTCTACAGAAAAGGAAGGTGGTCAGTTATATAAAGCATTTGCATGGATTTAAACCCCATGTCACTACTGCCTTCTTTAACAATTGGGTTGATGACAGAGTTACTCTCCATGGAGTCACTGTGAAGTTTACTGAGGACTTCATTGCCGAGGTCACGGGGCTTCCCATGGGTGGTATTAAGTTATCAAAATAGACAAGTATCTCCAATGCGGCCTACAAAAATTTTTTGAAGATGGATGCAGAGGATAAGCAACTGGAAAAAAATGGAGACTTATTTGATGTGGAACAGATAAAAGGAATTTGGCGAGACGTGCTATGCTATATCTGTGAGTACTTTATCCTTGATGGTAGGAATAAAAGAGTTCACAAATTTCATTTTATTTTTCTCAACCACTTTAGGCACAAGGATAGAATTTCTCTCCCTTTCTATCTGCATTTTTCGTTGCTTCAAAGCTTGTATGCCCATAGGAAGAAGGAGTCTCGTCCCATTTTACATGAAGGTTTGATACTTCTCATAGAGGGTTTTTATAAAAATAAATCCATAGCTTCGATTCCTTTTTCTGACAAACATAAGGGTTCCAAAAAATGTAACAAGGACGAGAATGTTAAAGGGATAGAAAAGGCAAAACTAAAACCCTCTAGTTCTCAAAAACAAATTGTAGAAGAGGGTTTTGAGTTGGAGAGTACTGAAAGCTCTGAGAAGGATGTCCTGAAGGAAGAGGAAGGGATGGATGTTGGGGAGTTCAGATCCAATTTGGATGGATATCTAAAAACTAAAGGAAAAATTGAGAAAGGGAATGAAGAGGATACAATTGAGGGAAACTCAGAACATAGCAATTTTGAAAATGAGGGTAATCAGACTGAGTCCGGGGAAGGTGATAAAGACAAAGATATCTTAAATGATGATCCAGTTTCTATGAGAGAGGAAGATCATATGGTTTTGGCTTCTACTCCTGCTATGGAGACTGGGGGACAAGAAGAGGAGGAACCTGTTAAGCATGAAGACCCTATTGAGAATAGAGAGGAGAAACTGATGGATAGGGAGGAACAAAATGAAAAGGTTGATTCCCCTCCACATGAGATTGCAGAAGACATTTGTGACTCTCCACAGAGGGAAACTAAGCTTTCCTTCCTGCATTCTGCCAAGTTCAAAGCTGACTCTATTCTCCAAGTTGATTCCTGGATCTATAATGAAATAATGGGGCTGAAGAAGAAAGTGGAAACAATGCAACACAATCAGGATGTTGATCGGACCAAAATTAACCACTTGGAGGTGAAAATGAGAGATATCCCTAAAAAACTTAATGATTATGAGCATAATCTTAGAATGCTCATCAAGGAAAGTAGAACAAAGATGGAGTAGGTAACATCAAGCATTTGTGCTGCTACAACTAAGCTCGGTAAAAGAGCAAATGAAGAAACAATATCCTTGGAGGGTCTAAGTAAGAGGACAAGGCAGAGTTCGAGGAAGAAAGCCTTGCAAGCTACTGCTACTTCAGCTGCTAAATCCATTCAGGATACTGCTACGATTGCAAAGGAGGCTGTTAAGATGATTATGGAATTGCAATAGAAGACTAGGGTCTTCTTTGCTGGTTTTGTTCTTGTTCAGGTCTTTATTGTTGGTTGTTGCAACTAGTTTTTTTTGGTCCTGTTTCTTGGTTCTTGGTCAAATACTTTATTTGAGGTTCCAAGTCCTTGTAAACCCTGGGTACTTTTATTGGATTATGTTTGTGGTTTCAAGTCCCTGTAAAACTTGATTTTGATGTTGCTCTTTAGTAGGTTTTAGGAATGCTTTTCCTGGTGGTTGTTAATGTTTTATCCTTTTTGATACTGTTAAAGGGTTTCGGAGTCCCTTCAAAACCTGCTTTTACCATAATCTAAAAAAACAATTGACAACATTTAAAAATTTATGCACAAAATAAAGTTGCAAACATCAGTCCATATTTATTTTCTAGTCTAAAAGATTATATAGATAGTTTTGAATGATAGAATGTGATGGTTATATGATTATATTTGACATTTTTGTTGTAAAATATATATTTTAAAGTAAATTGTATTAGATGCAAGGTGTAATTTTGGATAGACCATTTTAAAAACTGTAAATGATTATAATAAATACACTGTACACTAAATGTTTCCTTTATTTATCATGAAATATATTAGTATTTGAAATTTGAAAGGAAATGTTGAATAAATCTATGTCATCTAAATAAATTTAGAACATGTAATGTTACTTATTAAATACAAGGATATATATGTATTGAGACGAGAGACTTGATGCTTTCACAGTCCATAAAGATTAGATTGTAGGTTATGTACTAATTTTTTATCTTGACTTTTCGGATTAGCATTAGTGATCCATCATCAAAGACTATCAAACTTATAAAAAAACACTTATGCTAAAAACAATGTTATAAATAAAAATACTTATATTAAAAACTGTGTTATAAATAAATGAATACAGTGTTGAGCAATATCACTTCACTTTCATCCTCAATTTCAACCCCTTCACCAACAACAATGTAACATGTCAACACTTATCATTTCAGCCTTTGTGCTACCTACATATCACCTCTATCGACTACCACTCGTAGGATTCCCTGGCTTGTGCCCTTCTGTATGAGCTCATTTACTACTTGGATGGATGTTCACCTATAACAATGCCATCTACTTCAAGATTATTTTTTTAATATTTGAAAAAAAAATGTATAAGAGTGTAAATAAAATATTAAAAAACCCATCTCTGAAATGAATAAATGGAACACTAAACTAAGTATTCAAAATCATGCCTAATTTTTTCTAGATTTACATGGAATATTATTGATAGCAAAGGAGTTATTGATAACATAGCGCTGAGCACAAGAATACATGGAATCCAAGTGGGGGGATATAGACTGTAGGTGTGTTGATCATAAATGGGTTCTTAGAGCTATTATCTAACCAATTTTCTTCTATTTAGTAAGGAATATGCTGCCCTTAGCGATAGGGGAAGAGAAAGTCTTGTTTTATGACATTTAGAAAAATTCTTAGCACTTGTAAATCTAGGTTTCTTCTCCTTAGGAGAGGGAGTCCAAGAGAAATTTTTCTTAATTTTTCTCTTATCCATTACAATCCCTTCATAAATATTAAAAACCAAACTCCTAACCAAAAACTGACACAATTCAAAATAACCCCCAATTTATGAAGACATAGAGATCAAGGAGCATAAAAACCAACCCAAAGAGCAAGATTGCAAACAAGTAGGACAAGTCAAACATGAAGGGATCTTTCCATATATAGAGGAGAGAAAATTGAAGTTGGGGGAAGGAAAAATCTATTGTTTAGTGAGAACATGTCTGCATTGATAACAAAAACAAGTCTTAGCTTGGGCTTTGATATTTTTAATAGATTTTTAAATGTAGTCAATCACTATTCCTTGTGATATACTTATTTATCAATTAATATAAGTACAATATAAAATGCAAGAACCATCTATGACTAAAAGAGACAGAACAAATATTAACATAGAGAATTTTCAACACTCATTAATACATATTATAGTTGGTGTTACTAACACAATATTGCATAGTGAAGTGAAAATGTATTTTTGAAGTTTCAAAACCATGGTTGTTTAGAACTTGATCTACTAAAATATTTTTTCGTTTGTCTATTAGAATATTATTATTTATTTATTATTATATATAAATTATTTTGAGAGTTACAAATTTGTAATCTTGTGTTCAATTCTTTCTCTAATTTTTTTTTCTACTTTTTTTTATCATAATTTGGTTACTCCACCATAATATCAGTAGCACTCCGAACCTTGTCTATTTCAATCCCCATAGGGACTTGGCACATGCCACCCTTGTAGATAAATTTACCAATTTTAGAATAGAATTGCATTTATCCGACCAAGGCTATAAATCAAGAAGTTGTAGCCTATTTTTAAATCGTATATGATCGATAAAAATTCTAAAATTTCAACAACCCATAATTTAGAGGCTTAAAAATTAGTAAATGGTATATTTTTATAATACCTATTCATTTCAAATATATATATATATATATATATATATATATATATATATATATATATATATATATATATATAATGAATGTTAATGTGTATGAGAAGATAAATACTAGTTGTAATGTCCCCTTCTTTTGAATGAGACATTTTTAGAAGACCATTAGCCTATTTAATTCTCATAGGCTAAGTGAGGTGATGTAAGGGGGTTTTTGAGTGTCAAGTCACTATTCACACAGTGACTATTTAGGGTTTACTATTCAATATCACTATTCATGGTGATGTGACAGGGGATGCAGATGATGATTTAGTAGGTGATGTGGCTTGTGGATGAGATGGCATAGTCCACAGAGGATCTCACATGAAATAAAGTACATGTGAAGAGAGTGAGGCATCTCACTCCACTAAGAGACAAAGTTCTTGTCTGTAGTCATTCACATGTCTCTACTTTTGGTGAAAGAAGGCAAGGGTGAATAGTTGAGGTGTGACACTTAGGTGGAATCTTTTTTCGACATGAAAAAGAAGTCAAAAGGTGTTGGGACATCTTTTGGAAGTTTATGTGCCCATGGGAAGAAGATGACATAAGTTAATATTGTTGATTCCCTTTCACATGTGTGAGTGAGGCACCATTTTGAAAGCACGAGGAAGTGGATATTGGAAGCATATGAAGGTGGAAGATAAAGACAAAAGAGGTGTTTGATATTGTATAAAGTAGGGATCCACTTTATTGACTCTTTGCACACCAAGACAAACACTTCACTATTGATCACATGCATGACTTGGAGTGGGGTACATTTCTTCATTCTCCATAAAGTTTCTTTCTCCTCCCTCCCTCCTTATATATATATATATATATATATATATATATATATAAGGATGCTCTCTCATTTGTAAATAGTTTATCTTTTGTTATATCAAAACCTCCATTTCAGATTTTGAGCCTTGGTTCAACTTCTTCTCTCTTAGGATGAAAACCCTTGAAGTGTAGAGATTGGAGGACATAAACCCTCTTGGTTTCTATTGTGGATTGGAGGACAGAAAACCTCTTCTTCATATGAGGTTTAGAGGACAAAAACCCTCTTAACCATTGAGGTGATTCCATCTGGGAATTACATTTATGTCACATTGCTATAATAAGTTATTGTGTGTTTATTGCTCCACTTATATGTATTCTTTAGTGTTTGAATAA
This sequence comes from Torreya grandis, assembly GCA_037957365.1. Lineage (NCBI taxonomy): Eukaryota > Viridiplantae > Streptophyta > Pinopsida > Cupressales > Taxaceae > Torreya > Torreya grandis. The sequence goes on from JARHVA010007057.1 coordinate 500,400, forward strand.
ATATTATAGTTAAATATTATCGGTGTTACATATTTCAATTGTATGGTTTGTTTTGTCTTGTATGCTTTTCTAGAAAATCCAAAATTGCTTTAATTTGTCTATAAAGGGACATTACACTAGTAATATGATAGATTGTATTAAAAAAATTACAATTAATAATTCCTTATAAGAGGTGGTTGTCAACAAATTTTTAATTGACATGCAAAATTAAGCTAAAATTCCAATGTTATATTAAATGATCAAAATGATGTTTCCAATCATTTGAGGTAGTTCACATGAAACAAAAAATATATTTTACTTATATTCATCTTCCAAATACCATTCTTGATAAGGAATAAGATACAATTGACAACATTGATCATGTCATTGCTGCTATAGCCTGTGGAAATGAGAGGTTTAGTATAGAGCTCCATCAAGCATGACTAAAACAAAGAGTTGAATTCTCTAATACAAATTTGAGAAGGATTTATCCTTTCAAGTTTTCAAAAAAAAAAATCATCATCTCTGTTCATGCTAATGAGAGTAGTGAAATGATAATTTTCCATTGGAAAAACTCACATAGTAAAATAACATACAACACCATTATGTGATAAAATTTAAAAATATTGTGTGTATACATATGCCCCATTCCAATCTCATCACGTGTCACATGAGTGTAACATGGGATGGTGATTCAAGAAAGAACATATCAACACACAATGCTGAGCTAACCAATTACAATAAAATGTAGAAATTGAAATGATAGTAAAGAAATTTTAGAAATAATTGAAATCACCATATACATACCTTGACTTACCTTTATCACTGAATGGTTGTATATTGTATTTGTAGTCTTAATCATGGAGGGAGTATTAACTGATTTGTATAAACCTTAGGGATACAAGGCTAAAAAACAAAAACAAGTAATCGTAAGAAAATCAAATTAAATGGAAACTTTTAGAACTGAATGAGTCACTTGAAAAAATTCATAAGATAGGATGATAAAGGCTAAGTTATAACCAAAAGACAAAGGAAAATGAATAAAAAAGGGAAAATTGGGTAACCAAAAATTCCAGGCTACTAAATGATCGAAAGGCCCAACAAATGCATCATAAGTAAGAAAAATAACAATTCAAATAAAACCAAGGACACATGAAATTGAAACAATGGAACCAACATCAATGTAAGAGAAGTAAAAATCCATACTCAAACAAAGATGGAAAAAGAGCATAAATGTAAACAACATTGATGAAATAGAAATAACAACCCATAATAAACAGTGGAAAAATTGAAAGCGATTAAAATAAATGGAACGAAATGGCTTGAAAAAAGGTGAACAATAAAATTCAAAGTCCCAAACATAACCAAGGGAATTCTGAGAAGGATAAAATAATGGTCAAGAAATTATCTCATAACCACTCAAAGATGCAAATTCAATTTTATTAATAGATAAACTAAAACAATAATATTCAGAGCATGTTTGAAAGAAATAAAGAATAGGAAATACATAAATTGGGAAAATATTTAGAAAAAAACTTGCTTGTCAAGGGGGGATTGAAATGGGTGGTGGGGTAAATTAAGGTGGCACAAAGGTAAAAATATATTTTTTACTAGAAACAAGACACTCAAGTCAAATTGGCAAGACATAGAGACTTTAGACATTAAGAACCCTAGAGAACCCACCTTATCCATGCAAATTTGGGTTAACAAGTGAAGTATAAATATCATCCCATGAAGAATATATATGCAAGAAAATTAAAATGCACCTACCCTACCCTAACATGTTCCTCGTTCTTTGAAACCCCTTATAGATTCGTCAGTCTACTATAAAGATTGGGTATTTACGTGAGAAAGTAGGTGGCACTATATATATTTGAAAGTATGAGACCTCATACCTTAATCTCTTATCCTACCAAACCCAAATGGACCTTGACTTTAATATGAGGCTAATTATGGAGTTTGAGCTTCAACTAGGATATGCGATGTGTCTAATAATAATATCTTTTGATGTGATTTTGACTTTTGAATATTTATTTTTACCTTTTGATCATTGCCTTTTGTTTTAATATTTTGTAATTCCTTCTCTATACAAATTTAGAAAGTCAAACATGGGTGTTAAAAATTATTATCACTAGAAAACTTACATCTAATGGGTAGGATAAAAAACTTAGAATGTTTGGTGTCTATTGTGATCAAGGAATTTGACAGAGAGAGGAGGTTAGATCAAGTGTTAGTCCATAAAACTATGAAATCAATACACTAACATACTAACATTTTAAAGCCTAGATCTTAGGGGGAGCTTAATGAACAAACAATAATTGAAAACCCAAATAAAATGCAAAGAACAATAATATTTACCTTCCTTGAGAGATCTAAATGATTTCTTCATTGGCTTGCTCGATTTATGCATACAAAGTCTTCATCAATAACATATGGCTAACATCATCTCCTCTATGCACCATTGTTGAATGTTTGGCTTGATTTATATGGCTTGGTTCAATTTCAACATTATAACACTAGCTTTTAGCTTCATGAAGCTATTCCTGCATTATAACTCTACTTTGATTGAGCTCCCTAAATGAAGAGCTTTAGGCTTACTTTTATAGGCTTTCAAATCTCTTGGAATGGATTAAATATGACCATGGTTGAATTTATTAACTTTGGTTGAGTTTGACATATTTCTAGAATATTCTTTTAGATATTTTCATCAAGTGACAAGTCACAAAGGCAATGAGTGTGTTCTAGAATGTTCTAAGATGCTCATGATTTTTTTCTTAAATAATTGATTTATTATCTCATGTGTGAACTCAATTAGGATTTGAAATTGATTTAACTTACTAATTGATTTTGATTAGGGTGTGCAAGTTAATTAATTCTTTTTAGGCATTTGGTCATTTGTTTGATTTTGATTAATTCAATGTGTGTATTTACCTTGTTTAATTGATTTAATAGGCCAAATTGATTTAATGCAAGGTTATAAATCCAAATTCAAGAATAATAGAAATTATTGGGCTAGGTATTCAATGATTGACAAGAATTGGTCTAAAGTCAGATATGAAGCTATTGGTGGCCAAATTTACATGTTTACAGTTTACCCTTATTTGGGAAGATGTTGTAAGCTGTAAGCATAGTAATGTCTTTTCAAAGAATACAATGGTTCTTTATGCTTACGATTGCAATGGTAATGATTCAACTGTAGCTACCCCCTCGAGGGAGTGGTTGGAAAGTGGGTCAGCAAATGGTCACTCGAAAGAAAGAAGTGAAATAAGGGGACAAAACAAATGAATATGATGGGGTGAAAACACAATGATTTACTCAAAGTTGGGCAAAATCACTGAGAAATGCAAGTGGGATGGTGTACAATGGTTTTCCCAAAGGTGGTTATAAGTAATGTACCCTGATAGTGGCAACATGGTATGATACATAATGATTTACCCTAGCAGGTGATATAATCATTGAGAAGATGGAGCTTCCCCAGTTAGGATAGATAAACAAGAAAGGAAAATTGGTGATAACATAATGATTTGCCCCAGCAAGTGATATAATCATTGAGAATGCATTGGGACATTGTATAGTGTTGATGTAGTATACCTCGATAATGAAAAACATGATTAATGGTTGATGATTGATAAGTTGATACAAAGGATAAAGATAAATTAGGACACCTTGCTAGTAGGGAGATGCTCATCTGAGTTAATAAAGGTTGAGATTCTTTCGTTAATTAATCTGTTTGGGATATGATTGGGTATTGGATTGGGATTATTGTTGATGTCAGTGTTGAGGATATGGTGATGCTATATTGATGTTGTAGACCTCTCAAAGTTGATTTTTAATGTAGCATTTGATGGTAGGCATCATGATAGAACACTTGGGGGCTTGGCCAAAATATGCATAAGGGCTGACTCCTAATATCCAATACTCAATGGAAAATAATTGCACCAATGATAAAAACCATGATGACAATGTAGATGTTTGAATATGGATAGATTTAGGAATAATATGTAAGGAATCACCCAATGAACACATATAGATTGAATCAAGGCCATAGTGCCAAAAATAAACAAATAAGCACACAAACAAATAAACAAAATAGACAAACAAAGAAACAAGCAAGACAATCAATGAAATAAACAAGAGTTAGTCCCTATGTTAGTATAAACAACATGAAGAACATTACCCCTAGAGACTAGGTGACAACTAAACAAACAAACAAGATGGGGGAATAGAAGAAAAGGAAGGGGGTGGTCGAGCTGTCTCCATATGTGCTAGGCAAGTAGACGCTACCTACATAGTTTCATGGATATGATGATCCAATGAAACTTCAGGCTAAATGTAGTTCTCCCAGGAAATGAGAAGAAAATGATGATTGATAGAAGACATGATGGATGTGATATAAGAAAATGGGGGAACTCATAAAATGGTGATAGCATAGGATAAAAGGCCAAAAAGGATGGGGAAACTAAGTAACAGGTGTTTTGTTTGTGAATTAGTGAGGGTTCCCAGAATCCTTAAGGCAAAGAAGTGGTCAATGTTTTTGGTTTTTCTAAATGATTTTCAAATTTTTTTAATAATTTTTGAACCATCTCAATTCAATTGAGAATGATGAGACACTAAAAAGGTCCAAGATCACAAAATGGCAAGAGCATTATAACTTGAAGTGATGCTCGTAAAATTATGAGAGCATGAGAACTTGAAATGATGCTCACAAAATAGTGAGAGTGTGGATGAAGGGGGACTGAAATAACCTTAACATGACCCACATAGTCCCAAAATAGCTTTACCTCACAGTAGTTCACCTCATAGTAGTTCACCTCACAGTGGAAGAATTTGACTAGTGTAGCAACCAATTCAAACAAAATAGGCACAATTGATATGATGTCATAGTACAACATAGGAATGGCTAGGTGATATGTCAAGGCACAATAAATAAATGTTTCTTATAGTTTGCCCATAGGCAATTATAACTAGGATACAACTAATAGATCAATGATACCAATTTTCCCTATTAGGTGATAAAATTAGCATCAAGACTAGTGAACACTAATTTGCCCTAATAGGTGATATAATCAGGCTCACATAAACAAAATTGATAAGGGAATAATAACTGAAGGATGCAACTACCAAGAATTCTATAATACTACTCTAAAATACTACCTTTATCGAAAATGCTTGAAAAAACTACTGAAATTGGTCTAATTTTGTATGCTAAAAATGTGAAACCAATGGATGAACCAAGGTCAAATGGGCTAGGTTGATAGGATTCAAAACATATATGGTTGAGTACAAATGGAATGGTTGGATGGTCTGGTAGGAATGTCAAAATGAGAGGAGGGTAGAATAAATAGTTTGATAATGGTATAAATAAGAATATTGATAATATGGTACAACTTAAAATGGTATTTATAGATGATACATCAAGTTACTTAAGCATAGTACCACTTGAGGTGAATAATGTTCATTGGCTCATCAAGTTTGTTGCGATCTAGTGTGGTAAGCTTATATGCTTCAATACCATAGTCTGTAGTGATTATGAAAGGACCCACCTAGGTGGGTTTGAACTTTCCTTTATGTTTCTTTTTAGCTGTGGTGTTCTTTTGGTTCTCTTTTAGAACAAGATCACCAAGTTCAAATGTTGGATGTTTTACACACCGATTGTATTGACCCCAAAGTTGATTCTGATAGGCCTATAGATTATTCATAGCATCTATATGCTTATCATCAAGTAAATCTAGCTCTTGTAAGTGAGCTACTTGATAGCCATTATCATCAAGAATATGCTTGAAAGATATGCATAATGAAGGCAACTCAACCTCAATGGGAAGTATGGCTTCAATGCCATAAATGAGTATGGAGTGGTTCCTATGGGTGTGTGATGATTGGTATGGTATGCCCAAAGGGAAAAAAAAAATGAAGGTGCCCATCATGATTAGAATCATTGAAAATATTTTTGATAATGTTGACAATGGTTTTGTTTGATGCTTCAGCCTAGCCATTACCTTGAGGGTAATACACCATTGAAAAGTGTTGTGTGATCTTGTATTCAACCCATAGATTTTCAACATCCTTATTCTTAAATGATCCTCCATTATCAAATATAATGTCGAAAGGGATACCGTAGTAGTAGATGAGATGGCTAAAGATGAATTTGGAAATTTACTTTCCAGTCACATGAGGGATATAGCTTCGACCCACTTAGTGAAATATTTAGTGGTGGTGAGAATGTGTTTATGGCCATCTGATGAGGTGGGGTTTATATTTACAATGAGGTCAAGGCCCTATATATAAAATGGCCATGGTGTCAGCATTGGTTTTAAGGTCTTGGTAGGTACATGAATCAAATTAGCATGCCATTGACAATTGTCACATTTTTTGACATATGTAATTGCATCTGTGTCTATTATTGGCCAATATTAACCTATACATAAGTGATTTTGAGATAGGATTTCCCCAATGGTGTGGGCTCCACATACTCCTTCATGAACTTCTTGTAATACTAGTATAGATCTATCGAAGGTAAACATTGAAGCAGAGTTCTATCAAAACTATGACTGTATAAGGTTGGTCTGAGTAGGGTGTAACATAGGGCATTATAGATGAAAGATTTGGTTTGTTTTTAGGATAGGTTTGGTGAGAAAGTTGCTCATGTAAATAGGCATATAGGTTTGAGTACCAATTAGAGTTGAGACCAACAATATCACATATCATTACAACAGTTAAAGGTTCATGAGCTGGTGCTGTTAGATTTTCTATAAGAAATCGATACTCGCTAACTGTGTCTACATGACGAATCAATGATCCAATGGTAGCCATGAGATATACTATTCTATTTATTTCTCTTAGTATATGCTCAAATTGAATATTGGTGATCTGGTGCTTGAGAGTGTCAACCATTGTCTTGTATGGAACCAACTTGTCATCTTTAGTTTGGAAGTGGTATATAACCTGATTGATGATTAACTGAGAATCACCATAAACTATTAGATGAAATATGTTCCATTATACTATCTATTGAATCCCTATAATGAGTGCTTCATATTTGGCCATGTTATTTGTACAAGGAACACTGATTCTAAATGACTTGAGGATTAGATCCCCCTAAGGTGTTATGAATAAAAGGCCTACTCCCGATCCATATACAGTGAATGATCCATTAAAATATAGCTTCTAAGGTTGATCCTTAACATGTGTTTCAATGATGGTCATGATGGATTCATCTGGAAATTGGAATGTTAATGGATTTGTGTCTTCAAGAGGTGCTTCAACAAGTTGATCTACGAGAACTTACCCCTTAAGTGCTTTCTAGTTTACATACTCTATCTCAAACTTACTGAGTAACATGATCCATTTGGCCATACGACCTTGAAAAGCTATTTTTGATAGTAGATACTTAAGTAGATCTGATTTGGAAATAACCATGGTCTTATTGTTCAACATGTAGTGTAGTTTTTGAGCTGTGAAGACCATAGCGAGACAAGCTTTTTTGATGGGTGTATAGTTCCACTTTGGGTCATCTAGGGACCCGATGTTAACCTATTTGTATCTTCAACTAGAAGAGTTAAGCCATCATCAAGATAATAGGTAATTATTTGAACTGATTGGTAACATTAGAGTCCTCTATTAGGACTGGTTTTTCGACAAGCTCTCCAAGACATGAGGAATTAGAATCTCATAATAGGAGATTAGGCCATGTGACAAAGACAATAAAAAATTATTTTATGACTTGATCAAAGGCTTCTTGCCTTTGAATATTGAATTCAGAACCATTATCATGTTTATTATTAGCATCCTATTGAATGATTTAGTCAAAAGCATATTGCTCTTTAGGGCTGATCTTAGATCCATAGTGAACTTCATCATTGTTAGTTTCTTACATGATTTTATCAAAATATTAATGCTATTCAATACTAAATTCAGACCCATAGACAAGTTTGTCGTTGGTGGTCTCCTGGTCTATACATAAAGAAGGTTGAACACCCCTATTTAGTGGCACTTGAAATAGGTTTTCACTGCTAGACTGGCCTTTATCTTTACTATTTCCCTGGTCAAAAAGTGCTTCAAATAGGTTTTTGATTTGAGAACTCAATGTTTTATTTATTTGATTTTGGCTAAGGGTATTCAGTTGTACTCCAAAATAGGCTTCAGGATCTAATTTGATTGAGAATCTTGATTTATGATCTCCCAACAAAACATTGTCCCTAAGGCCTAGAAAATGACATAATGCTTCATCATTTTGAAACTCATCAATTGGTATGTGTGTCTCTTATTTGTCCCAATCTATTAGTTGGGGATAATATAATGGTAGGGGATTGTTATGAGTGATTGGGTGAAGGGTGTAAATGGTGTGATTATCAAATAGGTTGGTCTAGGCTAAGTCATCAAATAAGCTATGATTAAACTCTATTTCACTGTCAGTATCCTCATCACTAGTCGATGGTGATGGAATATGAGTAAGATATATGGGGTCACCCCCAAGTGGTTTAAATCCAAGTCCATAGGGTCCTTCATACTTGGTCATAGAAATAAGTTCCAACATTCCCTATAGATTTGGCCTGAGGCCCCTTCATAATCTTGATTTTACATGATATGATTAGGAATAGGATGCTTGGGGTTCTTGAAAAATTGGCTAAATTATCATTATACAACCATGAATCATCTCCTTTGAGAGGATCTTATTCTAGGCCAAAAGCTGGTATGAAAATGACTGGTCCTAGATTATGAAAGTGGCCTTTCCCCTTTCTTTGCCAATGCATGTGTGAAATAGCTTTAGGTATTCTAAAGGATTTTGGGTTCTGAGGAAGCTTTGTGATATGAAATGTATCATGAGTGAAGTACTCTCCTAGGCTATTAGTTGAGATGGTAAAATGATTGGATACTTTAGAAGGTGGCATGTGACTGAGAGAATTAAGGGTATTAGGGTCAATGCAATTGTCTTTTAGAAATTTGAGGACTATTACCTTCCCCTTATCCTGCTTATTAGATGGATTCATGTCAAAATGGTAGTTGTAACTTTGGAACTTAGCCTATAGATGTTTTCAATTCTCATACAAATGTAAATCTCTTGGAATGTTAACCTCCATCCTTGAATGGGATAACTTAATACATTGGTGCAATGTTGATGGAACTACACAAATCTTATGTAACCAAGGCCTACCCAGAAGCATATTGTATGAAAAATCAGGATCCAACACATGGAAAAGCGTATCATGAGTCAAGGACCCATTGATAATTGACAAGCTAATGGTGCCTTATGATTCACACTCTTAATTGTCATATGCTTTGATGGTGATTGTTTCTGCTTGAAGATCTATCATTATGTACCCAAGAAGCTTGATGATCTTGAGAGACACTATGCTCAGAGTTGATCCATTATCTATAAGAACACATTTCACTTTGTGTCGCATTATATATACTTTAATGTATAATGGATTGTTATGAAGTGGGCCAAGAGGTGACATATTGTTTTGGTTGAATGTGACTTGTTGGGTTGGAGCTAGGTGTCCAACCAAAGCTTTAAATTGGTCAGGGGATATGTCATTAAAAATAGTGGATTGGCTAAGGTATTCATTCAAGATTTTCTTGTGGATTGTTAACATGCACAATAAATCTAAAATGGATATTTGTGCTGGCATTTTTTATAATTGTTCCACTATATTAGATATCTTTTCTTGAACAATGTTAAATGGCTTATTCCAAGGCTGAACGGTGGGTTGGATGATGGGTGAAGTGTATGTGGTTGTGGGCATGGTATGGTAATTTTAGATCACTGAGTTGTGATTGCATAATTGAGATTAGATATAGGACTATTGTTGCTAACCGATGATGGTGGAGGGGGGCTAGATAAGATAAGTCTCAGTCATTGATGTACTTGAGTGTGCTCATAAGTGAATGATGAGTTATCATTAAAGGTCCTAATGTGGGAATCCCTACTTGTTGGTTCACCTGTGTGTGGTCCCAGGTCAAAGAAAGGTTAAAAAAATGATTGGATTGGTTTGGTATGATTAGTAATGGTCTTGTATGGTTGAAATTTGGTCTAGGATTAATGGAAATGGTATTAATGCTACCTCCCAAGATATGACCTACAACTGAGTTATAGTCATGTGTAACAACATGGTAGGTTTTTTGGTTATGGCCACTGTTCCGGCCTTGGTTCTATCCATTATTTTGGATTTACTAGTTCTGTTGCTGATTTTTTTGATTTAATCTTTGTTGTTGTTATTCTGGCTAATTATTATGTTGAGGAAATGGGTTCTAATAGATGCCAAGGTTTTTATTAGATGTCCACGCTCCATTATCCAATATGATTTTTCCGTTATCCAAAATATTTTGGATGACATGTTTGATTTGCACACATCATTGCAAATTATGGCCTTTAACCCTATGAAACTCACAAAATTATTTTGGCTTGTACCAGTCTGACATGTTTGTATCCTCATGATATTGTTCTTTTAGAATGTTGTATCTGATTAGGTTAGATAATATGAGCTTTTAAAAGACTGATTCAATGGGTTTTCCAAGGTTGGTAAAAAGATGATGAGTATGTGGGTTTCTCCTTAAAGGAGGTGGGTTTTGCAAAGTCAAAGGCTACTACAATTGTTGCACTAGTTTAGGTTGTGCTCGTTGTGCATGCTATGGCTGTTAAAGAGGTTGTTGGGTAGGAGTAAGATGAAAAGGTGGTGCTCATTGAGTAGATGGTATTTACACCATTTGGACATGACATGACTTTGTTACTCCATTCAAGACAACATTATTATTATGATTAAATTATTTTGGCCTATCATTGTTATTACCCTGTGTCAGTTATGATGCTTGCACTTAGTTTGGATTTTGATACTAATTATTGGTTTGATTTTGGTTTTGGCCATTGTTTTGATTGGTTGAGTTTAGTTTTATGATCCCTTTGTTAATAAGGGCTCTTTCAATCACTAAACCATTGTCAATGATCTTTTTGAATGTATGCGCACATTACAACTCCGAATAGTAGGATATTTTACTATGTAGATTTTTGGTAAACATAGCTGTTAGTTACTTATTTGATAGACTATGGGTAAATCTATTGGCAAGATCTCTCCATCACTATAGATACCTTGCGAAGCTTTTACCTAATTTTTCTTTTCTTGCGTTAAGTCGACCAATTAAATCTCATGCTCAAGATTGTATGAGAAGTGTTTCATAAACTTATTTGATAGATCATTGAAGTCAAAAACTAAGTTATTTGGTAGTTTCAAAAACTGTTCCAAGGCCTATCCAGCTAAACTCCTTAGATACAACAACAATAGATAGATGTCACTATATGCCACTGGCTGACATGCAACAAAGAACTCTATCAAATGTGCTTTGGGATCACCTTTACCCTTATATTTATCAAACTTGGGTGGCTCATATCCTAGAGGGAATGAAATACCTATTTACTCCATGTTAAAAGGATATGAATACACATCATCCAATTTTAACTTTTTAACCCATTTCCCAGATTGGATGGTAGAAATTGCATCCTTCATTTGTTGTAATTCTTGTTCAAGGAAACTTTTTGGAATACTGTCCTGGGTTGATGGTTAGACATTCATAATTGGATGACTTGGATTGGGATATGATGGAGGGATTTGCTGGAGTAGGTTGGATTGGCTAGGGAATGGTCCAGGAATGCACATGCATGGATTAGGGTACAATTGATGAAATTGTATCTGTGGTAGTGTGACATTCTGGTTGGGGTTAGATATGTATGACTAATTTTGTGGATACTGAGGCTAGGATGGAGAGATATAATCATATTGTGCCTGTTGTTGTTGAATAGGGACTTGTTGTCAACTATTCAAACCTTATTTTTGAGTGAGAACTTGTGAGCTAAGACCCTGTCTTTGAACCTGTGGTACATTTTACACAAAAGGCAATTACTACCTAGAAGGTACTTGAGGAGCATTGGAACCTCTTTGTTGTGCAAATACCTATTGAGAAGTGGATGCATGTTGGATATTTGATACCTATTGCTGACCAATATGAATATGTTGTTGATTAGACATCATTTGATTTTGGATTGGTATATTATCCTACAAAAGAAGAGGTATGTTCGATGCTACCTGGTGAGGTGGAACATTAGTTGCCCCTTGTTGAGGTGGAAATGTGTTTGGCTTTTGTTTTATTGAGATACTTGATTGTGCCTGTTGTTATAAAATACTACTTGTCACATTTTGGGGAGGAGTAGGATTTAACATGTTTTGTTGCAGCACGACACTGCTTGTTGGCTAGCTACTTAATCCTATTGGTTGTGTGCCTGAAGAAATGATTAGTTGAGGATTATAAGTAGTTGGTTGATGTTGGGATGTATAAGCTCTTAATCCCTGATTTTAAAAACCACCAATGGTGCTAGCTGAAGGAATATTTTATTGTTGATTGATTGTTTATATGCCAACACCACTTTGGTTTAAATTAGACATTACTTGTGCATTATCCACTATGTTTTGCTCAGTATCATGTGTAGAAACTAAAGATATTTCCTCTATAATTAGTGTATTGAACATGGTTTCTACTAATGCATTTTGTGTAAATGGGTCTAAACCCTGATTGTCTTGACCTATCAACTCTGATAAAACTTTTATTTAAGAAGCTAGATTAATAAGAGGTGCATTTAACAAGGCCATATTAGTGAAGTTATGTGCTAAATTTAGATATGTCTATTATGCTTGATGCATTTGATCTAAGTCGTCATCCATGGGACCTCTTTGTGGGATAATCACATAGGGGTTTTGATAAGGCATTGGTACGATGGCATTAGGATTGATATAAGAGAACTATCCATGAGTCTGATTATAAAACATGTTGGATATTTCTCTTTCTAGATTTTGTAAGTTTTCATACTCTACCTCTATGGTTCTATTAGGGTCATATGTTGACAACATCATGATGTGATAAGGTTGTTGATGAGTACTTTCTGCAATCGATAGTATGATAGATAAGTATTGGGCCATTATCTCTTGATTTTGCTCTATCTATGGAGGTGTACTAACCAAATAGTTGGCCAAAGGATCTTGACTTTGTTCCCATGGTTGAATGTTTTGGAGTGGATAAGAATCTGTTTCCCAAATGACATTGTCTTCAATAGGGTTTTCCATAAAGTCCCCTTATGTGAAAGGATTTCCATATCCATAATTATACATAGTTCCACTATGTGTATAGTGAGCCATGTTCAAATTAAATTACAAATATTCCACAAAAATGGAAGGGATTAAGATTCTATAAACTCTAGAAAAGCTATGCCTTTTGGAAAGACAAAGGGTTCAAATGTGATCTAACTTGGTCAAAGGTGGAGCTGAATCTCCAAAGAGTCTATACAAAGACTTGATAAAAATAGTGTATCATAAAATGACAAATGTTAAGTGTTTTATACACGTAAAGGTCATGAAAAATAACATAAGAATCAAACTACAAAACTCTAATGTTGAAATGTGTTCCAAATAGGTCTAAGCTCCTAAAGGGAAAAGATGCTAGGTCTTTTGTCCAAACATGGAGTCAGAAGCTATGCTCAAATAGGATATATGAGGACTAATGGCAAAAAAATGGAAAAAACTCAACTTAAAAAGGATGATTGATTAATCTAACAAACTTGGAGTAGTTTAACATAGACAAGGTACATGACTCTAGGCATAAAACATGATCTGATTGGTATAAGATGCTAAACAAGATATGTTTGAAGATAAATTGATTTGACCAAAATAAAAGTGAAAAATAATATAATTTATCAAATTTGAGTGATGAATTAACTCAAGTTATATAATCCAATAGAGGAAGATCTAGGTATCAACCTCACAAATTAAGGTCTAAATTGAAATCAACTAATATTTGAATTTAAACTTGTAATAGTTAATCAAGGACTCAAATAAGGATAAAATATGAAGTTGATGACAAAGAGATAGAAAGAATTAAATAATGTGACCACACTAATCCAATATTCAACAAGGCTGAAGTGATTGATTGCAAAAAATGATAATAAAGATGCAAGATGAAACAAGACAAGTCTTTTGAAACAAAATGGGCAGCCTAACGACATTAGCACTCCCAAAAGATGATGTGATAAATGGTTTATGTTTCAAGACTTTAAAATCAAAAGATTTTGAAATGATTTAGGTAGCATGACGGTGCCCTCCTCAATCAAGTGCTACTCCCAATGTTTTGACACAAAAGAGGGAATGTTTGCTAAGTTAAATCAAAGTGTCATATAGATGACATAATGCCTCCTCAAACAATGGAGTGATGTGGACTCATGGCTCATAAAATGACATGGTTTTAAAAATACAAGTTTTAGTCTAACACAGTAAGAAAAAATGACCAAAATACACTAAGTATAATCATCCAAATCCTAGCAAGGGTATGGCATTGTGAGGTTGACTAAACTAATTATTTTGTGAACATTCTAGATGGATCAATTACATAATGACTTTCATGTAAAATGATGAAAAATAAGCACACATTAATTGAGTGCCCATGGCACTTAGATTGTTGCAAAAAGGTCTTGTCCTTTTTAGAACCACTACATCCATCGCTTGCTTAGTGTAGTGCGATGTCCAATGTGCAGATACATCCCAGTGCTTAACCCCAAAACTAAAAGGTGGTTTAACCATTCAAACCTATGATCTTAGTGAGGGTGATGAAGTCAATTTTGAGAGGTGAAAACTCATGTCAAAGCTTCCCTATAGAACTTGTGAGAGGTAATGAAGTCCCCCTTAAAAGCCAAGATGCAATGAAATAAATGACATAATAAAAAGACTTTATGGTCGCCTCAATATCACCCAATACTATTATGAGTTTTCGGAGAGGGAATTAATTTTTTTTATTTATATGCCTTGCAATAGGATCAAATTGAGATGAAATGATGCTTTTGATCCCTAAAGTTTCCTAAAGGGGACAAATGGAAGAACATATATGGACGTCTTTTTTTGTTAAAACACACAATCAACAAGAAAATTTGAAAATAATTGAAGTGAGGTTAATTTAATTACACCAAATTGAAAGTGTTTGATTATATTTATTACTATACCCTTGGATTTTAGAAGTACAAATGAATATAATTGCAAACCACCCAAAAAGAAGTTGGCGCTTTTGATCCCAAAAGTTTCTTAAAGGGGATGGATGGGAGAGCATACATGCACAACTCCCTATTTATTCAAAAAAATTAGAAGAAATAAATAATGAAAAAAGTTGAAAAAACTTTGAAGTGTATTCAATTTTATAGCACTAAAAAAAATGTTTGGTGGTGTTCTTTTAGCCCCTTGGCTTTAAGTGGTGAACTTTGAAAGAAACCACAAAAATTTAACCAATAAAACACCCTAGATTTTTTTCTTTAAACACCAAAATGAAGGATTCCTAGTTCGTTTTAGAAGTAAAAATGAAGTGTGAAAAGAATAATGTAGATTTAAATGGTCTTCTTCAAATAGGTCCTGCAAAGAAAAGGTCAGAACTTCGTTTAACTTTGAATCTTATTTATCAAATGAAACAAGCAACTTTGAAGGGTAAAATTTGTCGACTCAAAGGCAAAACCCCCAAAAAGTAAAAATGTTAGGTTATGAATAAGGTTATAAAAAAAATAAATAAAAAAATTCAAACATATAAAATAAACCTATGAAACATGCAAACAAGTTAGAAGGTAAAAAATAAGAAAACTGAACACAAAAATCAAAAAAATTTGCAGTCAGTAATTTAGCCATAAATTTTAAAATATATATCCATTTGTAATAAATTTTTTAGAGATTATTTATATATCTAAGTGCACCTCTCTAAAAAAATTTGAGTCAAAATAGATGATAAAAAAGTTGTTATATTTGTACTAACCATTTTTACTTGAAAATTAAAAAATAGAAAGTGATAGTCACTAAAAGAGTTATAACTTTTAAAATATAAAGGTTTTTTTTTTTTGAAATTTTAAAATAATAAAAAGAATATATTTAGATATACTCCTATAATTTTTTTAAAAAAATATTAATTAAATAGAAATTTATTAGTTCTTTATGGGCTGTTTTTACTCTAGCAAAGCAAAAACAACAAAAAAAGAATTAAAACTATGAATACAAAGAAATTTGTGAATTACGAAATCATGTAGATAGTCCCATCGGGCATGCCATTTGTGATCAAGGAATTTTACAAATAAAAGAGTTTAGATCAAGTGTTAGTCCATAAAACTATGAAATCAACACACTAACATACTAACATCTCTAAGCCTAGATCTTAGGGGGAGCTTAATGAACAAATAACAGTTGAAAATCCAACTAAAATGCAAAGAACAACAATATTTATCTTCTTTGAAAGATTCAAATTATTTATTCATTAGCTTTCTCAGTTTATGCATAATAAGTCTTTATCAATTACATATGGCTAACATTATTTCCTCTATGCACCATTGTTGAATGCTTGGCTTGATTGATATGGCTTGGCTCAATTTCAACATTATAACACTAGGATTTTAGCTTCATGAATCTATTCCTACATTATAACTCTAATTTGATTGAGATCCATAAATTAAGAGCTCTAGGATTGATTTTGTAGGCTTTCAAATCCCTTGGAATGGGTTAAATCTGACCATGGTTGAGTTTGACATATTCTTAGAATATTCTTTTAGATATTTTCATCAAGTGATAACTCACAAAGGTAATGAGTGTGTTGTATAATGTTTTAAGATGATCTTGATTTTATTTTTTAGTAATTGATTTAATTGATTTATTATTTAATGGGTGAACTCAATTAGGATTTGAAATTGATTTAACTTGCTAATTGATTTTGATTAGGGTGTACAAGTTAATTAATTCTTGTTAGGCATTTGGTCATTTAATTAATTTAATGTGTGTATTTGCCTTGTTTAATTAATTTATTAGGCTAAATTGATTTAATACAAGGTTATAAAGCCAAATTTAATACTAATAGAAATTCTTGGGTTAAGTATTTATGATTGGCAATAATTGATCTAAAGTCAGATATGAAGCCATTGGTGGCCAAATTTACATGTCTACATCTATGACCCATATACTTGCATGGTAGAGAAGGGTGCTATTGTGAGACCAACCTTAGTGTGTCTGTAGTGAGATGGAAAGGGGAAAAAATGAAAATAAACATGGAATTATTGAGCTACCTTAGATTGCAGAAAAAAGAAAAAAATGTGTAATTTTAACATGGTACATTGACATGTAAGTATGAATCATCATCATAAGGAATAGGGTATGTGAGTGGAGGCATGAGAATATATTTTTAGAGTTGATACAATAAAATAATATGATTAAATTTTAAGAGTATGAAGACACAAATATCAACTAATCCCTTATTTTTCAAGGAAGACACTTAGCTAAGGTTGTAGAAAAAATCAATTTAGAATTTAAATGAAGATTTGTGAGGAAAGCCTGGTCCTATCTGAGATATTATAGTGAAACTCACAAAAGGAAAACTAAAGAGGTAAAAAATTTAAATATGTTTATAGTAAATAAGATTATTTTGTGAGGAAGTCTTGGTCTTATCTAAGGTCTTACATTGCAACTCACAAATGAAAAGCCAAGGAGGTGTAAAAAGCAATGAAGTTTTTAAAGAAATAAGTCAAAGACTCAAAATATTCATGAAGATGGATGGGTCCTATCCATGGTCTTATGATGCTAAATTATGAACTAAAGATTATGTGTAAGTGGATATAGATAGACCAAGGGACCAACATAGGAACTAAGGCCACTGAAATTGATTTAATATTGCACTTTAGGAAGATTTTGAAAAACCTACAAGAATTGTTAGCACCACCATATATAGAAATATATGAAATACATGTAAGATAAAAATAGTATTGGAAATTTAAGCAAAATATTTCCTTAAAAATTGAGCATTTATGGGTTCTTTGAAAATGTGTCATTCATTAATTTTTAAACGGTAGGTGTTAGGACCAAGAGTATCTTTAACTAAGGATCCCACCATTTTTGGGCATACTTCCCCTTTTTTTCATGGGTATAATCTAATTTAAGGACTAAATCAACAATATTTAAGGTAAGAACTTTGACGTTTTTATTATGTTATTTGTAAATTTGAGCTTTATAGTGGTGGTTATGTTACAAAGCACCCATACAACATTCATCAAGAAGATATAGACAATGAAGATAAGCTTTGAAAAATTATCCATCAAGAATGATACCATGAAGAGAAATGTGTAAGGAGGATAGTTCAAATTCTAAAGGTAAGACAAATTCAAAGCCTTATACTAAGGAAAAAGGGGTTTCCCTAATAGTAGTATTATTGCTAGTGTAGTAAGCCCAAAGTATGGGATAAAGCTTGAGATTCTAGTCAGAACGTGAATCTTGAATTATTTTTTAAACATGATTTTGTTAGTGGCCTGTGCTTGGACATTGCATTAAGGATGATAAGTTGTGGAGAATTTATGCATTATTTTAAATTTAGCAAATAATTATTTCATATCTTTATTTTTAAAAGTCCCATTATTTTTAGAAATAAGGGTGTGGGGAATTCCAAAGTGACAAATGATTTGATTAAGTATAAATTTGGATATAGTGATACTCGTGACATTAACAAGGTCCATAGTTTCAACCCACTTAGTGAAATAATTGGTGACCTTGATGGTGAAGACATGACCATCTTGAGAGAGAGGTAATTTACCAATGAGATCTAATCCCCACAATATAAAATGGCCAAGAATATTCTAATGTTGGTAGATCAATCTAAGGAGAGTGAATAAGGTCATGGCATAGTTGGCAGGGATTACACTTTTTTAGTGGATGTTATAGTATTTTTTTCAAGTTTTGACCAAAGGTCTCCCATGCATAGGCATTTATGGGCTATAACATGTCTACTAAAGTGACCACCATAATTTCCCCATGTGATTGTTCTAGAAGAGAAGGGACTTTATATTGATTGACACAATGAAGCAAGGTACCTTTGATGTTATGATAATACAAGATGTCATATCGTAGGACATATTTTCAATTTTGGTTATGAATTTTGGTCTTTTAATGTGATTCAATGCCAAGAGGATATGTATGGTCCTTCATAGATTAAATGATATGATTTTAACATGTGCTTTGTTGAATAGTGATAGCCTCAATATGATAAATAAGAGAATCATTTGTGATTGGTAATGAAGATGGTGATTTGTGTATGTTAATGAGAAATTTTGAATCATGAAGGGCTTGATGAGGGTGAAAAGGGGAAACATATGAAAAATATGAATTGACTATACTGTTCTACCCTCATGGAATTGGTTCTATGGTGAAATATTTGAATTATTTAGTGAAAATGGTATCAATTTGATGATATACAATAATATTTTCACTTTTACATTGATAGTCACCATTGATTTGATGATAAATGAGTTGTGAGTCACCTAAGGCTTGTAGGTAGGGATATATACTTGCATGTCTAGAATAAGAGCTTTATACTCAGCCATGTTATTGGTAACATCAAAGGTTATTAAAAAATATAGAGGTATGATCTTGCCATGTGGATTGACTAAGAAATATCCTGCCCCAACTCCTTGAAGATATTTAACATAATCAAATTGGAGTGTCCAAGTATCCTCATGCAGATCAATTATAACTTCAAATAATTCTTTGATGATGATTTTGGACTTTGGTTTAGAAATTGAAATGTCTAGTTCATCAATATTATTGGATTCTAGGTCAACTTTAAAATTATGAAAGTAATATTTAAGTGAAATGGTTTGATTAAGACCTTCAATATGTAATATTTCTTCATCTAGAAGAGTGACTTGAAGGTGATTAGTAGCTAATATAAGAGAGATGACAAGTTGATGGGCAATCACTTGGAATTTAACTTATTTTTTCATAATGATTTGCAAATCAAATTCCATTAAGAGATCCATCCATTTGCCAATGTAGCCACCAGGTAATAAATATTTGGATAAAAAGTGATGAAGAGGATCAGAATGGATGATGGCATAAGTTATTTTATAAAACATGTAATTCACAAGTTTATCAGTTGTGAAATACATAGTGAGATAATCACATTCAACTTTGCTATTATGTGTCTCATAGTAGAATAAAGTACAAATGATGTAATATATGTAATATTCATGACTTGTTTCATATTGTTGGGCAAGTATTACCCCAATCGATATGGGGATAGAAGAAGTATACAAGATGAGAGGATGATCAATGGAAGGTGGTCAAAGAATGGGAGGATGAAATAATGATTCTTTTATGCTATCAAATGATTTTTGACATGAAATAGTCCATTCCAAATCAATACCTTTTTGTAGAATGGAATTAATTGAGTCTATATGGTAAGCCATTTCAAGAATGAATCATCAGATTACCCCAAGTTTACTAAGGTATGCTCATATATCTAGAATGGAACAAAGAATATGCATGTTAAGAATGGTTTTAATTTTAATAAGATCTACAACAATCTCATGTAAAGAGACTAAGAGTCCTAAAAGTTTTTTAGAGGCGATACCAAAAACAAATTTATAAGGATTGAGTCTAACATTGTATTTGACGAGAAAATAAAATATGATAGTAAGATCATGAATATGATTATCATGATGTTTGGATTTAGTGATAAGATTATATATATAAGTTTCAACTATTTTATGAATGAGATCTTGAAATATATGGGTTATTTCACCTTGATAAATGGCACCAACATTTTTAAGATTGAAGGGAATTTTAACGTAGCAATAGGTGTCCCATTTAGTTGTGAAAGTGATTTTAGGTTGATCCTTGGGAGCAATATGAGTTTGATTATATCCTAAGAAACCTTCCATAAGAGATAAAATTTCATATCTGGTGGTGGAATCAATAATAACATTGACTGACAATAAAAGGAAATAAAATTTGGGACATGCTATATTAAGACTGAAAAAGTCTATACAAATGTGAAAAACCATGGTGACTATACAAGAATAATATTGAATACCCATTCAGAGTAATCTACATGTTTCATGAATTGAGTTTCTTAAAGCTTGAGATTGATGATCTCTTGATGATATAATGTGTAAATCTTAGGAGGGATTTTACACAAATTTTGACCCACGTGTTTTACATTAGGATAGGTGATGATATTAGGGACCACAATATTAGGATCAATACCAAACATGTTTGCATATAACTGTTGTCATCAAATTGTGCACCTTAGGACACTCTATTCTAGATTCTATAATTTGATTTAGATTTTGAATCATCTCTCAACTTGTAGGGACTCGAAGAAGAGATGAATCTCTATATTATAAGGGCCAAGTCCCTAGATTCTTCTTTGAATGTCTATCACCTAATCTAATGCTTGTTTATGAAAAGAGTTATAAGCTTGCATAAAATGTAAACTACACTAAAGAGGTGATCCACCAAGACATATCCCATAGACTATCAGACTTATACTACTCAACAATGCTTTCCAAGACCAATTATATGCATTAAAGGATCCTATTATAATGTTTCAATGTGAAGGTACAATACTTGGGAAAATCAACAAGATAACTAACCTAGGGAAAAATTCCACACAATAGAGACAATTGCATACTTAAATAAGAGCCTAGTACATTCAACACACTTCACATGACCTATTAAATTCATAACTCTTGGTTAAACATGAAGGATAAAGGGAGTAAGGATGATACTATCACTTAGCTCCGCTATACATCACTCACACACTTAGATAAAATGTTCAAAACTTAGAATTAGAATTGTATTCAATGTTTAAAGACAAAGTGTAATGTCATGTTAGCAGGGCTTCACCATACCAACTATGGTCGATTCATATAATAGACAAAAAGGCTCAATTTATAAAACTTGGAAGAAAAGAGAGAAAAGAGAAGTTGAAGAGGCACAAGGACAAGCATCTAAAGGAGAAAATAAAATAAAATGCATGGAAGTGAGGTGGAAAAGGAGTCATGAAAATGATTTACACATCATTCCTTCCCAAATTAACCTCTTTTCCAAATGTGGCATATCAATCTTCTCAATCACTCTCCCTTGTAAAACTGCCTTCATCATGGGCTTTATTGGGCATTCCAAAGTAGATTATGGACAAGTGTTTCATGTGTTTTTTATAGAGGAAGTTACAAATGGGCCTCCACCTATATTGGGAGTTCTTATAATCATGGATATTCTCTTACACAAGCACCATTATCACCTTGTAACCATGATCACTCTCGCATAGGCCTTACTTGACAATTGACACTAGAATATTTCAATTATTCCTAACTGATCCATACCATGGGTCTCATGACACATGGTGGATCACTTCATACACTTGGCATCATCATACATACCTTAAAAGGCCTTCAAACTTAAGTTTCCATGCTATTCACTGTCAATTAAGATGTCACTTTAGAATGGATGAAGTGAGAGACCTATTAGGTACACTTGTGAGTATTTAAAATATATAAAAATGGTCTAGAGAGTTGGTTCAAGTCCCAAGTTACCTTCCCAAGTGATTGATATCCCATGATCATCTTTAGGATCTAAAAAACATAAGAAAATGTCAAAGAAACCTGCTTCCTACATGACCTATATGGATTTTGTACAATATAATTCCATGGATTTGATCCTAATGAATTTTTAAACATCTTTTATTTTGAACTCATGGTAAAATTCATCCATTTTGGTACAATTCTATCCTCATTTCCTCCATCAGGTCCTAAAATAGGGGTTTCAAGGGTTTTGGAGTGACTAGCCCTCTTAACATTTGTTCATGAAGGATACACATTATAAATATTCAAAAATTACATTGAGGTATCATCAAGTACCCTCTTAATCTTACCTAAACACCTCCAAGTCCCATGCATAATCTCATGAAATTTTTGAGCTTTTGAACTTGACCACTCGAGCTCTTCTATGCATTCTGTGAGGCCTGTGAATGTTCTCAAGCCTAAAATGGCCTTATTTATGATTAAATTAAAATAAAATGGTTAATAAACCTATTTATATGTTCTAAAAACATTCCTCAATCATTATAATGGATCCTAAATAGCTAGGAATGGAAATGATCCCTGTTTAGAGACTAGGCCTAAACCTTGTCAATAGGTCTGTTTACACCTTTGAGGCAAAATAAGGTTATAGTAGATTTATTTTCATATTATGGGGTTTATAAATTATTTAATATTACCTTTAACATTTTAAAATCACTTAATAAGCCTCTCCAAGGTCAAAATTTAAAATGACCATCCTTACCAAGCTCTTTACTTACCATTCCTTACCATGGTGACTGCAACCTTTGTAGCTCAGAGCACCCTATTTGATTTCAAATATCCTGGGAAGTTTTTTAATCTTTTTTTAGGTGTCATCCATATTATAAAACATTCATAAAATACCCATAACATCCCCTACTCACCAAATCACCCTTGTCTCATAAACTACTTGCGTTTTGCATGGGAAAATTACCCCTATTTTGAGATAGAATAAGGGGTATATACCCTATTTTTTTGAGAAAAATGAGTATTGGAGTTTATTTTTAAAGTTTTGAGGACTATCCATACCAAAATTTATCCTATTAATTCATAATTTGATCCTCCAAATCCTCAAATTCTTTAGGCAGACTTTTAGGAAAGGTTGTATGCAGGGGTGTTCTTCAAATGGACTGTGTTTTCTTTGAGAAAGGAGTCATTTTATGATTTTGTATATTAAAATGATGTATAATATTGTGGTGTATCATTACATGGTGTCCCATTCTTTATTTATTCCCTTCAATCTTCATGTACTCTTCCATCATATGCATATGGTCAGGATTGAGCTTTAAGCTTTAACTAAGATAGAGTCACTTTGAATATGTTTGGAGACTATTCACTACCGAAAAAGGATTGAAAAGTGTCTTAAATATGTTGAGGGTATATTGTGATCAATATTCACTTTTACCAAGTTAAACCCCACTAACCCAATCTCATTTGGCACAAGGAACCTATTTTCAACATACTGCTTGTTTCATTCCATATAAGCCTGTAGGTACATTTGGGGTCATTTGTAATTTTTTGGGATATGATTTGATTAATATTGAACTGTAAAAGAATAAAAAAACACCTATTCATCCTAAAATATTTAAATAAGGCTAAAAAACTCAAACTTCTACTTGATACAACCAAACCTTCCAACAACTTTTCCTAGCTGGACTATGTTTCATGCATTTAGGCCTGCCTGTAGGTTGATTTGGATTGGTGATCCAAAACTTGAAAATCTTTGGTTGAAATATAATTTATAAATAATAACAAAACAATTCAAATAATGCTATCTCTGAAAAAGAGATGTTTTATTTATCAAAATTGCAGACCCAAACATATGTTTATCTCTGAGAAGAGATGTCTGATTTCCATTTTGGGTTACATATTCATTTATATATGTTTTGAAGGTGTGGGGAGGATGTGTAAGGTCACCGATCTTGAGGGAAATGAATTGGTTTGACTTACATGATTTACAACAATACAAAATTTGAGGAATTACTATTTTTAGACTGCACTACTAAAATTCAAATTTGGGACACTTCAGTTGGGTTTTAGGGGGTAAAACCTCATTTATCATAGCTCTATGCCATATCACAATTTTCCCCTCATTATTATCTTTCCAATGGTTTGAACGGCGAGTCAATTGGAGCTACGGTGCAAAAGTTATGGCTCCCATAAGTTTTGCCATCAATTGGGGTAGACCCATCACCCGAATTGTCATCTGGATTGTGGTCCAGATCATTCCTCCCTCCTTGGGAAGCACTGGTCCCCATTGCATCATGATTTTTCATCAAGTTTGGTAGTTGTACTTTGAGTTGATTCCTGATGCATACTTGGAAGGGCCTGTGATTTATGGAACTGTGCAGGGCCCGATTGTTCACCATTTCTGTCTAACCATTAGTCTGTGAATGGAAGCCCATGAAATTCTTCAGCTCGGTATCTATTTGATTTTGTTTTTGTGTTGTTTGTGTAGTCAAGGCTGTAACATCGGTCCTTTTGGATTCCTGTGGCTTGACCACCATGAGAACATATTTCTTGGCACTAATCAAAGAGACAGATGTAGAAGGTGGTACTTCTAGTACCCTATAGCACTGTGTTCCAAGAGTGAGAGTGATCCTTCTAGTTCTTGATTTATATATACCATGTTGATCATACATGAATGGCTAACCAAAGAGTACCTCACAAACATCTAGATTGACCACATCACATAAGACTTCATCTTGGAAAGGTTGTATTGCATATGAGAGAAGACATTAGTGGGTGACACGGAGGTTTCTCCCTGGACTCAACCATCCAATACTATATGGTTTTGGGTGAGGTGTCATAGATAGATTTAGGCTTTTCACAACATCAATAAAGATTAAATTATTTTGACTTCCACTATCAAGAATGAATTTTAGAGGCTTACCTTTCACCCATAACTTAGAGTGAAACAACCTTTCCTTGTCATTTAACATCTTGTCATGTGTCTGTGATGAAGCAACAATGGCTTCAAGATCAGCATCTATAATTTCTTCTTCAACCTCCTCAACTATAGGGTCTGTATGAGGTAGAGTAGAGGATTGTGACTCAGTAAGTAGTGATTTGATAGCTCGACATTCTTATTTGGAGTGAGTTCTAGATTTGTGATAATCACACCACTTCCCAGTCTTTCCTTCCTTTTACTTCCAATTTTGGCCTCGTGTTTGACCTTCTTTGTCACTTTTCCATTCTGAAGATTGATTCTTTATATTTATTCTTCCATGCTTCTACTCAATCTTCACTACGAACTTGTATGCCTCACTGATGGTTTCCAAATTGAAGAGTTCCATTTCTCCCCATATGTACCATTGTAGTCCACCACAATATTTGAGAATCTTATGTTTCTCACTTTCTTAGATGCCCAATCTCACAAATAGAGAATGAAAAATGTCAGTGTAATCTTGAACAGATTGTTCTTTACCTTGGCAAAGTTGTTGCCACTCTATATATAGATTATCATATGCTCCAATGGGGTAGTATTCTTCTTTTATAGCATCTATGAAATCATCCCATGTAGGTTCTATCTCAAAGACAATATCATCTACACTGAATCTCTTTTTGTACACTTCCCACCAATTTTTGACAGGCAATGATGCTTTTAGAAGAGCAAAAGTAATCTTCTCTTTATCGGTGAATTTATTTATAGAAAAATAAGATGACAATTGATCCAACCAATTTTTTACTGCATCAACATTGATTTTTCCTTCAAATGTAGGGATATCAAAATTCACCTGAACCTTGAAGGGTGTTGGGGCACTGAAAGGATGTGCAAGTGCGGATGAGGAGCAAGAATTTCCCATCGAGATTTTTTGGAGAATTTGAGTGAATTATTGTAGCATCTGTGCTTGTTGTTGTTGGAGGGCTTAGTTCACCATTTCCTTGAAAGGATCAGATGCCTCGGTGTTGTTCGCCATTTGAAGTTGTTTGGAGTGAATAGGTGGATATTCTGTTGGTTTTATTTTCCACCCAAGCTTCTTGTAATCTAACCTCATCCTCGGGATCATACACTCTAAAGACAAACCACTCTAATACCACTGATCCAAAAATTGAAAAGATTTGGTTGAAATATAATTTAGAAATAAGAACAACACAATTCAAATAATGCTATCTCTGAAAAAGAGATGTTTTATTTATCAAAATTGCAGACCCAAACATATACTTATCTCTGAGAAGAGATGTCTAATTTCCATTTTGGGTTACATCTTCATTTATACATGTTTTGAAGGTGTGGGGAGGATGTGGAAGGTCACCAATCTTGAGGGACATGAATTGGTTCGACTTCCATGATTTACAACAATACAAAATTTGAGGAATTACTATTTTTAGAAACTTACTATTTTTAGACTACACTACTAAAATTGAAATTTGGGACAATTCTATTGGGTTTTATGGGGTCAAACTTCATTTAGTGAAGCTCTATGCCATCTTATGACATTCCACTCATTATTAGCTTTCCAATGGTTCAAACAGTGAGTCAATTGGAGCTATGGTGCAAAAGTTATGGCTCCCAGAAGTTTCACCATCAATTGGGGTAGACCCATCACCCGAATTGTCATCTGGATTGTGGTCCGGATCATTCCTCCCTCCTCGAGAAGAAATGGTCCTCATTTCATCAAGATTTTTCATCAAGTGTGGTAGTTATACTTTGATTTGATTCCTGATGCATACATGGAAGGGACTGTGATTTATGGAACTGTGCAGGGCTTGATTGTTCACCATTTCTGTCTGACCATCAGTCTATAGATGGAAGGCTGTGAACTTCTTTAGCTTGGTATCTATTTGCTTATTTTGTTGTGTTGTTTGTGTAGTTAGGGCTATAACATTAGTCCTTTTAGAATCCTGTGGCTTGACCACCATGAGAACAAATTTCTTGGTACTAATCAGAGAGACAGATGTAGAAGGTGGTACTTTTGGTACCCTCTAGCGTTGTGTTCCAAGAGTGAGAGTGATCATTCTAGTTATTAATTCATATATACCATGTCGATCATACATGAATGGTTGACTAAAGAGTACCTCACAAACATCTAGATTGACCACATCACATAAGACCTCATCTTAGAAAGGTTGTATTGCATATGAGAGAAGACATTGGTGGGTGACATGGAGGTTTCTCCCTGGACTCAACCATCCAATATTGTATGGTTTTGGGTGAGGTGTCATAGACAGATTTAGGCTTTTCAAAACATCAACAAAGATTAAATTATTTTGAATTTCACTATCAAGAATGAAATGTAGAGGCTTACCTTTCACCCATAACTTAGAGTGAAACAACCTTTCCTTGTCATCTAGCATCTTGTCATGTGTCTATGATGAAGCAACAATGGCTTCAGGATCAACATCTATAATTTCTTCTTCAACCTCTTCAACTGTAGGGTTTATATGAGGTAGAGCAGAGGATTGTGACTCAGAAAGTAGTGATTTGATAGCTTGACATTCTTCTTTGGAGTGAGTTCTAGATTTGTGATAATCACACCACTTCCTAGTCTTTCCTTTCTTTTGCTTCCAATTTTGGCCTCGTGTTTGACCTTCTTTGTCACTTTTCCATTTTGAAGACTGATTCTTTATATTCATTCTTCCATGCTTCTACTCAATCTTCACTATGAACTTGTGTGCCTCACGGATGGTTTCCAAATTAAAGAGTTCCATTTCTCCTTATATGTACCATTATAATTTGCCACGATATTTGAGAACCTTATGTTTCTCACTTTCTTAGATGCCCAATCTTGCAGGTAGAGAATGAAAAATGTCAGTGTAATCTTGAATAGATTATTCCTTACCTTGGAAAAGTTGTTGCCACTCTATATATAGATCCTCATATGCTCCACTGGGGTAGTATTCTTCCTTTACAACATCTATGAAATCATCCCATATAGGTTCTGTCTCAAGGCCAATATCTTCTGCACTAAATCTCTTTTTGTACACTTCCCACCAATTTTTGACAGGCAATGATGCTTTTAGAAGAGAAAAAGTAATCTTCTCTTTATCGGTGAATTTATTTACAAAAAAATAAGATGATAATTGATCCAACCAATTTTCTACTTCATTAGCATTGATTTTGCCTTCAAATGTAGGGATATCAAAATTCACCTAAACCTTGAAGGGTGTTGGGGCACTGAAAGGATGTGTAGGTGCGGATGAGGAGCCAAAATTTCCCATTGAGATTTGTTAGAGAATTTGAGTGAATTTTTGGTGCATCTGTGCTTGTTGTTGTTGGAGGGCTTCATTCACCATTTCCTCGAAAGGATCAGATGCCTCAGTTTTGTTCGCCATTTGAAGTTGTTTGGAGCAAATAGGTGGATATTCTGTTGGTTCTATTTTCCACCCAAGCTTCCTGTAATCTGACCTCATCCTCAAGATCATACACTCTAAAGACATACCACTCTAATACCACTGATCCAAAAATCAAAAAGCTTTGGTTGAAATATAATTTAGAAATAAGAACAACACAATTCAAATAATGCTATCTCTGAAAAAGAGATGTTTTATTTATCAATATTTTAGACCCAAACATATGCTTATCTCTGAGAAGAGATGTTTGATTTCCATTTCAGGTTACATCTTCATTTATACATGTTTTGAAGGTGTGGAGAGGATGTGTAAGGTCACCAATCTTGAGGGAGATGAATTGGTTTGACTTCCATGATTTACAACAATACAAAATTTGAGGAATTACTATTTTTAAAAACTTACTATTTTTAGACTGAACTACTAAAATTAAAATTTGGGACACTTCCATTGAGTTTTAAGGGATCAAACTTCATTTAGCATAGCTCTATGCCATCTCACGACATTCCCCTCATTATTAGCCTTCCAACGGTTCAAACGGTGAGTCAATTGGAGCTATGGTGCAAAAGTTATGGCTCCTAGAAGTTTCACCATCAATTGGGGTAGACCCATTACCCAAATTGTCATCTGGATTGTGGTCTAGATCATTCCTCCCTCCTTGAGAAGCAATGGTCCCCATTACATCAAGATTTTTCATCAAGTGTGGTTATTTTACTTTGATTTGATTCTTGATGCATACTTGGAAGGGACTCTGATTTATGGAACTGTGCAGGGCCGGATTGTTCACCATTTCTATTTGACCATCGGTCTGTGGATGGAAGGCTATGAACTTCTTCAGCTTGGTATCTATTTGCTTCTGTTATTGTGTTGTTTGTGTAGTTAGGGTTGTAACATTGGTCCTTTTGGATTCGTGTGTCTTGACCACCATGAGAACAAATTTCTTGGCACTAATCAGAGAGACAGATGTAGAAGGTGGTACTTTTGGTACCCTGTAATGCCGTATTCCAAGAGTGAGAGTGATCCTTCTAGTTCTCTATTCATATATACCATGTCGATCATACATGAATGGTTGACCAAAGAGTACCTCATAAACATCTAGATTGACCACATCACATAAGACCTCATCTTGGAAAAGTTGTATTGCATATGAGAGAAGACATTTGTGGGTGACACAGAGGTTTCTCCCTGGACTCAACCATCCAATACTGTATGGTTTTGGGTGAGGTGTCATAGACAGATTTAGGCTTTTCACAACATCGATAGAGATTAAATTATTTTGACTTCCAATATCAAGAATGAAATGTAGAGTCATACCTTTCACCCATAACATAGAGTTAAACAACCTTTCCTTGTCATCTAGCATCTTGTCATGTGTCTGTGATGAAGCAACAATGGCTTCAGGATGAGCATCTATAATTTCTTCTTCAACCTCTTCGACTGTAGGGTCTGTATGAGGTAGAGTAGAGGATTGTGACTGAGAAAGTAGTGATTTGATAGCTCAACATTCTTCTTTGGAGCGAGTTCCAGATTTGTGATAATCACACCACTTTCCAGTCTTTCCTTCCTTTTACTTCCAATTTTGGCCTTGTGTTTGACCTTCTTTGTCACTTTTCCATTTTGAAGACTGATTCTTTATATTCATTCTTCCATGCTTCTGCTCAATCTTCACTGTGAACTTGTATGCCTCACCGATGGTTTCCACATTGAAGAGTTCCATTTCTCCCCATATGTACCATTGTAGTCTGCCACGATATTTGAGAAACTTATGTTTCTCACTTTCTTGGATGCCCAATCTCGCAGATAGAGAATGAAAAATTTCAGTGTAATCTTGAATAGATTGTTCCTTACCTTGGTGAAGTTGTTGCCACTCTATATATAGATTGTCATATGCTCCAATGGGGTAGTATTTTTCCTTTACAACATCTATGAAATCATTCCATGTAGGTTCTCTCTCAAGGCCAATATCATCTACACTGAATCTCTTTTTGTACACTTTCCACCAATTTTTGATAGGCAATGATGCTTTCAAAAGAGCAAAAGTAATCTTCTCTTTATCGGTGAATTTATTTATAGAAAAATAAGATGACAATTGATCCAACCAATTTTCTACTACATCAGCATTTATTTTTCCTTCAAATGTAGGTATATCAAAATTCACCTAAACCTTGAAGGGTGTTGGGGCACTAAATGGATGTGCAGGTGCAGATGAGGAGCTAAAATTTTCCATCGAGATTTGTTGGAGAATTTGAGTGAATTTTTGTAGCATCTACGCTTGTTGTTGTTGGAGGGCTTCATTCACCATTTATTTGAAAGGATCAGATGCCTCAGTGTTGTCTTCCATTTGAAGTCATTTGGAGCGAATAGGTGGATATTTTGTTGGTTCTATTTTCCACCCAAGCTTCCTGTAATTTGACCTCATCCTCAGGATCATACACTCTAAAGATAAACCACTCTGATACCATTGATCTAAAACATGAAAAGCTTTGGTTGAAATATAATTCAAAAATAAGAACAACACAATTCAGATAATGCTATCTCTGAAAAAGAGATGTTTTATTTATCAAAATTGAAGACCCAATCATATGCTTATCTTTGAAAAGAGATGTCTGATTTCCATTTTGGGTTACATCTTCATTTATACATGTTTTGAAGGTGTGGGGAGGATGTGGAAGGTCACCAATCTCAAGGGAGATGAATTGGTTTAACTTCCATGATTTACAACAATATAGAATTCAAGGAATTATGATTTTTAGAAACTTACTATTTTTAGATTGTACTACTAAAATTTAAATTTGGGACACTTCCTTTGGGTTTTAGGGTGTTAAAATTCATCAAGTAGAGCTTTATTCCATCTCATGATGTTCCCCTTATTATTAGCTTTCCAACGGTTCAAACGGTGAGTCAATTGGAGCTACGATGTAAAAGTTATGGCTCCCAAAAGTTTTGCCATCAATTGGGGTAGACCCATCACCCGAATTGTCATCTGGATTGTGGTCCAGATCATTCCTCCCTCCTTGAGAAGCAATGGTCCCCATTGAATCAATATTTTTCATCAAGTGTGGTAGTTGTACTTTGATTTGATTCCTGATGCATACTTGGAAAGGACTATGATTTATGGAACTGTGCAGGGCCCGATTATTCACCATTTTTGTCTGACCATCAGTCTGTGGATGGAAGGCCATGAACTTCTTTAGCTCGGTATCTATTATCTTCTGTTGTTGTGGTCTTTATGTAGTCAAGGCTATAACATCTGTCCTTTTAGATTCCTGTGGCTTGACCACCATGAGAACAAATTTCTTGGCACTAATCAGAGAGACAGATGTAGAAGGTGGTACTTCTGGTACCCTGTAGCGCCGTGTTCCAAGAGTGAGAGTGATCCTTCTAGTTCTTGATTCACATATACCATGTTGATCATACATGAATGGTTGACCAAAGAGTACCTCATAAACATCTAGATTGACCACATCACATAAGACCTCATCTTGGAAAGGTTGTATTGCATATGAGAGAAGACATTTGTGGGTGACACGGAGGTTTCTCCCTAGACTCAACCATCCAATACTATATGGTTTTGGGTGAGGCGTCATAGACAGATTTAGGATTTTCACAACATCAGCAGAGATTAAATTATTTTTACTTCCACTATCAAAAATGAAATGTAGAGGCTTACCTTTCACCAATAACTTAGAGTGAAACAACCTTTCCTTGTCATCTAACATCTTGTCATGTGTCTGTGATGAAGCAATAATGGCTTCAAGATGAGCATCTATAATTTCTTCTTCAACCTCTTTGACTGTAGGGTTTGTATGAGGTAGAGCATAGGATTATGACTCAGAAAGTATTGATTTGATAGCTTGACATTCTTCTTTGGAGTGAGTTCTAGATTTGTGATAATCACACCACTTCCCAGTCTTTCCTTCCTTTTGCTTCCAATTTTGGCCTCGTGTTTGACCTTCTTTGTCACTTTTCCATTTTGAAAACTGATTCTTTATATTCATTCTTCCATGCTTCTACTCAATCTTCACTGCGAACTTGTATGCCTCACCAATGGTTTCCAAATTGAAGAGTTCCATTTCTCCCCATATGTACCATTGTAGTCCACCACGATATTTGAGAACCTTATGTTTCTCACTTTCTTGGATACCCAATCTCGCAGATAGAGAATGAAAAATGTCAGTGTAATCTTGAACAGATTGTTCCTTACCTTGGCAAAGCTGTTTCCACTCTATATACAGATCGTCATATGCTCCAATGGGGTAGTATTCTTCCTTTACAACATCTATGAAATCATCCCATGTAGGTTCTATGTCAAGGCCAATATAATCTGCATTGAATCTCTTTTTGTACACTTCCCACCAATTTTTGATAGGCAATGATGCTTTCAGAAGAGCAAAAGTAATCTTCTCTTTATTGGTGAATTTATTTACAGAAAAATAAGATGACAATTGATCCAACCAATTTTCTACTACATCAGCATTGATTTTGCCTTCAAATGTAGGGATATCAAAATTCCCTTGAACCTTGAAGGGTGTTGGGGCACTGAAAGGATGTGTAGGTGCGGATGAGGAGCCAGAATTTCCTATCAAGATTTGTTGGAGAATTTGAGTGAATTATTGTAGCATCTATGCTTGTTGTTGTTGGAGGGCTTCATTCACCATTTCCTCGAAAGGATTAGATGCCTCGGTGTTGTTCGCCATTTGAAGTCATTTGGAGCGAATAGGTGGATATTCTGTTGGTTCTATTTTCCACCCAAGCTTCTTGTAATCTAACCTCGTCCTCAGGATCATACACTCTAAAGACAAACCACTCTAATACCATTGATCCAAAAATTGAAAAGATTTGGTTGAAATTTAATTTAGAAATAAGAACAACACAATTCAAATAATGCTATCTCTGAAAAAGAAATGTTTTATTTATCAATATTTCAGACCCAAACATATGCTTATCTCTGAGAAGAGATGTCTGATTCCCATTTTAGGTTACATCTTCATTTATACATGTTTTGAAGGTGTGGGGAGGATGTGGAAGGTCACCAATATTGAGGGAGATGAATTGGTTTAACTTCCATGATTTACAACAATACAAAATTCGAGGAATTACTATTTTTAAAAACTTACTATTTTTAGACTGCACTACTAAAATTGAAATTTGGGACACTTTCATTTGGTTTTAGGGGGTCAAAATTCATTGAGAAAAGATCTATTCCATCTCACAATGTTCCCCTCATTATTAGCTTTCCAACAGTTCAAACAGTGAGTCGATTGGAGCTACGGTGCAAAAGTTATGGCTCCCAGAAGTTTTGCCATCAATTGGGATAGACCCATCACCCGAATTGTCATCTGGATTGTGGTTCAGATCAATTGGTATGCATTACGTCATGATGTTTTCTTATGGAAATAGAGATGTTTGTTTTCTAATAAATCATAAATCCTTACCAATATTATAATATTCCTCTTGCAATTTGATCATACTTGTCTTTTTTACCTGTAAGTGTCTCTTTGTTAGGCCTACTGTAGGTGTTTTGGTAATGTTTGAACTAGCTTGATGGTGCTATAAATTCACATGAAGGTAATTGAATATCAAAACACTCAAATACCTCCTTGAAATCTCAAATCAAGGTCTAAACTCCAACCTCTAACTCACTATTTGAGATCTTGACTGCAAGTGCCATTTTCTTAGGCTTGTGTACGGACAAGGGATAGGGCCTAAAAGGTCATTTCATCTAGGAACATCTTCTGTCATGAAATTTTACTTAAGAATGAATTTATAACAAATTATAAATGTGTCCCCTCCTTTGTCATAGTCTAGGACCTTCAATGTGATGATCAAGGTGAACTTTCTTTCAAAATCCTGTAGACTTCACTAACTTGTTTTAGTGTGTTTTATGTTGATTTTGATCCTCTTGAACTTAGGTATCCATTCTTTCTTCTCAAAACTTGGTATAGCCTTTGCTTGATCTAGAGGATACATGTGCACTCAACTGTAGGATTCAAAACCCTTTAAAAATGGAATTTGAGAGGTCTATCAAAACCTCAACGGCATCTATTGGGTCATTTTAGAGCAAAAGGACCTAAAAACCATCTAATATTCCCTTCATTATTTTGACACTTATCTTATCAGGTTAACATCATCAAGAGGTCTATTTTGACCTTTCTATATTAATAAAACTCAAATGGGATTGGTTAATTGTCAAAACACCTATAGAAGGCATATTTTCATCCTGTGGTACCAACTGTAGTTGTTTGTTCTCTATACATAGGCAGAATTGAGACCATATTCAAAGTATGCAAGTTTATAATGCATATATGCCTCCAAAAAACACTTCAATTCATTCTAGTAGTACCAAGAGATTAAGGACAATATCAAACCCTCCACCTTTTATTAGTAATGTCAGCATGCTTATGTAAGTGAAGTTTCCTGACTGTGATATACAGGGAAAACATGAAATAACAAGAAAATGCAAGGAAAAGCCTTCCAAGCACCTCAAAAATAATTATCAATTATTAAATGAATAAAATACATTAGGAGCATCCCCAAAACAACATCAAAACGCTTTTTACAATGTTAATAAGTCACTTTCAAGGCAATCTGAGATGACTGCAAGTGTAAACTAGAGATTTTGCAAGCATATTCAAGCCTAGAAGAGGATTTGCCAAGTAATTGAGACATATAAAACCAAAATAAGCATATGAATGTTTTGAAAATAATGTATAAACACCTAAAATACCTAAATCCATCAATCCAAAATAAGAAAATTTGAGACAAGCTCAAACAATGACCCCCTCATAGTTTTAAGTCCATAAAAAGTAGCCTGGAGTGTTATCCATTTTTCATAAAGGAGGAGGAAAAAAATTTTAATTTATTTTTATTACAATTAAGTGCACTCATATCACTATCCACCCCCAAGACCATTCTTCCCAACTCCACTTGTATGACCCTTAACAAGTGCTTGAATTTGACCTTCTTTGGCTTGCCAAGAGAAAATGAAGGCAAATAAGTTAGAAATTAAATTTTTATGAAATATATGAAAAAATACATGGAAATTTCCTATGGGGGGGTGAAGAATCACACCACCCATGTTTTCATTTGTAAGTAAACTCAAAGAGTCTGTACAAGTGCCCAAAGAGGCCTATTTTTAAGGGAAAGCTACCATTTACTGATCATGACTCATTATTTAACTAAAATTTGACATATTATGACATAATTTGACCTTCTACACGTTGGGATCCACCTTGGTGACAAATTTGATAACCCTACCATCCGTACAAGCCATTTATTATGCTAGAAAAGTGGCCAAAAGGCACTTTTTGCACACGAGACCTAGAAAGTGGCCAAATTATGACATCAAGACACCTTAAAACCTATCAAAGACAATTTTATGACATTTTAAAAATAAATTGAGCCTTTGACTAAGTTTTACCATGGTTGACCAATGTTGACTTTGATTTATTGGCCTAGTACAAGGGAAGTGAGCGTCAACAAGGACTAGGGGAAGGATAAGCAAGACATATAGGACAATGAAAGACCCCATAGGACACATGAAAGCTTCTTAAAAAGTTCAAAATATCAAGGGTTGACCCAAATTTAACTAGAAGTTAAATTTGGTCAATAATAACCATGCAAAATCTTGTTGATATTTGTCTAAAAATATATTGAAATTATTGTGCTTGGTAGGATGAAGTTATTTGGATATGAGAATAGGTCGAGGAATGGTAGTGGTTCCATAATTTATTTCATAAATTTATTCAATGAGCATAAAATTCCCTTTTTGGAAGAGATATGGAGTAGGAAGAAGTGAGGAAACATGACGTGTTTTAAGATTGATACTAGCAACAAAATTATTGAAATAAGGAGTCATTTTATTTAAATGACCAAGCTTATGATGTTGGTGTGGAAGTCGAGGTTCAAAAGTGTGGAGTAGTTATAGAATATATTAGTGATTAAAGAGTGTAGATAAAGGTTCATAATAATCGACATCCACTTCAAGGTCCAAAATTTGATTTACATGACTATCAAAATCATAATGTATTTGTTGGATGGTTATAGTTTGTGAACATAAGGTGATTTCATGAGTAGAGGTAGAAGTTTATTCCAATAATATGGTCTAGAGATATTGGGAGAGACACAAGCATTGGTGGTTATAAAATTGGGTTGTATGATAGGATCGATTGGAGGTAATGAGTCTTGTCTTATGAGATTGATTGGATCAATATAGGTAGGAAAGGTAGGTTGGATTATATGAGGCTAATTAGTTTATTGGACAAACCATGGAGTATAGAGTATGGTGCATTGATAGGAGGTACATATCCTTTAGGTTCTAATTTATTATTGGAGGACATGTGAATGACACATACATCACAATTAAAGGCATGTATTTTTTCTAATGTCTTTCTATAATATAGAACATATAAATCTTGTGACTGAGCTTATGCCATGATGTAAGTATCATCATAAGATGGAGATATAACACATGTATCTATTTTAGTAGGAACATCTATAGTGGATATTCCTATATTATTAAAACTATGAGGAGACATGGATAAAGGATCTTAAAATAGTTTGGCCAACCCATATTCATTGCAAGTGAAATCATCCTCTGTGTAAGAGGCTTCATGTGCATTGCATGGTGGAGGACTGTCGGTGGTATCATATATTAAAGGAATGGTTTTATCTCATAGAATAAGAGGAAGAGGGAGCTATTCTAAAATATAGAGAGGTAACTGTGTGGCATTGAAAATGTTTTATAATTCATCAGGTTCATCATCATTTGAGTATGTAAGAGTTACATGTAAATCTACTTGTATATTAACAAATTTAAGAAGAGGAGGACTATAGATTTGAGAAATAGTGGGAATATGATATTGAGATTTAGTATTTTGAAGTAAGATACTCCAAGGATTTGGATTGGATTCATGTTTGTAATGCTTTTTATTATGTATGCATTTGATACATTGGTTGCCAGAAGATGTAATAGCTTGCATGCGATAAGTCCATGGATGTCCTAAGAACATGTTGTAAGATAAATGAAGATCAAGAACCATGATTTTGGTGTGGATTATCTTGGGTCCAATGGTAAGATGGAGACAAATGCAACCAAGTGGTTTTTGGTTAGTTTTATTGAATCCATGATATGAGTCAAGTTTGTTTGAGATTTGTTTTAGAATATCTAATTTTTTGAATTAACCAAAGAGAATTAACATTGATGCTAGATCCTTCATCAATTAAGAATTTTATAATTATAGTTTTATTGATGCCAATTTCGATAAAAAAATGTTGATCATCAGCTCAAAAAATAACATACCATCTTCAAGAAATTCTATGGAGGGTTGATATAAGAAATTGTTTCGATAACATGTACCTTTACAGGTTGAGGTACATCAAGAGGTAGTTCAGATTCATTAGATGAAGGTTCTTCTATGTCTTGTAGTTGTTATATAAGGAAAATGTGATGATAAGGAGAAGTTATTACTAATTCCATGAGATAAATTTTACAAGGCATAAAATTAAATCCATCTAAGAAATTTTAGTGAGGTTTAAAAGAAGAGTGAGTACAAGGTTTAGGTTGATTAAGCAGGGTATTTTTTGGAAGTATTTGAGGTTCCATTAGTGGCTATGGATCATCACTAGTGGATGGTTTTGAAGATGAGGGTTGAGAAAATGTATTGTCTTAAATAAGTTGATCTTCAATAGATGGTTTATTAGGTTTGGTAACAAGTTATTTGTGAGAAGGTTTGCAATGATAATTGACTTTGGTTGCATTCACATATTGAGAATTGGTATAATATTTATCATAATCAATATTAATAACACAAAAAAATTCATTAGAGTGTTGTGCATTAGGATAAAAATAAGGTTTTTGAGATTTTTGGGTAGTTTATTTGGCAAAATTTCTCTTTTGAGAAGTTTTGAGATAATCAAGATTATGCAATTTCATCATAGCATCATGATCAAATACATCTCATAACATGAATGAAATCATAGATACATGACGTGTCTTATGAGAATGACCAATATCAATGTGAAACCAACAAAATTTATTAGGATCATACTATGATGGGGGAACAATAATATTATAGATGAAAGTTTTAAATAGAGATAGTAATTTATTCATTTTTGATACCATTAAGGGTGGGTGTTAGAGATTTTAAATATTAGATATAACTACTCCCATTTATTTTGGAGGAGATTTAGATTGAGAATTTTTACTAGTTATTGCGTTAGTTAAAGTTTAAAAAGAGTCCTTGATCACATTATGAGATGGTTCAAATTGATTCATAAGGAAGTCTTGTCTTTTACCTTAATCAAAAGCCCCTTCTAAGGTTTGAGGTGAAAAGATTCATACCTTATATTGAAAAGAGGCTTTAAGGGTATTAATGAATAGTTTAAAAATATTATCATCACTCATGTTATGGTCAACCTTATGAGATAATGATTTCCATTTTTTGATAAAAGTATGAGTAGATATAGTAGATAATTGCTTAGCATTAATGAAGTGACTAAGACAATTTTTAGGAAGATCTTTTTGTTTAAATTATTTAACTAGAGCATTGACAAGATCCTATAATTTCCCTATGGAATGTTGAAGGAGTTGATTATACCATTATAAATCATCTCCCATAACATTATTGACAAGAAGTTTAGTGGTAGAAAAAGCGTTGGTTTGAAACCATCCCTTACAGAGATTACCAAATGATTTAAGGAATATATCCAGGTATTTAGTTCCATCATACTTAATGGTTGGAGATATATTCCCAATATCGATGGATACAATGAATGGAGCTAAAGATTCATTTTGAAGATGTTGAATCATTTTTTAATGCATGATAGGTTGAGGGATGATATTCCCATTGGAATCTCTAAGAGGAGGGGGGAAAAAACTTTGATTATTTGGAGCCATGACCATAGGGGTTTGACTTACCATTTTTAAGATAGTTTTGCATTTGGAATATTTGAGGATTGTTAGTTGTTTGCATAAAAAACATATTTTTGAACCATTTGAGCAATAATTTGAGTTATATCTATAGGTGTATTTTGATTACTAGTATTATGATATGGAATTTTAGTGTTGGTAGGAGTATGTCCTATAGGGGGTTCCTTATCGAAGGATTATTTATGGAGGGTTCCCTATGGGAGGGTTATTTATGGGAGGGTTCCCTATGTTGGTATCAATTGATCCAATTGTAAAGTAAGGAAGTTTGGATAAGGTGCCATGCATGTTAAGATAATCTATTTTATAATTTTAAGTAATGTGGACTATGTTGCATTCCATTGACCTAGATGAGGGTCGGGAGTAGTTTCACCATGAGGGTTTATCCTTGGGTGGCTAAGGTAGGTAAGAAGAATCACCCATATAAATTTGGAATGAGTTAAGACTGTCAAGGAAGATACCAAGATGTTATTTCATGACATTATATGAGATTATGAGAAAAAAAGAAACAAAAAATTATCAACCACTTATATAAAAATATGGAAACCTATAGGGTCAAACTGGTCGAATTGGTTTAGCAAACATGCAAAAATAATAGTCTAGAAAATGAAATGATTCAAGTTGGTTGAAATAATTTGAAAAATAGGTATAAATAAAAATGAACAATAGGTTGAAAATTGAACTGAGTTGAGCTGGTCGACTTGTTTGGTAGATAAGTAGAAACAAAAAGCTAAAAATGAATTGAGATGAGTTAGTTAACTAAGTTTGGAAGATAGACATAAAAATTATTCTATAAAAATAACTAAGTCAAGTTGGTTGACTTAGTTTGGCAAACATGCAAAAATAACAGTCTAGAAAATGAACTTAGTCGAGCTAGTCGACTTAGTTTGGTAGACATGAAAAACAATAGTCTAAAAAATGAACTGAGTCAAGCCGGTTGAATTATATTGGTATAAAAATATAAAAAACATTCAAAATTATTTTATTTTGTTTACTTCATTTGATGAATAGGTAGAAACACCATTCTAACAATGAATTGAGTCAAGCTAGTCGACTTAGTTTGGTAGATAGGTAGAAACAACATTCTCAAAAATGAATTAAATAAAGTTGGTTGACTCAATTTGGAAAAAATAAGTATAAAAAATGAGATAAAAAATTAATTAAGTCAATTTGGTTGACTTAGTTTAGTAGATAGTAAAAATAATAGTCTAGAAAATAAATTAAGTCAAGCTAGTCGACTTAGTTTGGCAGATAGGAAAAATAACAGTTTGGGAAATGAATTGAGTCAAGTTGGTTGAATTATTTGGATAGATAGAGAGAAATATAAATTTTAAAACCTATATAGTTGAGTTGGTCAACTAAATTGGGCAAACATGAAAAATTAGCAGTTTAAAAAATGAATCGAGTTGAGCTAGTCGACTTAGTTAAATTTGGATTTTTTTATTATAAATTAGAGGATGTTATTGGAAAACATAAAAAAATAATAAAAATATAAAAGAATAAATATAATTTATCAAATTATTTTATTCAAACACAATTAAACACATCAACTTTGGTCAATTTAGTTGAGTCACATAACATAGAA
The DNA here is from genome assembly GCA_037957365.1 of Torreya grandis. Taxonomy (NCBI): domain Eukaryota; kingdom Viridiplantae; phylum Streptophyta; class Pinopsida; order Cupressales; family Taxaceae; genus Torreya; species Torreya grandis. The sequence continues at coordinate 541,611 of JARHVA010007057.1, forward strand.
CTATGTCAATGCTAGTCAACACAGTCTGAAATACAAAATAGAGAATCAAGCAACTAGTATAAATGAAGTATAGAAGTAATTAAATGTTAAAAGAAAGATCAATTATATGTACTAAATTTTTTTTATTAATTTTTAGGCTTCCAAAGATACTTGTTTGTCCATTAGAAGTAATGGCCCAATGTTTCATAGTGCTAACTACAGAGTATTATACTTTGCCCATAGCCAACTAAACCTGATTTTAAGGGTACGCTGGAAGGAACTTCTTAGTGATAAACACTAATTGATACAACATAATATCAAATAGATGGATAAATTCCTAAGGTTCAATACAAAGAGAAATCTTGAGCATTTCTTAAATACCACAAGGTATGTGGAAACTGAAGATCGTGTTTATCTTTGTACTATGGCTATGAGTATTAGGGCAAGCCCCTCACACCACTATATATATAAATGATATACAAGGACCATAAATAGACTATCATTTATCCCTTCATGACCATATCTAAATAATTTTAAAACTTTTGGTACACAATTGTTAGGTAAATCAAGATAAAGTGAAAATAAAGGTGAAAATCAAATAGTGAAAACCAATTTATAGTTTATAAAAGTAAATGAATAGTAATCCAATATTTTAAAATCAAATGTGAAATTAATTAATATGAAAGGAAAGTGGATTGTATTATTTACGCTAAAAATGAAACATACAAACTAAGGTTGACCAGGACGATCTAGTTGGGCAAACAAAACATAACATGATCGGGCATGGCAATATACTCTATTATAAAAACAAGATAAAAATAATTAACATTGGCCATGTCAAATTAGTTTGTTTAGAAAATTAGATAGACACATAACTAAGTCGGCCAAGTTGACTTAGTTGACCATGTGATATAGTTTTAGCAGAGCTAAAAAACTAGAAATCATAGCATGAAAATATGAAGTACTGAGTAATTTTATTAAAAAATAGAAACATGAAACTGAAAAAATTAATAAAAATGAATTATTAAGTTAGTTAGAAGGAACTTGAATAGAGTAAACTAGGTTAACTTAGTTTAATGAAACTGAAGATTAAAATCTAAGATATACGAAAAATGAATTGAATCGACCAACTCAACTTAGCTGAAAGTTGAAAAGTGCTAAGCAGGATCGACCAACTCAACCTTATTTATTGGACATAATAATAAGATTTATAGAAAAAGAATAGGATCAACCAACTTGATCTTGTTTATTGGGACTGAAGACTTAGATCTAAAAAATATGAACATGATCGGCCAACTCAATCTTGTTTATCATGACTAAAAACATGCATACCAACATGACCTAGTTGACTGTAAATGAAAATTTTAAAATATAAGGGTCAGATTCAAGTTAGGTTCACCATAATGTATGAAACAAATTAACATATATCTAAAACTTTTCCTACTTGGTAAATCCAAAAGTGGATAAATTAATTAACTAACATCTATTATGATACTATTTATATTTGGAGCATGACCAAATTGGATATGTTAAACCTAAGGGAGAAATTATCACACAACACTAAAAGAAAGGGTTGCAAAGCCTCTTGGAAAATAATACTATGAAATAACCCTACCTAGGTATGAACACATGAAATAAAACTAATCTAGTGTTATAAAATCATATAACGTAAATGGGGATGGTTAACATAAACAAAAAAATCAAGGGATCATGGTAGGGAAATGGAAGCCTATATTACTTAAGGTGAAATATTGAAGCAAAGAAAACCCTATAACTATACCAAGTTTAAGTATAAAGGTAATCTAAGCAATGATTTAAACATTCAAACCTATTACCTTTTGTAGTATCTATTTATCAAGTGAAATAACAAAAGTTAGAGATACCTTTGAGCAAACTTGTCGAGTCTCAATCTCCCCCTTGGACAATGGTGCTTTACAAGAGATTATTGTATATTTGTAAGAATCACATAATAGAAATTATATCTAGACTAAAAGACTCTCCCTCACATACACAACTTCCCATAAGACAAGTTATCTTCCATCCAAGGCAAATGTAAGAAATGACTCTTTGAATTGTAGATGTAATAGAATGGTGAGCTGTAATAATGCAAAAATTAATGTTCCTCTCTATTGGATTGATATGAAGGTCATATTTATAGCAATGGATAAGTCCTAAACTTTTCATATTTTTAGTTGAAAAATTCAACCAACACAAACCTATTTTTGGTATGATAGAGTTAACCAACAATCTTGTGATGTACCAATAGTTAACCAACAATCTTGTGATGTACCAATAGTCAACCAACCCCAATCTTGGTGCACCCTTTAAGGCATGCAATCAGAGAGATTGAAGCTCAATAGGTTATTCCAAAAGAGAAAGTGTTAGTAAATGATAAAGTTTAAAAATATTGTGTGTATATAATATCAATGTATTAACTATGTATAAATACAAAATAAAACAAGATATAGGTAAAAAATGGATGATGGGAGTGAAATTGTTGTAAATGATTGTGCATGGAGGAATTGGGAGAGGACTAAGGGGATATTTTAGGGTTATGTACCTTTGTGCCACTACTATAGTACTACATATATTTAATATATTTAGGTAATATATTTATAGATTATTATGCATTTATTACACTTTGATTGCCATTTTTCCCTTTGGGCAACGTTTGTAAAAACCCTATATGTTAATGGATGCCTCCTCTACACTTGCATCATTTGATGAAAGTTTTGTTAGTGGAGTTATGAAAAATCATGGAAAAAAAGAGGGAAATGAAGTATTTACTTAATGTATTCCATGAGGTACTGGTTCTAATTTAGAAACCATTTTACTTGTCTTTATTCTTGATATCCATAAATTTGATAAAGCTTGCAACTAGTTTGAATTTTTTACTCTTGTTGGTTAATTTTTTGGTCGAGTCCCCCCTGAAAGCCTACTTAAGTAATGGGTTCAAAACCATTGAAAACCCATGGTATTAAGATTTAATGGGTATAAAACATGACCAAAGGTTTTTTATTATTTCTCTTTGCTTATGTTGACCATTTTAAGGTTATAGTCAACCATGGTCCCTGATTTATTCACAATACTCATGTGGAATTTTATTATTAGACCAAGGGTTTGAAAGTATCTGAGAAATATAAGCTTAAAACCCTAGATTGGATTAAGTTCCTAAGTCTCCCTGTCCCCCTTTAGGGATTTTTTGAGTAGTGCATCAAACATTTTGGGCTATTCATTTTCCACAAGCAACTTAAAATCTATGTGGTTCGCCTGTAAAATCTAGTATCCATTAAAATGGACTTGGATAAGGACCTAAAGGAAATAATTGACATACAAATTAATGAAATAATTTTTTTGAAACATGTGATTTAAATTAATATTTCAAACATCAATCCAGGATTGGAATGACAATAAGAATGAAATTTGGTGCAAACCAAAGTTATTTCAAATTGCATTAATTGAGAATGACGTACCACATTAGAAAATAGCCAAAAAATAGCTGTCCTTCAAGGGAGCAGTCTATTAATTAAAGCAATGATGTAGCTATCCTTCGAGGGAGCAGTCTACATTTATAGTTTATATGACCTTTGTATGTTTAGTTAGGCATCCCAATTTTATGTTTTGTTTTTTTGACAGAATTTTTAGTCATGGATAAGCCTATAGAGGTTTTGGAGTCTCCTTTTTATTAAGACAAAGCATTAATACAACAAGGGTTAACTAATGTTTATGGGAAAAAGGGGGTTGAAAGGAATAGGAATGAGGATGAAGAGAGTTGCTCAAGGGATGAGCTCAAGTTAAATATCAAGTGAGTGATTACTTGATTAATAGTAGAATGGTCATAGATGTAAGGCATTAAGAGGCTCAGGTTCTGGCAGGCCTTTGAGAGAAGATAGATGATAACTCCCTGATCCATACTTATGTGTTATGATATAAGGTCTGAGCCAATTAGGAGCAAACTTACCTCATTTTCTTCTTTCCATATTGGTCACATGTTGATTTTCTTTGAGGACGAGATCTCTGATGTTGAAATCTCGCTCTCTCAGATTTTTGTTATAGGCACGTTTTATGCAATTTTGATAGATATGAAGATGGTTGAGGGTAGCAAGATGACGTTCATCAAGTAACTCAAGTTGAGCTAATCGGTCTTGATGAAAGTCATCATTAGAAAGTATGTCATGTAAGGAGATTCGAATAGAAGGTATCTACACTTCAAGAGGTAGAACTACCTCAGTTCCATACACTAGAGAGAAAGGTGTAGCACCCGTAGGAGTTTGAATGCTAGTGCAGTAGGCCCACAAAGTGAAGGGAATGTGGATGTGCCAATCCCTTCGAGTGTCATTGACCACCTTCATGAGGATTTTGGTTAAGATTTTGTTAGAAGCCTTTGCCTGCCCATTTGCTTGTGGATAATAAGGCGAGGAGAAGATGAGTTTTATACCAAAAGAGTCACAAAGTTTTTGGACAGTTTTATTAATGAAGGACTTGCCATTATTGGTGATGATTTTGTGAGGTACACCAAAATGATAGATGATATGTTGGTTGATGAAGTCAATGATTTTATCAGCTTTAATGGAGATGAGGGGAATAACTTCCACCCATTTAGTGAAGTATTCAGCTGCAGTGATAATGGACTGATGTCAGAGAGATGAATGAGGGTTAATCTCACCGATTAGATCTAAGCCCCATTGTGAAAAGAGCCAAAAATCCTTGGCAACTTAGAGAGCATGGCTAGGGATGTGAAGTAAGTTAGCATGTTGTTGGCATTTGATAAAACACTGAACATAGTCACTGTAGTCTTGGTGAAAAGTAGGCCAATAATAGCCCAGGCGAAGGATGTGCTTTGCAACCGAGTTACCACTGAAATTCCCTCCACAAATCCCATCATGGACTTGTTTGATGGCGTGAGATGTTTCAGTAGAGGTTAGACATCGAAGAAGGAGGCCATCGAAACCTCTTTTGTAAAGAAGACCCCCTAGCATGGTATATCAAGCAGTACTCTTGATGAAAGCCCGCCATGTGTTGCTAGAGAGGTCAGGAGGAATAATAGAGTAAGTTAAGTAGTCCACAAGTTGTTTATACCAAACATCCTGTGGACTAGAGTTGATAGTGCAGACAAAGTTGATGTTAGTGAAGATATATGAAGGTAATGCCAAACAGTGTACCATAACATAGATTCTCAAGGAGGTAGATGATGATGGGATGTGTGAGGCTAAAGAGGCCATAGTGTCTGCAAACTTATTTGTAGAATGAGGAATAGTTTGCAAGAGATAATGGTCGAAGGACTCTAGCAATGTGTCCACATGGTGTTTATACCATTGAAAAACTTTATTTTTGTAAAGGTATGAACCATTAATCTAATTAATGACTAGTTGTGAGTCGCCAAAGATGTTGATTGTCTTGATGCCTAAGGAAAGGGTCGTTTGGAGTCCCAAAATTAAGGCTTCATATTTAGCCATATTATTGGTACATTCAAAGTCAGGTTTAAAAGAGAGAGGCATGGGCTCACCCTCGTGAGGGATGGGAATGACCCCCGCACCCCCACTGAGTTGACATTTGGATCCATCAAAGAACATTGTCATTTGATAGAAGATGTCATTAGTGGAAAGTATGGCGATAGATTCGTCAGGGAATTCATAATGAGAAGGTTGGTTGTCAGGTAGAGGGGTATCAGCTAGTTGATCAGTGATTGTTTGCCCCTTTATAGACTTTTGTTGGATAAATTCCAAATCAAACTCAGTGAGAAGCATGAGCCAATGAGCCATACGCTAGTTTTGGTATGGCTTGGAATGCATGTACTTTAGAGGGTCAGTGTGAGTGATGACGTAGGTTTTGTGATTGAAGAGATAATGATGGAGTTTGGACGTGGCAAAGACTAATGCCAGGCAAAGTTTTTTGGTATGAGTATACCAAGTTTCGTAATCAATGAGCATTCATCTTATGTAATAAACTGCTTTCTCACAATGTTGTTCATCTCGATGTGTGATCATGGCACCTAATGAATGATTTGTTGTTGAGATGTAGAGATAGAAGGGTTGATCGTCTTTAGGTGGAATAAGGATGGGGGGAGAGACAAGATAGCGTTTAAGAGTCTCAAAAGCCTCTTGGCAATCCTTATCCCAATTAAAGGAGATGTCCTTCTTGAGGAGGTGATGGAATGGTTAGCATCGATCGAATAGCTGCGAGATGAAGTGATGAATAGATTGGAGCTTCCCTTGCAGGCTACAAAGTTGCTTTAGATTGGTAGGTGGTGGCATCTTGAGTATAGCTCAAATTTTAGTGGGATCAACCTCAATGCCATGAAGAGAAACGATGAAGCCTAAAAGTTTCCCTGAGAGAACCCTAGAGACAGATTTCTTGGGGTTTAGTCGAATGTTGTATTGGAGGAGGTGAGTAAATATGATTTTAAGAATAGTTAAATGGTCATGACGGAGTTTGGATTTCCCAAGCAAGTCATCCACATAATCCTCCATGATTTTGTGAAGGAGATCATGAAAAATATAGGTCATGGCACGTTGATATGTGGCACCTGCATTTTTAAGGCCAAAAGGCATGACCCTATAGCAGAAAGTCCCCCATGGAGTAATGAAGGTGGTCTTATGTTGATCTTTCGATGCAATCAAGATTTGATTATATCTTGAAAACCCATCTATGAGTGATAGCATCTCATGACCGATCGTAAGATCAACAAGTTGGTTAATGTTAGGTAAAGGAAAGTTGTCCTTTGGGCAAGTTAGGTTGAGATCCTGATAATCAGTACAAATTCAGATCCCCCCAATTGCCTTTGTGACAGGGATGATGTTTGACACCCATTGCGGGTAATCAATGGGTTGGATGAAAGAGACAGAGAGAAGATGTTGAAGCTCCTCTTTGACAAGGAGTGCAATGTGAGGATGCATTTTGTGAAGCTTTTGCCTGATAGGCTTAGCCTCAAGATTTGTGACAATGTTATGAATGAAAATGTTAGGGTCGATACTAGGCATATCACTATAAGACTAAGAAAAACCTTTGCTATGATCTGCAAGGAATTTGGTATAGTTGATTTGTTCCTGGGCATTCAAAGATTGACCAATATTTAAGATGTGAAGAACGTTAGAAGATGGTAGGTTTGTTAGGGTATGGAGCTAAAAGCTTCATCCATGAGCAAGTTGTAGAGTTGCAGGTGTTTAACAGTCACCGATGACGGTCAGAGACAGACCCAAGGTGACTGACGTCGGTCAGGAGGAGACCAGGATCGGCCGACGTCGACAGGTTCAAGCAGGCAGGAATCGATGTCGGTTACCTGTGGCATCTAGAATCTATTTATGTGCATGAACATAATGTTTGCATGTTAAGGAATGAACTGTTGGTTGTTAAGCCTACGTTTCTATTTTGATTAGAACTATAATTGGAGCCCTTGTTTGGAGGTGCATCTATCAGTTGTAAGTGCATGCTCATGAATCTCTATAGTTATATAATAGAGATAGATCTTCATAGTTCATTGGACTGTACAATATTTGTATAGGTGAATCAATCTAGATTGTGGAGTTGATTGTAATTGAGAGAGAGGACTCTTGAGGGAAAGAGATCTAAGAAGAGATCTGTACATCTAACAGAGGTGTGGAAGAAAAGGAGTTTCTTCAATTGTAATTCCTTCTATAAAGAGTTGAATACAAGTTTTTAGGGTGGTTTCTTGTATCTCTTGTTTCTTGTTAATTCTGATTCTAGTTACTTATCTATCTAATTTAATTCCATGTTTATTGATTTCATATAGTAATCATATTGTTGATTGATCCCCAACAAGTGGTATCAGAGCCAGGCTGACTAACAGGTGTTTCAGATCTGGTTAGTGTGTATTGATTACAGGTTACTCATAGGGATTTCTATTTGAGTGGGAGAAGCAATGGCAGAAGAAAGTAAACTAAGAATGGAGAAGTTTAATGGCAAGAACTATCAATTATGGAGAATGCAGATAGAAGATTATCTGTATCAAAAAGATTTATACTTACCGTTAGGAGGGACTGCAAAGCAGCCCAAAGACATGGATGATGAAGAATTGGAAGTTCTTGATAGAAAGGCTCTTGGATCTATAAGATTAAGTCTAGCATCTACTGTGATATCTAATTTATCACAGGTAAAGTCTACGGTAGAGTTAATGGCTACTTTAGCAAATTTATATGAAAAACCCTCAGCGTCTAATATGGTATATCTTATGAAGCAGTTATTTAATTTGCAGATGCAGGAAGGTAATTCTGTATCTAATCATTTGAATGATTTCCATGGAATTGTGAATCAATTAAATTTAGTCAAAATAGTATTTGATGATGAAATTAAATCTCTATTAATCTTATGTTCTTTACTAGAAAGCTGGCACAACTTAGTAATGGCAGTTAGTAATACTGCTTCAGCTTCAAATATTTTAAAAGTAGATGATGTGGTTAGTGTAATCTTGAATGAAGAAATTCACAGGAAAAACACAGAAGAGACATCAGGGAATGCTTTAAGTTTTGAGAGCAAGGGAAGACAAAAAGAGAAGAGCAAGAAAGGGAGATCAAGATCTAAATCAAAGATGAGAGGTAGATCTAAATCCAGAAATGGCAGGAAGCCACAATGCTGGAATTGTGGAAAGATTGGGCACATAAGCAAAGATTGTTGGTCAAAGCCTAAAGAGGATAGACAGCATGAAGATAAAGAAGAAGTAAAGGTGGTAGGTATTGTTACACAAGATGCTCTTATATTCTCTTTGCATACTAATATAGAATCTTGGGTTTTAGATTCTGGTGCATCTTTCCATGCAACCCCTAATAAAGAATATTTCAGTGACTATGTCCATGGAAATTTTGGAATAGTTTACTTAGGGGATGATGAGCCTTGTAAAATTATTGGAAAAGGTAAAGTGCAGCTGAAAATGCAGAATGGCAACACATGGGTGTTGAGAGACGTCATGCATGTTCCCAACTTGAAGAGAAATTTGATTTCTACAAGAAAGTTAGGGGATGAGAGTTGTACAGTAACTCTCAAAACTGAATCTTGGAAGGTTTCAAAGGGTGCACTTGTATTGGCCAGATGTAAGAGAGTAGGTACTCTCTATTTATGTAATTGTATTACTGACAATTCTCCTTCTGTATTATCTACTTCAGATGTAGATGCAAAGTTGTGGCATCAAAGGCTTGGCCACATGAGTGAGAAGGGAATGACAATTCTTAAGTCAAAAGGTATGTTTCTAGATTTGAAAAGCATAGATCTAGATTTTTGTGAAGACTATATTTTTGGAAAATAGAAGAGAGTGAGTTTCCTCAAGACTGGGTCAACAAAGAAGAAGCACAAATTGCAGCTTGTTCACACAGACGTGTGGGGACCAGCCCAAGTTGCTTCTATTGGAGGATCACAGTACTATGTTTCCTTCATAGATGATGCTACAAGAAAGGTATGGATCTACTGTATTAAGAAGAAATTTGATGTTTTTGACATGTTTAAGAATTGGAAAGCTATGGTTGAGAATGAAATAGGCAAGAGATTGAAGTGCCTGAGATCTGACAATGGTGGTGAGTTTTGTAGCCACAAGTTCAATTGGTATTGTTATATGCATGGGATCCGCATGCAAAGGACTGTTCCAAGAACACCTCAACAAAATAGAGTTACTGAAAGGATGAACAGAACAATCATGGAGCATGCAAAGTGTATGAGATTGCATGTTGGATTGCCCTTAGAGTTTTGGGCAGAAACCATGGATACTACAGTGTACCTAATTAATAGAGGACCCTCTACAGCTCTGGATGGTGGAATTTTATAAGAGGCATGGACAGGTAAAAAGGTAGATCTATCATTTCTCAAAGTTTTTGGTTGTGAAGCCTTTGTGCACATTGATAAGGAAAATAGAAAGAAGCTGAATGCTAAGTCTATGAGGTGCACATTTATTGGCTATGGCTCTGATGAGTTCAGATTCAGGTTTTGGAATCTAGGAAGTAACAAGATAATTAGGAGCCATGATGTTGTTTTCAATGAAAAAGTGATGTACAATGATCAGCTCAAGAAGCTGGATCAACCTGAGCAAAGCAATGAAGAATTGGACAAGGTAAAAGTTCAAAATAAGCTCATGGGAAAGAAAAATCATAGGAAGGAAACCACAAAGACCGACGTCGGTCAGGTAACAACTGACGTCGGCCGTATAAATACTGATGTCGGCTGTACAGAAACTGATGTCAGCCAGGAAGGAACTGACATCGGTTAGGCAAAACTGACAACAGTCAGTCACAGGCCTGGAAGTGACCGAGGTCGGTCACTGTCAGAGAATTTGGGTAGACAACGTGTTGTGGATGAGTCTCAGTCACCCAACAGGAGGTCAGAAAGGGTAAGTAAACCTCCAATTCGATATTCCCCTTCATTATTCTATTTATTGCTTATTGATGGTGGAGAACCAGAGAGTTTTGATGAGGCAATACAGGTAGAATCCAAGAGTCAGTGGGAGCTAGGCATGAATGAGGAAATTGATTCCTTGAGAGAGAACCAAACATGGGATTTGGTTGAGTTGCCAGCAGGAAAGAAGACACTAAAGAACAGATGGATCTACAGGTTGAAAGAAGGTGAGAATGGACAAATGAGATATAAGGCCAGATTAGTGGTGAAAGGATTTGCACAGAAACTAGGTATTGACTTTGGTGAGATTTTTTCTCCTATTGTTAAAATGACTTCTATACGGGCCGTATTGTCTTTAGTTGCTATTGAGGATTTGCATCTTGAGCAGCTTGATGTTAAGATAGTGTTTCTTCATGGAGATTTAGATGAAGAAATATATATGGATCAGCCGAAAGGATATGAGGTCAAAGGTAAGGAGAAGCTAGTGTGCAGATTGAAGAAAAGCTTATATGGCCTCAAGCAAGCTCCAAGGAAATGGTATCTAAGATTTGACAGGTTTATGACTGAGCATGGCTACAATAGATGTCAATCTGACCATTGTGTGTATTTGAAGAGATTGGATAATGGTAGATATATTATTCTATTGTTGTATGTAGATGATATGCTAGTTGCAGGATCACACATGCAGGACATCTCTGAGCTTAAGGTAAAATTAGCTCACACATTTTCCATGAAGGATTTTGGAGCAGCAAAGAAAATCCTGGCATGAATATTAAGAGAGACAAGAAAAATCATAGGTTGATTTTGTCTCAAGAGGATTATGTGAACAAGGTGTTGAAACGGTTCAATATGCAAGATGCAAAACCGGTAAGCACACCTATGGCTGGACATTTCAAGTTAAGTAAAGAACAGTGGCCTAATTCACATGATGAGGTAGAGTACATGAGAAAAGTTCCATATGCTTCCACAGTAGGAAGTTTAATGTATGCATTGGTTTGTACTAGGCCTGATATTGCCCAAGCAGTGGGAGTTGTAAGTATATGACCAATCTAGGAAAGGAACACTAGAAAGCAGTTCAATGGATCCTTAGATATCTAAAAGGAACCAGCAGTAGGCATTTGTGCTATGGCGGTTCAAATATTTCTCTACATGGTTATGTAGATTGAGATATGGCAGGTGACTTGGATGGTAGAAGAAGCACTACAGGATATATTTTCACTATAGGTGGAATGGTGGTTAGCTGGATATCAAAGTTACAGAAAGTTGTTGCCTTGTCAACTACAGAAGTAGAGTATATTGTAGTCACAGAGGCTATCAAAGAGATGATATGGATGACACGGTTCATGGAAGAGCTTTGAAAGGAGTAAGAGAGTTGTAGACTATACAGTGATAGTCAGAGTGCAATTCATTTGGCTAAGAATTCAGCCTTTCATTCAAGAGCAAAGTATATACAACTTAGGTACCACTTCATTAGACAGGTATTGGAGGATGGTGAGTTGAAGCTAGAGAAGATCCATACAGATAAGAATCCTATGGATACGTTAACCAAGCCGGTTACAAAGAAGAAGTTGAATTTTCATTCAACTTTCATTGCTCTTCATGATTGAGTTGAAGATGGAGGAGCTAAAAGATGTTGCTGTACAGGTACTGGTGCAGTTATTTATCTCCAAGTGGGAGATTGTTAGGGTATGGAGCTAAAAGCTTCACCCATGAGCAAGTTGTAGAGTTTCAGGCATTCAACAGTCATCGACGACGGTCAGAAATAGACCAAAGGTGACTGACGTCAGTCAGGAGGAGACCAGGATCGGCCGACGTCGACAGGTTCAAGCAGGTAGGAACTGATGTCGGTTACCTGTGGCATCCAAAATCTATTTCCGTGCATGAATAGAATGTTTGCATGTTAAGGAATGAACTGTTGGTTGTTAAGCCTACATTTCTATTTTGAGTAAATCTATAATTAGAGCCCTTGTTTGGAGGTGCATCTATCAGTTGTAAGAGCATGCTCATGAATCTCTATAGTTATATAATAGAGATAGATCTTCATAGTTCATTGGACTATACAATATTTGTATAGGTGAACTAATCTAGATTGTGGAGTTGATTGTAATTGAGAGAGAGGACTCTTGAGGGAAAGAGATCTAAGAAGAGACTTATACATCTAAGAGAGGTGTGGAAGAAAAGAATTTTCTTCAATTGTAATTCCTTCTGTAAAGAGTTGAATACAAGTTTTCAGGGTGGTTTCTTGTATCTCTTGTTTCTTGCTAATTCTAATTCTAGTTACTTATCTATCTGATTTAATTCCATGTTTATTGCTTTCATATAGTAATCATATTGTTGATTGATCCCCAACAAGGTTAATGTCAATGGTTGATTCATTTAACATAACCTGTGTTTCTGAAAGAAGTGATCGTTGAATGAAAGAATCATCCGCACCCATGTAAGTGAGTATGGCATCATCATATATGCATTAGACGGTGTTGATGGTACAAGATTCATCATCTATCATGTCTGGATAAATGAGAGGGAGAGATCTTGATACCCCATCTAGGTGATAGGTTAGGGGTTCCAAGCGAATGGAATTTATGAAAAAAAAAAATACTAAGAGGAATTGAGACTATCAACTCCATAGGTGAGGATGGAGGAATAGGCAAAGCCAGAGGAGATTATTCTATAATAGTTTCATGGTGAGGGTTTTTAGAGACTTCTGTAGGCTCTTCGAATCCTAGGCCATGTCATTTTTTGGCATTTTTTATTGCCTCATCATTTGGAGGCTCAACAAGTTGGTGGGAACCTTGTTCATAGCACCCAAACCCAAATCCCTTCCACATACACTTATAAAGATAGGTGTGAGTGAAGCTAGGACTACCAAGAAAAGAGAAATCAGATGTGAATAGTTTGGGTGATGAAAGAGGATTCCCATCAGTAGGGGCTTGATCTAGCCCTCCATAGATGAGATTTGTTTGAAAAGTAGGAGGACCATATGGAATGACCATTCCAATGCGATGGTCATAATTTGGGTTGTGATGTAGTTGTCCATACTCTTGAGGAGTTTGTAACATGTCCAAGGTAAGCAAATGATACTCCCCAAGTGAAAGCCGCTGGAAGGTATCTTCCATAGGATCCTTTGTAGTCACTTGACTGGGAGGAATGGGTGTAACCGATGTTTGCAAACTTGTTGATGCTTCTGCGGGTAGAGGCAGTGTTTGGGTCAATGTTTTTAGAGGTATGAGAACATCATTGGGTCGATAAGTTGTGTTACGTGTTTTAAAGGGAGAAGGGTCAGCAGGAATGATGTGAACTTGACCCTCATGTTCAAATTTGACACAATGATGTAGTGTAGAAGGGACACAAGTCATGGCACAAATCTAAGGTCATCCCAACAACATGTTGTATTGGAACTCCCCCTCAATGATGTAGAAGAGTTCTGGGATTTTCCGTGGACCAACACGAATGTGTAAGATGACGGTGCCAATGGTAGCGGTAGTGGAATCAAAAATATCTATACATGCAATTATTTGGGAGGGCTAATTGGTCATAAGCATGGGTGGAGATGATATTGATACTAGCACTCCCATCAATCATAACCCACTTAACGTGAGTTCGATCAACGTAAGCTCTGATGAAAAGGGTAGCATCCTGATCTTCTAAGTTAGAAGTAGGAATTTCAGAATCACTAAAGGTAATGGAGGCGACAGTGGGTAATGATTGGATTAAGGCGGCTAATGGTTGAGGGTCTTCAGGTTGGACCTCCACTACTTGTAAAGCTTTGATTAAAGCTTGGTGATGGTTTGGAGAGCTTTGAATGAGGTCATATAAGGACATCTTTACTAGAGTTTGGTGAAGTTGTTTCACCATTGAGTCATGAATAACCTCTGAAGATGTTTGTTGGGATGTACCCAAGATTGAAATCTTGGGTTTCAGTGGTTGAGAAGGTTTTATAAATGGGTAGCTCCAAGGAATAGAAACCTTCTCTTTTCCTTTATCTTTTAATGTTTGTGACCTGGTGGCCACATTATTGGTGTTAATCTCAAATAAAGGGGTGGAAGGAGGTAAAGGGACCATAGTTTGATGATGAGATTTTGATGAAGGTGAGGAGATTTGAGATATATGGGAAGGTGTCAGAGGTTTGACAAAAGAATATTCAACAAGAAGGTTGTCTTTTTCCATGTATTGGTGAATGACAACTTTAAGGGCACAATAATTTTTAGTGTCATGTCCAGGTGTGTGATGATATAGAAAAATTTGGGTGTCATCGAACCATAAAGGCTTTGATCCAAGAGGTTGAAATGGTTTAATAGGTGGAAGAGTGATGCTAGAGGATTCTAACAATAATCATAACAACAAAGCATAAGAACCCACTAATGGATCTATGCTTGTTGTAGTAGATGTTGACAATTTCTATTTTGTAGCAGTGGTTGAGGGAGTTTTTCGTACCACCTTTTTAGTTGGTGGTGTGGCCACTTGTGTAGATGGGGCTTTCTTGGTAAGAGGTGCCGAGTTTTTTAGAGGAGGTATATTTTTGATGGGTAAAGGTAGTAGGGGAGGCAATTTGTTATTGTTAGATGTTTGAGTAGGAAGAACTCCTATTAAGGTAGAAGGGTGTGGGCCCAAAATTGAGGGCAATGATGATGGTAGGGGAGGAGTTCTCCAACGCAGTTTAGTAGCCTTATTTAATACGGTGTGAGGACCACTAGTTTGGGGGGCAAGGTTCAAGTCTACTTTCACCTGTGGGTGAGTGAGGTTAGGTACGTGGCGAACACCAAGAGATTTAACTTGTTCTGGCATGGTGGTCACTTGTGAAGGTTAAGGTTCAGATGTGGACGTTTTAGCTTTTGCGGTTTTAGAAGTAGAAGCTTGATCTTCATCGATGACTTTAGGATGATTTGTCGCAAAAAGGGTTGATAGTATGAGATGAAGTGGGATGTGTAAGATAAGGAGCTTTAAGTCATTCCCATAATGCCTCATGCTCTAAGTTCCTCAAATGGAGAAATCCTAAATTCTCAGCCAATCTAGAGAATGGTTTAGAAGATGTTACACGAGGCTTTATGATTGGTTTTTTAGAAGATGTGGGTGGTTGTGAGACTAGAAATGTCTTAGATGCAGTGATTTCAGGCCAAAGGCGTGAGAGAACCATTACTAGATTATCTTCGGTCAAAGTAGGTGAAGAGACAAGTTCTTCTCTTGGTGGAGAAGGAATTGGAGAATGTGACTCCTTGAGAGGATAGAGTGCAGGGATGATCGTGCCTTCTACTTGTGGTTAAAGAGCGGGAAAAGTATGATCTTCCATAGGTAATAGGAAGGATGAGGGCAGGACTAGTGGCATTGGTATCATCAATGTGTCTTCCAATATAAGAGAGTTTGATGGAGGACTAATAAGAGAAGAAGGTTCTTCTACCTGTGGAGGAGAAATAGGTTGGTTATCCTCTTCAGACTATGGAAGAGGTTGGTTAGGTATAAAAGGAGAAACCATGTCAATCGTGCATATATTATGCTCTTGGGAGTCATCAGCCATGGTTTGGATGTTGTTTTGACTAGGGGGATGGTTAGGGAATAGTTGTCTAAAGATGTCTATGTTTTGGTTAGCTAGCATGTTTGGGTTATCCAAGACAAGATCTCCCTTGTTTAACATATCCTAAATAACGTTCTTGAGGGTTTTGCAATTGTCTGTGTCATGACCTTTGACATGATAATTATAGAAGCCATTCTCCCTATACCATGTTGGGATGGCTTGCGAGGGATCAAATTGAGGTGGTGGTCAAATTTGAGGGAGGTTAAGGATTCCCTATTTGACTAATTTATCCAACATGGAAGCGTATGATTCTCCTATTGGAGTATATTGACGCTGTATGTATCATTGTTGAAATTGTCGTTAATGCTTTATGATGTAGAGGGTTTGCTTTAATTAGTTATGGTAGAAGAAGATGATCTAAGTACCACAGCATTTGTCATTCCCTTGAATTTGGAATTAGAAGAAGAAGATTTGGATGAAGGGTCATTTGATTTTCTATTAGTATTTTTACTACGTAGTTTGACTTTATCTTCTTTGATAGCACAGAGTTTAAGCTTCCTAGCCATGGTGAAATTTTCATCAAATGTGTGGAATGTTTGGACCCACAAAGTAGATGAGATGTGTTTAGCACATGCTCGTAAAAAGACCTCAATGAGCTCAGGTTGAGGTAAAGAAAAGGAGAGTTGGTTGATTAATCCTCTCCAACGAGCAATGAAATCAGCTATTGATTCATTGTTGAATTGTCTAATAGAATATAGGTCCATGATGGAGACCTTTTTAGTGATGTTGATTGAAAAGTGGTCAAGGAATAGTTGAGCTAGTTGAGTGAAGGTAAAAAGAGAGTGACTGGTAATAGAACTATACCAATCAAGAGCAGCACTAGAAAGTGACATGGGAAATGTGTGTAGTAGTAAAGCATCATCGTGTGCTATAAGGTAATAAGCATGTCTAAACACTCATAAATGTTGTTGTGGGTCTTCGTTACTCTGAAAATGAGTAAATTTTAGAAGTTCCCATTGGCTTGGATATGGTCGAATTGGGACCAAAGGATGAATAGGCTCATTACAGATTTGTTCATATGAGAGAATGCTCCTTGAACTTGAAACAGATGTCTCAAGATTAGACATCTTATCCATCAACATCTTCATGAGATCGGTTGATGGATTGGTAGGTGGGGCACCCCCTAGGTTGTAAGGTACCTGGAAGACATTAAGAGGGGCATATGATGTGGTAGGTTTCTTTTTTATAGGTGCAAAATATGGATAATTTATCATGGGGATTGATGTTGAGATCAAGGGAGGTTATGCCATGAAGCCAGAAGGCACAATTTGACTAGGTGCTGCCAAAGGTGGTTGGATGGTGGCAACACTAGTTAGAGGATAGGTAGTCACTCTTGTATTTATAGGTGAAAGAGTGAGCGGGATGGAAACAAGCAAGTTTTGAAAAGGTGTTGAGCTTGTTTGCATTATTTTTGGTTGAGGGGGTACGGAAACCCCGATGGATGTAGGTCCAGAAATAGGAGAGGCCAACTCTTGAAAATTGGCCATGGTTTGGTTATTAGTTGAGGCAATGGCCTGAGTGACCATGGGTTGAGTAACAGGCACTGTTGATATATTTTCCATTTCAACTAAGGAAGTTGGCATCCCAAGAATAAGATTACCTAAAGGATCTTGCGTTTGGCTTCTCGTGAGATAGTGTTAGAGAGCCTTGACATTGAGGTCAAAGAATCTCTTGATGTCTTGATCCCTTGCGGGAATAATAGGTGGGTGATTTCAGGTAGGGGTACACTCAATATCTGAAGGATACTCCATTAGAGGACTTGTTATGAAGGGTGAGGGTGGAAGTGGTTGTTTCCTTACGTGGTCAACAAGAGTTTTAGCTTGATTGCATGTCAAAACCATTCAAAGAAAAATATGTTCAGATTCTAAAAACTGTGTATTTCAGTCTCAGAATTCTGGAATGTGTGTTTGACAACTAAAAAGTCAAGTTTTTAACTTGTTGTTTTGAAAGAAAATATTTTGACAGTGATCGACGTCGGTTAAATAATCGATGTCAGTTATGGAGAGTTGTCAAGGTCGGTGGTATAATTGATGTCAATGAGGATGAGTTGCCGACGTCGGTGGAAAAGCCGATGTCGGTGTCTGTGTATTTCCAGAAACACAAAATTGATATTTTTGAAAGAAAGAGAAATTCTAAGTTATTTTGGGATCTCAGAATGCGACCTCACCAGTTTAAAAAATTAGATACAGATAGAAAAATAGATGATGGCAAGCAACTTCTAAACGTTAAATTCCTAAGAATAAATTTTAGAGTCATGGTGGCTTATGCCTTAGAAGAATATGTTTGAGAATTGGGCTTTTAGAACGGGTCCTAAATAAGAAATCTATGGATGGTTTCGGGTTATGTTTTGGTGCTCAAAAATTTGTATTAGGTTCCATACGTGGCCTAGTGCTAGGGGTTTTCTCCCTTCACTTCACGATCCTAGAGCTGAGCTGGGTCACTTAGCCAATATATACTTTTCCTATAGTTTATACTCTGCCAGAAAACAGAGTGGGTCCTCCCCTTGGTATTGAAGTCCAAGTAGGATCGCAAAGAAGGGTAAGGTATCTACTAGGTGATGAAATCCTAGATGGGCCTTGTCTCAAGTATGTTAAAATGTTTAATTTGATGTGCTTGTGATCTGGTTGTGTAACATATGTGGACTACGCTTTATTCATAATGCATTTTTAATTACTAAGTGTGAGGGCTAAATATGCATTCAAGAAGAAATGAAATGCAATAGTGTTTTTAACCCAAATTGAAATGTTTTGTTCGGATGCAAACAAGTGAGGAAAAGGTTAAGAGCATGAATTTTCACTACTCTAAGATGCAAGGAAAAAGTGACAAGAAGAAAAAGAAAGAAGTTCTTTTTAACTTGTGCTTATGATTTCTTTTCAAAATAAAAAGATAGAAGGAGAGGAAGTAAGAAGAGAAAATTTTCCCTAATGCAACTATATGAAATTTTGCTTTTTAAAGGAAATGAATCCAAGGAAAATTCTAGGGTCCCACCGGGTGTGCCAGAATATTTCTCTACATTTTTGTGCTAATTACATTCAGAAGAAAAGAAGAAACTAAAGGTTAAAGGTTTGGGGTTTATACATACCCAGATTTAAGTTGCACACCATTACCCAGACATTGTAGGAGCTCCTCTTTGGCTATGGAGTAAGACACCTGTAGATAAGAATAAGATTCTAAACAAAGAAAATATTAGAATTAGATAAAGTGGACTGTCAAGCTATGCACTTAGTCCTGGAAGCGTAAAGCTTCGTGAGGGATGACAGTCCACTATTTGAGACAAAGAGATTGTATAAAATGAAATGATAAAGACTTATAGAAATGAAAAGGCAGAATGATGTGTACCTATCTCCTATAATCCATGAGTCTCAGTAGACTGGTCAAAGGGTTTTGTCTAGTTTAGGGATTGTTTGAGTAGGTTCTGGTCTACACAGTCACTGACATCGGTTATGCTACCGATGTCAGTATTAGAAGGTGTCGACGTCGGTTATAATGCCAATGTTGATAGGGGCAATTAGGCTTTAGATGAGTTTTAGGTTGTTTCTGTGATTAAGAAGAGAGTTTGGGAGTTGGAGGGTTTGCGTAGAGTTACGAGAAGGAGGATAAAGTCTGAGGAAGGACAAAAGGTAATAGGTTGATGTGAGAGTTGGGTAAAGCCAGGGGAAGTCTTTTCAGCCTTTCCATGGAGAAAGCCAGGTTTATTTTACAATATCTAGAAATAGTAAATAGAAACTAATTACTAAGGTATTCTAGAATTGTGAATAGAAACTAGAGGAATACTTAGCTTTTTGGGTGAAGACCGAAGGGTGTCAGGATGCTTGTTCCTGTTGTGGTTGATGTCAAAGATCTCGTACAATATTTCCAATCCAATGTGTGGAGTGATTTCTACAGAGTTTCTGTAGCCTGAAGAGTGATAATAGAATTCTGATGCTTTGTCTCAAAGCGTTCGTGTCAATATGCAAAGAGTCAGGGGGGAACTCAAGGTTAGAAGTTAGTTTAAGTAACCGACGTCAGTGATTCTGCTAGCGTCAGTCGACAGTTGACCAATGTCGGCGGCTGAGGAATTGGTAAAAAGGCTATTTTTAGCCTTTTACCCATTTCTCCACCCGCCAAGTGCATTTGCCATTGGAGAACGGTCAAAAGATGGGTATATTAGGCATGAGGGTTAGTTAGAAGGTTGGAATAGGTCTTTGGTAGTTATGGTTTAAAGGACTTAGTCATGGGGTGAGTCATAGGGTAAGAAATAGTCTTAGGCAAGGTGTCTAGGCGAGGTGGCTAGGTGAGGTGTCGAGGTGAGGGGATGATTAATTTAAAATAGATAATTTATTTTAAATTAATAGAGTGTGAGTTAGGAGATGTTGGACCAAGGGGGGTGGACACAATATTGTTGTCTACAGAATCCATAGGAGATTTCAATGAGAGATTTCAAAGAACATGGTATAGGCTGCCACCAATCATGAGACTTCTTCCTAGCTTTGTGTTCCCAACATACCTCAAAGGGATTGTTACTAATGTTACTATTATGTTGTAGTCAATGGGGGGATTCACTCTTCCAAGTGCATATGAGCTAGCAATTAAGGCTGAGAATAGCTTAATTCAGGGTGGAAGACTTCCTCCAAAAGTTTCCATTCCTTTGTTTTTCCACAATTCAGGTGAATCTCCAAGCATGTCACAAGTTCCCAATACCAACGTGAAGCCAAGAGCCTTTCCTAATAAGGTGGATAATGTTGTGGACAAGGATGAAGAAATAAGATCATTGAGAGCTCAGCTCAAGCAAGCTCAATATTAGACAAATGCTCCTCCTAATGCACAATACTATCCCCAACAAGGATATATAGCTCCATCCCAATACAATTATCAAAGGAGAGGAAAAAATCAACAAGGTTACAGCAAGCATCCCAATGCTTATAGTCCAAATTCTACTCCTCTCATAAAGGTTGTTGTTCTAGTTCATGCAAATCTAGTGTAAGGAGAAGATCATGTGGACCAATGGGGGTAGCCTCAAGGTTAGTTTACACATGATGATGTAGGAACCAGATATGCTTTGAATACACAAGAGGAAGATACTCATTACATGATATTAGAAGAATCATGTTGTAGTCAAATGGATAGTCATGGAGAAGGCAGCAGCCCAAGTGTGGGAATGATGAATTTTCAAGTAAAAGATGATTTTGTGTTGACTCAAAGAATGTCAATTACAATCAATACAAGGGCTAAGAGGATAGATTTTGGAGAAGGCCAAGAGCCATGAATAGATCCAATTGATGCCTCTCCAAAGTCATAAAGTGCCAATCAAAGTGTTGTACCTTCTACAAGCCATGTTCCTCATCAAAATTAGAATGTAAATGTGGATGCCAAGATTACAACACAGTAGGCTACAGCTCCTTTATTACCATCAAAAATTCAAGAGAAAGTGAATTCTCCATCTCTAAATATTATGAACTCATTAAATAATACTAAGACAAGCATATCCCTTTGGGAGGTTCTACATATACCTGGTCAAAAAGAGCTTTTGCAAGAGTAGTTAGCAAGCATGCATGTGACTCCTCAATCTTCAAAGTATCATAGTGTAACTCTCACAAATTCTCCAAATAATCTTTTTGAGCCTTCTAATAAAGCTAAAAATACTCCACCCTTATACCTCACACTCATTTTTGGAGATACGTTGGTCCACAACTATATTGTGGATAGTGGAGCAAACTCTATTATTATGCCTAAAGTAGTGGTTGATAAGCTAGATTTTTTCTATGAGCCACTTAGTAAAGGCATGTTACAGCTGGATGGAACTCCAACAAAGATGGTAGGATTAGTCAAATGTCTGAAAGTGTTTTTACATGGAGTTCCAAGCTTCCCTATCATGAAAAATATTATGGTGGTGGACCTTGTAGCACACTTTGTTATATGCTTATCTAGGGACTTTACAGCCAAGATAAGAGGATACCTTTCTATTGATTTGTCCTTTGTAGCTTTTAATACAAGGTATGTAACCAAGGTAACCATAAGGACTCATCCCTTAGCAAGGTTCCACCTTGAGCCATACTTAGAGACAATGATAAATCAAAATTGTCTAATTAGCAAAGAGGAATAAATAGTCCTGAATAGTGAAACATCTTCTCCTCTTGAAGGTATTTCTAACCTCTATCTTGAAAAGTACATCATTGAAAAACATGTCCTTGATCCCTACACTTTCATTGAGGAAAATGATTTGGGATTTTACTTCATGTATGAGGAGAACATCCCAATTCCTTCACTCACTAATGAAGATCATGAGCTTGATGGCATGTGGGAAATGTCATTTGATGGTTCAAGGAGCAAAGTAGGTGAAGGATATTTTATCATGTTGGTTTCCCCATCAAATAATTGTCACTATTATTCTTATAGGTTTCACTTTAGCTACACTTGCAATGTGGCAGAATATGAATGCTTAGTTCATGGTCTCTAATGGGCAAAGAAGAGAGAAATCAAGATTTTGAAAGTCTATGGAGATAGTGAGTTGGTCATTCATCATGTCAAAAGTCAAACTACAAACAATAAACCCTTTATCAAGTTATACAAGCATAGGGTATGGGATATACTTGAGATTTTGATGCCTTCAACATCAAGCCCATACCAAGAGACTTGAACAAGCATGTTGATAGATTGGCTAAAATAGGAGCATGTTTTGAATCAACTACTAATGTTGAACAAGAGAAGTATCAATCCCATATCAAGATCATTATGAGACCTTCCATTCTAGATAATTAAGTGTCATGGAAAGTTTTTTAAAGTGATAAACACATTGCACACTTCTTGCAAAATGAGGCAGGCTTCTCTTCAAGAAATCAAAGGAAGTTACATGATCATTATGAAGAGAAAATTATACAACTGAAGAAAAATAAAATACCCAAGGAGATGATTAACTTGGAGAGTGTCTTCAATGAATATTATCAAAATAAAAACCAAATAATGAGCATGTCAACAAAAGAAGATAACTATGAGAGAGTTCCAATTTTCAAGGATAAACTTTTGAAGATTGGCAAGGTTTGTTCTCAGCTGGAAAGGCAAGATTTTATTTCATTATACAAAGAGTTTCATGACACATTTGCCTGAGAATACAAGGACTTGAAATTATTTTACCCAATTCTATCTCATCACACCATTGAGTTAGAATATGGAGCTAAACTGGTAAGACAAAAGCAAAAGCCTATCAACCCCATGCAGAAGAAATCATGAAGAAAGAGCTGACTAAATTGATTGAGTCTAGGATTATCTTTCCTATCAAGCACTTAAATTGGGTAGTTAAACTTGTGCCAATTTGAAATAAGAATGGATAAATTAGACTTTGTGTGGATTTTCATGATCTAAACAAAGTGTCTCTCAAGGATCATTATCTACTCCCTTCCATGAAATAAATTCTGCAAGTTGTTTTAGGTTCTCAAAAAATTTCACTACTTGATGGTTATTCTGGTTATAATAAAATATTGGTAAATGAAGAGGATAAACTCAAGATAGCCTTCACTACTAAGTGGGGGACCTTTGCCTACAAGAATATGCCATTTATTTTATCTAATGCTAGATCTACATTTCAAAGGGAAATGGACATGGATTTCAAAGGTTTGATCAATAAGTTTTTGCTTATTTACCTTGATGATATAACAATTTTTTTAAGGATGCTTATAATCATATGGGACATCTAAGATAAGTGTTTTATAAGTGTAGAGAGTACGGAATATCCATCAATCTAAGGAAGTGCATCTTCATTGTCCATGAAAGTAAGATTTTGGGTCATGTTATTTTAAAACAAGGCTTATCTGTTGACCCCGAAAGGATTGAAGATATTATAGGCTTGTCTTTTCCTCAACACAAGAAATGGATACAAAGTTTCTTAGAAAAAATAAAATTTGTAAGGAGATTTTTCCCAAATTTTGCAACTATGGTAAAGCCTATCACAGTCATGCTAAAAAAGAACCAAGTTTTTACTTACACAAAGGAAGGTAAAGGTAGCTTTGAAGCAATAAAATAAGCAATTTTAGCATCTCCCACTCTCTTAAATATAAATTTTTCTAAATATTCCATTCTTTATACTTTTTCTAACCTTAACACAATCTCATCTATGCTTATGCAAAATAATGATGAAGTTGTTGAATAGCCAATTATTTTCTTTAGCCAAGGCTTAAAAGACTAAAAAGTGAGATTTTTTTTGTTGAGAATCAATATTTGACCATCATTATAGGATTGAAAAGGTTCAAGTATATGGTTTCCAATAAAAATATCCATGTCATGGTCTCCCATCTTAACACCAAGGAGTTTTTCTTGAGCAAGGATATTAATGAGAAGAGAGTTAGATGGATCACGAAAGTGATGGAATATGACATTGACATCAAGGTAACCATCTTGGTAAGAGGAAGAGGTTTATGTGAGCACTTATCATCTAAATTTCAAGAGCCAAAACTAAAAGCCTTGTTAAATCAAGTTCAAGACCAGCCAGCTGATCAAATGCAAAATCAAAGATGGACTCAAGACATCATTGGTTTTCTTCAAAATGGTGAGTGTCCCAATGACTTGAAAAAATCTCAAAGAAGGAATTTTAGGCTACAAGCTATTCCTTATTATCTTTTGGATGACATTCTCTTTAAGAAGGATGTGAGAAATGTTTTGCTAAGATGCATTAACAATGATCAATTTGATATGCTACTAGAATAGTTCCATAATGATGTAGATGGTGGTCACTTCTCTCTTAAAACATTAACTACAAAAATAATGAGAGCTAGTTACTATTAGCCTAGCATTTTTAAGGTCTATTATCATTGGGCTAAGGCTTGTCCTCAATTTGCTTTCTTTGTTGGAAAATAAAAGCTTGTTGCTCTTCCATTGAATCCTATCCAAGTGGACCAACCTTTCATGTAATGGGGCCTTGACTTCATTGGTATGATCAACCCTCTATCAAGTGTTAGACAGAAATGGATATTGACTACTATAGACTACTTCACAAGATGGGTAGAGGTTGTTGCTTTGAAAGAAGCAAATAAAAATGCCATCTTGGAGTTCTGTGACATCATTGTAATAATGTTTGGAGCTACTCATGTCATCATCTCAGATAATTCAATTTCTTTCATAAGTGATAAAACTTTTGATTTGGCACTAAAGAGTGGAGTTCATTTGAGTACCTCATCCAAATACTACCCTCAAGGTAATGGATTGGCTGAGTCTACCAATAAGAACCTCATCAAGATCATCAATAGGACATTAGAAAATAATCAAAGAGCATGGCATAACAAGCTGAAGACAACCTTATGGGTAGATATAATCACTCCCAAGAAGTCAATTGGTAATTCTCTATTTGTACTTATTTATGGGAGAGAAGCTAGGCTATCCATATCATAAGAGCTCCCTGCCTTGGAACTTGCACAATAGCTAGAATTACTTTAAAACACTCCCACGGAGGTCAGATTGATATAACTAATGTAGATGTAGGAGGCAAGAGATGATGCACACAAAGCTTTGGAACACCATTAAATTTTCATGAATAAATCCTATAACCAAAGGGCAAGGGCAAGAGTGTTCAAAAAAGGTTACTTGGTCTTGAAATGGAATGAAGATAAAGTAAAACTAGGCAAACATATTAAGTTTGATACTTTGTGGAGTGGTCCTTACATCATTATTAAGTGCAAGTAAAGAAAACCTTTCAGCTGTCCAAAATGGATGGAGAAGAGTTGCCTATTCCAGTGAATAAAATCCATTTGAAGCCTTGATTTTGACCCTTACTAGCCATGTGTTGTATATACCTTGTTTTGGTGTGTTTCCTTTGTTGTGTTATTTTCCCTAAGTGCTTTAGAGCACAAATGTTTCCATATAGAGTGTTTTATTTCCTTTTTATTGGTTGTGCATGTTTATATTCAGCTTGTGTGTTCAGCCATGGCTTATTTTTTCAACTCTTATTTGCCTTGTGCGACTCCATGCCTAATGGAAGGATTTAGGTGACTGGTCTTATTACATAGCGGTCATGTCTCTCCTAGAAATCCCCAGAATGTGGACCATTTTTTACATGACTAGTTTTTGTTTTCCCTTTGGCTCTTTTCATTTCTCCCTAGCTCATTTTCTATGTTTGGTCACTTTCTTTATTACTTATCTTTTCCCTTCAACCTCTCTGAGTTTGGGCTCTTCTCTCTTGTTCTTTATTTTTTTCATTTGTCTTGTTTGCCTTAGCCTTTCTTGTTTGTTTTACCTCAAAGTGCCCTTTGAAAAAAGTTTTGAAGGGCCACTTCCCTTCTAAATGCCCTTCAAAACTTTTTTGAAGGGCCTTTCTTGCCTTGCCTTCCCCCCAAATTTCCCTTTGGATTTTTTCTAAAGGGCACATTTTATCCTAGTGACCCTTAGAAAAATCTTTGAAGGGCACTTTTTCATTTAAGTGTCCCTTAAAAACTTTTCTAAAGGACATTTTCCTTGTCCTTTCCTCCAAAGTGACCCTTAAAAAAAAAATTTATGAAGGGCACTTGTCCTTTCTTCCAAAGTGACTCTTCATAAAAGTCTTGAAGGGCACTTTTTGCCCAAGTGTTCCTTCATATTTTTTTCATAGGGTACTTTTACCCATTTTATCCAAGGTTACCCTTCGATATTTTTCCTGAAGGGCCCTTTATCTTTGGCAATGCCCTTCAAAAAAGTTTTGAAGGGACCTTGTGCCTTTACCTAGGTGTCCTTCATAACTTTTCTAAAGGACACTTTCCCAAGTGTCCTTTGGGAAAGTTCCTGAAGGAAACTAGTCATTGCTTAGAAGCCAAATTTCCCAAAGGAATTCCTTCAAATAAATTGTCTAAAGGAATTAATTTGGGAAAATTGCCTAAAAATAAGCCTGACCCAAATGGATTCCCATGATGTGTTTCATAATGTTAATTTTGATATAGCCAACTAGTCATTGGGGTTTAAAGACATGATGTGCCACAGGACATAAAATTTAGGGTGGCCAACTAGTCATTGGGGTTCAAATTGGTGATGTGTTGTAGGACATCAAATTCAAGGTGGAAAACTAGCTACAGGGGTTCAAATTGGTGATGTGTCATAGGACGTTAAATTTAATGTAAGGAACTAGCCATTGGGGTGAAATTTGGTGATGTGTCGTAGGATGTTAAGTTCATGCCCAAAGTCTTCAAGCAGGAAGTAAAACAACTAGGAAATCTTGTATGACTCTATAGTGCAAAATAGGATTTGTCAAAGGCTTGACTTATAACTTTTATAAGAAATGAGTCTTAAAGAACCCGAAGGAGCAAGCAAGGAGTAGAAGGACTTAAAAAACTTGAAAGGGTCTTAAGCAAAGCAAAATTGTGTTTTCAAAAGAGCTTTGCTTATAATTTTTTTTAAGTAGAAGCAATTAAAAAACTTGAAAGAGAAAGGATAGTGTAAATTGGGTTTCCCCACATGCTTGACTTATAGGTTTTATAAGTAAAACCATTCAGAAAACATGAATGGGTTTGTAGTGAAAAATGTGAAATATTTCAAGAAGAATCTAATGTTCACAGTAATGATCCAAGACATTTATTATGGAGGGTCATCTCACCATTGATTTTATAGTGATCCTGGTCATTTCAAGAGGGAAAATCAATAAGAAGGACAAACTCCAACTAAATGAGAGAATAGCTAGAATGAATTTCACCAGGATGACCATGGCAAACTATTTTGGAGGCTTCTATTTTGGTACCCAAGAGCTCTCTCTTGTCTCCCTCTTTTATTATAAATAAGACCCTTGGGATCTTGTTTTATCATCCATAGATAGTATGGTGAAGCCCTGCTAGAATTTTTTGTCATTTTCTTTCCTTTGAGGAAAGAAGCATAAGTCCATTTTCTTTCTAAGTTTTGGGCATTTTCTTGGGCATGCAAGAGACATAGAGTGACATCAGGTGATGTTTTATCTTTGTGTTCTCTATCTTTCATGCTTTTAATAAAATATTTGATCCAACAAGTCATGTAGATTGCACTCTAGATGTATGATAATTTGCATATGTGTAACCCTTTTTTGGACTATACAGGTTGTCTTTCCAGTTATTTACCTTGTGTGATCTCATTCATTTTATCTCTACATTGAAATACTTATGTTGGACTCTTCTAGAGCTTGAGGTATAGAGTATATTATTATGTATTATGCATAAGTATAGGGCATACATGTGGATACTAATTCTTGGTGTATCATTATTTTAGACTAGGATTTTCATTTATACAAACTTCTGACTCTTTTCACTCATACAAACTAGTTCAGTAGTTTTATTGCATAAGAAATCTAATATAGGGAGCTAGCCCCTTTCAACCTAGAGGTTAATTTCTACTTATAGGCACATCCACATGCCTAATAATGTCCCAATGTTTCCCAAATCTGTAGGAGGCTTGAATAGCCCTCTTCTAGGGTGCAAGATTTGGATACAATAGGAGGTAGGTCACATGAGAGGGTACAGATAACATCCACATGTGGGCACCCCAAATATTCTAGTTGAAGGTTTTCTTAGTTCTGATTATAACATCTTTAAAGGTCAGAGTAAAAAGGGATTGAAATGGTCAAGACTAGAGGGGTGGAGAAGGAATCTTTATCCCAATGGCTTAGTAGTGATCAAGCTCTCTTGTTGGTTGTATGAGCTTGTAGGCCTAGCCAATTGTGTTATAGAGCCATACGATCAGTATATATCTCATAGTAAACAAAAATTTAATGGAATAAATTCAAGGTTGTAACACACTATACATTTTAATCATATAAGAGAAAAATGGGTAGAGGTTTTAAAAGGGAAAAAGGTGATTGGTAGGGTGAAGGAAGTAGATGGAGAGGGACAAAAAAGAGGATCCATGATTAACATGCAAATTCATTATAGGAAGAAATAGATGCACCTAAAGGAATGAACCTGGCCAAATTATGTGTATTAAATCAAAGGTGTTGAGGACATGAGGAAGCAGACAAGGAGATGTACGTAAAACTAGTACAACTATTGACCACACTCTGAGGAGCTAGAGGTTAAATGCAAGAAAATAAGGGAGATCCAAAAGGGATGAAGTGAAGGTGGAATAGGAGATGGATGAATAAATAGGTAGAGAAAATAATGAGGTTACAGATAAAGATGAAGATGGATAAGGATGGAAGGAGCTAGGTATGGACATATAGGAGGAAAAAAATAAGGTCGAGAAGAACAAGGAATGTCATCAAGGGAGACAAAAAAAAATGAAATGAAATGGAGAAAAGATAATAAAAATAAAAGGGAGAAGATGGGGGGGTGAGGGATGCACTAAATAATTATAGATTAGAGAATTGAAAAGGATGGGGAGAGAAGTGTAACAATCATGAAGGGTAAGGGGAGGATGAAAAATATGGGAGGCCATGAAAGGTCTAAAAATAAGTCTAAAAAAATATCGAGAAGAAAATAGTTTTTTGATGAAAATGAAAAACAAGGAAATACATGGAAGAAAAGGAAATATGAGGAAAAAGGAGTGAAATGAGGACACAAAAAGGATGATAGGAGAGTGAAGAAGCAGGTGGTATCTTGACCAAGAAAGCATGGATTCTTATAAGCAAGGAGAGGAACAATGAAGCAAAGTAGATGGTGGTTTTGGGATTGAAAATGGGAAAGGGGTTAATAAAAATAAGGGGAAGTGAAGGATGGGTGGATAAGAAGCTGAAGAGATAAGGTATGCATCAATTAGCTTACTAGAAGAGATTGACGAGCCAAAAAGTGGTAAGGTGGTCAAGAAAAAGGGGAATACAATGAAAGGGCATGAAATGAAAATAAAAGATGAAGATCAAGGATGATAAGTAGGAAAAATAATAATTGAAGTATGGATATAAAGCATAGACACTCATAGAGATGCAAAAGATAAGTGAGTACCGAGATGGAAAGAGGAAAAGGGGAATGTGAAAGTCAAAAGGTAAGAATTAATAAGAAGAAAAAGGCAATTATGAAAAGCTTCTTAAAGGATAAATACCCAGGTAGAAACTAGTTGTGGAGGAAAAAAATGAAGAGAAAAAAGATGAAAGGATGAAAATAAAGAAAAAAAGAAGAATGGAAAATTGGAAAGGTGGGAAGAGTGGAAAAATAACAAAAAATGGTGGTACATGTCAATAAAAAGTGCAGGAACAAAAGAAATAGAAAGTTTGTAAGATACACAATATGATGTGTAATTGGTAAAGAAAAGAGAGTGATAAATAGGGCACACAAATAACCAGGGGCAAGGGAAGATGATGAGAATGGTGAAGGAAGACAAAGGGGATAAAGGGAAAGAATGGTAATAAGTGGAGAGAGGGACCAAAAACATGAAAAGTGGGTGAGGGGGTGAGCTATGAAGCATATGAAAGGAAATATGATGGGGATATTAGTGAGGTAGAGTAGGTGGTGGATTTATGGGAGATAATAGGGACTAATGAGGAAGGATTTCAACCCTTATGTTAAAAGAGATTAATAAGCTGGAAAAGTGGTTAAAATAGATTGACAAGCTGAAAGAAGGGAGGTGGTGAGGAGATAGGTAAAGAAGTGGAGGAAGAGATTTTAGGTGAGAATGGAAAACAAAATAAAGGATGCAAATGAGCTAACCTCAGTAACTGAGCACTGCTTATATAGTCCAAAAATACCTCAGGCTAATGTAGTTCTCCCAAAAATTAGGGAAAAATAAAGAAGTATTAGGTATGTTTAAATACAAGGATGTTAGGAAAAATACAAAGCTTCCTTGATATATAGTACCCTAAGAATGAGGGCATTATTAGCAATGGAAACTAATGAGAAGAAAAATGGGAGGGTAATTAGTTATTAGTGGTCAAGCTACCCCTAGAAATGAAGCAGAGCCTACATAGTCTATGGACATCAGGCCAATGTAGTTCAACAAGGGTTGCATGAAAGGTTTTCAAATTAGCTCCCCCAATTCAATGAACCACATGGGTTAGTTTGGGTTGATAGAGAAGGTTTTTGTAAAATAGAGGTTCTAGGTTTTGGTGAAGGTGATGGTGAAGGTGTATGGTGTAGATTAGTGAATAGTTACCATAATAATCCCACAATTAGTATGATGAGAGACACATATGGGTAAGGTAGGATATATAGGGAGGGAACACAATGCTGAGCACCAAAAATGACATTTAATGGAGTTAATCCATAAAATAGGTGCTTTTATGAAGAGGTTACACTTTCTAAAATTATTCGAGGGTAGAAGTCTAGAGATAGCATCTATCACTACGAGCTGAGTTTTAAGAGGTGAGCTTCTATCAAGATCTGCATAGTCATTTAGCCAAGGTTCATCACCACTATGAACCAAGTTTTAAGGGTAGTAGCAAAGTGATGACCTGTAAAGAACTTATTTGATGGCTAAGTAGATTCTATGAGTAAAAAAGTTGGTAACATGGTGAGCGATAGATGATGGACCTTTCCTGACCCAAGAGTTGCATGGGTAGGCTAGAAAAATGGTGGCTATGTCTATATCTTGTATCTTAGTTCATTGGAACTAATGACTTGGGGTTGTACTTAGAAGAGGCTTTGGTAGAAGGGAACTATGTGGTCCAAGATATTGGTTATACATTTGGATCAGATGAGGGAGTTTCTACAATGGCAAGTATTTAGGAGTTACCACCACTAAAAACAGTGGTAGTTTTGAAGGCATGATCACTATAATGGCCTAAGGTTGAAAGCCAATTTATGTCAACTAGGCTAAATTTGAAAATGACATAAATGACCAACATGACCACAAGGATCTCAAGATGATAAAGTAAGGAAATACATTATATGTAAATTGGATGAAAAGGGCAACAAAAATATATCATGATGGTGCATAATGGCTTTATCGAGATGACCAATCAGATCGAGGGTGACATGTCTATATGAAAAGGTAAGTAGACATGACTATTTCAAGTGGGAAGAATATTCAAGGGAATCAATGACATCATATGACCTTCCCAATTGGTGGAATAGAGAATCATGTCAGTGAGGAATAATGGTCAAGTATTCTATTTAAAGAATAATGATAAGGATGAATGTCTATCATTAAGTTATTTGGTTTTGTAGGTCATAGAGAGTTCAGATAACTACACAAGTTTGAAGATGGCAAACAATGGGAATGATGGTGGAGATAATCAACAACCCCCATGACCTAAAATAATCAATATGGTGAATGTGTAGATTTATTGGATATTACGTAATGGTGATAATGGAAGTACTACTAGATCAACAACAAGAGGAAAGTCACCCATGACCTGAGCTTGAGCCTAAACTCTTACCTTTGTAGCAATGAAGAAGGAAATAATTTCACTATGTAAGATGCAGGGCTAGAGAACATGAACACCGACATGTCTATGGAGGGAACCTTCACTATCCAAGGGGATGTGTACTGAGGCAACAACTAGTGGTACTTATATAAGGAAAACATCTAGAAAAAAGGGATGCCATAGCTATGATAGGTGAGTAGGGTGTAAGACCTAGAGTGGAATATGATTCTCATCCTGTGGGGATGAATGTGAAAGAGGAGAATAGATTATAACCTTTAGCAACTACTGAGATAGGGAATGTTACAGATGTTAGTTCAGGGAGCAATCAAGTAGAAGGATGGTTGAACACAAATCTAGAGTCACCAAACATTTATCCTAGTAATTAAGTTGAAAAATAATGTATGTAAGAGCCTCAAGTGAAGTTTGGATAGTCTTATAACTATGTGTGTGTCATGTGTCTCCTCTCACCCTAAATAAAATATTGCATAGTTTGTTGTAGACATGTACAAAATGTGTTGGATGTCATTGGTCGAATGTCATCATGTTTAAGGTTATGTGGATACTTATGAATGTTATGGTTATATTTATGATTGGTATGGTTATGGTTGTTTTAATCTCACTTAATGTAAAAATAATGATTATTGTAGTTGCAACACTAGATGGTAAAATTCATGGTGAAAACATCAGCCAAGCACATTAAGCTAAGAATAGGGAATGATGCTTTGTTTTTGACAAAGATTGAAAATAGACACAAAGTGGGATTATCTTAATGAATATAAGCCCTTCAAATGACACGTATGAGTGGTTTTTAGTTGATAAAAAAAGTTTTCTTGATCATAAGATGTCAAGTAAGCTCTAAATCCCTTGATTTATAGATAGTCAAAAGGGAAGATGGGTGATAGGTGGTATGGTAATGGGTGATATGTATGATAACCTCATGTGAGTTAGTTTTCCCCTTTTATAGGTTATCTAAGAATGGTAATACATAAGTTCATGTCATATGCTAGATCCATACTGATCAATGTAGGAAGTCTACATGTGAAATTTGATTATGGATTCCAACTTATTATGTTTCTTGAGAGTTGATTGCAGCTTTAGATTTTGTTGTGATAGTGGGTCTTTTATTTTATTGTTGTATATGAGAATCTGATCAATGCGAGAAGCTTCTAATAAACTACGTTGATTTTGACAAATTTAACTTATCCATCCTTCAAGGGAGTGGTCTAAGCTTATTGGATTTGTTTAATGTTATTGATAGTTGTCCTTCAAAGGAGTATTCTACCTTACATTTGGCAAAAAAAAAAATTGGGTAGCTGTCCTTCAAAGAATAGACAACAATGCTTAAGATATTAACCCAAGTAGTATTTTGGTATCTAAATTATTTCTAGATGAAATTTCTTTATCCATGGACATGTCTAATTGGGTTAGAGGTTTACCTTTATGAGGGAAAAATTTTAGCACAAGAAGGTTAATGATATGAAAATGTATGGTTTTTGAGAGACAATGACCATGGGATTCCATCTTGTTAGAGATGAAAAGTATCCATGAGAACCATGCTATGGGTAGAGCCATGGTACCCACATTTAATATTAGGCTATTACTATGACAGTTAATCACATGGTTATATGTCATAATCAATTGTCCTCAAAAGGAGAGGAGAAAGATGGGTGAAGGTTAAAATATCATAATCAAGGGATGAGCTTAAGTCAGATAAAAGCAGTGAGCTTGATCCTTCTTTAATAAAAGAATGGATGTAGATGTAAATCATTGAGGGGATTAGGTTCTAGTTTGTCTTTGAAAGAGGACAAATGATATGCTCCTGATCCATACTTATAGGTAATAATGTAGGGTCTAAAAAATTGAAAGCAAACTTGCCTCATTTACTTTTCTCCATGTTTGTCACGTGTTGGTTTTCCTTTAGGATGAGGTTTGTAATATTGAATTCTTATTATTTAAGTTGATTTTTATAAGTTCATTTTATATTCTCTTGATATATACGGAGGTGGGTGAGGTCTGATAAATGACACTCATCAAGTAGCTCAAGTTGAGCTAAATAGTGCTGACAAAAATCTTCCTAAAAAATAAGCTCTTGCAAAGATATGCAAAGAGATGGGATTTGGAATTCAAGGGGCAAGACTGCCTCTACTTCAAAGACTAGAGAGAAAGGGGTAGCACCTATAGAGGTTTGAATGCTAGTGCAATAGGCCCATAAAGTGAATGGGATGTGTAAGTGTCAATCCCAACCTGAAGCACTGACAACTTTGATTAGTATTTTGGTGAGGGTTTTTTTGGAGGCTTCTTCGTATCCATTTACTTATGGATGGTAAGGCAAGGAAAAACTTAAAGTGATTCCAAATGCATCACATAAGCCTTAAAATTGCTTATTTTTTAAGGATTTGCCATTATTAATGATGATATTATGAGGAAAATTGAAGCAGCAGGTAATATGATGGTTTATAAAGTTGATAATCTTTTTCTGATTTGGTCAAGATAAGAGGAATAGCTTCCACCCATTTAGTGAAATATTTAGTGGTTGTGATGATGGAGCTATGACGCTATGAATAATGGGGGTTAATTTCCCCAATGAGATCAAAACCCCATTAAGAGAAAGGCAATAAGTCCTTAGATACCTAAAGGCTATTGGTTGGTATGTGATGTAAATTAGCATTATGTTGACATTTAACATACTTTTTTACATAATTAAAACAATCTTGGTTGAGGGTGGGCCAATAGTAGCCAAGGTAAAAGATACATTTAGCGATCACTAGATCACTAAAGTATCCCCCACAAATCCCATCATGTGTTTCATTGATGGCATGGGAAGCTTCATGGTTATGTAGGAAATGAAGGAGACCATGAAAACCACATTTGTAAAGGATTTTCCCTAGTATGGTGTAATGAGAGGTACTCTGAATAAAGGCTCTTCAAGCATTCCTAGATAGGTTGGGAGGAATGATGCCTAGGTTGAGGTATTTAGAGTTTGGTCATATGAAATATCAGATGAAGATTCTTCCACACTAAAAATGGTAAGGAGGTCAGATTGGTTAGAAGAGGGAGTAGTAAAATGATGAATGGTGATAAGGATTTTGGAATTGGAAGGTTGAGAAGGGATTTGAGAAGTAAGGAAATCTATTGTATCTACAAATATATTGGTAGATCGAGGAACAAATTAGACCAGGTAATGTCTGAATGATGCTAAGATGTTTTCAACTAAAATTTTATATTTTTTCAAGACATCATTATTATATTGATAAGGTATGTTGACCTAGTTAACCATAAGCTGGGAATCACCAAAGACATGGATTTTCTTAATTCCCAAGGCTAGATTAGTTTGGAGACCTATCACTAGGGCTTCATACTCAACCATATTATTGGTACATTCAGAGTCAAGTTTGAAGGAGAGAGGAAGGGATTTACCATCAAAAATAATGAGAATAAATCCAACACTCCCTCCTTTTCGGCACTTCGAGCCATCAAATAACATGGTAATTTTATAGGTTATGCCATCTTATTGAAAAAGAGTTATGATAAACTCATTTGGAAAGGCAAGAGGAGGTGGTTGGTTCCTTGGTAAAAGAGCTTTGGCCAATTGGTCAACAATGATATTCCCTTTAATTGACTTTTGCTAAAGGAATTCAAGGTCAAATTTAGCTAAAAGCATGAGCCACTTAGTCATACACTGATTTTGGTATGGTTTATAATGTGTGTACTTGAGTGGGTTAGTATTAGTGATGAAATAGGTTTTATGGTTAAAAAGGTAGTGGTTGAGTTTTGTGGCCATGAAGGTCAATGCTAAGTATAGTTTTTGCATATATGTATATCAAGTCTCATATTCTAAAAGTGTGTGCCTAATGTAGTATACAGCTTTCTCTTTGTGTTGTTCATCTTGGTGAGCCAATATTGCCCCTAAGGAATGGTCAGTGGTAGATATATATAGATAAAATGGGTGGTCATCCATAGGAGGGGTGAGGACAGGTGGTGACAAAAGGTACTATTTAAGTGCAAAGAGTCCTTTTGACAATCACTATTCCATTTGAAAGAGACATCCTTTTTTAGAAGGTGATGGAAAGGTTGGTACCAGTCTGAAAGATGAGAAATGAAATGGTGAATAGATTGAAGTTTTACCTATAGGCTACAAAGTTGTGTAAGGTTGGTTAGAGGAGGCATGTCCAAAATTTCTCTAACTTTATCAGGGTCTACTTCAATTTCATGAAGAGAGAGGATAAAGCCAAGAAGATTTCATGAAAGGACCTCAAAAATGTATTTCTTGGGATTAAGGTGAACATGATAATAGATGAGGCATTCAAATATGATCATAAGAATATTCAAGTGATCTTTTTGGAGTTTGGATTTCCTGAGAAGGTCATCCACATAGTCTTCTACAATCTTATGGATGATATCATTGAAGATATAAGTCATGGCACATTGGTAGGTTGTACCAACATTATTTAACCCAAAAGGCATGACCCTATAGAAAAACATTCTCCAAGAGGTGGTAAAGGAAGTTTTATGATAATATTCAAGAGTAATAAAGATCTGATTATAAATTGAAAACCCATCCATGAGAGATAACATATTGTGTCTAGTTTTAAGATCAACAAGCTAGTCAATGCTAGGTAGAAGGAATTCATCCTTGGGATAGGTAAGGTTAAGGTCATGAAATTACACAAAAATGTATACACCCCCAATGACTTTGGTGATA
The DNA here is from genome assembly GCA_037957365.1 of Torreya grandis. Classification (NCBI taxonomy): domain Eukaryota; kingdom Viridiplantae; phylum Streptophyta; class Pinopsida; order Cupressales; family Taxaceae; genus Torreya; species Torreya grandis. Next base: position 578,376 of record JARHVA010007057.1, read on the forward strand.
GGTATGATATTCAAGACCCATTTTGGGTAGTCAATGGGTTGAATAAAGTTTATAGATATGAGATATTGAAGTTCTTCTTTAATGACAAGGGTTATGCGAGGATGCATGCATTGAATTTTTTTTATCAAGCTTGGTAGTATGATGAGTGCATATGTTATGGGTAGAAATGGTGGGGTCAATATTGGGCATATCACTATAAGACCAAATGAATTCTATGTTATGGTCTTGGAGGAAAGAGGAGAAGTCCCTAAGTTCCTCAGCATTCAGTGATTGGTCCAATTTGAAAATGTAGGGGTTTTCTAGAGTGCCCATGTTGATATCCATGGTGGATTCATTTAACATGGTCAAGGCCTTAAGAGAAATGGATTTATGGATATAATAATCCCCCATACTAAGGTAGGTAAAAATGGAATCATATTCTTGATGTTGGATGGTGTTAATGGTAGTAGAATCATTTTCTACCATTTTAGGGTGCATGAGTGGAATGAATTTGGTCTGGCCACCCTTTTCATAGATGAGAGGGCCAAAACTAATGGTATTGACTAGAAAAAAAAGCTAAGGGGAATGATGTCAAGATCTTCAGGTGGGGAAAGTGGTTGGGTTGGTGAGGATGGGATATCTTCCTCCATGATGGAAATAGGTTTGAGTGAATTGGTGGGTTCTTCAGGTGGTTCATGCCCAAGGCCAAATGACTCATGAGGTTACAAAATTTTGATATAAGGTAACTCATGAGGCCCTTATTCATAGTGACCAAGGCTTTCCAATCACATCTATAAAGATACAACTTAGAAAACTCTAGTTTGATAAGATAGGATAAGTTAGAGGTAAATGGTTGGATGGATGAAGTAGTGGTAGGGGCTATAAGTGGTTGATCAAGTTCCCCATAAATAAAATTTGTTTGATGGTTAGGGAGACCAAAAGGGATCATGGTTCTAATGTTATGGTCATAGGTCGGGTCATGTCTAAGATTCCCATATTCTTGGGGAGTAGATAAGGCATCTAGGGCTAAGAGTCTATATTCATCAAGGGAAAGACATTGGAATGTGGTTGTCATGGGGTTCTCTACAAGAATCTAGGAACAAGGGATAGTTGAGCTAGTAGAAGCTTCATCAACATTTTGTGTGGAAGTGTCACAGGTTTTGGTTGATGGGGTTGTGTTGTTAAAAGATGGTTATAAGGTGGATGAAGGAGGAAGAAGGATGTCATTAGGCTGATATGTCATATTTCAAGATGTGAAAAGACTAAGGTCAACCTAGGTAGTCACAACTTTCCCTTTGTACTCAAATTTGGCACATCGATGTAAGGTGGAAGGGACATAACTCATGGCATGAATCCAAGGGCACCCAAGTAAAACATTGTATTGAAATTCTCCTTCTACAGCACAAAAATGTTAGAGAATGGTATGGGGCCCTACATATATATGAAGGAGAATTGTTTCCAAGGTAGTAGTCATGGTATCATTGAAACAACAAAAGACCATTGTGCTTTTAGGCATGATGTTCATGGGTAAGTGCAGTTGGTCATAGGCATGGGAGGAGATAATATTGATGTTGACTCCTCCATCAATCATCACCATTTTGATGTAGGTTTGATTAATTTATGTCATAATGAAGAGGGGGGATCAATATCCTTTAGATGAATAGAAGGTATTTCTAAATATTTGAAGGTGACAAAGTTGGAAGTTCAAAGGACACCAACAAAGGTGGCTAGATATTGAGGGTCATTGGGTTGGACCTCCATGGATTAAAAGGCTTATATGAGTGCTTGTTGGTGATGGGGAAAGGTAGAGACTAACTCATATAAGCTCATTTTTATTGGATTTTGGTGAAGATACTTGAGGATATCTTTTCGAATGGATATTGCTTATAGGTTAGGGTATGGAGGGTTAGATGGGGAGGCACCTAAGATAGACACCTTGGGTTTGTTTGAAGATATATATGGTTGGGTATTATTTTCTTGGCATTTTGGGGAGGGGTAATTCAAAGTAATGGAAGCCTTAGCCTTCTTTTTATCTTTCTATTAGGCCCAAGATCATGTAACCATGTGAATAGTATGGATAAGGGGGTTTTCTAGATTGGGAGGTTGCTTTGGTTCCTCCTCTTGAGTTTTATGATGAGACTGAAGATTGGATGGGTTGAGTTGGTGGTTGGATTAGCAATGGGGATGAAGTAGTTTTGTTTGATAATAGATCATCATATTTATATAGGCTATGAATAAGTGCTTAGATAGCTTTGTAGTTTTCTGTGTCATGTCCTGGTACCCTATGGTATGCACATATCAAGTTATCATTGAACCAAGAGGGTTTGGTACATGAAATTTCAAAGGTTTTTATGGGTGGCAAGATCAAGGAAAAAGTTTTAATAACCTCTAGAGAATGGTTTAGTAAGATTCAGCTAAAGGTGGTAAAGGTTTAGTAGTTTTTGTTTTGGGTGTTGACGTAGAAGGTTGTGTGGATGTAGGTTTGGTGGTAGGTCTCTTATAAGCTCATTTTTATTGGATTTTGGTGAAGATACTTGAGGATATCTTTTTGAATGGATATTGCATATAGGTTAGGGTATGGAGGGTTAGATGGGGAGGCACCTAAGATAGACACCTTGGGTTTGTTTGAAGATATATATGGTTGGGTATTATTTTCTTGGCATTTTGGGGAGGGGTAATTCAAAGGAATGGAAGCCTTCGCCTTCTTTTTATCTTTATATTAGGCCCAAGATCAGGTAACCATGTGAATAGTATGGATAAGGGGGTTTTATAGATTGGGAGGTTGCTTTGGTTCCTCCTCTTTAGTTTTATGATGAGACTGAAGATTGGATGGGTTGAGTTGGTGGTTGGATTAGGAATGGGGATGAAGTAGTTTTGTCTGATAATATATCATCATATTTATATAGGCTATGAATAAGTACTTAGATAGCTTTGTAGTTTTTTGTGTCATGTCCTGGTACCCTATGGTATGCACATATCAAGTTATCATTGAACAAGGAGGGTTTGGTACATGAAATTTCAAAGGGTTTTATGGGTGGTAATATCAAGGAAAAAGTTTTAATAACCTCTAGAGAATGGTTCAGTAAGATTTGGCTAAAGGTGGTAAAGGTTTAGTAGTTTTTGTTTTGGGTGTTGAAGTAGAAGGTTGTGTGGATGTAGGTTTGGTGGTAGGTCTCTTATAATCTCATTTTTATTAGATTTTGGTGAAGATACTTGAGGATATCTTTTTTAATGGATATTGCTTATAGGTTAGGGTATGGAGGGTTAGATGGGGAGGCACCTAAGATAGACACCTTGGGTTTGTTTGAAGATATATATGGTTGGGTATTATTTTCTTGGCATTTTGGGGAGGGGTAATTAAAAGGAATGGAAGCCTTAGCCTTCTTTTTATCTTTCTATTAGGCCTAAGATCAGGTAACCATGTGAATAGTATGGATAAGGGGGTTTTCTAGATTGGGAGGTTGCTTTGGTTCCTCCTCTTTAGTTTTATGATGAGACTGAAGATTGGATGGGTTGAGTTGGTTGTTGGATTAGTAATGGGGATGAAGTAGTTTTGTCTGATAATAGATCATCATATTTATATAGGATATGAATAAGTGCTTAGATAGCTTTGTAGTTTTCTATGTCATGTCCTGGTACGCTATGGTATGCACATATCAAGTTATCATTGAACCAAGAGGGATTGGTACATGAAATTTCAAAGGGTTTTATGGGTGGTGAGATCAAGGAAAAAGTTTTAATAACCTTTAGAGAATGGTTTAGTAAGATTCAGCTAAAGGTGGTAAAGGTTTAGCAGTTTTTGTTTTGGGTGTTGAAGTAGAAGGTTGTGTGGATGTAGGTTTGGTGGTAGGTCTCTTATAAGCTCATTTTCATTGGATTTTGGTGAAGATACTTGAGGATATCTTTTCGAATGGATATTGCTTATAGGTTAGGGTATGGAGGGTTAGATGGGGAGGCACCTAAGATAGACACCTTGGGTTTGTTTGAAGATATATATGGTTGGGTATTATTTTATTGGCATTTTGGGGAGGGGTAATTCAAAGGAATGGAAGCCTTAGCCTTCTTTTTTATCTTTTTATTAGGCCCAAGATCAGGTAACCATGTGAATAATATGGATAAGGGGGTTTTCTAGATTTGGAGGTTGCTTTGGTTCCTCCTCTTTAGTTTTATGATGAGACTGAAGATTGGATGGGTTGAGTTGGTGGTTGGATTAGGAATGGGGATGAACTAGTTTTATCTGATAATAGATCATCATATTTATATAGGCTATGAATAAGTACTTAGATAGCTTTGTAGTTTTTTGTGTCATGTCCTGGTACCCTATGGTATGCACATATCAAGTTATCATTGAACAAGGAGGGTTTGGTACATGAAATTTCAAAGGGTTTTATGGGTGGTAATATCAAGAAAAAAGTTTTAATAACCTCTAGAGAATGGTTCAGTAAGATTTGGCTAAAGGTGGTAAAGGTTTAGTAGTTTTTGTTTTGTGTGTTGAAGTAGAAAGTTGTGTGGATGTAGGTTTGGTGGTAGGTCTCTTATAATCTCATTTTTATTAGATTTTGGTGAAGATACTTGAGGATATCATTTTTAATGGATATTGCTTATAGGTTAGGGTATGGAGGGTTAGATGGGGAGGCACCTAAGATAGACACCTTGGGTTTGTTTGAAGATATATATGGTTGGGTATTATTTTCTTGGCATTTTGGGGAGGGGTAATTAAAAGGAATGGAAGCCTTAGCCTTCTTTTTATCTTTCTATTAGGCCTAAGATCAGGTAACCATGAGAATAGTATGGATAAGGGGGTTTTCTAGATTGGGAGGTTGCTTTGGTTCCTCCTCTTTAGTTTTATGATGAGACTGAAGATTGGATGGGTTGAGTTGGTGGTTGGATTAGTAATGGGGATGAAGTAGTTTTGTCTGATAATATATCATCATATTTATATAGGATATGAATAAGTGCTTAGATAGCTTTGTAGTTTTCTATGTCATGTCCTGGTACCCTATGGTATGCACATATCAAGTTATCATTGAACCAAGAGGGATTGGTACATGAAATTTCAAAGGGTTTTATGGGTGGTGAGATCAAGGAAAAAGTTTTAATAACCTTTAGAGAATGGTTTAGTAAGATTCAGCTAAAGGTGGTAAAGGTTTAGTAGTTTTTGTTTTGGGTGTTGAAGTAGAAGGTTGTGTGGATGTAGGTTTGGTGGTAGGTCTCTTATAAGCTCATTTTTATTGGATTTTGGTGAAGATACATGAGGATATCTTTTCGAATGGATATTGCTTATAGGTTAGGGTATGGAGGGTTAGATGGGGAGGCACCTAAGATAGACACCATGGGTTTGTTTGAAGATATATATGGTTGGGTATTATTTTATTGGCATTTTGGGGAGGGGTAATTCAAAGGAATGGAAGCCTTAGCCTTCTTTTTTATCTTTTTATTAGGCCCAAGATCAGGTAACCATGTGAATAATATGGATAAGGGGGTTTTCTAGATTGGGAGGTTGCTTTGGTTCCTCCTCTTTAGTTTTATGATGAGACTGAAGATTGGATGGGTTGAGTTGGTGGTTGGATTAGGAATGGGGATGAAGTAGTTTTGTCTGATAATAGATCATCATATTTATATAGGCTATGAATAAGTGCTTAGATAGCTTTGTAGTTTTCTATGTCATGTCCTAGTACCCTATGGTATGCACATATCAAGTTATCATTGAACCAAGAGGGTTTGGTACATGAAATTTCAAAGGTTTTTATGGGTGGTAAGATCAAGGAAAATGTTTAAATAACCTCTAGAGAATGGTTCAGTAAGATTCGGCTAAAGGTGGTAAAGGTTTAGTAGTTTTTGTTTTGGGTGTTGAAGTTGAAGGTTTGGTGGATGTAGGTTTGGTGGTAGGTCTCTTATAAGCTCATTTTTATTGGATTTTCGTGAAGATACTTGAGGATATCTTTTCGAATGGATATTGCTTATAGGTTATGGTATGGAGGGTTAGATGGGGAGGCACCTAAGATAGACACCTTGGGTTTGTTTGAAGATATATATGGTTGGGTATTATTTTCTTGGCATTTTGGGGAGGGGTAATTAAAAGGAATGGAAGCCTTAGCCTTCTTTTTATCTTTCTATTAGGCCCAAGATCAGGTAACCATGAGAATAGTATGGATAAGGGGGTTTTCTAGATTGGGAGGTTGCTTTGGTTCCTCCTCTTTAGTTTTATGATGAGACTGAAGATTGGATGGGTTGAGTTGGTGGTTGGATTAGTAATGGGGATGAAGTAGTTTTGTCTGATAATATATCATCATATTTATATAGGATATGAATAAGTGCTTAGATAGCTTTGTAGTTTTCTATGTCATGTCCTGGTACCCTATGGTATGCACATATCAAGTTATCATTGAACCAAGAGGGATTGGTACATGAAATTTCAAAGGGTTTTATGGGTGGTGAGATCAAGGAAAAAGTTTTAATAACCTTTAGAGAATGGTTTAGTAAGATTCAGCTAAAGGTGGTAAAGGTTTAGTAGTTTTTGTTTTGGGTGTTGAAGTAGAAGGTTGTGTGGATGTAGGTTTGGTGGTAGGTCTCTTATAAGCTCATTTTTATTGGATTTTGGTGAAGATACTTGAGGATATCTTTTCAAATGGATATTGCTTATAGGTTAGGGTATGGAGAGTTAGATGGGGAGGCACCTAAGATAGACACCATGGGTTTGTTTGAAGATATATATGGTTGGGTATTATTTTATTGGCATTTTGGGGAGGGGTAATTCAAAGGAATGGAAGCCTTAGCCTTCTTTTTTATCTTTTTATTAGGCCCAAGATCAGGTAACCATGTGAATAATATGGATAAGGGGGTTTTCTAGATTGGGAGGTTGCTTTGGTTCCTCCTCTTTAGTTTTATGATGAGACTGAAGATTGGATGGGTTGAGTTGGTGGTTGGATTAGGAATGGGGATGAAGTAGTTTTGTCTGATAATAGATCATCATATTTATATAGGCTATGAATAAGTGCTTAGATAGCTTTGTAGTTTTCTGTGTCATGTCCTAGTACCCTATGGTATGCACATATCAAGTTATCATTGAACCAAGAGGGTTTGGTACATGAAATTTCAAAGGTTTTTATGGGTGGTAAGATTAAGGAAAACGTTTAAATAACCTCTAGAGAATGGTTCAGTAAGATTCAGCTAAAGGTGGTAAAGGTTTAGTAGTTTTTGTTTTGGGTGTTGAAGTTGAAGGTTTGGTGGATGTAGGTTTGGTGGTAGGTCTCTTATAATCTCATTTTTATTGGATTTTCGTGAAGATACTTGAGGATATCTTTTCGAATGGATATTGCTTATAGGTTATGGTATGGAGGGTTAGATGGGGAGGCACCTAAGATAGACACCTTGGGTTTGTTTGAAGATATATATGGTTGGGTATTATTTTCTTGGCATTTTGGGGAAGGGTAATTTAAAGGAAAGGAAGCCTTAGCCTTCTTTTTATCTTTCTATTAGGCCCAAGATCAGGTAACCATGTAAATAGTATGGATAAGGGGGTTTTCTAGATTGGGAGGTTGCTTTAGTTCCTCCTCTTTAGTTTTATGATGAGACTGAAGATTGGATGGGTTGAGTTGGTGGTTGGATTAGCAATGGGGATGAAGTAGTTTTGTCTGATAATAGATCATCATATTTATATAGGCTATGAATAAGTGCTTAGATAGCTTTGTAGTTTTCTATGTCATGTCCTCGTACCCTATGGTATGCACATATCAAGTTATCATTGAACCAAGAGGGTTTGGTACATGAAATTTCAAAGGGTTTTATGGGTGGTAAGATCAAGGAAAAAAATTTAATAACCTCTAGAGAATGGTTCAGTAAGATTTGGCTAAATCTGGTAAAGGTTTAGTAGTTTTTTTTTTGGGTGTTGAAGTAGAAAGTTGTGTGGATGTAGGTTTGGTGGTAGGTCTCTTGGGTAAAGTGGTATGCTTAGTTGATGGATTTACTTTAGGAAAGATGGTTGATGATCTAGAAGCTGAGGGAAAAATAGGTAACTTAAGAATTGTTGGTGTAGTGAGGAAAGGTGCCTTAGAAAGCAAGTATGAAGGCGTGACCAATAAAGGTGATGGGCTTTTGGTAAAAATGATGGACTTCATGTTCAAGGTAGAGGGATGAGAACCCAAAATACAAGGCAAGGTTGAGGGAGGTAAAATTTAGGTTTTTGGGCCTTTTGGTGGTTTTACTTCTTTGGTTATTTTAGTTGTTGGTTTTGGAGGGTATTTGGTCACTTAAGTTGTCTTGGTGGGTTTAAGTGTTTGAGGGTCAATTAAATTGGAGGAGGTTTTGGTTGGTTGGGTGGAGGTTTTAGTTGGTTTATAAGGGCTAGTTTGGTCTACCAAAGAAGGGGTTAGAAGTTCTAGTTTGGTTCCTTTACCTTTGTCTTGACCTCTAACAGAAGGTTCTAAAATTAGAGGTTGGATGGATAAAGTCATCTTCTCTTATGAGATAGCTTTCAAAGAGGGGTGGATGGTTCTACGATATGGGAGGCATGTCTAGTATCCTTAAATAGAGGCATGGGTATGGTGGTTTCCTTAGTTTGGGTGTTCAAAGGAATAAAAGGCATTTTTTTCTTCTATTAGGGGAATGGGGAAAGATGCAATTAAGATAATGTTTTCTTAAACAATGAGTTCATCAGTAACCATATTAATAGTATGTTCCTCATGAGATGGGTTTGGTTTATTTTCATGGTAAGGGGTAGAAAGAGCATGATTAAGAAAATACTTGCAAAATATGTCAAGGGCTTAGTTCGGTGGTGTATTAGGATTATCCAATGTAAGATCCCCCTTGTCAATAAGGGATTAGATAAGGTATTTGAAGGTTTTGTACCTATTGATGTTATGTATTATGACTTGGTGAAAGGTGCAATGGTCATTCTCATTATACCACCTTGGTATGGGGTGAGACGCATCAAATTGTTAGGATGGTTTAACTGGTGGAAGTTGGATGATATTGACTTTTAATAACTTTTAAAAAATAGAAGGATAGGGATCCCAAAGTAGAGTTAATTACTTATGATTATTCCAAGTTGGTTCCTTTGGTTTCAGTTTTAATAATCAGAGGAGCGAAAATTTTGGTTCCTTGGGTTCTGTTGGTTGGTAGATGGTGATGGTGCAGCTTTGAGGACAATGGCATTGGCAGTTGCTTTCTTTTTAGTGTTGGGATTGGTTTGGAAGAAAATGACTCATTGGGTTTGTAATTTGAGTTCTTGCTCTTCAACTTTAACCTCCCTTCATTAATGTTTCTATTCTCTAGCTTAAAAGCTAGGTTAAAATCTTCATCAAAGGTTTGAAAGATTTGGACACATAATGTGGATGAAATATGTTTTACACATGCCTGGGTGAATAGATCTATAAGCTCAAGTTGAGGAAATGAAAAGGAAATTTGGTTGATTAGGCTCTTCTAATGAGCCAAAAAATGAGAAATAGATTCATATTCAAATTTTTGAATGGATTAGAGGTTGGTAATGGAAAATTTCTTGGATATATTGATCAAAAAGAGATCCAAGAAGTTTTGGGCTAATTGGGTGAAAGAAAGGATGGATTGTTTTAGTATGGCACTATACCAATCCAATGTTGGTTTGGATAATGACATAGGAAAGGTATAAAGGAAGAGAGCATCATCATGGGAAATCAAGTATCATGAATACCTAAATTCCCTTAAATATTATTGGGGGTCTTCCTTACTATTAAACTTAGCAAATTTTGAAAATTCCCACTAGGTCAGATAAGGTCTGATGGGGACAGAGGGGTGAATAGGTTCATTGCAAATTTGATAATAGGATAAGAGATTATGGGCTCTAGAGATGGATGACTCAAGGGTAGTCATCTTGTTCATGATGAAATTCATGACTACTTGAGGTTGTTGGGATGCGTAGTTATATGGTATGTTTTGTTGAGGTTGGGAAATGTGTGTATAACTAGTAGATGGTTGAGATGACTCTACATAATGGTATACAATCCTTGGAGGTTGGTTAGAAGATATATATTGGTATGTGGATGTTAAAGGTTTGGTAGAGGTGGGTGGTTGGATAGAGGGCATATGACCTTGTGCGTTATGAAGATAGATAAAGGTTATGTGTTGGGTTGGTGTGGTGGTTGGGTCAGTGGTTGATGGAAGGGTGGTGACTCTTGTGTTGATTGGTGATAACATGGAGGGTATGGAAATCAAAAGGATTGGAAGTGGAGTATAATTTTATGGATTGGAGGTAACTACAGGAAGATGGGTAGCACTAGAAGAAGGCATTCTTATTGTGAGGGAGTGATTAGTAAGAGGTATAAAGGTAATGGTAGTTTGGGTTGATGGGTTAGTTTTGAGGGAGTTCTTGGTTAATGATAACATCTAGGAAAGTAAAGGTTGATTAGTTCTCATGGTAGTAGAGGTATTCCCTATGAGGTGGAAAGGCATGCCATAAGGTAGATTTATGTTTGGGGTTGAAATCGAGATTTGGTAAGACATGTTTTTTAGGTAGTGTTGTAAGATTGCATGATTGTTGTTTAGGAAAGTGAAAAAATACTCATCTCCTTGGAATACTCGAGTAGAACTATTAGAAGAGTGAGGGGAGTCTATAGGTTTAGAAATGTGTTCCATGGATGAAGAGGTGGAAGTTGGTGATGTTTTATTTGGTGGTTGGTTTTGTTCCTTGAGGTCTTTTTGTTGTTGGTGAGTGAGAACCATACGAGAAGATAAGAAAAGGATAATAGATTCTCACACCTCAAACAACGAGAAACAAAAAGACTCAAACCAAATAATTTATTCACTAAGAGTGCATTAAATCCTAGGAATATTTTTAATCACTCTTTTGTCTTATGCCTTAGAGAAATGTGAAGAGGAAATTGGCTTCAATAGGTCCTAAACAAGGTAGTCTATGTTTGATTTTGGGTTATGTTTAGGCACTCAATATAATTGTGTATTGGTTTGAGTACATAGTTTGGTATTTGGGGTTTGCTCCTCTCACATCATAATATTGTAGTTAGTGTAGGTGTTTAGCCAATAAATACCAATTTTCAGAGTGTATACTCAGCTAGATAACTAAGTTGGCTATCCCCTCAATGATTAAATTCAAATAAGATAACTGGGAAAGGATAAGGTGATCCACTAGGTGATGAAATCCTACTTGGGCCTTGTCTCAAGTGTGTTTTTATGTTTTTTTATGTAATTCATTTGGTTTGTGTAACATCTATGATCTATGATTATTCATAATGCTTTTAATTAAACTAGGTGAGCTAAAATCAAGCGAGTAGTCAATGGATGCACTCAATTTTAAACAAAAGTTTTTTTTTTTTTTTTTTTAATAATTTGAATGAAGATAAGAATAACTAAAATTCACCTAAATGCAACATGAAAATTCAATCCTAATCCTAGGATGAATTTTCTTTTATTTATTTTTAGAAATGCAATAAAATTTAATTTTCTAAAAAATGCAACTAAATTTTTGTTTTCCTTTTTTTTGTAAAGAAATAAGCTTAATTTTGTAAGAATTAAACTAAATTAATTTAACTAATGCAATTATAAATTTCCTAAAACATCTAAAAACCCAATAAAACTCAAGGGTCCCACCGGGCATGCCAAAATATTTCTATTTAATTTTTGCTCTTCTTAAGTGTGAAAAGAATAAACTAGTTAAGAAGGGTGTGTAGAAGAATACCTGTTGAATGCACGTGTGTTGAATATATACTTTTTGAGAACTCCTCTTTGGCTAGGGAAGAATTAACTACAATAATAAATCACTACCACAAAACTTTTTGGTTAGACATGTATTTGGGTGGATTGCCTAGCGTGAGTTCGATCCTAGAAGTGAAAGCTTTCTAAGAGCATGTCAATCCACCTTTTTTGAAAAACTTAAGTGGAAATGATAAAATAAATATATTTGTTTTAAATGATTTTAAAAATTAAATAAAATATAGAAAATGATATCTAATTAACTGAAAAACTTAGATGCTTTTCTAAGTTTAACTGAAATGAAGCAACTAGTTTGATTATACTAATGCTAAAAATTGGTTAAGGCAAGGTTGAGGTTTTAGGGTTGGTAATTCGATAAGGGTTAAGAAGATGGTTCTGTTGGGGTTGATTTAGATAATAAAATGAGAGGGATGGATGGTTGTAAATATAAAACAAGTAACTAGGGTAGCAAAGGGATGAGGGGGCAAAGACGGTGAAGGAGGCAAAGGTGTAAAGAGAGCAAAGGAGGTAAATGGAATTACAATGGCAAAGTTGGTAAAGGAGGTCAATGGATTAATATGGAAAATGGATTAATGGGTATAAGTCAAGGTAATGAAAGAAATAATTTAAGTTAATAAATGAAATAAAGAAAACCAACTAAGGTTACCTTGAAGCTTGTTGATGTGGTTGATGTTGTTAATGATGTGATGAAGGAATCCCATGGTAATTTTGGTAGAGTTTCATTGCTTTAAATTATTTTTCTCCAAGATGTGGATGACCTCCAAAATAATGACCTCCTTTAAATACCTGAAACAAGATGTTAATAACCAAAGACTAACTTTCCACTTAACCTTGGGTGAAGGAGAGGGGGGGGGTATTTATAGCATTTATTGTGAAGAATCATGCCAAAAGAAGAATAGTATAAGTATGAAACTATTTTCCATGTGGTGCATGAATGATTAAAAATATGAGGTTGGTGGGATTCCCACTTTGATCATGGGTCTCCCATTTGGGTTGGTGTGTCTCCCACATTGCACATGAATCCAATTTTGAATGGGAATCATGCACATGGGTTTAAGTGAGGCCAAAGAATTTTCACCACCTTTTCTTGTCTTCATCCAAGCACTTAAATATATGGCACACAAAATGTGTCACCATTTTTCATGTGGGTGCATGAGTTAGTCAAAAATCAGGGTGGTGGGATTTGCACCTTGATCATGGGTCTCCCATTTGGGTTAAAAAGTCAAAAATGGGTGCCCTTTATATTTTTCAAAGCACAAAAGAGGTAGGTATCTCATTTTGAAGTCCAATTTAATGAGTGAAGGCAAAACACACGTTGAATGATTTCCCTTTAAGGGTAAATTGACCATATTTCAAGGGGGAACCCTTGTGATGCTTAAATGAGGTCATTAAGCATATTGGGAAAGGGTCCTAGGTGGGTTAGATGTCCCACATCAAGCCACCTCACTTATAAGCCATGTCACTTACCATTTCACCTCCCAAGTCACATGCCATGTCACTTAACATGTCACATGCCATGTCACTTACCATGTCATCATGAATAGTGACAGTGGGTCATATAGTGAATAGTGATAGTGAATAGTACTTTCAAATAGTAATTTTGAATAGTACCATATAAATAGGAAAATAGTTATTTGGTTAGGTTAAGAGGGGTTGGTTAAGGGTTAAGAAGGTTTAGGGGTATTTAGGGGGTCCTGAGGCATTTAGTCATTGAAAAATATAAGTGTGCAAATTTATAGTGTTTACATCAACTTTAGGATTTTTATTTTACTTCCTTTTCCTTAGCCTATCACTTAGCTTTCTCATCTTGGGTGCACATATCTTCTTTTCCATTTTGTTCCTATCGATCCTTTACAAGTTGTTCTACTTCACTTTAATTTTTGTGCATAGCTTGTGCTTATTAATTTTTCCTTGTTATTGATTCTATTTATTTCTCCTTTTCCTTCACTTCTTTGGCTCTTTTATTTTGAGCCTCTTCTTTATCCACTTTTTACTTATGTTCCTCCTCTATGGCCTATTTATTTCATTGATACTCATCCTCAGTAGCCTTACACTTTTATTACTCATTTTTCTTCCTTTTGTATTCCTTTCATGCCTTATTCCTAGCCTCTTATGATTTTCTTGGTCTTCACATTACTTTGTAGTTTGTTCTTAGGATATGACTTCTATGTGTTCAACTTAAGGATCTTACTATGTCAATCCAATCTACCAATGCTCTTCTATAATCATTGGTGAATTAAGTGTTACACATGATTATGAATCTTTAAAGGATGAATATTCAAAAATAGTTCCTATTTGTGAAACAACCTTCATATTAGAAGGTGGAGGAGGAGTGAGGGTATTCTTTGGTCTCTTCACAATTCAGACCCAAGACAATTATTTGGATTAATGCACTTATTACATTCCATCCTCTTCCACTATATCTATAAAATAGACCATCATATATTTGATTTATGGGGATTATTTGGTTGTAGCATGTGTCCTTGGTCTACACAATAAGGTTAGCAGTGGAATGTATTGTACTAGATAATCTACTTCCTACATAGTGAAATATTTTACAGCTAGGTCTCCCTGAAAAGGTCTTTAAATTATTGGCACACTTATTATTCTACTATAGTATCTAAAATAGTATAAGGAGGTTGGGTAATATCAACCCAAAAATATTATCTCACTTGTTTTTGTACCTAGTAGATGCACAATACCTTTCAAAAGAAAAAAAAAATCCTCTTACTCATACACATCATTATTGATGTTTGTAATCATGGACTATATAAACTGATGTTCCTCAACTCCTATATCTTCTAGGTCACACTTATCAATTATCTTTAGAATTTTCTTATTATCTATCCATGAATTTGTATGGTATGTCTTCTTCCTAGGTGCTGGTGGTGAGGCTCATCATGCTAGTGCTTTCTTCTTACCCTTGTCAGATTATGATGGAGTCACTTATGTTTATGATGGTATATGTGGTTGAGAATGTGCATCCAAAGGCATGGGTTGTTATGCACTTAGAGATATAGAATGCATAGGCTAAACTGATGTAGTAGCTACAGAGTTTTAGCATATAGATCTTCCACTTGATAATCTAGCATAGTGACGTAAAAGGTAAATGAGGTTGTGGTTACTTTGGGTAACTCATGAATTTTGATATGAATTCCATTATGCAACTTGGTGACTAAAACATACTTCCCTAGACATTGAATAACATATTGAGGTACCCTAGGGTGTGAAATGATCATGGTTTGTATCCCCAACAATCATGCATTGAATCTCCCTAATGTTTCTTAATATTTACCAATCTTGGTCCATGAAATGTTGGAAAACATAGTCATAAGCTAAAAATATACATCTAGGTTCATTGGTACTTATGGTGACTTAAACTATGTAAAAATATATGAACAAGACTAAAAATGGATACTTAAATACCTGTGAAGTGCCACCAAGAACCTTCTCAATGTTCGTTATTATAATTAAGGCCAAAACCCAAGCCAATTAAATTCCTCATATATTCTTAGCATGTGATACATAATATCCACAATGACTTTAGTTGCCTATTTAGAAATTTTGGTGGTCTCCCAAAAAAAATTGGTGATGCATTCAGAGAGAATGCATAGTGAATTATCTTCCATATAATTAATGGGAATTCCCTTCCCTTTCTAGTATATTTTACCTTAATGCCTGATTGGATGGGAGGAACCCTAGATTTATAAGACAAAAGCAAATTACCTCAAGTTGGGAGTCTTGTTTCTCTTGACATTATTTTGGGGTTGATTATATGGTGACATCCTATGAAGTGTGAATAACACCCTCATTGTATCTACTCAACAAGGTAATCATTAACTCATCCAATTGTTTGAAGGTAGGCAACTTGATCATTCACTTTGCATCAGAACTTCACACATGGTGTTGAAGAATTAGGGATCCTATTTGTGCTACTTTCAGATGTTCATAGGTAAAAAGAGTGGATTTTATAGCAATAATGAATTAAAAAGGGCTTAGATCATGGTATATGGTTTGCCTAAGTCTGAGGCCAATACCCATTTCTTCCTTATGTACATTAGTGATTGAAATAAATAATTCTACCTGATCCATGTTTGGTATTGTGGACTATATAAAAAAATATTCAATTGATCTAGTGTTTGTGATAATTATGTGCACAATTAGATGATTTAGATGCAGATCATAGAATTATCTTATTTTTAGGAGTGTATATTATTGTTGATTTCTTCACTCCCTTTGTTATATAGTGTTTTTCACCCAAATCCATCTCGCTGATTGGTTTACATGTGTTAAGATTATTGCACATGATTTACCTCCATAATTAATGTCAATAAGATATTATTTTATATGATGGTTACCATTCCATGTATTAAAACATTGATCCCTTCGATGGTAGGTATTTTCAAGATGCACTATCTCTTCATCTACCCACTTTCCTTTATTTTACATCCTATTGTCCTATCATATGGTCCGATTTGTAGAAATTGAAATCTTTAAAGTACGTCATCATTAAGAGTTTGAATGAATGTTGACCATCCTTTCTTTGTACCCTAATGTCATCACCTCATTCCCACACTTAATTGATGACTCTCATGCATCTTTTGCTAGTTGCCTTCTCTTTGATCTAAATTTGTACCTAGATTAAACTATACAACTTTAACTTAACAAGATTTATTCTAATGTGCTAAGATAAAAAAAATTCATTGTAAAAACACACACAAACCTGAAATAAAAATTAAAAATAAAAAAACATTAATAAAAAATCTTAACTACATGGTGCTACTCAACACCATCTCTCTTTTATTATGGTGAATGAAAGAGATTATTGATGGTAAGTTTTAGTCCTACAACCATTTACACATCCTAGAAAAATGGTTCCCTAGAGATATTTTAGGAGAATTGTTCCCTATTATAATACAACATGAATTCTATAAGGTCCCTTCTATATAATTCATAGATTTACTAATAATGATTTAAATCTACTATCATTTAATAATGTTTTTTGTTATGGAAAAAATTCTTTAGATTATAGGTTGCAATCACGTCACACTTTCTGACTGATCTTGTTAATTTCTTATATCCATTATGGTCTCTTATTATTTTACTCTATTTTTCTTAGATCCATCAACCGTGTCTATAGAGAATCCTAATCCCCAAGTATCATGACCATAGTAATGTTTAGGTTAGGAACTATATATTCCATAGGCATGACTACCTCAAGTTTGTAGACTAACTAAAAATGAGTAAATCTTGTCACACACTTATAATTTGTTCTATATGTCTAGAGAATCAAAGGAATTATATACTCATAATTCTCCTATGAAATTCCCACCTATGATTCCTTGATGTGCTTCTTCAAATAGTTGAGGTTGCTCATGTTCTAAAATGACTTTGGGTAGTACCTAATATTTTCCCATTTTATACAAATAATAATTGATAATGAAATAAGGAATGGTTCATGTAATAAGTTGATTTTGATCTCAATCAACATAACACAGAAAAAAATTCCCTATTCTATAAAGTTAGATATATCCTCCATATTCTTAAGGATCATAGTGATTCTAAAGAGATGTGCATCCAGTGATTCATCTTGTAACTCTTTAGGTTCTTCCCCATTTTGTATCTTACTCAAATGGTCAAGTTGCACATTCTCTCTTCGAAGCTTAACATTGATCTTGAACTGAAACTCCTAGAATAATAATAACCATATATAAATTATTCCACCTATCATATGTTTGTTAACCAAGTATTACAAAGCCTAATGATTAGTAAATAACTCAAAGGGTGTTGAAAGAAGATAATGTCTAAACTTATGCATTGTGAACACCATTGATAGAAATTACTATTTTGTCACAGTATAATTTTTCTCTACACATGATAATTTTCTACTTGCTAAATGTATAAGATGTTCAAATCTACCATATCTCAGCTATGCTAATATAAATCCTACCACAATACCATCAACATATACATGCACATGAAATGGTTTAATCCAATAAGTAAATACCAATATAGGTGTTATAACTAACCTTTGTTTTAGCTCAAAAATACTACTTGACATTTAGGTTTCCATTAAAACTTCATATCTTTGCACAATAATTTCTTCAAAGACATAGAAATAGTTGTCTAGCCTTTGATAAATTTCTTGTAGTACCTAGTATGACCCAGAAATGTGTATGCCTCTATAGAATTATTTCATGGTGGCATACTTATTATAATTATGACTTTGGATTTATCCACCAAAATTCCCTCAATACATACTATGTAGCCTAAAAGAACCCTAAAAGGTGTGAAAAATAAGCATTTTAAAGTTTATTGCAATGCACAAAGCTTTACAATGTTCTAACATGAGCTAGAGTTTTGACAAATGGTATTTGAAAAAAGAAAATATATTCCGGTCATCTAAGTAAATTTATAAAAAAAACATGAAGTCCTTAAAAGCAGTCACCATAACCCTAGAAAATAGAATTAGAGAATTATTTAGACCAAATGGCATTACCTTAAATACATAAAAGAACACCTATTATGTTACAAACATTATTTTAGGTTGATCTTATACTATGATGGGAATATGGTGGTAGCCACTAAATCCATATATGAAAGAGTATACTATCAGAGTTGTTTCTAGAATCCAGATAACACAAGTGCAATGAAGACGTGATCACACAAGATGAACAAGTGCACACCACATAGATGATAAAGAAATTTAAAAATAATATAATAAGATAAATTGGACAAGACAAAATGGATAAAACCAAAATCTAATTAGCATGGAATGGCCAAATGAGGACTACAAATAGGAGAGTATGAAAGTAACTCCTCCACAAAAGGTGGACAAGACACACCAAGAATAGTCAGTAACTCTTCCATGAAAGGTGGTGACAAGGTGCTAAGAATAGAGAAGTAACTCCCATCAAGGGAGTTACTTATGACATTCTTATGACACCTATGACACATCTATGACACACACCTCCACATAAGCTAGCCTATCCCACAAATGTAGGAAAACTCCATGTATACATAAGAAATACAATTTCCCTAATTAATAAATAGGGAAAAATAAAAATCTACACTAATAACCCCCATAAGTGCAGCTTAGGTGGGAAGTGTGGAAATATAAAATGGGTCCCGGCAACTAGGCCTGATGAGGTACCCATGTACAAATGCAATCTCTCATAAGATAGAGAAAAAGAGAAATCTCGTAGGAAAAAACTCCCCCACAAAAGAGAGACATAAAAGAAAAGAAGAGGCTAGAAGGCCCCCCTGAAGATGATGTTACTACAGATGTAGACCGCACCCCAAAAAGAGCTCATAGATGAATGAATTTGCTCTCAATGAAAGGTTTGGTGAAGATGTCTGCAACCTACTTTGAAGACTGGCAAAATATCAAGTCAATGACCTGACTATGAATAAGCTCCTGAATGAAATGCATGTGAATCTCTATGTGCTTGATCCATTGGTGCTGAACCGGATTCTTGCAGATCTGTATGGTACTCTGATTATCAAAATAAATGATGGTGGGCTGCCTGATAGGAATGCCAAACTCAGAAAGAATCCCCTAAAGCCAAATAGCCTCAGTAGTTGCATTAACAGGTCCCTTGTACTCTACCTCTGTGGATGATATAGAAATAGCATTTTGCTTCTTTCTTGACCAACTAATAGGACCTAAACCTAGAGAGAAACTATAACTAGAAATGGACTTACGAGTCTGTGAATTGCCAGCCCAGTCTAAATCTATATATCCAACCAAGTCAACCTCTATGCCAAATCTGTAGTGAATCCCATATCTATGTGAACCCTGTATGTAATGCAAGATCCTCTTAGGTACTTTCTAATGCAGCTCATGGGATTCCTGCATGAATCTAGAGACAAGTCCCACTATATATGAAATTTTGAGCCTGGTGTGAGTCAAGTAGATGAGACTACCAAAAAGTTGTTGATACCGAGTGGCATCAGCCAATGGTGAAGAACAATCAGTCTCAAGCTTGACTCCTAATAGAAAGGGAGTTGGAGATGGCTTACAATCAACCATGTGAAATCGAGCCAATAAATCAAGAGCATACTTAGGCTATGTAAGTGAAATCCTTGAATCTGACTGTGAGATCTCAATGCTAAGGAAGTAATGTAACAAACCCAAGTCTGTCATGTCAAATTTGTCTTGAAGATATGCCTTCACCACTATAATAGCTGATGAAGAACTCCCAGTGATCAAAAGGTCATCAACATATAGAACCAAATCAAGAGCGAATCATCATATCGCAAGAAGTAGACATTGGGATCAGAATGGCACCTAGTGAAACCTACTGTGAGAAGGAAGGAATCCATCTTGACATACCAAGCTTGAGGGGCTTGCTTGAGGCCATAGATATATTTCCTAAGTCTGCATACTAAGGAAGAATCTTGAACAAATCCTAGCGGCTATTCCATGTAGATCTCCTCCTCAAGGTCTCCATGAAGAAAGGCACTCTTCACATCCATCTAATGCACATCCCAACCATGTGCTATAGTAATAGCCAAGGTGAGTCAGATAGAAGTCATCTTTGTAATGGGTGCAAAGGTCTCTGAGTAGTCAATGCCTGTCACTTGTGAGAAACCCTTGGTGACCAATCGCGCCTTGTACTTATCGACTGACCCATCTGCTGCAAACTTGGTCTGATATATCCACCTACATCAAACCATCTTTCTTACCTTAGGAAGTGATGTCAAGTCCCAAGTGTGATTTTTGATTAAGGAAGAATATTCTTCCTCCATAGCACTATCCCACTCAAGTACCCCTGATGCCTCTTGAAAAGTCTATGGATCTGAAACTAAAGCAAAGAAGGCATGTGGATCTCTCTAAAAATCCCCCCTAGTACCTCTATCATCTATAGGATCTCCTGCCCAAGTGCCAACACTCTCAAGTGTCTATCTGGCCCAAAGTGGCCTAAAAGTGGGTGAGTCAGGTGCTAACTCCTCATCCTCTGACTAACTAGAGGTGGATGAATCTACATCACTGTCCTCACTGTCTGAACTCAAAGAAGAAGATGACTCTGGCTCAAGAACCTGATGTGGCTGATCTAAATCTGATGAGGAATCATCATGAAGAAGTAGATCCGATGAGGGAGAAGAAGTGTCAAGTGTTGAGTCTCTAAGACTCTCTTGAAAATGGACACTTCTCTCAATGAATAACTCATGAGTGACTAGATCTAGAAGGCGATATCCCTTAATACCATCTGGATATCCTACAAAGATGCAAGGCTTGGAATGACGTTTCATAGCTTTGCATTTATTCTTTGGAATGTGGGCCATGGCTAGGGATCCAAAAACTCTAAGGTGCTCAACATTAGGTTTCCTATTATGCCAAGCTTCAAAGGGTGTTATCCCTTTCAAAGCTTTGTGAGGAACCCTATTCTGAATGTAGCAAGCACAATTGATGGCTTCAGCCCATTACTGTGGTGCTAGGGATTTGGAGTGAATTATATAGCTACCCATCTCTTTCAAGAACCTATTCTTGCATTCTGCAACCCCATTCTGTGAAGAACTGTAGGTGACTATGCATTGCAAATCAATCCCCTCTGTGGTGAAAAACTGCTCAAACCTGATGTTGACATACTCCCCTCCATTATCAGTTCGAATAACCTTGATGGATTTCTCACTCTATTTCTCAATAAGAGCCTTGAAGTCTAGAAAATTTTCAAACACTCTAGACTTTTATTTGAGAAAATATATCCAAGTGTACCTAGATAAATCATCAATGAAAGTGCGGATGTACTTAGCCCTTGTGAAAGATGGTTTAGGAAAGGGTCCCGATACATCACTGTGGACTAACTCCAAAGGTTGTGAAGCCCTCCAAGCTTTGCCTTTGTCAAATTTTGCTTTGAGATGCTTCCCAAGGGAGCACCCCTTGTAAAGTCCTTTTGAAAATTGGACACGAGGCAAGCCAATGACCATGTCATTTTTGCAAAGTTGCTCAAGATAGCGGTAGTTAAGGTGGCCAAACCACTCATGCCATAATTTGCTAACTCTATCTAAATGAGTCAACAATGCTGTAGGAGAACAATCTGATGCAAAATGTGAAAAAGTGTATAACCTATCTTGGTGATTTTCCCTTCCCACTACCACTGTAGTATCACTATGCAACTCCCTGATAGACACTGAATCTGGTGAAAACTCAACTCTTATGCCCCAACCAATGTGAGTGATTTGGTACACTGATAGGAGATTGGTTGAAAGAGAAGGAACACTTAGAACATTGTTGAATGTTCCTCCTTCCATTTCAACTGACCCTCTTCTTGCAACGGAAACTAATGTGTCATCACCCAAACTAATTGAAGTCATGCTACAAGGCTCTAAAGATGAAAACTAAACTAGTGAAGAGCCCATGTGGTGAGAAGCACCCGAGTCGATGACCCATGAAGATGTGGAAGCTGTTGTAGCTACAAGGGCCTTGCCCTTTTCTTTCTCCTTACCCTTGCCCTTTGCCTTAGTAAAATCTTGGGTAGATGAATTTTTCTTGATGGACTCTGGAACACCTATGTTGTTCTTCTCCAGAAGATGAGTTAGGTGATCTATTTGTTTTTTCATGCATTTGTGTTCATCATGCCCTATCTTTTTACAATAGGCACACTTAACCTTCTCCTTCTTAGGTTTAGCATTAGAGGATGAAGTCTCAGTGTTGTTTTTGGCAAGATTAGTGTTTTCTTTCTTCTTCTCCTAGTCCTTGTTCTTTTTCTTCTCCTTTGTTGAAGTCTTATCCTTACCATTTTCAGCTATCAAAGCTTGGGGTTGAGTAGACTTCATTATGCCCATCTAAATTAGCATATCTTCCTCTCTATTCAAGTCGGCAATGAATGAATCTAAAGAAGGCATTTTCCATGCAGTGCCAAGGGCACTTTTAGTGGCATGGAAAGTGGAGACAAAGATTGAATAGCTTGGACCTAACTTTGCAAGAATAGAAAGTATAATTTGATCATCTTTGTTCTCTATCCTGCATTCTTTCAATTGCAATCTAAGGGCCTTAAACGTAGTGAAGAAGTCCTGTAGGGTGTCAAAGTTGCTAAGACTTAGACTTATGAGTTCATTTTCGAGCTCATGACCTCTCATCTCATCAAGCTTCCCAAATAAATTTTCTAAGGTATCCCGTATGTCATTAGGAGTTTGGGAGGATTCTAAGTGGAAGAGAAGTTTTGGAGACACAGACAAGCTCAATAACCCAAAGGCTTCATCACTACAGTTGTACCACTTAACCTTTTCAACATCTGTGTTGGGTTTTACTTCTGTACCCATTGTGATCCTATACAACCCTTTGCTTCTAAGAATGATTGAAATTTTAACTTTCCATTCATAATAGTTGAAGGGTGTTAGGGGTTTAAGTTGAAAATAATCCATTTTTAGCTGAAATTAGGTGAAGTTGTGATAATTGCAAGTTGTGAATGTATGTAGAAAGGAGAATGAAAGTGAAGTTTGAAAGTTGTGAAAAGCAATCACACCCCCCCCC
Source organism: Torreya grandis (assembly GCA_037957365.1). Taxonomy (NCBI): domain Eukaryota; kingdom Viridiplantae; phylum Streptophyta; class Pinopsida; order Cupressales; family Taxaceae; genus Torreya; species Torreya grandis. Next base: position 601,531 of record JARHVA010007057.1, read on the forward strand.
AAAAAAAATATTGAGTGCCCCCAAAATATGCAAGTGCACACTAAAAAGACGTTGGACTCAGTTGAAAATGCGTCTTAGAGCAATCAGTGCAACACTAAATCAAATAGGATGTCGGACTCAGTGAAAAATGTGTTTTGAGAGACCTAAATTTTTGGCACTTTATAAACTAGTGCATTTTTGAAAATTAACAAGTCTACACTATGGATAATTGAATTACAAGCACTTTTTTAAAAAATGGCACCCAAAACCGAGCTACTGTTTGTAAGATTTTAAAGTTACAATTTTCTCGTAAACTAGTGTTTTTGCAAAAAAAACACTAAAACATTTTTAAAATGCCTGTTATGGGGAGAGAAAGTGGCCTTCCAACCACTCATTGGATTTAGCATGGAATGAAGAATCTAAATGAGGTTTGTGTGAGGGGAAATTGGCCTCCTACCAACCTGGGCCTCACCCTTCATCTTCGTAGATCGAAGATACAAGTTTTAATTGAAAATCCCCATAATACAAAACTATCTAAAATCCTTAATATTCAATCAAATTGTCTGATTTTTGTTTTATCAAGTCAATTTTACACTAAAAAAATAAATCAAAGACAGTTTGGATAGATGCCACGTGTCCAAAGGATGCCAAATAGGATGCCAAGTAGGGAGGGGTGTCCAAAAATGCACAGTCTAGAATTTTGACTTAGAAAAGACAAAAAAACTAAATACAGCCTGTTGAAACCGTACGGCTTGATGTGTGGCAGAACTTAAGCTAGAATAATAGGTGCATAAGCTAGAAGTATAACAATAGACACAACAGGAAGTGGTGTCCCAAACAAGAGGGCGCAAATCTGATTTTTTTTGCAAAAAACAACGAAAAAAGAAAACAGACCTACTGGAAAGATGCTGTACGGCCAGATGACGTGGCTAGAATTGACTGTAACTTGCTGGAAAGGAGGTTGGCATAGAAGTGAAGCCAGAAGCTAGGCGCTTTACTAGAAAGCTGTTGTTGGAGGGCGCTGGAAAGACTGAAACGTGGCAACAGAAGTGGCATTGAAGCTGATGTTGGTGAAGGACATAAGCTTGGTGCCTGGACTAGAAGAGTGCTGCTAACCAGAAGAGCTTTGAGCTGCTCCTCCCTTTGCTCCCTGAAGTGAAGACAACCAAAAAACACCCAAAGGCCAAAGATTTCAAAGGAAATGATATTAACAGATTTTTTTTTATTTTAGACTAAATCTAGAATAAAAAAAGAACACTTCTCTTGATTCCAAAATAAGCTAAAAGCATAATCACGCACAAGATTACCGGGAAAGCTCTGATACCATATCGGAATTGTTGCTAGAATTCGGATAATGCGAGTGCAATGAAGACGTGATCACACAAGATGAACAAGTGCACACCACATAGATGCTAAGGCAATTTGAAAATAATACAATAAGATAAATTGCACAAGACAAAATGGAGAAAACCAAAATTTGATTAGCATGGAATGGCCAAAATGAGGACTACAAATAGGAGACTAAGAAAGTAACTCCTCCCCAAAAGGTGGACAAGACACACCAAGAATAGTCAATAACTCCTCCATGAAAGGTGGTGACAAGGTGCTAAGAATAGAGAAGTAACTCCCATCAAGGGAGTTACTTATGACATTCTTATGACACCTATGACACATCTATGACACACACCTCCACATAAGCTACCCTATCCCATAAATGTAGGAAAACTCCATGTATGCACAAGAAATACAATTTCCCTAATTAATAAATAGGGAAAAATAAAAACCTACACTAATATATACTTCATGACCTATGACCAATTCTAGAATCTCATTGATGAAAGTTATCATAAAAAGGTCATAGATGTAGGAATCATTTAATGCATGTCCACATACCCTAATCTTTTCAATTGTTTTGGGATACACAACCATGGGATTAACTTAGTCCTCATTTTCAACCAAATAAATGATACCTACTTCCTGCATGTGATCTAGCTTAACCTTAAGTTTTAAATTCATATTGGGATTATATATATATATATATATATATATATATATATATATATATATATATATATATATATATATATATATATATATATATATAAACACTTTTTAATAAACCATTCACACTCTTTGAGTTCAATGTACATCTCCCCCAATGATGGATATACCCCTTTCAACTCTATGAATTTAGTAGGAAAAACATCCTGATAGTCCCTTAGTATCTGCAAACCTTATAAAATTTCATTATACATCTAATAATCTACCAAAGTTGTAAGCTACGGAAAAACCTTGGTTCCAATATTCTCAACAAATTTCTTAAATGTATCTTGATATCTATTATTAGACTCTCTTGGAATACATTATTGTAGAGTTATTTATCCTTCATATTTAGGAATATTAAAATTTTAGAGTTTTTTTTCATGATGTATTCTACTATTTGATCTTTTTATGGTTTAGTTTCTCATTCTGGTTCAAAACTAAATTCAATTCCAAATCCTAATCACTATCACTAGACTCTATTAACTCATATTGAATCGTATTCAAGGTTGTAAAATAAATTGTTTATTCTTTTTAATAACCTTTTAATAATGTATAGATGCATTAAAATCATTAGTTACTTCTTAATATTATGGTGAATTTATCATAATACTTAAGTATTCTACTCACTCATGACATAGAAACATTTTCATTTTTTGTAAAGCATTATGCACTACAGAATGTTCATCTTCAAAAAAAATGTTTAGATGAAATTTTGTTGAACCTGTGCCCAATGTTTTATTTGTCACCTATGATTTTGATGCATATACCAAGGATTTGAAAGTATTGCCAAAATGTATATTAAATATGCAATTAGTACTTAGGCTCAACATGTTTTGAAAACCATATCTCGATGCACTAGTGTATATGTAACTCTAGACACTATCTTTATTGAAAGATTGACCAATATATTGTAACATTACTTGGTAGATGAAATCATGCTCATAAAAATTCACACATTTTATCCCATGGTAACTAATTTTTTACATGAACTACCCACCATGTCACAATAGTTCTATTTAATGAATAATCTAGTGGACTAACCCTCTAATACATATTATAAACATGTTTCTCCAATTGAAATATAAATTAGTTGTCTTTTGTTGCAAAATATTGTGGTAGTTGATGTTCCATGACAAACACCATTTATAGAGGATGCACCTCATGATATCCCTAGACCCAATTTAGCATGTGTTTATCTAATTAACTACTTATTGACGATTTTACTTTCCAAGGTGAGATACCTTCTGGAGTAGGATCTATGTAATACATAGTTGTTGATCCTATATTATACAAAAAATATACCTCAGACATAGTTAGAGATCACACAAATGGAAACTTTTCTATAATTGGTGTGTACACAGGTTCTTCCACTAGTTATGACTGTATTTGATGTTATAACTACATATTTAAGAACTTATATTCAATATCTCAAAGAGTGTTATGTTTGTTATCTACATTTACTTAAATCAATTATTATATCCATAGACATAATGTGACTTTAGTTCTTTAAGAATGACATATGTCTTATGTTCATATTTATTCAAAGGTATGACAATTATCTTATCTCCTTGGTGTGCTTCCAATTGATTTTGAATTATATTAATAATCATTTTCCTATCATAATCTCATTTATTACCAATCAAATTAAGATAATTTGTCTCATCTATATTAATGTCAATTACCTCAAATATCCTCATAGGATCAAGTCAACAACTTTGGTTTTCACATCTTTAAGCTGACTAATTGGATCTACTCTCCTATAATCTATGAGATTGAGATAATTGGAATATAGATCAATGATGGTCAACCAATATCCTCCCATGTAGTTTTTTGTATAATGTTGAGTTTGCTTATAAAATTGAATACAATATTAGGTACCTCATACCATGTGAACTCAATGTCCATTTGAGAGTCAACATCCCAAAGTTTTTTAGTTTTTATATACCAAATGAATTTGTCAGTATGTTGTTTTCCTCATTATGTACATTTGATAAAATTATGTAGAATATTTTTAATGTTTTATGAGACATATTCATTATGTATAGTGTTTAAAAGTTTCAATATATTTATCAATAAGTCACAACTACTTTCTATCTCATTATACGAATAATCTTCCCATTCATTTGGGCATCAATAACTACAATATCAACTTATGACACATTCTATTATTATGGGTTCTATAGAAAATGTATTACTTGATGCATCGATATGTTTTCCTTTGAAGGATGAGGGTACTTGTTCTATTTAACCTTCATGATTATCAGATCTAGTAAAATTTCTAAAGGAGGCAAGCCTTGATTTATGTGTTGTTTCCTTGTAACTGCCTATATGAATTAAGTTTTCTTAGGGTGTGAATTTATCATAATTACATTTTACAAAACTTTTTCTTTCCTATGCTTCTCCAAACCTAGATAATATTCTATATTTTTTCATATTTCAATTCTATAGTAAACACAACATATTTATATTTGAGTATTAATAGGGAAATTTCATGTAAAATGATTATATTCATCACACAAATAACATTGAATTAGCTAGAAACATTATTAGTTATCATTGTTGTGACATCCTTACATCCACCTCAATACCCTCCTCTATTTCCTCCTTTATTTTGTTAAAATTCCCAACCTGAATATGTTGTCCAATGAATCTTCCTTGTTATGTTTGTTGTGTATCATATCTACCAAACTATCACTGAGGAGATGAAGGAGCTTAATTTGATTATTGAGGCTGAGGAATCATAATGTTCCATGAGGAATAATAATGATAATGCCGATATTTTAGTGTCCATCCATCCAAACCATAAGGTTGATATTGAAGTGACAAATGCATCCACCTTAGACCCCCTTATGTCACACTATTAATTTCCACTGTTGGGAATAGAATTCTTAGCATCACATTAGGTCATTGATGTGTTGTGATTTTAAATATATTCTTGGTGATATCTTCCATTAATTCCTATAAAGCTTGATAACTCTTCTCATCATGATTGGTTGATTTGCAAAAATTATAGTACAAACTTTAGGGCTTTTGAATGTATTTTTGTAATATATGACACTTTGATGTTACATGTCCTAATACTCTACATATATCACACAACTCTATTTTGAATTTAAGATAATCATGCCTATGATGACCTTCTCAACCATACTCTATACACCACAAGCCTAGTTTAGGTTTGTCATTTCCATGAATCTCATCGAATCTCTTGATAAAAATAATTTATTTTCACCTCAACTTTAAAGCCAACTATTGGATCATCTCCATATTCCTTAATTTTTTCAACTTGCAGGGCAACTACTTAGCATTAGCCTTAGTAAAAAATTGTGACTATGTAATGGAAAATTGAATCTTTATGTGTAGTGTTTCCACAAACTAGGTAGCTTTATCTTTATCTTCTATAATGAAATTAGCTTTGTTCATTACATCTAAAAATCTATGATCATGTTCCTATACTGGTTCTCTACTTCACTATCAAATATCCTTAAGATCTTGGATGGTATAACTTGAACACTTCATTTAAAACTCTATAATAAACTAGCCCTTAACTTATTATAGACTCAAGGTATTAAAATCCCTTTTATAAATTAATTCTAGAACTCAACCTGATAAATCTCAACTGAGATCACACTTTTTCACATTCTCAGTGGTCACTCCCTTAACCTACCACCTCATATCACATGTTAAAAAATATTGTTTAGGGTCTATAGACTTATCATATTAAATCAAATAAATAAACATTAATATATTCAATGCCATACTTGGTGAACTTACAATTGTCATTATTGGCTTCTACACACTAGTAATTTCTTCTAAAGGATAATGTGCACTAGTTTTCATAGATGTTTTATAATGAGGGTGGAAGATGTATCCAACCTATTATAACCTCTTATTTTATATTGATTTCTTATCCTATGCAATAAGTTTACCAAATTTATCTATAAATGATTGAAACTAGTTTCTAAGCGTCCCATCCTCTACACTTTATTTTCTCTTTTTTTGAAGATAAAATGGAATTAGGGTAAGTGTAATCATAACATGAATGATCTATCTATTCAATTTATTTTATTTATGACCTTGAACCTATGATAATCCTACACTTTTGTGTAGTATAAATAATACCCTTCCTAGTAAAATTGATCTACCACTATACTTTATCTATTGAACTACTAATTTACTTTCTTATTCTTCCTCATTTTGTTACATCTCCTCTATATTCCAACATTTGTCTTCCTCTCTCTTCATCCCTTTTATTCCATGATCTATAGTTTTTGAAACTTGTGTATCCTCTCTTTGGACTAACCTCTTTTATTCACCCTATTTATTACTCATACTCCTCTCTATAGTTATATTCTAGTTATCTTGTTTATTCCACCTTCTTTATTTTCATAGCTCTCTTTCCAATAAAATAATTTTATTCTTGCTCTAATTCTTTGAGTCTTCCATATTCTAGTTTCAGGTTCAATTTCTTTTACTTAATTCTTCATCATTAAATCTTACACTGCACACACCACCATAACACTTGAGGTGACTACTCTTAATTATCATGGATATGCACCATGGCCTTTTCCACAACCAATTTCTTGATCAAAGTAGGTATTCATGGTTAGAACTTTCCTTATATTCCTTGAACAAACATGTCTTGCATAGCTTCAAAATCCAAATATATTTGTACAAATGTTTTTATAATGTAACCATTGATGGTATTTTTGGTCTAATGGTATACTACCCAGGTTTAGTTAGTATCTAAAGTTCATAGATTTTATAACTTTTATTTTTTCTAAACTATTAATTTTAGCCTTCTTGGTTGAAACTAATAGTATTCCAATTTGGATAACCATGCAAATAATAATCTAAGAAACTCACACCAAATGATTTTATAAATTTCTCTCTATATATGCTCATGAATAACATTTTTTATAATATTCCTAATTTTTATTGCTTATTATTCTACAAAATTTTGGATGCATTCAACTATTACAGGTACAATCACTGAGACAGGGAGGGAGGGGGGTTGAATCAATGAGCTAAGATAATCCAACTTCAATTCCAAACATTTCAAACTCTTAATTAATTAATACATACATTCATGAAGCATACCCATCATTCATAGTAATGAACAAGAGAGATATTGTAAGATCAAGAACATAACACATGACATATGTGGGAAACCCTTTTGGGGAAGAAAACCCACTATAACCTACAATTGGACTATTGTACTATAATAATAAGAACAAATTTAGACCATCTACAAATGATCAAGGAACTATCATCCCTTATTTTAGTGAGACTAAAATCCCACAAGGAGCTACTACACCTATCTAGCTGAGATATCATAACAACTAGATATTTTATCAATTTTCACCTTGTAAGGAGGATGTAACCCCCTAGATGATGAGCTACTATAACAACACCTTTGAAAAACTCCAGCTTTAAACTAATACCTTCAACACCTGATGATGGAACTTTGATTATCACTCTTCACCTTCACAACAATAACTTTGTCACCACATTAAAAACATGACCAAATGGTCATGCACATAATCCACACTCTGATATGCCTCTCAGATCAACCACCAAGATCACACAAATACCATATATCCTTCGCTCACCCATAATATGTAGTAGCACTATTTGGACATCAGAAATATGACCTATAGTTCATACTCATAGTTTTAAATATACTCTATTCAATAACCCATCCACTAAATACACTCTCTCCTCTACTTTATTTCACTTCTCAATTCTTTTCTTCAAAACTCACTCTCCACACACAAGCCTCTTCAACAAGCCTAGAAACCAACTCTTTTGGTTTCAATATATATATATATATATATATATATATATATATATATATTTCATTAATAAAAACTTCATGGTCATATATTAGACTTGAATTAACATTTAAGGTATCTAAAATATGAAGACATGGCTCACTACCATCTTCATAAGTAAACCATAGCATATATGGGTCACCCTTAAGTAGCTACACCTTTCAAAAAGACCCTTGTAGATTTTTTAGGTCTCATGGAGACCTATTCACCCATTTAGAACATCATTGAACAAAAAAAGAACACAATGCAAATTTAAAATACATATGACCACTCATTATGTCCCCTTAGACATCCTTAAATTATCACAATCATCTTTTCTCACCTTTATGTATTCTCAAACAACTCAGACACTAACCTACTACATACGAACATCATGAATAAATATATAGTCAAATTATTAAGCAATGTTCACACTAAATATTAAATGGTCAAACCTCCAAATATGATATAGAGCATCCTCATAGAGTCTACAACACTCCCAAAAATCCAAGTCATCATGAGACGTCTAAATATCAACAACACAAACTCAAATATCCTTCTCATGTTCTTAACAAACCAACGTCGAACACATAGTCAAATTTGAAACACCATAAATTTGACTATAGGAACACTTATACTTTTAAATTAGTTATTTTGATGAAAAATAAAGTCATCTTCATATTTTAATTTTATATAAATATCAAATTTTAGTTTTATCAAAAGATATATCCAAAATATAGAGCACTAGTTTTCCCTATGTTAAAATTCAAACATTTGAATTCCAATGGTAACAATTAAACATCGAGCACATTGCCTCATATTTTTTATTCTTATAAACTTATAATGAACATTCTCTATTGATTTATCTCAAAATTAAAATTAAATTTAACTCCATTAAACATCAAACATGTTAACCACGTTAACTTCCACTCTCCCATCAATCTCAATATGTACGATCACCTACTCACTGTTGATCTCTTATCCTTTACCTTTGATCAAGTGTTAAACATAGAGAGAATCTATCCATATCACTAATTCCTAAAATATTGGAGCAAATACACTCTATTGATCTTCTTAATATATTCTCAAACTTTACCTTGTGAAAAATTGATTATGGGGACCTCTACAATATGCTTGGAAGGCTAACTTTGCTCCTTAATAAATTCTTATATGATTTGATGTATGATCTCAAATTCGGACCATATGATCTCCTCACATAGTATAATATTTTAGTATAATAATATTATCTTATAACCTTTGTGTTTATGAGATATAATTCCATAAATCTGCTCACTCAATTTTTTTATCACAAAGCCAACTATGTCAAAATACTGCCTGGAGGGCCAACTTTGCACATGCATATATTTTGATGCACTTCATCACATGATATTAAATTTATCCAAAAATAACTAATCTCAAATTTTAATTAACCCATATAATCATTTTATCTTGACACCTCTATGCATGTGAATTTTGACCTCATCAACATGCTTACTTAGATATTTCTAGCCACATGCTAATTTGGCTATGAGAAAACAAAGAATTTTGTCTAAAAAGTCAGCTTTACACACTCATATCTTTGATTGTACTTCATCTCATGACTTAAAATATAGTTCATAATAACTAGGGACTAATTTGATCACAACCATATGACCAACTCCCTCTGACTCATCCACATGTGGTAATTATGGTGTCATCAATCTACTTAGATTTTCTACCATTGGACCAAAATGTCTAGATGAACACAATGAAGAACCAAATGAATACCACTCATGAACACAAGTAATAAAATCATATAAAACATATTATGTGACCTATTTCACATTTTCAAATCACCATAATCACCCCTAAACATCTCTAACCATGCCTAAATAGAATATTAACCAAGCCAAACTCAAACACACTAGGACAAACACATTACACACTTTGTCATTATTACTTAGACTATCAATGCACTTCATCCACTCACCTAGATACCTCCATGACATCACCAAGACATAATTGATAATACTCCAAAAATCTCCCCCTTTTTCATTGATGTCAACACCCATCATAAAACAATATACATCTCACCTTCCTTCTCTCTCCTCAAGCACTCTCACAATAGAAACTTTCTCTCCCTTTGACACAATGACAAAGTGACCACCAACTGATATTGAAGATCTAAAAATAATACCAAAAGGATTAGACCATATTATAAAGATAGTAAAAACTACCCCTTACCTTGAGCCTACCTCTTGCCTTGATAACTTCTTCTTTCAAAGTGACCACCAACTAATATTGAAGACATAAAAATAAAACCAAAAGGATTAGACCATATTATAAAGATAGTAAAAACTCCCCCTTACCTTGAGCCTACCTCTTCTTGCCTTTATAACTTCTTCTTTCTCCATACTAACACTCTCTTCAATCAAGCATTACAACTAATGAAGAAAGAACAAACAAAATATTTAAATCTAATGGAACTCACCAAGAAACATCTGATTAGGACTCCCTCTAATATTTTTGATCCATTTCACCTCTTAAGAATCTTTAGATCTCCATACATTATGAAGAATTACCAAATAGGCTTACTATCCTTCTATCTCAAACTACCATAACGACCACAAATAGAAATTCATGCCACTCACCAAATAGGAAACATATTACAAACCAACCTAAGAACATTCCTTAAAACACACAAACCTTTCTCTTTCGTAGAAACTAAATAAAAACATGCTTCTTCTCACTAGGTGTCTAGTCTCCTTGTAGCCCTACTTGGAAATAATAGAGCCCACAAATTTTAGTAGACACACATTCCAAACCTAAAGATTCATATATGTAGCACTCTCATATATCTTATCAATCACACCAATTTTCAACAAGTAGATCATCTTCTGAAATATACTTTCTTCACAAATCAATTATCCAAATAGGGCTCCATCTTGACAGATACATGAACAATTTGAAAACCAAAAACCTTCAGATCTCTATGAATATTTATTTGATAACCCATTTGTCTCATTCAAGCTATTAATAAGCCTCAAACCTCAAATCATAAGGCAAACCACGTTTATAGCATAGCCCAAAACCCTAAAATCTCAAAATAAACAAGGTTAACATAATATATTATGGTCAATGCACACTCATAAAACTTCTTACACACCTAGAGACAACCATCACACATTCTAGACCAATATTTGAGATTCCACACCATTGGGAATCCATATAACATATAACCCATTTTTATGCCTACTTGCCCTTAAGCCAAAACTAAGAAAATCGAGAGTACTCAAAAATCTACAATTTCACTTCAACATACCTTCATACCACAATACCACCGTATATAGCTATCAAAATCATGACATCACTCTGACATCATAAAATCAACACTTTCTTCTCAACTAAAAAGAGTCTCTTAAGAATCATAGATAGAGACATCCTCTACACCACAAGGCTCTAAAATAAAAACTCCACATATTTCTTTTACTCCTTGGTCATCTGATACTTATAGTTCTTCTTCTTCTTCTTTGAATTAAGAGAAATAAATTTCTCATCCATTAAAACATTATCATCTATGATTGGAATGATAATATATGGAGATAACATAGATTCATGACATACTAGATGTTGACAACTAATTTTACTAGTAAGAAACTTACTCAATAATTGCAGGATGTTCACTTGGATCCATACATTCCTTATAACTAGTCTCGACTAGTACCTTGGTTTTTCTTTGAGATTGATTGATTTATTCTCAACATGAGTAGACAATGATATCCTTTGGCACTCTTCAAATTTTGTATCATTCTCCATCATATAAAATAGATTACTTGAACTTGTAGTCTCATCATGACCCATACTTACCACATTTTCTCTTCTTGAGTTAACTTGCCTTCTACCTTGCACTCTAGGATCCTAATTAAACCTATTCTTACTTGTATAAATTTCTTGTAGAATATAGTAATGTGACCTCTCTATTAATAGTTGTGGTAAACCATTCATTTTGTAACAAGCTCTTTCTACCTTTCCTGATTAAAACAAAATCTTACAATATGTCCAATCTTTGTCAATTGAAACAAACTACTTCTTTTGAAGAAGACTCATATTGCCTTTCTTTAAATGGACAATGTTTTATAAAGTATCCTACAACATGATAATTTAGGCACTCAACCTTGTTCAAACCTATTGAATGATGACCCCCATCATAGTTTTAAGCAAATTCATTTCTAATATGTCTCTTACATTTTCTATCTCTATGCCTAAACCGATTATAAATATATTATTAACCATTGAAATTTATATACCTCATGGCATTTGGTTGTTTGATCTGATTTTCCTTCATTATACCAACACCTTCATTCCTTTTCTAAATATTTATTTTCAAAGGCTGGTCCACATTATTCATATTAAACTTCACGTCTACTTGAGGAGCAACTTTGAGCTCTTCATTAAAATCCAATCCAGATCTATCATTAGCTGATTTTTGACTCTTTAGAAGATCATCCAAATCATTAAAACTTCTATCAAACTTGACAAATTATTTCACCTTGCTTTCATACTTCTCTAACTCATATTTTAAAGACACAATCTCATAATCATACCTTCAACATTCATCTTCTTTAGATCTTAGACTTGTAGACATAGATTCCAACTTAGAATTAAGAAACATGACAATACCTTCATTCTATATAGAGTCTTCAACCAATATTGCCTCAAATAAACTAAATTTCTCTTCATAATACTTGAGTATAAATTTTATCTTCTTGTTAATCTTATTTTGTATCTTCATTTCTTCAAGAGCATTCATCAATTCATGCTTATAGCCCACCTCATCTCAATTATTATCTGAATCAATCCAAGTAGACTCATTTTGATATGATCAACTTCCTTCTTTAGCCATGAACAAAGATTCATCTTCAATAGAACCATCATCTTCATGATCATACTCTAAGTCAATGTCTTCACTCTCATCTGATGAGCTACAATCTTATTTTGTGTAGAGATTCTTCTTATCTTTGAACGACTTCTTCCAATTGTTATACTTTTTGAATCCTTTCTTTTTGTGAATCTTCTTGTCTTCATCTTGGCCTTCACCATGCTCTTCATCATCATTCTTCTCATAACTATGAGGATACTTATGAGCAAAATTTCCTATCTCTCCACAATTAAAAAATTTGAAGGGTAGTTTACAATTATACTTTCTTGAGCCTATTTTCAATTTTCTTGTAAACAAAGTAATTAGTTCATCCTCATCAATATCAGAAAATTCATCTTCCTTGAGTTTCTTACCTTGAAACTTATTCTTTGGCTTCATTTATATCTTAAATGTTTCTTCCTTATTTGGTGGTATATCATCATTTATTCTCATCTCATAGGTAGTAAGGGTGCCATGCAATTCATCCATCTTCAACTGAGTAAGATCATGAATTTATTCTATAATAGACACTTTTGGATCAAACTTTATGGATAGAGACCTTAATACCTTTTAATCTATAGTACCCTCTTCAAGGTTCTCTCTAATACCTTTGATGATGTTCATAATATCATCAACTCTCTGTAAAAAAGATGCCATACAGTCTTATTCCTTCATCTTGAGACTCCAAAATTGTCTTTGATGAATCTTCAGTTTATCCAACTTAACCTTTGAATATCCTTCAAAAATAGTCTTCAATTTATCCCATATTTTCTTTGTAGATGTGAAATGCATTACTCTGGTGACCTCAATCTCTATAAGACCACAAGTGGTGGCATTCATTTGCTTATAATTGTTCTCAAAAAGATTCTTGTTTGTAACACTAGATGGAGGAATAACGGGAACAACATAACCATCCAAGATAGATTTCCATACATCAAACCCAAGGGACATAATGTATGTCCTCATCCTAACACTCCAAAATGAATAATTGGATCCATTGAACATTGGTGCATCTTTAGTAAGGAAAACACCTTAGACATTTTGACTATCCATTGTAATTTTGATCACCTTCAAGATATCAATATTTTACCAAAGGACCTACTCTGATACTAATTATTAGAGGTACAATCACTAAAAGTGGGGTGAATCAATGAGCCCAGATAATATAATTTCAATTCCAAACCTTTCAAACCTTCAATTAATCAATATATACATTCATGAAGAATACAAATCATTCATATCAATGAACAAGAGAGAAAATGCAATATCAAGCACATAACACATGCCATATGTGGGAAACCCTCTTGGGAGATAAAACCCACTAGAACATATAAATGGACTAATGTCCTATAATAATAAAAACTAATTTAGACCAAAAATGATCAAAGAACTACCATCCCTTATTTTAGTGAGACTACAATCCCATAAAGATATACTACACCTATCTATCTGAGCTTCCAAAACAACTAGATATTTTAGCAAGTTTCACCTTGCAAGGAGGTGGCAAACCCCTATATATTGAGCTACCACAACAACACCTTTGAATAACTCCACCTTTGAACTGATGTCTTCAACACCTAATGAAGGAAATCTGATTATCACTCTTCACCTTCATAACAAAAACTTAGTCACCACATTAACAACATGACCATATGGTCATACACATAGTACACACTCTTATCTGCCTCTCATATCAACCACAAAGCTCACACAAACACCATCTATCCATTGCTCATCCATAATCTATAGTATCACTATTTGGACATCATAAATATGACCTATAAGTCATAAACATAGTCCTAAATATACTCTAATCAATAACTCATCCACTAAACACAATATCTCTCTTCTACTTCACTTCTCAACACTTCACTTCAACACTCACTCTCCACACACACAAGCCTCTTCAACAAGCCTAGAAACCAACTCCTTTGGCTTTAGTATATATAGATATTTAATGAATAAAAACTTCATGGTCAGCCATTAGACTTGACTTAACCCTTAAAGCATAGACAATATAAATACACAACTCAATACAATCTTCATAAGTCAGACATAACATCTATCGGTCACCCTTAAGCAACTACACCTTTCAAAAAGGCCCTTGTAGCTCTTATAGTTCTCATGGAGACCTATTCACCCATTTAGCACATCATCAAGAAAAAAAAGAGCACATGACCACTTTCAAATACATAGGTCCAGTCCTTATGTCCCATTTGACATCCTCAAATGATCTCAGTCATCTCTTATAGCATCTACATATGCTCAAACAACTTAGACAATGACTTGGTACACATGAACATCATGAATGAACACATAGTCTACTTATTAAGAAATGTTCCTACTAAATATCAATTGGTCAAACCTCCAAAGACCATATAAAGAATTATCATGGAGTCTAAAACACTCCCAAAAATCTAAGTCATCATGAGACATTAAAATAACAACAACACAAGCTCAAACATCCTTACTAGTTCTTAATAGATGAATGTTGAACACAGTAAAATTTTAATCACCATAAATTTGATTATACAAACACTCAAACATTCAAATTAGGTTTTTTATATGTGCCACGGAGTCCTATTCATATTTTCTTTTTATATCAATAATAAATTTGATCTTTATCAAAGGATATAGTCAAAATATAGAGGACTGGGTTTCCTTATGTTAAAATTCAAATATTTGAATTCCAATGGTGGCAGTTAAACATCAAGCACATGGCCTCATATCATTATTTATTATAAACTTGGAATAAACATGATTCATTAATCTGTATTGAAATTATTGTTAGGTTGTGGAGCTAAAAGCTTCACTGATGCAAACAGGGGAGGAGGTAGCTGAGGGTTGTTGAGTTGCAGAGAAGCTGGGGTCGGTCTGATCAACTGACATCGGCAGGATAGCAAGGAGAAGCAACCGACATCGGTCAGGGATCGGCTGATGTCGGTCACCTCCAGGCAGACAGGGACTGGCGTTGGTCACCTGTGTAGTTCAACTGCGAGCTTATTACGGGCAGTTGGTTGTCGAACCAAGTGTTTGCATGATGAGTGCTAATTTTAGACTCATAGCTGCGAATCTAATTATTGTAATTAGATGTCTAATTATTGTTTGATGAGATCTATATAATAGACTCATGGTTTTATTGGAAACTTGTTCTAGTTTGAGTTGAGAAAAGTTTGCTCCTTCTGTGTGTGAGGTGAGCAAGGGTGTTCCTCCTAGTTCCACAGCAGTACCAGGTGTGTTGGATTGGAGAGTCAGCTAGATTCTTCATATATGTATGATCTTAGTCATCAGGTGAGCATGGCTTATAGGAGATCTACATGGTAAGTAAGATCGTTGATCTGCAGGTGTGTGTGTGTGCAAGGTCGAGGTTCACAGGTGTGCAAAACCACTTATTGATTAGTAGGTTGGAGATCAGATAGGACAACAACACAACAGGGAGCAAGATCAGGCAAGATCTACTTGGAGTACGGTGTGTACTCATTGGTATGTATGTGGAGTACATGGAGAGCTGCACAAGAACTCTCATAGCAGGTGCACTTGAATTAGCTGGTGGTAAGAAAACAAGTACTTTTTATCTACTTGTTTATATTACTGTTTCTTCTTCTGTAGCAGAGACGTGGCTTCGTAGGCTTGGTCACATGAGCATGGCTTATAGGAGATCTACATGGTAAGTAAGATCGTTGATCTGCAGGTGTGTGTGTGCGCAAGGTTGAGGTTCACAGGTGTGCAGAACCACTTATTGATCTGTAGGTTGGAGATCAGATAGGACAGCAACACAATAGGGAGTAGGATCAGGCAGGATCTACTTGGATTACGGTGTGTACTCATTGGTATGTATGTGGAGTACATGGAGAGCTAAGAGGAAGGAAAAGCAGTTCCTTCCATAAGTATGGTCTGTTGAACAGCAGGTTGTTGTAGGTTCATGGGAGATCTACTTGAAGTACTTTGAGTACTTGTGGAGTGCGTGGAGCACTTGTGGAGTGCGTGGAGCACAGGTGTAAGGTGAACACCAACTCTGTGTTTGAGTTGGGTGTTGGGACCTAGTAGAGAGAGCTTTGAGGTAAGAAGTACTATTCACTTAAGGTGTGGGAAACCTCTGAAGAGGTGGTGGAGAAGAAGTGGCATCTTATTTATTGTATTCTTTTCTGTAAGAGTTATTAATACAAGTTGTGTATTGTCTCCCATATTCTGTGTTATTCTAAATTCTAGTTACTTGTTGATTCTGGTTATTTTCGCATATTAAGTTGCTTGAAGTTGGTAATCAATTGTGTGCTTCCAGAGTTGGGTTCTTATTTCCCCAACAAGTGGTATCAGAGCATGTTTGTTGCTCTTGGTTCCTGACAATTACACTAAACTTTAACTTTGTTAAACATTGAACATGTTGACCATTTTGACTTTCACGCTGCTATCAATCTCAATCTGTACGATCATTCACTCACCATTGATGTCTTATCCTTTGCCTTTGCTCAAGCATTAAAATTGATCACATATATCCATCTCAATACTTCTTGACATATTGGATAAAATTTTATCCATTTATATTCTTTAGAGATGCTCAAACTTTACCTTGTGCAAAATTGACTAACCATGGGGACCTCTGCAATATGCCTAAAAGGCCAACTTTATTCCTTAATAAATTATTCTATGCTTCGATGCATGATCTAAAATTTGGAACATATGATCTCCTCACATTGTATAATCCATTAATATAAAAATATGCTCCTATAACCTTTGCATGTGTAAAATATAATAACATAAATTTTCTCACTCAAATTTTTTTGTCATAGAGCCAACTATGTCAAAATATACCTAAAAGGCTAACTTTGCACACACATATCTTTTGACACACTTCATTGCATGATCTAAAATTTAGAAAAAAATAATTAGGCTCAAATTTGAATAAACCCATATGATCATTTTATCCTCACACCTCCACGTGTGTAAATGTTTACCTCATCAACATGCTTACTCGGCTCTTTCTAGCCACATGCAAATTTGGCTAAGTATGGGAACATAGTGAATTTTGTCTGAGAAGCCAACTTTGTACCCTTATATATTTTAATGAAATTAATTTCATGACTTGGAATCTATATCATAACAACTAGGTATTAATGTGATCAAAACTATATGACCAACTCCCCCTAACTCATCCACATGTGGCAATTATGATGTCATCAATTTGCCTACTTAGATTTTTTGCCACTAGACCAAAATGTATAGATGAACACAATGAAGAAATTAATGAATACCAATCATACATGTAAGTAATCAAATCATATAAAACATATTTTATGACTTATTTCACATCCTAAAATCACCATACTCATCCTTGAACATCTCAAACCATGCCAAAATAGAAGATCAACCAAACTAACCTCAAACACACTAGGACAAGCACATTGCACTCTTTGCCATTGTTACTTAGACTATCAATGCATTTCATCCACTCACCTAAACACCTCCATGACATCACCAATACATCATTAAAAATACTACAACATCAACTAGACATCTCTCAGAATCTCTTTTCCCTGATAGCCATATAAAAATGTTTCAACAAAAAAGGTTCCATGATCATCACACCATTATTACAAAAATGTTCCTAGAAAACCCTCTAGATCATACTAATATAGGGATAACATGTGCAATAAGTTTTAAAATTAAATAAAAAGAGGTAATTCAGATGGAATATATTCATTAACAAGTAGAACACATGTATATATCTAAGAAAAATAAACTCATTAGGCACAAAACAATCAGTAAAACTATATGTTTATTAGATTTAAGTAACATAGTATTCACTACATAGAATAATGATCAAAGACACATAGGAAAACCATTTCAAAATAATATATTAATAGTTTTCACATTGAAACCATCACAAAATACTATTTATGACTACATATAAAGTTGTATAAAGTATTTTCACTTCCTATTCCATCCTTTGTCTACATCCATAAGAAAGACTCTTCACATTTGAAATCCTATTATTATGCTTACAAGGATCAAGTACATATAAAAAACTATAGACGAGGAAAAACAATGTGATTTAAAAATGTCCAATAGCTATAATCTATGATTTTGGTATCCCTATTCTTTCTTAATACCAACTGATATTCCCAGAGTTTCTAGTGCTAAACCCAAGCTTTGATACCAAAATGTATTAACCAAATTTTTGACCCAAAACACATGTTTTTTTTTTGTTAATTAAATTCATTGATGTTTACCTATTAAATGTAGTTTCTTAGTGTTTAAATTGTTATGTAATTTTAAAAACATTATTAAAGGAGTGTGACACACATAATTATAAAGAGAATTAGGTAATTAATTTAACTCTACTATTTCCCACCACAAAAATTCCCTAGGAAGTGGAATTCAAACATAATAGGATGAGGTCATGACCTAAGGAGGTTTCATAATTTATTTACTCAAGTAAGAGGGACAAACCCCAATAATAAGGTACCAAGAATAGATGGCCAAGTATAATTACAATTTATTGATTTAAAGGATCATAATTTTATTCACACATAAATTTATCAACACACTCAAGAAAAAAGAATCAAGCTAGAACAAAAATCAATTAACACAAGGTTACCTCTTTAAGATTCATAAAGGGAGAGTCTTGTCTACCACTATACACTTCTACTCTCAATTTATGCAAAGTAAGGAAAAAAAACTAAATTTAAAATAAAAGGGTTGAAAATAACCAAACAATGATCAATCTCAAAATTTATTTAATATTATATACAATTAATCCCAATAATAATGTATAATCCTGACATGAAGGAAGAAAACAAGCACCCATAACCTAACCTAAGTTCCTAGACATGATACCCCCATCGCAACTTTGGAAGCTCATATATTCACTCCATCAAATTAGGTTTGATGTGGTTCTCCTTACACTTATGATGGCCTCCTCCACAAAACATCATCACCAATAAAGGGTTGGTGATATAAGCTAACAAGGAAATTAATACACCACACAAGTGAGCTATTAAGCTATCATCATCTATTTAAAAATAATGGAACATCAAAAGGTTATAAATCATAACCTATAACATCAAAATATATGTGTGATTACCCAACACTCCCACATGATGAAACAATTAGAGTCAAGCATGACAAGGAATTTATATTATATTATTTTAAGAAGGTCAATGCCTTGGTAATATCTGACTTACACTTCTTAGAGAAGCTCTATCTCTTAAGCAAGTATCTAAAGTGACCAAATACATGATGACTACAAATGATTTCACTTTCAAAATAATCAATGGGGTCATTACCCTGTAATAACTAACATATAATCATACCACACAACTAGATCTTAGTAGATACATCTATGTAAATAAGAATGCTATATAATTCATTTTAAATTAGATGATCTATAGTTAGTTGGCATTCTATACAATATGGAGCATCCTAAAAGTTAGTAATCTAAGCATGCTCTCCAAGAACACCGTCTAGTTAATTGATAACACCCACACAAAGGGGAATTTTAAGGGTTAGTTCACTAAGCTCATAGCCACTCCTTGAGCTACCTACATATATATTATGATATCAATACATAAAAAATTAGGGCTAACTATAATTAAACTATTCATAAATGAGTGTTATATTTAACATGAAGGTACTTGGCCATCACTTGAATAGTCATACGACTAAGCTTAATATAGTTACCCCTTTATAAGTAATATTGTAACCATTAATTATCCCCAATGCATCTTAGGAACTATAAATAATTGCAAGGACATAAAAACATATGGGAACTATGTGCATAATAAAATATAATCTCAAGTATGAATAACAAGGCTGCACTACAAAGCAATTTCAAGTAGGCTCCATGTTAGGTATACCCAATGACAACTAAATCCATATATAAACGCAAGTAATTATGAGATGAATTTTTAAATAAGGTAACACACATATAAAAGATATAAAATAGTGTAGGGTAATCACAACCTAAATTATAAACATTAAAGGCACTAAAACAACCATTGTGACATAATATCCTACCAAATGAGACAAAACACACTAATTTTCACATTAATAATTAGTACAAAAGTACTTCTATTTTAAATCTGATATAAGAGGATTTATTTTTTCATGTAAATTGATTATCTAAGCTATAAATATTATTTTTATTGTGAGAAAGACAATGTATTAATCTACCATTCCATAGTGACTTTAACTACTTAGAAAAATTGCCTCAAATTTCTAAAATAAATTGGTTACATAATCACTTTATAAAAATAGTAAATATAATAATTAAATTTGTTTAATTATTTTAATGATAATTTAAATCTATTATAATTTGCTTAGAACTCCCAGATTTTAAAAAAACTATTCCTAAGTATTTTAAGTCTGTCAATTGCAAATTAATTTCAGGACTAGAAACATGAGTAAGTTATATTTTCACAAAGTGCCTCCAAAAATGGTTTCAAATAAACATTACTAAATAATTTTTAAAATATATTTAATAATTGCTTTGAATTCTACCACCTAAATAAATCATATTCAAACCTTAGTTTTACTAAATTAGTAATTTGGAAATCTATTTTCCTTTAATTTCGAAAGAAGTTTAACTAAGTTAGGGGAGCACTATAGAAAATTTCTTGATTTAATTTTTGAATTAATTTTGTTAGAAATTGAATCTCAACAAAATTTGAGCAATAGATCTAAATATGCAAAATAATACTAAATATAAGTCAAAATTTACAAAGAACTTCAATAGGAGATAATGTAAAGATCAATCATAAATATTAATGGATTTTTACCATCACCTTGCTCCTCTTTAGCATCCTTCCAAGAATTTACAACTGATTATCCAATGCTACTTGGATTGATTATGGATTTCTTGACAATAGCTTCAAGATGGACAATTTAATGTCTTCTTTGGATGCTTAGATTCTATAATGGATGTAAGAGGGTATGTGATCTGGTATATAGATGCAAGGATGGCTTACAAGATTTTTATAATTATATATCAATAGATGAGAGTGATGAAGGAAATATAGGATTTTATTCATTCCTTGTCCCAATGCTTGAGGATACCCCTTACATTTAAATAGGTGTGCAATTTTCCCTCCCAAATTTCAAATTGGAAAAGGGAGAAAGTTATATAGGTTGGAAACCTATATACTCTAGTTAAGGTGAGTGGGAATGGGGGATGAGGGGTGGGTAGTGGAGGGGGCAAGGGTATGTGATTAGAAAGTGGGTGAATAAAGCATTAAAATATTAGGAATTATGTAGAAAGTGGGGTAAATTAGGAATTAGAATATTAGGAAATGTGAATATGTGAAGAGTGAGGTATTTCATGTAGTTAGGATTAATTAATTAATTGACTTAATGGCATGAATATGTGATGTTAATACAATATATAGGGATTATGTGTCAATATTAGACAAAATTAGGCATAATTTAATGAGTTCATATGGCGAGTGGAATTAAATGCATACATTTTATCCCTTTTTGAAAGGGAATTATGACTATAAGGAGTAACAGTATTTCAAAGAAGAAATACAATCACAAATGGTTGTTATAAAATTAGTGGCCATACGATGCCCCTCTAAAGGATAGGTGGATAAGAATGAGATAGATGGCCACTAGAAAGGAAGAAATGTAGGCATGGCATATGAATAGATAAGGGAATGTTAGATGATGAAGAAGATTAAATTGACATGAGTAGTGAGCTACACATTAAAAATTACCCTAACAAATACTCATGCATAAGGGTAAAATATGATGATGTCATGGTTATTGACATGTGCCAGGAGGAATCGACTATAACCAAATAGTGATAATATAAGAGGTTATAATATTTCAACATATTCCAAGCAAGGATGCATGCAAGAAAGAGATATAATCTTGAATGTGATGAATGGGATGCAAGATATTTGATGAATCCTAGTCAAGAATGAATTACAAGGATATTTATATGATATAATAATAAATACATTGAGTTGTTGACATATCTCAAGTAAGGATGCATGATGGGAGATCATCGTGCCAAAATAAGACAATAATGTGATAATTTTAATGATAGGCGTAGCTCATAGTGTGTGTAAAATGAGAATAAAAATTAGTGGATAGAGGAAAAATAATGTTATTGAATAACCAAGGAATGAAATTGAAGGATTGGTCAATGTGGTTGAGATGTCCTTAGGCACCATGAGTGACCAAGCACTGCCTACATAGTCTCAATAGACCTCAGGCCAATGTAGTATTGGAATCACAATCACTAAGATTGTGGGGGGGGTGTGAATTATTGATGCAATTAAATCAACTTAAATTCAAATTCTTAAAAATCTTAACCATTCAACATAAACATTCATGAAGCATATAAATCATTCATTATAATGAACAAAGAAATAATGTAATATCAAAAGCACATAACACATGAATTATGTGGGAAACCCTCATGGGGAAGAAAACCCACTTGAAAAAAGATTTGCAATAATTTCCTATAAATATATTTATTCAATTTATATCAACACCAAATGATCAAAGAGCACCCACCCCTCAATTTAGTCAAGCACCCACTTGACCTTTATCTAGTACCAACTAGACAAGGAGGCTACAACCCCCCAGATGATCAAGCACCAACTCAATCACCTCAAAATTTATCTCCACATCTGATCTCATGTCTTACACTCATAATGATGGTATTATATTTTTTTAACACCTAAAAACCTACCTTTCTACCTCATACAATTGATGGTGGTTCATACAAACACAAATTGGCCTCTTACATAGGCATACAACTCTTTCTCTTCTACACTCCTCATACACATGATCATGACCTTGATGTCATTGTTATTTCACACTCTGATATTATTAGATGTAAATATAGTCTTGAAACATCATAAATATTAGTCATACACAACCTATTCATTACTCTTTTAATATGTAATCAATGCACTTCTTCACTCTAGGTCATCTAGACAAAATAGGCCTAATTATGCCTTGAATCAATGCACAAACTTACTGATTACCTTCAACATCACTATCTAATATTCATGACATATTATTATTATTATTATTATTATTATCATCATCATCATCATCATCATCATCATCATCATCATCATCATCATCATCATCATCATCATCATCATCATTATTATTATTATTCCCTCATACACTTATACAAACCCTCATACCATTCACTTCTCTCTCCAATTGTCTAACTAGCCCAATTAGGCCAACTAAGAAAAATAGGCCCAATAGCCTTGAAATAAATCTTCTTACATGCTCATGACCTACAAAAAATAATGGTATACCCTTGTAACATATTCAAAATTATTTTATGATGGTTTGTATAGCCTCTTTCCCTTCTAAAAATTCATATATAATTCATTTCACACACCAAATTATCCAACTAAATTAATGAGACAAAAATGGCCTTTTACATATGCATTATTCTTTCTCCAATTAGTCTTGGTTGGCCACAACACTTTAATTAACCCTTAAGGATTCTCTCCTAATTGGATAAATGTAAAAAAAATTATGAAACGTTACATACAATGCATATCCATTTAATAGGTTGGCCATGATTCAAATGGCACTAACCCCTTTACCAGGCTTAAGAAAATAGCCCTCCATTAGGCATAAGTTACATAAGACCTTTTTACAATGAAATAGACCTGAACAAACATAAGAGAAATTTTAGATACATAAAAATTTATTATATACCTTATCCATTTATTTAAATCCTTATACCACTCTTTTAACTTGTGAAGACACCAATAGGCCTCAAGCCTTTATTATGTCTCATGGAGACCTATTCCAATTACCCTTGTTTACTCAATGAACAACAAATGAACCAAGATGGTCCATAAATATCTTACAAATAACTCAATATTTACAAATACATTTAATAAAACATTTAAAATCTCTTACCATGCTCAATATTATTTAAATCATTCGCTCATACTCTGAAACCTCCATTAGATCTGAAAGACCTATTAGGCTTAACTAGCCCAAAAACATTATCTTCACAAAAGAGGCTCAAAATAATTGAATATAAACTTTCAAGTAAAATCCACATATGGATTGAAATATAAATTCCTCAATAACATCATCCAATACATAATACACCTTAATTAATCATCCAAAGGCTCATAAACGCCATTGCAAGAAACCTACTCAAACTTACAATAATTACAGTCAACAAAATTAAACTTTGACCTTCAATAACTTCACTTTTATGGATAGTAAAAGATCCAAATAACTCTGAGTATTATATATATGGAGTATAATTAATTTTTTATTTTTATAACAACAATATTTTATCAATACTCTATCTTATACAATAATGTTTTTGCACCCTAGGTTATTCATTAAAAACACAGTCAATAATAGTTAACTCTCACATGCAAAAAATCCAATTATACACCCATTAAAACATCCTAATAAATTTTTTTATATATCAATTGAAGTAATATACCACTTTTATTTTTACACCACCATAAAATTCATCCATTATCAAAAGTTATAAAAACAATACTATTGACTAGTTTTCCTTTATTCACTTGATATTGCAAATTTGGATAAGTATGGAAAATAGTGAAATTTGATTGGGAGACCAACTTTGCACCATAAATTTTGTTATAAATATTTTCATGAATTGAAATATGGACCATAGAAAATATAAAAAAATATTAACAAACCTAACAAATTTTTTTTGACACCTTCACACGTGTGAATGTTGACTTCATCGATATGCTTGCTCAAAAAGTTCTGCCAAGATGACTAGGAAATGACTAGGATCACCTAGAACTTCACAAGACTATTCCAATCAATTAAATTCACTTTAATAAGTGCAAAAATAAATATTGAAACCTCATATTACCCCTAAAACATGGTCAATCACCTCAAATTCTTGCACACATGATATGCATTCTCAAATCCACTTGGAACCTATCACTTTGTCATTAATGCATTAGGTACTAAGATTACCTTGACATCAATGACAATCAATGCATCTCAAGACCATGAAAAAAAATATCCATCTTTGTAATTTATGGAAAACACCTTCCCTAATTGTCTCTCCCAAAGTGAACAACTTCTTCATTCTAAACATTCTCCCCCTTTGACATTACTGACAAAGGGTCTCTTCCTCAATATGTTAACTTGATCCTTGGACCTATCAAACTATTCATAGAGATATAAATCTCTCCCTAACATCATGATAATCTCATATAACCTATTATAAAACCATACTCAACCATACAAGCTCCTTGGAATTGAAACATCTCACAAATGTTCCCCCTCACTCTATGCATACTTTGAATTTTATCAATTGAAGAGAACATACCTCTATCTAAATTTCTCCTTGATTATTATCATATATAAAACATGAACAAACTTAAAATACTCCTCATAAAATGTGAGATATCCCCCTAAATCCATATTCCACCTAATAAAAACCAAATTATTTCAAACTTACATAATCAAACTATTTTATAAGATCACACCTTGAATGGAACCATCTTCATCCACACATACGTTACCACAACTATCCAACATACTTTTATGAGACAACCAAATAAAATGTTAATATTATTGTGTCCAAATTAACTCTTTAAATGGTTTAAAAACCTTCTCATATGAATCAAACAACCAAAACTGATCTTAATAATAATAAAGTACTCAACAAATCTTATCATATGAAAAGCAACTAAACTTACTTGAATCCATGCTTATAATAGCTCTTCAAAAAACCAACATGAACAAACTAACTCATTAGGTCATCTATGGATGAAATATGATTGTATTCATTCTTTCCTTATACTACAATCTGAAATTACCTTCCCAATCTTGGCCCTTCAAGGACCTCTCTCTTTCACAAGAAAATATATTCTTTTCTTACGTCACTTCAAAGATGTACATTGTAAATAAAGATACATAACTTGAAATTCTCATAACTTTACATTAATGGAATGCCTCTTAGCATACCATAACATTATTTAAAATTTTCATATCATTATTTTACATCTCACCAATTTTGGTAACCTAACTAATTTTACAATCCAAGATACACCGTGTCAAGGGTTTCTAGTGATACAACCCTTATGCCAACCAAGGACACTCAAAGTAATATCTTCTTTCATAAATAATTTCAGACCTTAAAATATATTATAATAGATTTTAATAGGTGATATACATATTTTAAAATCTTTGAACCAAATGAAAGAATTCATACTCAACTATATTCATATAAAGACAAAGAACATACCTCGACCCATTGACTAGTCTCTCACTTATCAATCTTGCAACAATATTCCATGATGCTTCAAATGATTGAGTAATTCCTTTATAAATCCTAATAGAGACACCTCACCTACCAAGGAACTTAAAACACCTAAAACTTATTACATTCCAAAGTCTCCATACTCTCACTAGTTTGTTTGTCTTTCCTAAGCCTCCTCATAGGCTTGATTGGCTCATCCATATTCTCTTTGACTCCCTTGTCGACATACCCTAATAAATAATATTCTTGTTTGGAATTTATATCTAATATAGTAAAAAAAATAATCTTTACTGATATTATCATCAACCAATTCATCCTTGGTCTCAATCTAATCTCTCTTAATATTTGTAGGTCTCCATATCCACGTATGACCTCTTCCTTGCACACTAGGAGCTCCACACACCTTGCTTTGTCTTGAGAACTCATTCAACCTATTTTTAAAATATTTTTCAAGATGAAAAAATCTATTACATTTTAAACAAATAATATCATTCATACCTTCTTGATGATGGCTATTATCTTATTTTGACAAGTTACTTCTCCTTTTGCAATCTCTTACAATGTAACCAAATTGATTTCAAGCATAACAATGTTTATGAGATGAATTGAAAAACCTCATGGAATTGGGATTATTTGGTGGTCTTATCACCTTGTTTTTAATTATATCATAATTATTGACTTGATTCAATTCCTCATGCTCAACCTTGCTTATTTTAACCACTAGCTTTTCATGCTCAACTTTCAAGGAGCCTAGCTCAGTTTTTAATTAATCACATTTGGCCTTATTTGACCTCAAACTTGAATTTTCAGCCTCTAAATGATTATTAAGATCATGAATAGTCATATTATCTTCTTTTATTTTTTCCATCATTATCTAAAACTTGGTTTTAAGATGACTCACCTTTCTTTCACATTTCAAAAGGGACTTAACCTGCTCTCTAAGTTTTTTGATGATCTTTTCATATTCATCTTCCTTGGAGTTAGAGTTACTACACCTTATCTCAAATAAATAATCTTATCTTTAATACATTTTACCATCAATATCAATTCATAATTCTCTTTCCTTAGTTGCTTATACATTTTTTGCTTCAAGGACCACCTTCTAGCTATCAAGCTTTCCTGAAGGACTTGCTCTGATACCAATTATTGGAAGTGCAATCACTGGGGGGTGAATCAGTGATGAAACCAAATCAATTACAATTTCAATTTCAATTATTAAAAATCTTAACCATTCAACATAAACATTCATGAAGCACATAAACCATTCATTGCAATGAACAAAGAAACAATACAAGATAAAAAGCACATAACACATGAATTATGTGGGAAACCCTCATAGGGGAGAAAACCCACTTGAAAAAAGATTTAGAATACTATCATATAAATATATTTATTCAATTTATATCATCACCAAATTATTAATGATCACTCACCCCTTAATTTAGTCAAGCACCCACTTGACCTTTAGCTAGCACAAACTAGGCAAGGAGGTTACAACCCACTAGATGGTCAAGCACTAACTCAATCACCTCAAAACTGATTTCCATCTCTGATATGATGTTTTACACACTTTATTATGGCATTATATTTTTATAAAACCCAAAAAACTTCCTTTATACCTCATATAATTGATGGTAGTTCATACAAACACAAATTTGCCCCTTACATAGGCATACAACAACTCTTTTTCTTTTACACTCCTCATACACGTGCTCATGAATTTAAGGCCATTCATTCTTCAAAATATAATCTTATTATATGTAATTAAATTATTTAAACATAATAAATATTAGTCATACACAACCTATGCATTACTCTTTCAACATATAATCAATGCACTTCTTCACTCTAGTTCATCTAGACAAACTAAGCCTAATTATGCCTTGAATCAATACATAAACTTACTAATTACCTTCAATACCATTGTATGATATTAATTACATATTATTATTATTATTATTATTATTATTATTATTATTATTATTATTATTATTATTATTATTATTATTATTCCATCACACACTTATTAAAACCCTCATACCATTTTCTTCTCTCTGTAATTGTCTAACTAGCCCAATTAGGCTAACTAAGCAAAATAGGCCTAATAGCCTTGAAACAAATATTCTTACTTGCTCATGACCTACAAAAAAATAATGTTAAAACCTTTTCACACATTTAAAATTAATTTTTTATGGTTTTTATATCCTCTTACCCTTCTGAAAAATCATATATAATTAATTTCACACACCAAATTATCCAACTAAAATAATGGGAACAAAATGGCCTTCTACATATGCATTATTCTTTTTCCAATCAATATTGATCGTCCACAACACATTCCTTAACCCTTAAGTGTTATCTCCCACTTGCATAGACATAAAAATATATATTAGGGCATGTTACATACAATACATATCCATTCAATAGGTCTTCCATGATTCAAATAGCACTAACCCCCTTATTAGGCTTAAGCAAATAGCCCTCCGTTAGGCACAAGTTACATTAAGACCTTTCTACAATGAAATAGACCTCACCAAACATAAGATCAATTTTATATACATAAAAATATGTCTTGTATACCTTATCCATGTATTTTAATCCTTATACCACTCTTTTACCTTTTGAAGACACCAATAGGCCTCAAGCCTTTATTAGGTCTCATGGAGACCTATTCTAATTACCCTTGTTTACTCAATGAACAACAAATGAACCAAGATGGTCCAAGTATGTCTTACCAATTAATCAATATTTATAAATAAATTTAATACAACCTATAATATATATTACCATGATCAATAGTCCTCAAATTATTCACTCATTCTCTAAAACCTCCATTAGGTATTAAAGACCTATTTAGCTTAACCAACCCAAAACATTGTCTTCACAAAAGAGGATAAAACTAACTAAATATAAACTTTAAAGGTATAATAAAAATATGGATGGAAATATAAATACATTAGGAAAATTCAATAATCCTTCAAAGTCTCATAAATTCCATTGTAAGAAGCCTACTCAAACTTATAATAATTATAACTAACAAAAGTCAACTTTGACCTACAATAAATTCACCTATACAGACATTAAAAGCTCCAAATAAATTATAGTATTCTATATATTGAGTATACTTAATTTTTTATTTTTATACCAACAATATTTGATCAATAATTTGTCTTCTACAACAAATTATTTGCACCCTAGTTTATTGACAAAAAAACATAGTAAAAAATAGTCAACTCTCACATGAAATAAATGCAATTGTATGACCAATCAAACCTCCTAATAATTTTTTATGGATATACCATGAATTAATATACCACTTTTTTTTTCACCACCATAAAATTCATCCATTATAAAAAGGTATAAAAAAAAAATACTAACTAGTTTTACTTTGCTCACTTGATATTATAAATTTGGCTATGGAAAACAGTGAAATCAACTTGGGAGACTAGCTTTGCACCACCAAAAAAAATTATATAAAATTTTTCATGACCTAAAATTTTGACCATATAAACAAGGAAAAAATATTAACAAACCCATGTGACCACTTTATTTTGAAACCTTCACATATATGAATGATGATGTCATCAATTTGATTACTCAAAAAGTTCTACCAAGATGACTAAGAAATGATTAGGATCGCCTAGACATTCACAAGACTATTCCAATGGATTTATTTCACTTCCATAAGTGCCCCCAATCACTATTTACACCTCATATAACCCCTATAATATGGTCAATCACCTCAAATGCTTGTGCACATTATATGCACTTTCAAATCCATTTAGAACCTATCACTTTGTCATTAATGCATTATGTAATAAGATTACCTTGACATCAATAACAATCAATGCATATCAACACCATGATAAATATGTAGTTATACCTAAATGGGAAAGCATGATGGGAGGAAAAAATACACGAGGATGAAATTGATGGGTTAAATTTGAAGAAGAGTTGTGGAGTGGTAATATGGATGAGTTATGACATGATTGATATCAATGATGCCCCTGACAAAGACATATGCATAAAAAGTGGGAAGGATGGTGTCACAATTGTTGGCACATACAATGGGGAATCAACCATAACTAAGGAGTGATAATAGAGCTTTGATATTTTGACATATCCTAATCAAGGACACATGCATAAGAGAACTATAGGTCTTTAATTGAGGATAGACATGCATCATTCTATCTAAAATAGGTTAGTGATGAAGTATGGGGGTCATGATGATACCATGATGATGGTAAAATAGACCTAAAGTAGATTGGGTGATCTATGTGCTAATAGAGTATGAATAATACTAAAGGTCAATGGATTGTTATGAGTGGAATTATTTACACATAATATTTTTTAAATTTATCAATTACTAATGCTTTCTATCTTGCAAAAACCTATTGAGTCTCAATTTCTCTAAGTGCATGCCTTAAGGGGTGCATCAGGAAAGAGGTGGGTATATTATTGATGCTTGACAAGATTGTTATCCCTTTTTTGCACATGTTATCTACATAATTGTCTCCTAAAAACCACCCCCTAAGATTTTCCTCCTATTTTACACCCTCTTTTAGTCATTTACCATCTTCATTATCCCTTTCCCTAGACTAAACCCCTTTTTAGTAGTTTACATGACTATGTCAGCCACACCAACTTTGTATTTTTATTTATAAAAGCATACTAAGAACTAAGTTGGCCATGGCTAACATATTCCATTCTCTAGTTAGTTTTTTGTCAATTTCAATACTAGGTCGATTGGGTCGAACTTGTCAACCTAAAATTCTAGAAGGTTTAGGTTTATATCTACTTATATAAGCACATTCATTTTTTAATTTATAAGAGAAGATAAGAATAATTAAGATATATTGTGCATATGATTACCCGCCATTTGACTTGAGGAGTAATTTTAGGGTTTCATACTTTATTTAGAGATACATATCTTATCTTGTAGATAAGTCTTTTTAATGAATTTATAGGTTATGTATCTTAGATTTGATTTATCCTTGTCATCCATACATACCACAACAACCTCTTGTGAATTACCTTGGCCAAGGGAGAGATTAAGGCTCAGTGGGCTCATCTTCAAAGGTAAGTATTACTAACTTTGTTCCTCTTTTGTAAGATTAGATATGCATTTTAACTTCTCTTTCATGAATTAGTATTTCATATACATTGACATTAGTATATGTATTTTATGCATGTTTACTTTTAATTTTTATTAACCCCACTTTGTGCTACAAACTTTGGTGAAAACTAGATTAGATTTTGTTTTAATTTTTATTAGTTTAGTGAATATGAAAATGTAAGACTTAGGGTTTTGCATGGTTTTTCTTGACTAGAGGATTTATAACCCTCCCTAGTGATATTATTATTGTAAGAGATCCCTTGTCTATGTCTAGAAGATCCATATTGGTCATGACCCTAATTATGTAATGTATCCCCAATCAGAAGTGTAAATAGAACTTATCTTCTTCAAGCTTGGATTGATTTATAGATCTTATTTATTTACCATTGCATAAATTATGGTGAACCTAACATGAATCTAACACTTGAAGGTTTTATTCAATGCTTTCATTTCTACCATTATATTATTTTTTCATATTTATAATACTATGTCGACTAGGTTGATATATTTTTAATTTTTGTGCATAGTTTGAACACACAATCATATCAAAATACATTTGTTCTTTCTGTGTAGGTCATCATTAGATAAAAGTCAATATATTAGACATGTCTACATATTATCCTTCTTTAGTCCCAAATAATAAACTATGTCGAATAGGTCAACTTATTATTTTAATTAGCATCTAAATAATAAATTAAGTCAAATAAGTCAACTTAGTCTTCCATTCACCATCCAAAAAAATAAAATAAGTCATGCAAATTGACTTAGTAATCTTATATTTCCTCAACAAGTAGGCTTTTATAGAAATAGGTTGAACCAATTGACTTAGTTTGTAGAACTTGAATGTAACATTCAAGGCACTTCAATAGAAAATTTGTAATCCTAATCATCCTCCAACCCACCAAGGTTGTTCTAATTCTCTCTCTATAAATTCAGTACTTTATTACCGTTTCATTTTGTGCAATTTTGGAATCTTTAAAATTGTAATCCTAATTCAAACTAAGTCAACTTGTTCGACTTAGTTTTGTAGTATGTATTCTATCTAAAAGACTAAGTCAAACTGGTGAACTTTATTCTTAAAGAATCTTTCTTCCACAGAATAGTAGTGACTTGGTCAACTCTATTATGTACTATTTTCATACAATGTCATTTGAACTGACTCTTTAACATTCTTAATTTGGGAGTTAACAACTATTTGAAATTTATTGATTCACACATTCACTTTCAACTATTTACATGCTTAGATTAGTTCACATAGTCTAATTAGTTCATTTTTCAAATTGCTATTTAGTTGCACTATTTGTTTTTTTACACACACTACCAAATCACATAATAATCAAAATGAATTTAACATTTATCTTCTTAAGGCTTACCTAATTTTATTTTATCACCAAGGGGGAAGTTGACTTGGCTTTTCGGTGAAGTATAAACACATAGTTAAAGGTATAGATTGGAAAATCACCGGACACCCTTATCACTACAAGATTATGAAGTGAAGGGGTAGGCCCCAATACCAAGCCAAAAAAATTGCTAATATAGATCCTTTTCAGCCTAAGCATCCTAAACCATCCATAGATTACTTTTTAGTTCCCTATTTTAGCCAACTTCCCTATCACACTCAGAATAAAACTTTATAATAATCTAACAATACTTAAGATGACCACTTAGTTAACATTTAATTTTCATTTGATTACTTATTCTCTTATCATTATGTGTTGTATTATAAAAAATTGCATAGACTAGCATCAGTGCAAGGTTTTGTACTATGTGCCCCAATTAGATCATTCCTATTGATCCAATTTTTTGTGTGTTTTATTTCATTTCTTACTTCAAATTATATTGTTAAAAACTTTCCCTATTCTATCACACTATCATTCTATTTGACACAGTATCTTACAAACTATCTTTTTCCCTACCTACATTGCTAAGTCAACTTGGTTGACCTTGTACTCTTTTTTATTAGTCAAGTTGTAATACTAAGTTGACTTGATCAACCCTGTATTCTTTTTTGTCAGTCAAGTTATAGTACTAAGTTTACCTAGTCAACCATGTATCTTTATCAGACTCTATTTTCCTTGTTTGTAGTATTGAGTTAACCTGGTCAACTCTATATCCCTTTCTGCCAATCAAGTTATAGTACATAGTCAACTCAGTCAACCCTATATCCTTATTGGCTTACTCACATACCTTGTTTAGAGTAATAAGTCAACTTGGTTGACCTTGTACTCTTATCTATCTCTTGGATTTCATAACATAGTAGACTTGGTTGACTTTGTATCCTTCTTATCTCTTTGTTTTTGCATCATGTTTGCCTTCCCTAATATTTCACCTTCATCATGAACTTCCTAATTTAAGAAAAAATCTAAGTTGAATTTAATATATATGATGAGTTTTACCAAATCTAATAGGTTATCTCATAAGTAGCTTGTGGCTCATAACATAGATGAAAGTAATGTGCATGTAGCCACTCGCACTACAAACTATGGGACCCCTCCTCATTCCTCTTCACTTTGTAATCATCTCCTCTCATTTGAAGATCAACCTAAATTATAGTATACCCTAGAAATTCTCTTCATTAATGAATGTTCTCAACATCAAGGAAAATATCCTTCTACTATTTACCATCTCATGATAAATGGTGAAGTTGAGGAGCCCCATTCACCTTCTCCCACATTCTCACATAGATATGGGGATACTATATTATTTTATTCTCATCCCCTTACCTCTATTTTGACCCATTCTCATGACATGACATATTCCTCTTTGATTTTCTCCACCTCCATTCCTAGTATATCTATTAACATGGCAGGTTCTATATCTAGTGGGTCTCTTCCAAGACCCTCTCTTCTCAATTATTCCACTAGTGAATTATTTTTTACCCATGTTAATCATGCCTTTAGTGTCTCTTATTATCATCCCTATACTAGTACATCTTTCACCACATAATAAAAATCATGCTACTAATGCCTCACTTACCAACAATTCTTCTCAAGCTACTACTAACACCCATAGTGGTAACCAAGCCACTACTACCAATTCTAATACTTCACACAATGCCAATTTAATACCACTCAAACCCATCAAATTATATTAAAAAAATTTAATTAAATGAATGATTTACAAGATAAAAATGCAAATCAAATGATGCAAATACAAAATCATCTTATCTATCTTCTAGACCACCCTCAATAGGTTCTATGCGGAATGCATAACCACAATGCTCCCTCACCTCCTCTTTAAGATTCCCATGGTAATATCATCCCTCAACCTCCCCTTGTTAATAAAAAAAATCAATCACCTTCAAAATGATCCTCTTACACCTCAAAATGCTAATATCAATATAAGAGGCATCACCCCTACCATTATTTACAATGGGTCAATTGATCTTACTCTCCACTTAAAAACATTTAGAAATCTATATAAAGACTGGTTCAAGTTAATACTTTTACTATTATTAATCTATTAGAAAAGACTCTCATCGATGATTATTTAGATTGGTACAACTAAATCAAATCTCATTTTATCACTAGTTTGGAAGATTTAGCCAATGATCTAGTCCAAGAGTTCTAAATTAGTGATCTTCTTGAAAATACTTTGGCCCATTTTATCAATTGTAAGAAACTTGAGACCAAAAATTCATAAGATTTCTTCAAATGATCAAAGACCTTGTATAAAAAATGTGAGCATAATATGGTATATGATAACCTATTTCATCTGTTTACCATTGCTCTTTTTCCTAAGTTATAATATTAGGTCTAGACTCTCTCACCACGTACTTTACAAGAAGTCATTAACCAAGCCAAGAATCAAGATTTCCTCATGCATCAATTTGATCCATTCCAACCTTCTATGGGTATTCACATGTTAATCAATAATAGGACTCATCATGCTACAAATGATGGTGTCATTGATTCCTATGATACCATTCATACTATTCAAGATATTGTTCCCAACCAGGCTCTGAAACAAGCTTCTCCTCCTAACCACATCATTAATCATCATTTATCTTCAATAAATAACATCAATGTTCATAAAACTTTATCCTTAGTAGAATTAAAAAAATTCTATCAAGGCCTCTTCTATGAGAACTTGATCCTACTCATCCCATGTATCTTGGTATGATCCCAATAAATTTTATTGGCTTCATGTTAGTTGGGGTTATTCTCATGAAACTTGTAGACAGCTTCATAATTTTTCTATAGATTTCCTTCTCGATCCCAATTTTGACCATGATTATATCATTCATAAAAATCAACAAGCCTATGACATTGCCTTCAAATCCTATCAAACACAAACTAAATCTCAAGATTTGAACCAGGCTAGTGCTCATTTAAACATCTATAAATATCCTCTTCCAAATCACCAAGATAACCCAAACAAGCCTACCCTTTTTACCAATAATGTTGATAGTCTTCTTGACCCAAATATTTAACAAAATATGATCATTTTGACTAATATGTGAAGGGAAGATGCTTTCATTGATCCTCATCTCATCCACATTCCTCAATTGTCTCGCATATTTCATGTTAATCAAGATTCTTCCCCAACTCACTTAACAAAGTTGGGTCAAGATGACCTTACATGTTTTGATGAACTAAGTCCAACACCTCCATTGTATAACACTTTTCATACCATTTCTACTATCAATATAACC
The DNA here is from genome assembly GCA_037957365.1 of Torreya grandis. Taxonomy (NCBI): domain Eukaryota; kingdom Viridiplantae; phylum Streptophyta; class Pinopsida; order Cupressales; family Taxaceae; genus Torreya; species Torreya grandis. The sequence goes on from JARHVA010007057.1 coordinate 638,284, forward strand.
TCTTTACCCATCACCAATAATACTCAAACTTATATCAACACTTTTTCTAATCTATCTCAAACCAAACCGACATCAACCACCCCATCTTATCAAGACAATAAACAAACTTGTCCTCAAATTAAACCTTATACATCTTATCAACATAAATTCACATGCACTTTAGCTCCTCCTTTAGAGACCTCCTTCAACATTATCCACCTCTTTCCAATAATCTTCTTATGGGTTATGATTAATGGGATCCTATCACAAAACTTACTAATCTCCCATCTCAAATCCCATATCTTAAACTTATGAAAACCTATTTGCATCATCCTAATCATCTTATGAAGCTTTTATTCAAAATTAACATTCCTCATCTTCCCCTAGCAGGACATGAAGCCACCTTATCTAGATTAAAAGACAACATTTTACAATAGTGTGAAGAGATGTCCATACACATTGATGAAATAGTGAACACTTCTCTTTCCCTTAGATTCCCCATTTCTTCTATGATCCCCAATGATATTATACTTTATGTAGATGATCCTTCTCTCTTTATCATTGTCTAAATTAGTGATATCTAATTCAAGCATGTCTTGATTAACGAAGGTAAAATAACTTGTGTTGACTCTCTTTATTTTATCAAAACCCTTAGATATTCTGAATGTAATCTTAAGTCTACATATAACACATGTCAAAGCTATGACCAAAGGAAAATACCTCCTTTAGACTGTGTGTGGCTCCCTATCACTGTACCACCTATCACCATTCATGTGAAGGTGATGATATTCAAATTTCATCTATCCTATAACGTTTTGCTTAGTGTACCATGGACTCATCACATGAGAGCAGTTACCTCTTTTTCTTGCATATGTATCAAATTTCCTCACAATGGAGTAATCTATAGGATTTAAGGTAACACTAACCCTTAAAATTCTGAACAATTCTAAGACTGTGGCATATTCAAGATTACCACCCTTGAACCCTTACCAATCATTCCATTTTATGTATCTCAATGGTTTAACTTTTTTGTTAATTCTACCCAAGGTTATAATAGTTGTAGAGATGGAATCCAAAGTTAGTTAGATCAAGCATTAGTCAAGAAAACTCAAGAAATGCATATATAACATAACCAAATAAGCCAACTCCTTCAATAGGGTTAACAAATGAAAAATTAGAGCTATTGAAATAAGGTATATATTAAAAAACTTTCCCAAGAGCACCCCTCTAAATGCAACTCAAAACATGATTTTCCCCTTAATTTGGTGTTTAGGTCTTTGTCAATGATGCGTGGATTTTCTTCTCCATCATATCAAGTGTACCAATGAAACTAGGATCATGATATTTAATCAATGTTATGCCTATAGTAAAGCTATACTATTGTAAATTAAGCATAATAACACTATACAAAAATTACTTGTGGAGAGAATTATGCATAATAAGTTACACCAAAAAATCTTAAAAGTGGTGGTCTTGGCCCTCCTTTTATAGATTTTTGGAATTGATCAGAATCAACCATAAACATATATCTTAAGATAAATATGTATGGCCATAAATTAATTCAATTTTTGAGAATTAATCCATAAATACACAGAAATCTAGAAGGAAGGGGCATTAAAGAGGCATGGGAGGCCTTAAACTTGATATTTATTGTATTTATGGCTTATAGATGCCACTCCATAGATGATATCACCTAATGATGTAGATATTAGAAATCAATTTCCAATTAAGAAATCTTCAATAACTTCCTTGGGTTTTCCACTTAAGCTCTTAATTTGGATTAATTTACCTAAGTGAGATCAATCAAATTTTGTGTAATTCTTTAGAAATTGGTTGCTCACTTATTCAAACCAGTCAAAATGCCATATTACTAGATTGTAATTTGATTATAGTATAATTAGAGGAAGATCTTAGTTGTATACGGACCAATATCTCATGTAGGACATTATCGATATGAAATAACACGTGCACATGTGTGATTTTGAATTATAAGAAAAGTTAAAAATCATTTTGGCTCAAAATGATTTTAGAAAGTTAATAATCACAAAAAATGCATTGCCCTATTTAGGGATACATTATCCTAAGTCGACACTTGTATAGGATAATATCAAACCATTTAGTGAATTTAAGTTATTTTGGTCTAAATTGTGCATTTGAGTGTATTTCAAGTAAGATTGACATTTTCAACACAATGGTACTAGAAATTTGATGCTTATATTTTTCCCCTATTTGAGAAATCATCATGAGACATTTGATCAAAGTAACATCTTTTCAAAGAAAAGAGTTATCAAGAATAATTCAAAAATAAATGACCCATGATCCCTTTGAGAGGACATACAAGGATAAAAGAGAAGGATGGACTCTCAAAAAGAGAGAAAGACCAAAATTAACCCATGGATGAGATTAAATCCAGATGAGCTAATGCTTATATATGTTGATTCTCAATGATCAAAATATAATTATAATATAATGGGACCTAAGGATAAGAGGAAGTGGGAAGGATACAATCCAAAAATATAAGCAATACACTTTGAACACAGCCACAAGAGGGTACAAGTTTTGTACTTAGGGAAAGATCAATCCCTAGACAAGTTGCATACTTTAAAATATGTCAGAATGAGGTTAAAATCTATAGATCTTAGAATCAGGAAAAAAGAGTGTTTCTCTAGAGAAAATAAATAATAATGTTCCCTAGTAGAGCGGATATGATCAATTGACAAAACAATTATGTCCCAATAGGGTTGATTTTGATCACTAATAATTAATTTTGCCCTAGTAGGGCTGATTTGATTCGGTGGATGGTTGAAATATTATTTCCCAAGGGGGAAAATTGGTATCCATAACTCAAAGATATAACCTAATGCATAGATTGAAAAAGAATGGGAACAAACATAGATATGAGGGTCTATTAACTAAATTATCCATAAAAAAACTAGGCATACAAGGATGTACAAAGTGATGAAAGAGATAAATATAAGAATGAAGGTGGCTTAGTTGACCTGAGATATGTAATGTATCAAAATGCTACCTATATAGTATAGATGGACATTAAACCAATGTAGTTCACCCAGAAGCAAGAGAAAATAGAATGAGGAATGAAGAAGAGAAGTAAAATGGACCACTATTTTATTAAACTCATAGTATATGCCAAGAGATGCATGTCTCGCATAAAGTCAGGTGCATAAACCATTGGTGTTTAATTTCATTGGTGTTCTTGAGATCTGATCATTGGATGATCTGGAAGATTTTCACTCTTCATATGGTTCAGGATAATTAATTAATATCTTATGTAGTGGTATTTTTTATTCTACCATGGGATATATATTTAATTAATTAATATCCTATTTAATAATATTTTTATTTTACCATGGGATATATTTATTTAATTAGATATCCTATTTAATGGTTTTTAATCTACTATTAGATATTTTATTTATCCAAGTCCCAAAAAATATACTATTCCCACTCCCATGTGGATAGTTATTTAAAATAACCATGGGATATATTTTTAAATATTTATCCCATAAATCAAGAATCCTACCACTCTTATATTATCAAAAAGATATAAAAATATTTTAAAGAATTGATGTGGTAGTTTAATCATGGGTTATTTAAGATAAACATGGTTGCATGTTTTATTTAAAATCCAAGTCTTCATTCCACCTAAGTAATGTGGCATTGACTTCTTGGAGGCTTGTTAAAGAAAGTCATGATAATATTTTAATTATTTAAACTCATAAGTTAAACTCCACTTTATTTCCCCCACTTGCAAAGAATCATATGGTTGGTGGAAAGATATTTGGTTCTTGATTTATTTTAGTGGAGAGACTATGTTTTTTTTATTTGGTGGATATTTACATGCATATTAATATTTTGTTAAAAGATTATCTCAAGTTTTCAACTCCAAGATTATTCAAATACAATTTGGTATTTGATTTGGATAAGTTTATTTTCATGGTAATCTTGTGGTAAAAAATACATGGTATATATGGCATGGAAATAGTGAATTATATTGAATTGTCCACCAGGGCAATAATCTTGGCATCAAAATAGAGCAATAGATATGTGTTGGAATATGGTGAGCCTATTTTGGCTTGTATTTATCACAAAAATAATTTGGCCCCAAAATGGGGAAAACTCATTATTATGAAAAAATAATTATCTTTAGCGAATATGTGAAGGTAGAGGAAATACCAAAAAGCCATGCTATCAAAATATAAAACCCCATTTTAGGGAAATTATTGGTGCCCCTGAAGGGAAATTTGTTAATGTCCATCCAATGCCAAATAGAATTGAGAAATATATAACTATAGGTTATTCTATAGAGGTAGAAAAGATATTTCTCTGAGAAGCGGTGGAATTTTGCACAGAGGGATTTTTCACATAGAGATATATATGGATTATAGAGGTAGTAAGAACCTCAGGGAAATTAAAGAGGTTTATTTTTATTGTTGCACAGATAGATTATATGATAAGGAAGAATTATATTATACTTAGATAGGTTTTGTAATTATTCTCAAAGAGTTTTTAATAGATCATAACACTCATAAAGTGGACCTAGGAACATAGCTATTTGGTGAACCTCATAAACAAATATTCTGTATCATTTTTAAATTTTTTCTCTATGATCTAAAATTCTTTCAATTTCTTTAATTCAATTATAGAGTGTTTATGAGTAATTTTTGGATATACTTGAAGGGAAATAGGAAAATTAATATTCAGTTTTAATCCAAGAGGACTATAAAGTTTTTATAAACTTGGATTATTTAGAGAAGATATTAAAAAATTATTTGAATTTGTTATCTGAATAATAAAATTAGATGAGTTTATAGAATAACTCATAATCAAAATTATTTAGATTAATATTTTGATTAAAAAGTCAATTTTTATTAAATAAATTTTGGAAATTGACATATTTTTAAAAATCCATTTCTTATTTCATTTAATTAGGAAAATGAGAATTTTGTAACCAATTCTATTTTAATTATAGAATTGAGAGTTTTCAGTATACATTTAAAAAACTTGTGATTTACTTATAGGGATAAATCTAGTTTTTGGATTAGTTTGGTATCAGAGTAGTTAGAATGCAAGGATTAGCTTTTAATTGTGTGGAAATTTGATTTCATTTTTAGTTTTGGTTGGATTATTTGTAGATTATTGTTTATTTCATTTCTAGTGTTGGAAGTGCAGGTTTTTAAAAATAGGAAACCATTGGCAAGTTCTCCAAACAAGAGAAACTTGATGAGATCAAAGCATTTAACATGTAGATTTAGGAAGAAAACTCTTTCCTGAGAGTAAATTTTTACTCCTTCGAAGATGAGATTAAAAGGTTGAAAAAATGTTACAAGCCAAGGACGAGCTCTTATCAAATTTGAAAAATGATGATGGCATGAAGGAGAAAAATAATTCCATTATGTATATAAGACTTTCCTCTCCCACAAGTGCATAAATAGATTCATTAAGCACTATAAGTGAATGTGAGCCACTAGTTACTTTTCCTTTCCATCATGAATCTGATAAAAAGGATTTTTGTAAGTTTGAACAACATAATAGAGGTATAGGTTTAAAATTACTTGTTAAAATGGGATTTAATGGAAAATACCTTGGAAAATATGGTCAAGGCATTACTAACCCCATTTGGATAGAGGATAAGTCTCATCATACATGTTTGGGATACAAATCTGGTATTCAAAATGAAATAGGTGAATGATTTGAGAAAGAAGAAGCAAAAGGTGATATAGAGAAGTGTAAACTATATTGGATGGAAGGTAAAACATATTTTTTTTGTCACACTTTCAATAATGTTTATTCTGATTCTACCAAACAATGTAAATATTCTAACGTTCCTTTTGATTATAATATACAAAATTTGTGGAATGTTTATCCATGAAATTTTTGTGGATTGTCTAATCACTATGTAGCCAAATGTTAAAAACATAAATCTTATTAGGAAAGATTTTGAAAGACTACTCTCGTAGATAGTGTTCTGAGAATGGAAGTAAGAATATGTTTTCCAAAAGAGTGAACAAACTTTTTACTACTCATTATAATAGGAAAGGACATAAGGTTAATAGGTGTTGATAACTTCATCCCAAACAACATTAGGGAGTTGTTAAAAAGAAAATCATTGTTAAACTAACAGTTTTAGATATAACCCATGTAGAAACTTAGGTAAAATCTAAGGATAATTTGGTAAATCTATTTGGAAATCAATTCTTTAGTTTTATGTTTCCATAGTTGTGATAGTTTATTAGCATGCAAATGTTCAAAGTAGTTTTTGAATTCCAGTAAAAGGAATATATTTTGAATAATTTTGGAGTTACCAGCTGTGAGGAAATTTGAGTGATAGGTTTATCATACTTGGATTATTTTCTCATGTTTATGGTTTTACTAAGCTCTGTTTATTATCATAAATAATTTTTTGAGTTCCTAATGCATTGGTAAAGGAATTAACTCATATTTAAACTTGGATATATTTTCAAATAAGTTCAAATTTTGAATTTGGTTTATTGGAGTAACTTGTAAAGAAAAGCCAAGGGACAAATTTATCATACTTAGATTATTTTTTTCACATTTGGGTTCTAGAAAAATTTCATATTTAAACCTTGATGGTAGTATATGCAGATTATATGGGGCATGACGAGTATGACTATTTTAGGAAAATTTGCATTTCAATATATATATTGAGCAGGTAGTTTACTGCTATCTATAATTTGGTATTGGGTAGATATTTCTTTCATTGGCATTTTAAGGATTCAGTTTGATGTTTTAATCATTACCATGATATTTTGCAATGATATTTTATAGAATAATTATTTTTAGCTATAGAGAGTGATTTGACCTTTTGGGCACCAAAAGGGTCTTATTGGGGAGGTTTGATCTGGAAGATTTTCACTCTTCATATGGTTAGAGATAATTAATTAATATTCTATTTCATGGAATTTTTATTTTACCATGGGATATATATTTAATTATTTAATATCTTATTTAATGGTTTTTTAAAATTTTATCATGGGATATATTTATTTAATTAAATATCTTAATTAATAGTTTTTAATCTATCATTGGATATTTTATTTATCCAAGTCCCAAAAAATATACTATTCCCACTCCCATGTAGATAGTTGTTTAAAATAGCCATGGGATATATTTTTAAATATTTATCCCATAAATCAATAATTCTATCACTCTTATATTATCAAAAAGACATAAAGATTATTTTAAAGATTTGATGTGATAGTTTAATCATAGGTTATTTAAGATAAGCATGGTTGCATATTTTCTTTTAAATTAAGTGTTTATTCCTCCAAAGAAATGTGGCATTGACTTCTTGGAGGCTTGTTAAATAAATTCATGGGAATATTTTAATTCTTTAATCTCATAATTTAAACTCCACTTTATTTCTCCCACTTTCAAAGAATCATACAGTTGGTGGAAAGATATTTGGTTCTTGATTTATTTTAGTGGGGAGATTGTTTTTTTTTTAATTTGGTGGATATTTACATGCATATTAATCTTTTTTTAAAAGATTATCCCAAGTCTTTAACTTCAAAATTATTCAAAGACAACATGGTATTTGATTTGGACAAGTTTATTTGCATGGTAATCTTGTGGTAAAAGATACATGCTATATATGGCATGGAAATAGTGGGTTCTATTGAATTGTCCACTAGGCCAATAGTCTTGGCATAAAAACAGAGCAGTAGATATGTGTTGGAAGATGGTGAGCCTATTTTGGTTTGTATTTATCATAAAAAAACATCTAGCCCAAAAATGAGAAAAACTCATTATTACGAGAAAACAATAATTATTTTCAATCAATGTGTGAAGGTAGAGGAAATACCAAAAAGCCATGCTATCGAAATAAAAAAACTTAATTTGGAGAAATTTTTGGGGCCCCTAGAGGGAAATTTGTTAATGTCTAGCCCACACCAAGTATCATTAAGAAATATATAACTACAGGTAATTTTATAGAGGCAAAAAAGATATTTCTCAGAGAAGTATGTGGATTTTGCATAGAGGGTTTTTTCACACAGAGATATATCTAGATTACAGAGATAGTAAGAACCTCCTTAAATTATAGAGATTTATTTTTGTTGTTACATAGATAGATTATCTAGTAAGGCAGAATTCTATTATACTTGGAGAGGTTTTTTTAATTATTCTCGAAGATTTTTTAATGGATTAGAATACTCATAGAGTGGATTTGGGGATGTAGCCATTTGGTGAACCATGTAAACAAATATTTTGTGTCATTTTTCAATTTCTTCTTTGTGATATGAATTATTTAAATTTAATTAATTAAATTATAGAATGTTTATAAAGTAATTTTCAGATTTACTTGAAGAGAAATTGTAAAATTAATATAAAGTTTTAATCTAAACAAACTGTAAAGGTTTTATAAACTTGGATTATTTGGAGAGGATATAAAAATATTATTTGAATGTGTTATTTGAAAAAATAAAATTAGATGAGTTTACAGGATAAATCATAATCAAAATTGTTTAGATTAACATTCCAATAAAAAATTCAATTTCTATTAAATAAATTTTGGAAATTGACATATTTTTAAAAAACCATTTCCTATATCATTTAATCTTGAAAATGAGAATTATACAACCAATTCTATTTTAATTACAAAATTGATAATTTTCAGTATTCATTTGAAAAACTATGTCATTTATCTATAGGGGTAAATACATTTTTCATACCATTGGAGATACATTGAATTTGAGACTTGGATCCAAATAACTTGGTGCTTACTATATCAAAATGAAATTATGCATCATAAGTATGAATAACATATAATGACATTGTATCTCAATTGTGATGAGCTACTTCAAATTTGTATATGTATAACTAAGGATGATGATAAAAGATTACCAATATCAGAGTTACAATGATTTACATTTAAGCAAAAAAAAAAGAAAAATAATACATAAATGTAATCAAACTTAAAAGCCAGATATGAATAATCAAGACTTAAGTAGGAACAAGGATGTAGAAAAGTAAAGCAAGAACAACTTAATAAACAAATGAAAGAAAGATATGAATAACCAAGATTGATGTGTATTAACAAGATGTACATGGAAAACAAAATAAAAGAGTAAGATAAAACAAGAACACAAAATACCAAGAATAAATAATAAGAAATAACAAAGGAAATAAAATGAGTAAATAAACAACCTAAATGTAGAGGAAATAAAGAAAAAAAAAACAACAAAAATCAAATAAAAACACACAAATAAGAGTTATTCATAATGTTAGTGCGAGCATAAAATAATCATTCACATACATGTAGTAGAGGTTTTACTTTCTATGATAGTGTAACAAGAACAAAGGACACAAAGTTGCCCCCAAATGATAGGAAAACAAAAAAACAATAAAATGAGAGCAAAAAGAAGAAAAGGGAGGGGTTGGCCAATAAAAATCTATATGTACAAGATAAGTGAATGCTACCTAAATAGCTCTATAGATATAAGATCCAACATGAACTTCAGGCCAAATGTAGTTCTCCCAAAAAATGAGATAGAAGAAAAGTGATGGTAAAAAAACATGATTAATAGTTTATAAGAATAAGGAAAATGGACTCACAAAATGGTGAGCACTAAAATCAAAGTTTTAAACTTGGCAATAGTGTGGGAGATCAAAATAAGAGAAAATGCAAGACAATGTTTTTGTTTATTTTGTTGATAATTTTCTAGTGTTTTTATGTTTTCTAAATAAACAACATAAATAAAATATTAACAATAGGTCTAGGGAACTATCTAATTGAGGATATGCATGTCCATAGGTAAGAATTCAAACATTAGATAAACTAACTACAATGGGGATCATGAATATAAATAATGGTATAGGGAACCAACTAATAAAGGAGATGCACATCGAAGAGTAGAAGCTCCAATAATAGTTAAAGCTGACTATAATGACCCATACTCAAAAATAGGTGAGAGCAATATATTAATAAGGAAATAATGTATACCAAATAGTAGAAAAATAAAAATAGAATAGTATGCAGTGCTAGATAAAGCTAAAGAACTATTTCGTAGGCAAAAAACATGAGTTGATGTATCTATGTTCACTTTTCTATAATAAAAGATACAAAATATTGTTTAGGTTAAATTGATTTTTAGAACTAGCATTGAATGTGTTTATAATGCCTATGAGTCATAATAGGGATCATAATTGGGCAAGGGATAGAACTATCTAGGTAATAACAACCCATGGTATAAAAAGAATGTGGTCTTAAATAGAACGGTCTATAATAAATATAGTACAAGATAGGATAGTCTAGGGTGGGATAAAATGAGTCTAGCTAGAATATAAATGATCTAGAGTGATAATGGTCCAAAGATTCAACTATCTAGAGTCATAAAAGAATATGGTTCTCATAATAATAGTTTAGGGTAGGTTAAAATGAATATGGTCTAGGGTAGGAAAGTTCAAGATATAATAGTGGGATAAAATAACTTTAGCACAAGTTGCCCCCAAGTAAGGGGTCTTGTAAATAATGGTTCAAAAGTTGTCAATCATGGAACTGATTGTGATGTGCAATGTTCATGGGCTCTAGAAGTTATTCTCCACCTGTAATATCTAGTCATCATGCCCATAATCCATAGTTTGTTATGATAACATATAGGCCAAGCCAATTGGGTTGGAACTTACCATTTTTCTTATATTCAATATTTTCATTCTTTTGATTCTCTTTCAAGACCAAATAACCAATTTAAAACTCTTGATGGAGAATGCATTTGTTGTAACTTCTCCATAATTTTTTATGATAGGCTTACAAGTTGTCTAGGGTAGTCAAATACTTGCCATCAAGGAGTTATAGTTCTTGCAACCTAGAGATTCTATAATCTTTATCAACTTCAATATTCTCCAAATATACTCATAATGAATGTAGCTTGATCTCAATCAGGATAATATTTTTGTTCCATAAACAAGGGAGTATAGAGTGGCTCTTATAGGGGTTCAATGACTAGTGCGATAAGCCCATAGGGTAGGAAAAATTTACAAGTGCCAATTACAGCCAACATTATTAAAAATCTTATTAAGTATGGAAATAGTGGTTTTATTTGATGCCTTAGCTTATTCATTACCTTGTGGGTTATATGGTGTGGATTTAATGCTCTTGATTTTGAATTTTTCACAAATATCTCTAACATCTTGGTTTTAAAACAATCTACTATTATCAGATATAATGTGTTCTAGGATACCATATTGACAAATGATATGGTAATATATAAACTTGGCAATCTACTTATAGGTGATGTAAGTGAGAGGAATGGCCTCAATATACTTAGTAAAATACTTGATAGCAATGATAATACGTTTGTGTTCATCTAAATATGTGTATTTTATTTTCCTGAAGAGATTGAGGCCCCAAGTATGAAAAGGCCATAGTGTAGTGATCGGTAGTAGTGGCAAGGAGGGTGCGTGTATCAAATTACCATGTTGTTGACAAGTAACACAGTTACATAATTGCAAGCATCTATTTACATTTTGGGCTATTAGTAACTTGTTATAAGGATATTTTAGCCAATATTATAGCATTGGTGTGGGTCCCACACATTCTTTCATGAATCTCCTTAAGTGTTGTCTTGGATTCTCCTGAATATAAAAAACAAAGTAGCATTCCATCATAGACTTTACAATAAAGATTATTTCCAAGGAAGGTATAATAGGCTATGTAGTGAAGGAAATTTTTTTGATGATTGTTAGAAAGGGTAGATGGAAAATTGTGGTTATGGAAATAATTATAAATGTCTTGAAACCAAGGCAATTCATGTGGGGGATTGGGACCAACAATGACACATACCCTTTCCAAATCTTGCAAGACATGAATAATTTGTAAAAGGTTTTCAATAAGAAACTGATACTCTTTAGCATTACTATCAATTTGTATCATAGACCCAATTTTTGCCATTGTATCAACATAACTATTATTTCTCTATATTACTTGTTCAAATTTCAAAGATTTAAAATAAGTCTTGAGATTATCCACAATGAGCTTATAGGGTACAATCATATCATCTCTAGTTTGATATTGACATGTGGCTTGATTGATAATCAATTATGAATCACCATAGACCATTAAATGTTTGATATCCCACTCTACTACAAGATGAAGTATTCTAATAAGTACCTCATATTAGTCCATTTTATTGGTACAATGAAAATTGATATGAAATGCTTTGGAAATAAATTCTCTTTATGTTTTAATCAATAAAATGTTGGCTCTAGATCCATGAGAAGTGAAATAACCATCAAAATATATTTTCCATTGTTCAAGTTTATGTTTTACTTCTTCGATTGTCATAATAGAATCATTTGAGAGGTTGAACCTGAATGGTTGAGTGTTTATAAATGGGGCCTTTGCAAGTTGATCATCAATAGCCTACCCCTTGATAGCTATTTGATTTTGATACTCAACATCAAACTCTCTTAATAGCATGACCCATTTAGCCATTCATCCTTTGAGAAATGCTTTGGATAATAAAAATTTAAGAGGATCTACTTTAGTAATAATAATTAGTTTATTATTTATTATATTTTGTCACAAATTTTGGTATCCAAACATCATATCTAAACATATCATCTCAATAGGCATATAATTATGTTTATAATCCATCAGTATGTAACTTAAATAAAAAATTACATGTTATTTTCCTTGATCATCATGCTAGGCTAAAAGTTCCCCTAGTGCATGTTTAGTTGTTGAAATGTAAAGAAGTGATGGTTATCCAAGTGTTGGTTGTCTCAAAAATAGTGGGTTAGCCAAATAGGTTATGAGGTTCACAAATGTTAATTTACACTCTTTATCCCATTGAAACATGAGCCCTTTATTCAAGAGATGTGTAAATGGGTGAAACTTGTCTACCAATTATGAAATGAACCTCTGGATAGACTGGATATTTCCTTCCAGGCTTTGGAGTTGTTTAAGATTTGAGGGTGGAAGCATATCAACAATGGTCTTGAACTTAGTATGGTTGAATTTGATCCCTCTTTATGATATAATAAACCCTATTAATTTTAATAAAATGATGCTAAAGACACACTTCTTAGGATTTAGATAGACCTTATACTCATGAAGTCTCTCAATGATTCTTTGTAAAACATCAAGATGTCTAATTCATGTTATTTATTTAACTAGGGTATCATCAACATAGTCATAAATAATATTATGCATCATGTCATGGAAGATGATAGTTATAGAACATTGATAAGTGGCCCCAACATTCTTCAAGACAAATGGCATGAATTGATAAAAGATTGTTCTCTATAGCATGGTGAACACAGTCTTGTGTTGATATTCTTAGGCTATCTTGACATAATTATCTCTATAAAATCTATCCATGAGGGACAACAAATCATACCCAGTAATAGAATACAATATCATGTCAATGTTGGGCAAAGTAAAATAATATTTGTGGCATGTTTTATTAATATCTTTGAAATTAGTAAAAAGATGTATACCTTATAGATTTTTGATGACTAAAAATATGTTTGATATCCATTTAGAATATTCTAGTGGTATAATTAAGCCTACTCCTAATAGTTTTTCTAGTTTAGATTTTACCAAAAGAGTGATGCATGGATGCATCTTACCTAATTTATTTTTGGCTAGCTTGGCATAAGGATGAATAATAAGTCTATGCACAACCAAGTCAAGTTCTAATCATAGCATGTCAAAATATTCCCATGCAAAATATCAATAAAATCCTTCAAAATGAATATAATGTGATTTCACTCCTCATCAGTGAGAGAAGCTCTAAGGTAAACAATTTTGGGATCATCATATGTTCCCAAGTTCACTTCAATAGTGTTCTCTACAAGGAGTGTAGAACCACCTTCTAGAATAGTAGGCAATGTGTGATCATGATATTTGTCTTCTTGTACAATTTCTTGTTATTCCTCCCAAAGCTCTAGATAATGTGATAACTCTAAATCCACTTGTTCAGGTAATGGCCAACTAGAAAATATCTCAGGAAAGTTAAGAATAGGATGCTCAAAGACTTTTTATTATATTAATGTGATGTTGGTATTGGTTATGGATCTAGGACTTTATGTACCTTGAGCAACCTTTGGGGATGAGAAAACTTTCCCATCCAAGGGTCCTTGCAATAAGTTTTCACTCAAGGGCTTATCTTTTTATTTACTATTTCCCTAATCAATGAGTGCCTCAAAGAGGTTTTTACGTGAGGATCTCAATTTTCTATGTTTTTTATGACTAAACAAGTTTACCTACTCTCCAAAGTAGGAAAAATGATTCAATTAAAAATCAAAGACCTACTTATGATTATCAATTAGCATTTTGTATCTGAGGCCCATATACTCTACAATAGATTCTTCATTTTGAAATTCATCAAGGCATATGACCAAATTTTTTTCGTCCCAAACAATGAGTTCAAGATGACAAAGGCAAAGGGAATAATGGGGTGTTATGGTCGTAATGGAATTTTAATCAAATAAGTTAATGTTAGCAAGATCATTAAAAAGACTATAATGGGATGCTATATCACTACTATGAGTCTCATTGTTAGTCGATTTAGAAGAATCACTATCAAAAGTCATAAGGTCACCCCTAGGTAGTATAAATCTAAGACTTTGATTCAATTTAGGTTTATGATTTGATAAAGGTTATAGTATTCCTTATGCTCGTGAGCCAAGGTCTTATCTTGTATAATCAAAATTATCCATAATCTGATTAGGGATAAGATATTTTGGATTCTAAAAACAATCATCAATGTCATCAGAGTATAGATAGTCTCTTTAAATGAAAGCTTCATGATCCTATTTTGATGAAGTAGTCAGTATAAATACCATTGGTGGTTTTTGTGTTTCTTTCTTCTTTTGTTAAATCATGTTGGGTATGTTAGGGATTTTAGAAGTTTTGGGTTTACCAAATGGTTTAGGAGACCTGGGAAAATTAGCAATATATAAGACATCTTTAAGATGGTATGTGGAAATGTATGCATCTTTTATAATAACCTGTTTGGCAAGAGTTACAGGAAATTGATCAATCGAATTGGAATCAAGGTCACTTGGATTGATATAATTAGATTTAGGTGGATGCAAAACTATTTCCTTGTTCTTTTTTGCAATGAATTTAGAACTAGGACAATAGTTATAATTATGAAATTCAACCTCAAGGTGTTTGAAATACTGGTAAGGTTTTAGATCGGTAGGAATGATAACCTTGATCCCATCATGGGGAAACTTAAGGTACTAATTCAAATTGGATGGAATAGCTTATACTTCATGGAACCAAAGATGAATAAGAAGTATGTTATAAGGCAACTCAATACCATAATATGTAATAATTTATTATAGGATATAGACCCAACAATAATTGGAAAATAAATATTACTTGAAGACTCTGTATCAGTATTATTGTATGCCTTTATAGAGATCATCTCTAGTTGAATGTCCTTCATAGTGTAACCTAGTCTTTGTACCAATTTAAGGGACACTATGTTTAGCCCTAATCCATTATCTATAATAACCCACTTGATTTTATGGTTTTCAATGATGAACTCAATATACAAGGGATTATTATGGCTAGAATCAAGAGTGGACATGTATTATTTATCAAAGGTAACCTATCAAAATGAAGATAAACACCCTACAAGTGTTTAGAATTGTTTAGGGTTAATGTCTTCAAGAATAATAGATTGTTGAAGAAGGTTATTTAAAATAGTTCTATGGACTTCAAATATATAGAAAAGATCTAAAATAGAAATCTACATAAGTATTTTACTCTATTGGTCCAATAAACCATAGGGATTTTTAATAGTAAGATGAGATTGTTTAGCCTTAGTTAGCATAATATTTGACTTTGGATCCAAAGGCACAATGTTCACATTGGGTCTAGTATTGGAAGAAGAGTGTAAAGGGACCTGAAGGGTAAATCACATGCATCTAGTTGAGATTGTGTAATATGGAGGTGAAAAGGAGCCATTATAATTAGAAGACAAATGCAAAGGGCCTTGGAGGGTGACTCATAGGTGTCTAGTTGCATTTGATAACTTTTGAGTTGATAAGGAACCATTATAATTAGAATAAGGATGGGGTCTACTAATGCTAACCCATGAAAATTGAGGTGTAATAAAATTTCTTAAACTTGACATGGTATTACTTGAGGGAGAGGGTGTTGACCTTATAATAATGGGTCTAGTAATTCAATAAGTACATGATGGTTCATAGGATTTAATAGTGATAGTGGTAATGTGGTTTGTAAAAATGTGCCCCATGGTATTATTAAAATCATAAGTCATGTTGTTGTAACCTATTTTATCAGCATGGGTATTATGATCTTGATTATGATCATGATAATTATAATTTTGACCTTGATTCTGATTCTATTATTGATTATGTCCTTAGTTCTAATTATTTCTTTCTGGTTATTGACTATGTCTTGGAAATAGATCTTTGTGGATGCCCATATCTTGATTAGTGTTTTGTGAATCAATATTGATTTTAAATTCTCTAATTTCAATCATATATTCAATGAGATGTCAACATTGAATGAATCTATAAGCACCATGACTAAAAACATGATGGATGTTGCAATTTTTTTTTTGCCCGATACCAATTAGGTTTGGGTTGATCTTCATGACATGGCCTTGGTATATGTCATATAATAAAATTAGCTACTATGAGATTTTGGAACACAACCTCCACAGGCTCTCCTAGTTTGCTTAAGAATTTGTACCTATTGTTTAATTCCCTTTGTGGAGGGACTCTTTGTAAAAAATTTAGTGGATTAGGTGGAGTTAATTACACATTTGGAGCTACTAGATCATGAACCATTTGTACATGTCTTGATTAAGTTACTCCATTTCCTACCATGTTCTTATTCTTATTGAACCCCTTAGGATTATTTGTTGCAACAAATTGAGTAGATGATTGGGTCTGATTTGAAATTTGACCATGTGGATAAATCTTAACAAGGCCTTTGGTGACAAGCACCTTCTTAATCCACATACCCTTGTCTATAATTTCTTAAAATGTGTTTGCAAAAGAAATCCATAGATTGTGTGCTACCTCAGGGTGTAAATTACGTGCAAAGATGTTATCCAATTATTTTTCTATAAAATTATGTTAAAAACATCCATCTAATGCTCTCCACCACTATAGATATGCTATGAAGCTTTCTCCATCTTGCTATTTGGATTTGCACAAGTAAATTATAGTTAGTTCATGTTCAATATTGTATGAAAAGTGGTTGACAAATTGTTTAGATAGATCATTCCAATCTAAAATTGATCCATAGGGTAACTTAATAAGATAGTCTAGAACTTGTCCTACTAAGCTTTGTAGAAATAAGCAAAGAAAATAAATGCTATTGTAAACTACCTCTTATCATAATGTAAAGAATGTATGAATGTGTTCATGAGGGTCATCCTTCCCTTTATATATGTCAAATTTGGGTGCCTCAAAATTAGGTATAAAAGAGACTTTTAGAATACTTGAATCGAATGGATATGGACATATCTCATCAAAATTGTACTTCTTGATATGTGCCCCTATTGCATTGATTTTTTAGGGATATACACCCTATCATCCATAAATTTATTTTAATTTACTCCTTGAGTCGAGTAAGTGAGCTATTGATTCTTAGGTTTATAAACATTCCCTGAAGTCAGCCACCTTGAATTTTAAGTGTCTTGTTAATTTTTAGGAGTTTGTGGTCTATTCACCAATGTACACATTGGTTTAGAATAACTTGACAAATTATTTTGAAGAATCTATTCAATAATACTAAGTGTTTCATTCCTTGATTTTTTGAAGGAAAAAGAGGTTCTTGATGATTTAAACATGTATGTTTTGTGTGTAATGAAGCATGTTGTAGAACCTCTTGAAACTTGGGTTATTCAATTGAGATGTCCTAATCCATCGTATGTGTGTTCTCAACTAAAGTGTGTTACATGGATTCTACCACATTCCCTTTTTATTTGGAAGTGTCATTATGTATTGAAGTGGTATCATAAGAGTTGATTAATTTCATGATAATTTGGTCTGCATATCATTAAATTATCTTTTTTAATCTTGGTGGCAAGATCTTGATCATTAGAGGTTAACTCTATGAGCACTTCATTTCCTTTGATAGAAGAAGCAATGTTTGATTTTGCATTATGAGTGAGGGATTTTTCTCTCTATTATTATTCTACCCTAACCATGGTATGTAATTATTCCATAGGAAATTTTGATGGAAATCTAGCACTTGATTCAATCAACCTTAGGAGTGATTCATCTTTGTCTTCTAGGGTTTGATGTTCAAAATATTCTTCCTTAGATCCTACGATCATGGGAATGTCCTCATATACCATGGGATTTGTTTTATTCATCATAAAAGTGCTCTTTCTCATAACTAGGTCGTAAAAGGCCCCACTATAAGTATACCTTTTCTTCATGTCTATAAGGTTATTCTCTATGTTTTTAATGAGTTGTATAATGTTTTGAAAATGTTAACAAGGTGTGTTTTGATTTTCTCCAAACAAGTGACAAGGAAAAAGAGATTATAATAAAGATGTGGCATAGTACCACCCAATTAGAAGAAATGGTTACCAAATTACTCAACCTTGGTGGGTTGAAATCATCAAATTGGAAGAGGGTATGATAACTCTAAAACCTATAGTGTAAACTAGTACACCAAATGTAGGTTTAAAGATGCATCAATACCATAAAATTTAGGGATAACTTCGATGAGTTATGATAGAAAATTAGAATATATTCTTTTTAATGAGTAAAGTAATAGTGTGAACTAAGAAACTCAAGATGTGAAAACACATAAAAATTCCTAAGTATAAAACTAAAACTAAATG
This sequence comes from Torreya grandis, assembly GCA_037957365.1. Classification (NCBI taxonomy): domain Eukaryota; kingdom Viridiplantae; phylum Streptophyta; class Pinopsida; order Cupressales; family Taxaceae; genus Torreya; species Torreya grandis. The sequence goes on from JARHVA010007057.1 coordinate 657,093, forward strand.
GGTAGCACAACGTTGCCACATGGTACTAGGAAGTAGAATTGGTTATAAAACTTAGAGTGTGAGTGATATGCAAGATAACCTAAATTCATAATGATCGAAGTGGATAATGAGTCTATAGAATGTATTTCAACCCAAATGGGAAATTGTACCCAAGTTAACTCAAACCAAGTGTAAATGGCAAATTGATTAACACCTTAGCCCAGAACATAAAAAGGTGAGATTGTGAATATGAATTAAAAATGGACTTTAAAAAAAATTCAAAATGGTTTAGACTCAAATGGAAAACATAACCACATTGTTTTAGATAATATAAATACAGTGTTTCAAATGTGGGTTTTGAACAAAACAAAAGATGATTTTGATTTGGTCAGCATAACTCCTCCTTGTTCAAATAAAATGGTGGATAAAAAATGTGTTTGGTTGACGTGATTTGTTTACAAACAATTTTTAGACTCAAATTAAGACCAAACAAGTAAAGGAAAAGTGAGAAAATAAAACTAGGTATAATGACCAAAGCCCTAAACCGATAAGGTTACTTCATGTCACTGAATTACATCTTTATACATGTTCTTGAGAGGATTTTAAGTATTAATCAAAAAATAAAAGATCATGAAGTAGTAAGGTTCTTACACCCCCTTTTCTCAAGAGATTGTATGGAGACATGTAACTTTGGGCTACTTGCCTTGCATCAAAAATATGTCCACAAGTGGGGTTATTCTAAAATTAAATTTTTGATCATCTAGATGGTCTCAAGTGTGGTTAACACTAGATATGCCTCACATCAATTGAGTTAATACTAGCTAACTTACCATGTAAGTGTCTATTATTTTGCATAGTGATTTCATCTATGTACTTCTTAGTGGAATCCCCTAGTTAGCCAGACTTGACTTGGGTATTCATTATGACTAGAGAGGCTAGTCACTCAGCCCCATGAAAATTGAAGTATACATTCTATGATTTATATAACCCAATATGTAGTGGGGTTGAAACAATGCTAAGAGATGAATCTATAGGTCAAAGCTTCCCTAAAGAACTTGTGAGGAGGCTATGAACTCCCACTCACAATCCAAATTGCATAAAAATGAAAGATAAAGTGAAAAGACTTTAAAGGTTGTGTTTAGATCACCTAAACCATATGGATTTAGGGAGAGCCTTAACAACACTCTTTTCATTCCTTGGACAAGGAACAATTTACAAGGAAAGAGCACTTTTAGTCACCTGAATTTCCTAAAGAGGACAGGGAGAGAACATACATGCATCCTTCATTTTGCAAAAAATAAACAAGTATAAAACATCTAACATAAAACAAATAATTATTTACTTTAATACACCAAATATAAGTGTTTGTAAAATTTTTTTCCCTTTGGCCTTAGTTGTAAGTTTGTAAAAACATTCAAAAAATAATTAAACATAAACACCTAGATTCCTTTTAAGAACCAAATGGATGTTTTCAAGACTTTGGCACTTTTCCAGCATGTGACCTATAATTTTTAAAGGGGTTACTTCTATTTTGAAGCAAAAATATCAATGAGAAAAGCAAGATTTGAAAACTTGCTCTTGGGTATCTTTGTTTTTACACAGAGACTAATGTCGTTTCATAATGACGAATGCTAGTTACAATAGAACCGATGCCAGTTACAGCAAAACCAATGATGGTTGATAAAAATTGATGTTGATTACTGTAAACCCTTAGGTAAAACACATATTTTTTTTCAAAAAACACTTGTTAACCCAAATAAGTATAAAATCTATATAAAATCTCTATATCTTGTAATAAAATGATTAAATAGAGACTTAACAAGTTTTAAAATCACAAATAACAACCTATATCAACAAAAAACTAAAAAACCATGTTTTTATACCATATTGTTTCCCTACACAAGGATCGATGGGGGTTAGATAGGACTAATGCCAATTAGGGAAAAATTATATCAGTCACTCTATAAATTATGTGTCAAAAAAGAACCAAAAACATGGGAAAAATCAGACAAAAAATGATTTTTAGAGATTTTTAAGCACCTTTTAGCAAATCTAAAAATGCCAAGTTAGTCTCCTTTTTTTTATGGGATGTGAGGTCCCACCAGGCATGCCAATATTTAGATATGGAATACAAAGTGAGCTAGATCAAACATTAGTCAATAAAAGTCAAAAAATGCATAAAGAACATAATTAACTAATCTATCTCCTTCAACATGTTTTGTAAATTAAAAATAAGAGATATTGAAAGAAGTAATATACCAAAAAACCTTTCCAAGATCATCCCTCTTCCAAATGTGGCTCAATCCATGATTTCCCCCTTGATTTAGTTCTCAAGTCTTTGTCAATGGTGAGTAGCTTTACTCCTCCATCATCTGTACCAATGAAAATAGGCTCATGATATTTAATCAATTTTATGCCTATAGTGAAGCTATCCTATTTAAAATTAATCATAATAACACTACATAAAAATGACTTGTGGAGAGAATTTTGCATAATAAGTTTAAACCAAACAAGCTTTAAAAAGGTGGTCTTGGCCCTCCTATTTATAGACTTTTGGAATTACTCAAAATCAATCATGACCTTCCCTCTTAAGATCAAGATGTGTGCCCATGAATTAATTCAATTTCAGAGAATTAATCCATAAATACCCCCATAAATATTTGGAAGGAAGGGGCATTAAAGAGGCATGGGAGGCCTTAAACCTAATATTTGTTGCATTTATGACTTATGGATGCCACTCCACAGATCATGTCACCTAATGATGCATATATTAGAAATCAATTTAAAATTAAGAAATATTCAATAAATTCCATGGATTTTCCACTTAAACTCTTGATTTGGATTAATTTGCCTAAGTGAGATTAATTAAATTTTGTGTAATTCTTTGGAAATTGATTTCTCACTTAATCAAACTGATCAAAATGTCATATTACTAGGTCATAATTTGATTCTAGTATAATTAGAGGAAGGTGTTAATTATGTATAGACCAATATCCCATTTAGGTCATTGTTGGCATGAAATAACACATATATGTGTCATGTGCTTCTGAATTAGAATAATTCAGTGATTCAAAGTGTCAAATTGCATTTTCATCATTTTGACTCAAAATGATTTGAGAAAAGTCAATGATCACATAAAATGCATTTCCCTATTAAAGGATACATTATCCTAAATCAACACTTATATATGACAAGATTTAACCATTTAGTGCATTTACATGATTTTAACCTAAATTATGTGTTTGAGTACATTTTGAGCAAGATTGATAATTTCAACATAACGGTGCTAAGAATTGGATGTCTACAATGGTCACCCATAACTCATAGGGAATATACCCCTAGACCTCCTAGATTTAGATGATGATGAGCCTAATGAGATCAATCTCAAGATTAAAACCTTAGATCTCTCACCTCATCTCATTTCTCAGCTTCCCCCTTATTTGAAAATTCATTTGGATCAACCACCTAGTGATGACATACTCATTATCTTAACTAAGACTTAGCATTCCATTCATCACACCACATCAGATGAAAAGGTCATCCCTACCTATTCCATAAATATTCATACACCTACTTATGATGTATTTATACCTTAAATGATCCATTCTTAAGAGGTCTTGTTTAGGCTTGAGATGTTGAAATAATTCATTATCATTCATCTTTGCTTTAGTCTTTCAGTATTTCTTCTAGCATTCCATCCTATATCAATACCAATTTTATCATTTTTTCTCTTAATCATAGGGTAGAGATGGTGCACACACATCCATTTTTTAAAGATCCTCATAGGAGTATGCTTATGGATCATGTTATGACTAGTCTTGATCATTTTGCTAGATACTAAGACCCCTCTAGCCGACTTATCCCTAAGATGATTTTAATTATCCTTTAGTCTTTTATGCATCTTACCCCTCTTTCAGTAGATCCCACTTTAGATCCTATTCAAATTTCCTCTCTAGTTGAGTCTCTTCCTGTTTCATGTCCTATGGATCCTTTAGTTGAGCCCTTCCTAGTCTCTCCACCAACCCCACCTCACCTTGGTGATGGCTTGCTCACTTTACCATAACTTGCTCTTTTGTCCACCAAAAGGGCTGATCAGCCATATTATGATATTCATAAAGTTTTAAATCATTAGACTAGAGATTGTTCATTATACCAACCTTCCTTAAGCTTTTTTTTATACTCCTATTAGTACACTTTTAAATTATACTAACAAGCATATTGGTTGCTTACACATCATAAATAATCATTCATCCACACATTATCATAAGTTATGGAAATATATTGACACCTTACATACCACCATTCCATAAACCATAGACAAGGCCATACCTCCACCAAAAGTATCATATGAATATCTTCATAAACATGGAGAGGTATAGTGTCTCTAAAACTAATATGGTACACACCACACTGATCATTATAACATTTTTTAGTAGTATCTTAAGAATGACCTCATGATAATTATTATGCCTAGTACCCTTCCTCCCATAGGTTGACCTCTCAAGAAGGTCCCCCCTTATTCCCCCATGGCTCCACCACCTATGGTCCCTTCTCCACATATCATTACTCCACCCATGATTCCCTCACCCATGGATCCTCCTTCCCTAGTGGCCCCTTATCCACCCATAAATCCTCCTTCATATCATCTAGAGTCCACTCCCATGCCTTCTCTTAATTATCCCCTACACTATATCCCTCATCATCATGATCCTTCATGCATTCTTACATTTTTTATTGAGGAGATGCAATGTGAATTATTCTCTCAAGATTCCTTGAAGATCGATGAGACTTTAGTTGTAGTCCAAGTTCATAATCATAAAGACTTATCATATGTTATGGATAATGTGTATGGACAAATATATTAGTATTTATTAACATAATCATGGTTTTATTTCATTTCTTTCTTCATTTGGATTGGATGTGTAATCTAACTTTACATTTATCTATTTTTTATCATTTTACATTGTGTCAAATTCTTATCTATCTTACATGGTGACTTTTGTTTTGAATTACATGTTACTTATCACAACATTATTTTTATTATGTTCTCTTATGGATTATTTTTCATAATTACATACTATTTTTCTTCATGAATTTATTTTCTATGGTTCTCTTGTTCTCTTTCATGTTTATTTTTTATCTTATCTCTATAAACATAGATAATTGTTATTGGGACTTGGTTATACAAACTTTACTCCATTTAGCCATTCCTCATTTACCATGTGATCAATTAAAAAAAATTAATCTCATTATAATCTCCTTTTACCAGTCCACTTTGTCTCTCCCCTTATTCCCCCTTGTTACCTATCACAAACTAAGCATACACATGGTTGATACTTGAGATAAAATTTTGGTTCATAGTTAATCTTAAGTGTTCTAGTTAGTCATATCCTTGGATACATATCTTCCTTTAGCCTAAGACTAAAGATAATTCATGTGTATAACTTTATCTCTCATGATTGGTCATTCTAAGTCTATATGAAGGAATAATCTTAAAATCCATCCACATTAAAAATCCAAATCATTTAATAAAAGGTAATGATCTAAACAACACTTTTTTAAAATTTTCAAAAATCACATCACACTAAAAGATATGATTCTAAGCACATTTAATTTTTATAATTGAAGCTCAAACTTGAAAATATAACCTCATGATAGATTTGAGGTCCATTGGGCTGTGGTAGGCCAGTAGATTAGAAAAGGTGAATAAAAAAATCTTTTAGTGCTACCTGCTTTCTCACGTAAGTACCTGATCTTTGTAATAGATTGACGACTCTATAAGGGGTCCTAAAGAATGAGGAAAGCATCATGGGAAGGCAGGTTCATTTTAATTTTATTATTCAAAATAACCAACATGATTTGATCTTAGTCTAACATTTATTTTCCTACATAGATTTGAGACTATAAGTGAACAAGTATCCTTTGTATATTGCTCATCACTAGTCACTTAGTGTCTTTTCATGTCCTTAGTGTGCCTAATGTATTTTAAGGTATTCACATAATATTCCTATGTTATTATTATTGCATCCCCTCTTTCACTCACTATAAACTTAATATTTCCCATTGATAAATATTATTTTGTTCACTGATCACTCTTTTAGGGATTCCAGTTTTGAGTTACAGTGTAAGACCTTGGAAAGGAATAGGCCTTCCTCAAAAATAACAAAATTTTCACATTACCATTATAAACATCCCCTTTTTAACACATTTTCACATTTTTTCCACCTCATTGGTGTTCTCTTTATGATTTGTAGTGTAAGACCAAGGATAGAACCTATCCTTCCTCATAAAATCTTTCAATACCCAAGTCACAACAAAATTACATGTGTAAAATTTGAGATAAGATATGATTTATTATGAGTTACACATCATTGACATGCTTCCCATCTTGATTTTGTATGTTTTTTTCTTAATTCATTAATATTTAACTTTTATCTTCTTATTTTTTTAATTACATGTGAGAATATAACCATTTTCACATGTTTTTCATACTTCCCAACTTGAATTAGTGTGATTAATTTTAGAACATTTTGCCAATTTTATTTCTTTTTTATAATTCACAACATGATTTAGTATGATTTATTGACATAATTGATTTGTTTTTCTACCATTGGTATTTCACGTGCTTTCCATTTTATTACATTATTTTCATACTTCCCAACATTATCTAGTGTGATTTTACTTGTTTTAATTTGGTGCCAATATTTTTCATGGTTTAAAAACATTTTCCCCTCTTATTTACCACTTTTTGGTTTAATATACTTAGTAAATTTTTTTTCACATTTCCCATCGTAATATACTGTGTAGTCCATGTTTTTGGATTAATTATACTTTTCCAAGTCTTTTTGCATGTTTATTTTTAACCATGTATGTGTACTACATAATGCTAAAAAATAAAACACCCCACATATATTTATTATAAAATATATAGTAAAAGTAAAATAAATGTGCTAGAAAGACCAAAACCAAAATATAACTCATGAGATCAACATCCAACTATCAAAATAATCTATCTCTATATCTATGTGTTTTATAAAAGATATAAAAACATATCACTCTAGCCTTAAGATTGGGATCCATCATGCCTATCTCATGGCCTAGCCATGATAACCATAAATTCCCCAAATTGTTCCCTCTACACCATTCACTATAATGAGGTTGTCTAAGATATAAACCCTAATACCTATCTTAGTAGGTTAGTCACCTAGGCCTATAGCTATCCCAACTAGATTGTGGTAGCCATGTGTGTGGCTCTCTCCTAAGTTAGGGCTTGCCAAGCCTATGAATCTCTTTCTCCCACCCCTTCTAGTGGATGCAATCCATCTCTACATGTTTTTACCTAATTCATTTCATCCCCCATAAGTCTAAAGCAACTTTCTTGAGCTAGGGAAGATGGTACCACATGATCATCTAGCATGGTGAGGTTATACGGTGCCATCACTCTATATAAAATGTCATGAATAACTAACATGACTAAAGATCCCCATCTGGTCTCCTCCAGTGTAAGGTCTATAAAAACCAAAACCCAGATATATATCAAATCATATATATATATATATATATTTATAATAATATACAAGTATCTTATCTCGAAGACTAATAAATATAACATTTATTACCTATCTTGGTGTCAAAAACCACCATATCCCCATCTACTCATCCACCAAACATAGTCTCTCCATCATCCCATCCCCCAAGAACCTTATTCATAGGTTTATTCATATCAAAACCAAACTTGGAGTCACCATCCATGCACATCTCAAGCCTCTCCTTATTGGTTCCTCTATCGAATAACTCTTCCTTGGGTCAATTATCGAGTCATCCTATATGAGAAATCTTATTTGTGATTTCTCATACCACTGGTGTCTCCATAAATGGTGTGTTTAAGGTGGTCACCTCCCCTTCTACTATGGTGCCTAATGTGGCACCTATTGCCCCATGGATACACATCCATTCTCTCTCTTTCACTAGTTAATAACTATCATGTTTGACTAGTTCATGGTCTTATATGTTACGGTTTGATATTTGGTCTCTTGACTATTGTTCTTCCTCCTCATATCCCCTTCATATATATTTCATGTCAAATTTAGGAACTATTATAGGAGCCATTGTGTGTGGGAGTCCAAATTGACATAGCAAGTATGCCACTAGTTATGGATTTACCTAATAGGTATAGTGTCTTATGATTTACTCTAGAGTTAGCCTTACCACCATAGTCACCCAACTTAGAAAAATCATATTAATATGTGAGTAGGGATGCCACATGATCTCTCCTTATGTGCCTATCTATAATGCTAACATATGGGGCATGACCCATGCTACCTAGTCCTATATCTATCTAACAACCCAATGTAACTTATCATCGACCGTATGGGGTAACCTAGTTGGTTGGTACATTGAGAACCTCTCATATATCCATGAACTCAATAACATAACTATTATCATCATATTCTACCCTTTGGATAACATCCCATACATATAATTCATGAGCTAGACCTACATTGTAAACCCAAAATCATAAAGTGTTCCCTAATCCAACATAGACTGGCATAAGGTTATCGCATACAGTAATACCCTACAGTCCAAATTATGAGACAAATTTTTCACTATCACAAGTCCTATCACAACCTTCTAAATTTCCAAAATCTATGTAATATAAACATAACATAAGCTCACCCTTAGCTTTGGATAAATCCTATCTAAGTTCATTACCCACCTGGCTAGTGTTCATCTCTCTTCTAGATCATTTGGTGACCCTTCCATCAATACTGTGATACCTACCTCTATGGTATCCCCATGCATCACCCATAAAAAAGTGTTGGTAAATCATTCCCATGCTCTAAATAATATGAAAATGAGATCAATACTTAGTGGGATGGTCTCATCTCCATGATTCCTCCCAATCCTACTACTACCAATCTCACCCTATCCACATCTGTCAACTACTCTAATAAATCTGGTAACCATAAGGCATTGATTAATTAATAAAATATATGATTCCTCTTCATAATATCAAACAAAAAAGGATGTATTAGACCTCCATGTCATTTATAATAAAAATACATTCTTATAAAATTCACAAAAACAAACTAATTTACTTCAATTTTAATCACATTGGCATTTATAAGTACTAAGTCGTCCCATATCTAGCTTAACAATCCATCACCCATAAAAAGTGTTGGTAAATCATTCCCATGCTCTAAGGAATATGAAAATGAGATCAACACTTAGTGGGATGGTCTCATCTCCATGATTCCTCCCAATCTTATTACTACCAATCTCACCCTATCCACATCTGTCAACTACTCTAATAAATCTAGTAACCATGAGGCATTGATTAATTAATAAAATATATGATTCCTCTTCATAATATCAAACAACAAAGGATGTATTAGACCTCCATGTCATTTATAATAAAAATACATTCTTATAAAATTCACAAAAATAAACTAATTTACTTCAATTTTAATCACATTAGCATTTTTAAGTACTAAGTCATCCCATATCTAGCTTAACAATACTAATTCAACCCCCTTTTAGTCCTTAACCAACTAATTTGGCACTTATTACTAAGTAAACCCACTGATTTTTCATTTTTTCTACCAACTAGGTCAACTTGGTTGACCATATTCTTTCACTATCATGCCTTTTTGCCTAAATTACCATAAATGCCTTGGGTATTTATTGCTCTGATTGCTTTCAACCCAGTACCCTATTTAATTCTTAGTTCCCTTACAACTTTATTAGGGTTCATTCTAGTCTTGGGATTTGGCCTTATTATCAAATTTCTATAAATCACTCAATTTCAAATACAAAGACTCAAAAAATTGAAAATTTTAGTTACTTGCCTATGATATACTCATTGTGGACATTATGCATCCTCCCCATCTCATATATCATCTCCCTACCATCCTCACTCTCTAGATATCTCACTCAATCTATCAAAGATCTATATCATTCTTATAATAGTAAATAATGACAAATGATTTTTTTTTTCAACCTTTTTATATTCAACATTTTAAAAATTATTTACCTTTCAAAAATTTACCATCAAATTTATTATTTTACTCATATCTTTGTCTCTATTATATCTTTTTACAAACCATGAAATGTTCGATAAAATTGACATTGTAAAGATTATTTTCCATTATTATATGCACATGTTGAAAAAAAATTGATTTTTCTTTCTTTTTCAATAATCTCTATAAATTTGCCTAATTTTCCTAACATTGGAAACCTTTACATCTCTTACATCTCCTTCTTTATCTATAGCATTAAGGTAATCATAGGTATGTGTTTTTCAATTATGTCCTTTCATTTATCTTATTTTTTCCTTACTACATTTTATTTAAATTTAAAATTATGTTTCGCTATGTTATTTTATCAAAGCACCATCCCATGTTGCACCTACATGACGCATGATGAGCTTCGAGTGTGTCATATGTATACACATAATATTTTTAAACTTTATCAATTACTAATGTTTTTTATCTTGTAAGAACCCATTAAGTTTCAATTTTTTTGAGTGCACACCTTAAGGGATACACCAATAAAGGGGTGGGTAGATCATTGGTATTTCACAAGATTTTTTTCCCTTTTTACCACATGCTATCTACACATTTGTCTCCTAAAAATCATTCCCCTAAGTTTTGCCTCTTATTTTTCACCCTTTTCTAGTCATTTACCATCTTTATTAGCCATTTCCCTAACCTAAACCTATTTTTGGCAATTTAAAATGACTATCTCAGCCACATCAACCTTGTATTGTTATTTAAAAAATCTTACTAAGGAGTAAGTCAACCATGACCAACATAATCCATTATCTAGTTAGTTTTTTTGTCAATTCATTACTAGGTCGACTAGATTGACCTTGTTGGCCTAAATTTATGGAAGGGTTTAGGGTTATAGTCATATATATAAACACACTCATTTCACAATTTTTAAGATAAGAGAAGAATAAGTAAGATATATTGCACATATTCTTATCCACCATTCTACTTGAGGATCAAGCTTAGGGTTTCGTACTTTCTTTGGAGATATAGATCTTATCTTGTGGATAATTCTCTTGTATGAATTGATAGGTTATGTAGCCTAGATTTGATTTATCCTTGTCGTCTTTACATAACAAAATAACCTCTTATGAATCATCTTGGCCAAGAGAGAGATTGAGTCTTGACGGGTTCATCTTCAAAGGTAAGTATCCCTAACTTTGTTCCTCCTTTGTAAGAGTAGATAGGTATGCATTTACACTTTTCTTCCATCCATTAGGATTTTGTATACATTCATATGAGTATATGTATTCTATGCATGTTTAATTTTAATGTTTATTACCCCCACTTTGTGCCACAATATTTTGTGAACACTAAATTAGATTTTTCTTTACTTGTTATTAGTTTAGTGAATATGTAAACATAGGACTTAATTAGGGTTATTACATAGTTTTGCTTGAATGGAGGATTTGGAACCCTCCCTAGTGATATTATTATGGTAAATTATCCCTTGACTAGGTCTAGTGGATCCATATTGGTCATGACCCTATTTATTTAATGTATCCCCAATCAAAAGTGTAAGTAAGATTTATCTTCTTTGAGCAAGGATTGATTTATAGATCTACTGAATTTATCATTGCATATAGGAATAATCCCATATGTGTTGGGAGTAATAATTTTTGAGTGAGAAAGGTGGATAAATATGAATTGAAAATAATAAGGAGGCATTGAAATAATGAATTTGATACAAAAGAGGTGGTTTCGATAGAAGAAGCAAAGGATGTTATTAGGCTACCAATATGAGGTGGCATAATTGGGCAATAAGAGTGGAATGGTTATCACTATGATCCAAGTTTTAAGAGGGGGACCTTTATTAAGAGATAAAAAATCTTTGTATTAAAAGGCCACCATTACTATGAGCCAAGTTTTACTGGCTATTATGAAGGTGAAACTTGCATGGGTTCATTGCACAAGTAGCCACCATTGATATGTGTTGAGGAGGATAATCGACATGGGTGGTAGGGTTTGAATATTTTGTTTGAGATATTCATAGGTAGGTGTATGCATCATATGTCTACATACCTTTTTACCAGGAATACTTATAGGGCATTGATGACACCATTATCAGTATCGAGCTCAATGACATAGAGGAAAAAGATGTGGTTACTGGTGAAGAAGGCAATGGAGGCTTAATTTCCACTCAATAAATATCATATGTGGTTAAGGAAAGATGAAAATGTGGAAGATATATGTGGGGAATTGTAAGAAAAGAGAAATGCCAAATTTGTGTAGCATATTTTGAGAAGGATGTTATGGTTTAGGAGGATGGAAAAAATTTAAGATGCATAGAATGGTGAGAAAGTTAGGCATCAAGATTAGCACCAAGTTGAGTACCAAAACTAAGTATGAATTTATTATGGGTTGTTATTATATATGTATGTATTAATAGATGCATGGAGAAATAGGGTTTTAGGTGTTATAGTGGGGGAGAATGTGGGATGTAGTGTGGGGATAAGTCAAGGGGGTGGTATAGAGGTCATACAAGTAAGAATACATAATTTATGGCATTAGGGGTGTGGAACAATAGTTTTTAGAGTGAGGAGAGGTTATGTAGTTATGGCATAGGGATAGGGAAATAAAAATTCATAATGTACGGGGGGCCATAGGGTAATATATAAGAGTTTTAGGAGCTATGGGTGCCATTGGTTATAGGGAGTGGGAAGCCATAGGGAGGGTTTTATTTTTATGTATGAAGGGAGACATCATAGGAGGCTACAGTTGGGAAGAGTTAGGAAAAATGTGGTAGGGGAATAGGGGCCATGGGATGTAGAATATATGATTTTTGAGAAGGGGTTTGGGATGTTATTGAAGTCATAAAATGTAAAAACACTATTTGATTTATTATTGTTTTTGTATTATAGGAAGATCAAGCCCTAGAGAGGATAATGGTGGAAAGAATTTCATCGATATGGTTTCAAATATGGAGACCTAGATAATGGTTAAGTAATGTATACCAATCATAGAGGCATGGGAGAATAAATACAAATAAAATGAGAATTAGGTATTGTCTGAGCTGATTAATAGTTGCACAAATGGAGATAATAGGTTTATAATGTTAGGTGTCAAAATTATGGGTTTAAATTATTTTAAGAGATATATAGACGATAGATGTATTGGCCTAGGTAACATTATTACTGGAGTAGGTGAACAAATGGGAGGCATAGATTGGGGTGATATAAGAATAGGTGGAGTGGATACAAGTTGACCATATGTAACTACAAGGATGATTATAGAATTAATAGGTAGAGGTATAGGTCACAAATATGGAGAGAAATATGGATCAGATACTAATGGCTGCCTTGGGATTAGGAGATGTGATAGCCCAAGTGACAAAGATGGATTGAGAGACAATATTGGAGAATCTTGTATGAGCAGATGGAACCAATATGGAAAAGTGATCCATCATATAGGGTAATTATTTGATCCAAGAGGTCATTGAGTTCTAGGTTATTAGGTAGTTAGTTGATCCATCATCGAGGCCACCACCATAGGGTGGGATGTAGGTCATGATGTATTAATGGTGTAGAGCTTTGGCTCATATGTAATTATGGAATAAATTATGTTATAATGATAAGTGTAGTTTTTATGTACAAAAATTTGGTGTAGATGTGTTAAAGATGAGGGGAATTTTATGATGTCTTGAAAACATCTAGATGCCTAGTATGAATAGGATTTAATAATCGATATAATTTTGATAATAATAGAAAATGTGATTATTTTATTATGTCATGTAATGATAAAAATGTGATGATGTGATGTGGAATAATATTTATAACTGGTAGGATAAAAATGGGAGTGGCTATAATGTGTATTTGGGGTCATGACTATAAAAAAATTATTTTAAAGTAGCCAAAATATGGTATAATAGTATTCGGTGAGTGGTGACACTATGGGGAGGGAACAATGACCATTTTTTGGGACCCATCATGTTGGTAGATCCAAGAAAGCACTATTGATGATTATGAGGGTGTGAGCTTTATATAACACATGAGGATTCAAGGATTTTTATTTCAATACAAGATTTTGCAATCATCTATGTAGTTTATGTAAGTGAAAATAGTCAGATACAACAAGAATGTTGTAGGGTAGGCTAATACCACCTAGAATAGATTTATGAAGGGAAGTGCATGTTTCCCATGCTTTACATTAAATCATGGACCTATTGTAAGTATTATTATGTAAATAATAACCAAAGGAATTGAGGCCCAAAACTGTTGGAAATATTGTCATTGATGTCAAAGGTCTAGTAGTATTGGTGACAAAGGCCCCATAGCATTTAATGTCTAAAGGTGTTTTTAATGTTCATATCTTCACTAAAGTGTGTTAATATTAATTAAATATTAATGCATATATTCTTAGTTGCATAAAGACAAAAGAGGGCCCATGAGGAAGTCAAAGAGTCACCAAGTAAAGATAAAAGAGAGAAAGGATGCATTTCCCATGAAGGGTCACCTTGAGGAATTTGAAGAGTCAATAGATAAAGATAAAAGATATAAAGGATGAATTTTCCTATGAAGGGTCACCTTAAAGAATTAAAAAAGTCACCAAATAATGACAAAAGAGGGAAAGGACACATTTTCCCATGAAGGGTCACCTTGAGGAATTCAAATGGTCATACATGACAAGTTTGGCACCATTTTTCATATGGATTGGAGGGTCACAAAGGGTGAATGCCAAAGGTCATTTGGAAATATATAAAAGGAGGTTTGGGAATCCATTTTCAATATGAAATAGCATGGTTTTTAATTTTTACATATAGCTCAGAAGAGCAGAGGAGAGAAAATAAATAGTTATAGTAGTGTGATATCATTTGTTGAGAAAGCAACATTAAGAGATATTTGTGTTTTCTACACAAGAGGGTTTGGTACTCCTATGGGTGGGTGCTCAATAAAGGGGTTGGTGATCCTATAAGTTGGTGCTTGAAAACTTTTTAAACTTGAGTTGGTTCTCATTTACATACTTGAGATAGTTCTCCATGGTTTTTCCCACATTGGGTTTCCACATAAAAATTTGCTCTCTCTCTCTCTCTCTCTCTCTCTCTCTCTCTCTCTCTCTCTCTCTCTCTCTCTCTCTCGTGTGGTTCATGTTATTGTTTCAATTTTATTGGATATCTTGAATATATGATTAAGTGGTTAAATAAGAGGAATCCAATTAAGTAAAATATTTAAAAGATATATGATATCCTAATTCACCCCCCTCTCAGTATATCATGTGCTTAACAATTAGTATCAGAGTAAGTTCCTTTGAAAAGAGTTCAACAACTTGAAGGTAAGTCAGGGAAAGAATGATGGCTGGAGCACATGAAGGAAAGCATACATACAAGAAAAACTTCAAATGAAAATACAAAAATAGATTCAAGAATAAGAGTTTATATTCTAAATATCTTATCTTAGTCAAAGACAATGGAGTTAGTGACTCAGATGAAGAAGAGATTTTATTCATGACCATACATGCCTCTGTAATTAAAAATATAGATGATCAATAAGAACAATATGATGAAAGTGAGGATGAAGCCAAGGTGAATATATAAATATAACTCATTTGTGCTTTAGAATAATTAAAATCTCCTAAGAAGAAGAATCAAAGATTGAAGCTCAAGATCGAGAAAAATGAAAAAGAGTCAAAGGAAATAATTGAAGATCTACAAGCACACATTGAAAAAGCCAAAAAGACTGAGGAAGATCCAATAAAAAAATTTCAAAAAGTAAGTAAAGAATGTGAAATTTATGTTGTTGAAATTACCTCTTTAAAATAAGATATTGATAAAACAAATAAGCCAGCCAATGATTCAAAATTTAATAATAACACTAACATGTTGAATAAGATATTAGAAAGTCAAAGATAAATGTTAGATAAGATAGGTATTAGATTTGAAGAAGATAAATGGGAGGCCACTACTTTCATATAACCTCAAGACAAGGTTAACACAAAAAAATAAAGGAGTTATGTTGAAGCCCTTACAAAAGAGGAAATGAAAAAGAGAGAAGTTAAAAATGTAGAGGTTAGCTCAAACAAAGAAGGATGGAAGGAACAAAGCTACAAAAGACCACCAAGTCAAAGATACACAAATCAAAACATGTTTTATTTTCATGTTTATTATTTTTATTATAATGGTTATGGTCATAAGAAAATAGACTATATAAAAAGAGCTAACAATTTCATAAACAAGGAGAAGGGAACTCAGAAAAAGTCAAACAAAATCTATAACTCTTTTGCTCCTATATTAGACTTTAACAAAGAAGCTATAGTATGTTACAAGTGTAATAATTTTAGACACATAGTCTATAATTATAAAAGTGTGCTTGAGTTAGTCAATAAGGACCAAGGTTTTAAAGCTCCATTCATTAAGAAGAGATTTTAGATAGATTAATGGTAGAAGAAATAAATTGAAAAGTCTATGTTAGTTAGGATAGCTTTGCATGCAAAAAATGAAGAACAACCATGGTTCATCGATACTGGTGTTCAAGGTACATGATAGAAGATAAAATCAATTTCATAACTCTAAATAATATAAATGGTGGCACAGTAAAATTTGGAGATAATACAATGCTAGGATAGTTAGAAAAGGTACATTAAGTTTGGATAATGATATAACCAAGACTGAGAATGTATTGTATATAGAAGGTCTTAAGCATGATCTATTGAGTTTAAGTCAGATGTGTGATCATGGACACACATTAATGTTTTATGTAGAAGGTTATGAGATTAGAAGAAAATATTTAGATGTGTTAATTGCAAATTATAAGAGGGTAGGAAACAATTTATATATGTTAGCAGATCTCTTCACAAAACCACTACCAAAGGACACATTCAAGTATTTACAAGAGAAGTTGGGAGTAATTTATTTTACTTCCTTCAATTGAGGATCAACATCGATTGAGGAGGAGCTAAGTTTTGGCTCCAGGATAGACCCTTTGCCATTGATGTCAAAGGGGGAGAAGTACAGGAATAGGTGTAAGAATAGGTTCAAAAAATAGGATGCTATAGTAAGGGGGAGTTACTGTATGTTTTTAGTTGGTAGTATGTGCAAGTCTCAGTTTTATATTGGCATGTGAAGTACAATTTTCATAATGGTGCAGTTTTAGTATGAGGTTTCCATCAATGACAAAGGGGGATATTGTTGGAAAATATTGTCATTGATGTCAAAGGTCTAGCAGTATTCATTACAAAGGCCCCATAACATTTAATGTCTAAAGATTCTTTTAAATCTCATATCTTGGCTAAAGTGTGTTAATTTTAATCAAATATTAACATATATATTCTTGGTTACATAAATACAAAATAGGGTCCATAAGGAAGTCAAATAGTCACCAAGTAAAGACAAAAGAAGGAAAGGATGCATTTTTCGATGAAGGTTCACGTTGAGAAATTTGAAGAGTCACTAGATAAAGACAAAAGAGGGAAATCATGCATTTTCCCATGAAGGTTCACCTTGAGGAATTCAAAGGGCCATGAAAGACAAGTTTGGCACCATTTTCCATGTGGATTAAAGGGTCACAAAGGGTGAATGTCAAAGGTCATTTGGAAAGATATAAAAGGAGGTTTGGGAAGCCATTTACAATATGGAAGATCATGGTTTATAATTATTATATATAGCTCATAAGAGTAGAGGAGAGAAAAGAAAGAGATATAGTAGTGTGTTATCATTTGTTGAGAAAGCAACATTGACAGATAGTTGTGTTTTCTACACAAGAGGGGTTGGCACTCCTGCGGCTGGGTACTCACAAATCATTAATGTTGTGGTGCTCAACAAAGGTGTTAGTGCTCCTAAAATTTGGTGCTTGTAAAATTTGTAAAGTTTAATTGGTTCTCATTTACATATTTGAGATAGTTCTTCATGGTTTTTCCCACATTGGGTTTCCATGTAAAAATATAGTGTCTCTCTCTCTCTTGTGTGGTTCATGTTACTGTTTCAATTTTATAGCATATCTTGAATGTATGATTAAGTGGTTAAAGAAAAGGAATCATATTAAGTAAAATATTTAAAATATGTATGATATACTAATTCACCCCCCTCTTAGTATATCTCATGCTTAACAATTGGCATCAGAGTAGCTTCCTTTGAAAAGTGTTTAGCAGCTTGAAGGTAGGTCGGGGAAAGAAAGATGGATAGAGCACATGAAGGAAAGCCTACATACAATAAAAACTTCAAAGGAAAATACAATAAGAGATTCAAGAAGAAAAGTTTATATTCTAAAAATCTTATCTCATCCAAAGATATGAAGTCAGTGACTCGGATGAAGAAGAGATTCTATTCATGACCATACATGCATCTATAAGTAAAAGTATAGATGATCAAGAAGAAGAACACAATGAAAGCTAGGATGAAGCTGAGGTGAATATAGAAGGAGAACTCATTTGTGCCTTAGAATAATTAAAATATCTTAAGAAGAAGAGTCGAATATTGAATCTCCAAATTGAGAAAAATGAAAAGGAGTCAAATGAAATAATTGAAGATCTACAAACACACATTGAAGAAGCCAAAAAGACTGAAGAAGACCCAAAAACACAATTACAAAAAGTAAGTAAAGAATGTGAAAGGTATGTTGTTGAAATTGTCTCTTTAAAATAAGTTATTGAGAAAATAAATAAAGCAATCAATGATTCAAAACTTGAGAATAACACTAACATGTTGAATAAGATATTAGAAAGTCAAAGATCAATGTCAAATAAGACAGGTATCAGATTTGAAAATGAGAAAGGGGAGGCCACTACTTTCATAGAACCTCAAGACAAGGTTAACATAGAAAAATAAAAGAGCTATGTTCAAGACCTTATAAAATAGGAAATGAAAAAGGGAGAAGTTAAAAATGTAGAGGCTAGCTCAAACAAAGAAGGTTGGAAGAAATAGAGATACAAAAGAACACCAAGTCAAAGATACACAAACCAAAACATGTTTTATTTTCATGGTTATTGTTTTTATTGTAATGGTTATGGTCATAAGAAAATAGACTGTAGAAAAAGAGCTAACAATTTTAGACACAAGGAGAAGGGAACTCAGACAAAGTCAAGTAAAAGCTAAAAATCTTTTGTTCCTCTATTAGACTTTAGCAAAGAAGCTATAGTATGTTACAAGTGTAATAATTTTATACACATAGTCTAGCATTGTAGAAGCATGTTCAAGTCAGTCAATAAGGACCAAGGATTCAAATCTCCATTGATCAAGAAGAGAGTTTAGATAGATTCATGGTATAAGAAATAAATTGAAAAGTCTATGTTAGTCCAGACAGATTTGCATGTAATAAATGAAGAATAATCATGGTTCATCAACACTGCATGTTTGAGGCACATGACATGAGATAAAAATAAGTTCATAACTCTAAATAAGATCAATGGTGTCACAATAAAATTTGGAGACAATACCATACGAAGATAGCTAGAAAAGGTACATTAATTTTGGATAATGGTAGAACCAAGACTGAGAATGTATTGTATGTAGAAGGTCTTAAGCATAATTTATTAAGTGTAAGTCAAATGTGTGATCAGGGACACACATTAAATTTTTATATATAAGGTTGTGAGATTAGAAGAAAATATTCAAATGTGTTGATTGTAGATGCTCAGAGGATAGGCAATAATTTATATATGTTAGTAGATATCTTCATAAAGGCACTACCAAAGGACACATTCAAGTATCTGTAAGACAAGTTAGGAGTAATTTCTTTTGCTTCCATCCATTGAGGATCAATATCAGTTGAGGGGGAGCTAAGTGTTAGCTCTAGAATAGGCCCTTTTCCATTGATATCAAAGGGGGAAAATTACAAGAACAAGTTTAAGAATAGGTTTAGAAAACAAGATGCTACAGTAAGGGGGAGTAATTGTATGTTTTCAGTTGGTAGTATGTGCAGGTCTTAGTTTCATGTTGGCATGTGTAGTACAAGTTTTATAATGTTATAGTTTTAGTTTGAGGTTGCCATCAATGACAAAGGGGAAGATTTTTGTAAATATTGTCATTGATGTCAAAGGTCTATTAGTATTGGTGACAAAGGCCCCATAGCATTTAATGTCTAAAGGTTTTTTCAATATTCATATCTAGGATAAAGTGTGTTAATATTAATTAAACATTAATGGATATATTATTGGTTGCATAAAGACAAAAGAGGGCCCATGAGGAAGTCAAAGATTCACCAATTAAAATCAAAAGAGGTAAATGATGAATTTACCCATGAAGGGTCACCTTGAGGAATTTGAAGATACACCAGATAAAGACAAAAGAGGGAAAGGATGCATTTTCCCATGAAGGGTCACCTTGAGGAATTCAAAAGGTCATGTAAGACAAGTTTGACACCATTTTCCATGTGGATTGAAGGGTCACAAAGGGTCAATGTCAAAGGTCATTTAGCAATCTATAAAAAGAGGTTTGGGAAGCCATTTACAATATGGAAGAGCATGGTTTATAATTTTTATATATATCTTAGAAGAGCAAAGGAGAGAAAAGAAAGAGATATATTAGTGTGTTATCATTTGTTAAGAAAGCAAAATTAAGAGATAGTTTTTTTTTCTACATAAGAGGGGTTGGTGCTCCTATGGGTGGGTGCTCATAAATCATTGTTGTGTTGGTTCTCAACAAAGGTGTTGGTACTCCTACAAGTTGGTTCTTAAAAAAAATTTAAAATTGAGTTGGTACTCATTTACATACTTGAGATAGTTCTTTATGGTTTCTTCCCACATTGGGTTTCCACATAAAAATTTGGTGTCTCTCTCTCTTTTGTGTGGTGCATGTTATTATTTAAGTTTTATTGCATATATTGAATGTATGATTAATTGGTTAAAGAAAAGGAATCAGATTAATTAAAATATTTATAAGATATATGATATACTGATTCACCCCCCCCCTCTCATTATATCCCATGCTTAAGAAAAACATATTGTAGAATGCACTAATTTTGATGCATAAGGTGTCAAGTGATAATATGCACCCAAGGATCTATAAGACCTGGAGGCAACCCTTTGTTTCATAGGGGGTACATGTAAAGGGATAAAGAGATGGTATAACCTACATGAGGGCACCAAGATGATGTGACTTGTGGAGTGAGGGAGGTAGTGTGGGAATCAACTCCATCTGGTGTGCATTGTTTTTATGGGTAAGGTGGCCATTTAAGCCAATATTGTCCCAAGAGGCAGCTAGTTGATGTTGGCTCTATGGAACATAGGGGAGGTGGTTGGTTAGTGGGAACCTTAGGATCAATCAAGGTACCTTCAAGGCCATGATTTGAGTATGTAAAGGCTTGAGTGGGTTGTGTACTGGTGGTTGATATAGCAACCAAATATTTATATTGTGATTGTTGTATTATTTTTATGTGTTTAGATAAATGGTATGGTGTGTGGTTTTTGTAATTGTGAATAATATGATAAAGGTGTTTGGTTTCTATGATATGGCTAAGTGTAATCCTCCTACCTAAGGGATGTTGTTGGTAGTGGAATTAGTGATGGAATGAGAATGTCTTGATCCATATAAATTATGTAATCTAATTTTTGTCTTGCATTTATGAGTATAAGTGTACCCACAACATGAGGATAGTTGAGGTCATAGTTGAATCAACGTGCATGGGGGACTTGAAGCAAGAAATCCATTTAGTGACATTCCAATTTCTATGTTGGGTAGTCACTTAAGGCCATCCTCATTCCCTTTAAGAAAAAGGATAAAAAATTAAAATTTAAAAACTCAATTAATCAATAACACAATATTGTTGACTAACACTTTAAAATAGAAAATACTTATAGGACTCAATGATTATTAATAAGACATATATAAAGGATATGTACAAAAAGTATCACTCAATAGGACTATGATAAAATTTTTGACATAATGATATATAAAAAAAACACATTCATAATTAATAGTAAGTATATACATATTGAATATTATTAATATAATCTAATAAAAGTGATTTACATGATTTAAAAACATAAGGACGATTAAACATCAAAAGACTTAATAAGAAGTTAAAAATGATTTCTGTGTTTTACCAACAAAACCTAAAAGATTACTAAGGGTGAAAGATAACTATGTACAAGATGTTATAAGAGAAAATACTAAATCTATATTTAAGAGGGTAAATTATGCCCAAATAATTTTCTTTACGATAAGCGGGACAAGGATCAAAAACTAGTTATAACTATAATTCTTAGGGTCTAAAATGGACAATTAGGATTCAGTTACAAATAATATTATATATCATAGAGTAGGAACATTATATGAACTTTATTTAGTGATGAGGTTAGTGGGTTTATGTAGATGTCTACATAGGGGATCAATGGGGAATAGATGAATTTGTATGAAATTGAGGCTGATAAGAAGAAGAGTCATCAAGGAGAATGTGATTGGGATATATATTAGGATGTCCAAAATGAAATGAGTATATTTTTAAAAGTGGATTAGATGTTCCATATGGCTCCTCAATAGATATCCTCTTTTCACTTTCAATAATTATTTTCCCCAAATAGAAACTCATATCTCCTAATTTTCCATAAGCATATATTAAATACCCAATATTAGGATCAAGGTCGTATAAAAAATGTTGGGATGGAATGGAAAGATGGAAAAATTAGAGTGGAGATGGATGTTTATGCCCCCAATAGTTGGGACTCATAAACATAGGTTATTTAGATCCTTTTAAGAATAAATATGATTAAAATGAATAATATTCATGGGCTCATTCAGTGCTTCACCATATAATGTGGCCAATTTATAGTCACCTAATCCAAATTTTGCAATGATAACATAGGGTCTAATCTAATTTACTTAAAATTTACCCTTCTTTTCTTGTTCTACATTGGTGCTTTTCTAATTCTCCTTCAGGACTAGGTCACCAGCTTTGAATTCTCTATATTGGATTTTTTTTGTGATATTGGCCCTTAAGTTTATTTTGATATGCCTTAAGATGATCTAAGGACTTTTGACACTTTTCATCTAGCAACTGAAGCTCCTATAGCCTTTTTTACCTAAAATTATTATCAGTAATCATGCCCCACAAAGATATTCATAAAAAGGGAACTCAACTTTTATGGGCAAGATTGCTTATGTTCCATAGATAAAGGAACATGGAGTGGGCCTTTTAGGTGTTTTAATGCTAGTTATATAAAACTAAAGAGCTAGATATAGTTGTAAATGTCAACTTCTACCAACATCATTGACAAATTTCTTAAGAATTTTGAGAAGCCTTTTATTAGTTTCTTCTACTTGACCATTACCCTGGGGATAATAGCGTGTGGAGAAATGATGGTCAATGTGATAATCAGTGCATGAGTTTTCAAATTATTAATTTTTGAAAGATTTGTCATTATATGATATAATTTTAGTTTGGATTCCAAGTGGCAAATGATTTGATTCAAATTGAATTTTAATATTTGTAGACCTATGGAATAACTTAGCAACATTGCTTTGACCCATTTAGTGAAGTAATCTATACTTGTGATTATGAACTTATGTCTATCTGATGATGTAAGATTAATCTTGCCAATAAGGTCTAGTCCCCATGTTGAAAATGACCATGGGTTTATTATAAGCTAAAATTCTTGTGTAGGATCATAAATGAGATTAGCATGTTTCTAACAAGCTACACATTTATTCACATACTAGCAGGCATCATGATCCATAGTGATCTAATAGTATCAAATCTAGAGTAACTTCTTGGCCAAGGCCATCCCATTGACATGACCTTCATAGATACCATCATGGACCTCCTTCATTGCAAGAATAACCTCCTTTGATGTCAAGCATCTCAATAAATCCCATCATAACCTTACTAATAGAGCATGATACCAAAGATGGTATAGTGGGATGTGTGATGGATGATGGCTTTACATTGGTGGCGATTGAGATATGATAGTAGTATATTATCATGGAGGTAAGTGTAAATGCCATGGTATCAGGTTAGATTGGGATCAAGTATAGCAAAAATTTGATAATGATCCATTGCCTGATGAGAAGGTAATAATAAATTTTCAACCAAAAGGTTTCCCTCGAGTACATATTTTGGAAGATCTATCAAAGAATAAGAGTGTCCATTGAGTTGATGGCTTTATTACTTCCTCTAGGAACTTGCTCAAATGTTATTAACTAAAAAATTTATTTCAATTGATCTAATAGTTGCTTATAAATAACTAATTTATCATGTTTTATTTGAAACTCTTCATTCACCAACTTGATAAACAACTGAGAGTCATCAAAGACCTGAAGATGCTGGATATTCCATTAGATGGTGATTTGTAGCTTGGTAACTAGTGCCTTGTATTCAATAATATTATTTGTACATGGGAAAATAACTCAAAAGGAATTGGGGATTAGGTCATCCTATGGGGTTACCAAAAAGATTCCTATTCCTAACCAATTCATATTAAAGGAGCCATAAAAATATAATTTCCATCTTTTTGGTTCCTAAATTGTTAGTATGGATTCATCTAGGAAGGCCATGATTAATGGTTTAGTGTCTGATATGGGTACAACTACTATTTGATATGTAATGACATATCCCTTAATAGCATTTTGATTTACATATTTGATATCAAATTCTCCTATTATCATGATCCATTTAGCCATTATACCATTTAGGGATTATTTAGATAACATATACTTGAGTGGATCAAACTTTTCTATGAGATTTACTTGGTTATTAAACATATAGTGTCTGCATTTTTGTGAGGCAAAAATTACAGCTAAGCTTTCTCAATGGGGGTGTAATTAAGATCATATGAAATTAATGTCCTTTGATAATAAATATCTCTTTATTTTATTTTATAGTTATGTTGAACTAGTAGGGCCCATATAGCACAAGGTGTAGTTGAAATATATAAAAGCAATGACCTTCCTAAGATAGGTGGTGATAAGACTAGAGGCTTTACTAGACATTACTTCATGTTATCAAAGGCCTTTTGACATTTTGAGTTCTAGTCAAATTGAGATCCCTTATTTAAGATATGGATGAAGGGGTGACATTTTATATACCAATTGTGATATAAACTAATGGATGGCATAAAGTTTCCCTTGAAGGATTGTTAATTGTTTTAGATTCTTAAGGAGAGTCATCTCAAAAATAGATTTAACCTTAGTAGGGTCTACTTTAATGCCTCTCTTGGAAGCTATGAACCCCAAAGAGTTTTCCTGAGGTGACTCCAAATACACATTTATTAGGGTTCAACCTAACTTTATATTCCTGGACCCTTTCAAAAATTCTTTTCGAACCATTATATGTTCTGATCAGAGCTGAGACTTTCCTAGTATATCATCCATGTAATCTTCTACAATTTCATGCATAATATCATGGAATATGACCATAATGGCCCTATGATGTGTATTTCATGTTGTTTATACAAAAGGGCATCACTTGATAGCAGAAGGTACCCTATGGAGTGATAAAATTAATTTTGTGTTAATCTTCAAGAGCGATTTTAATTTGATTATAACTAGAGAAACCATCCATGAGGGAAAGCATCTCATACCCCACAATAAAATCCATTATCATGTCAATATTGGGTATAGGAAAGTCATCTTTAGGACATGCCTTGTTTATGTCATAGAAGTTGGTAACTATTATGATTCCTCTTTGTGGTTTAGTGACATGGATAATATTAGATATCCATTTAAAATAGTCAATTGATCGAATGAACCATACATTCAAGAATTTTTATAGCTATTCTTTGACCAAAAGTGGAACCTTGGGGTGTATTTTTTGGATTTTTTATTTAATTGGTTTTGTATTTGGATGAACTACTAATTAATTTACCACCAAGGAAAGATCCAACCTACGCATGTCAAAATATCTCCATGAAAAAAATCTATATATTATTTAATAAGCTCAATGAGGATTTGATGCTATTCAGATGTAATAATT
Organism: Torreya grandis; assembly: GCA_037957365.1. Classification (NCBI taxonomy): domain Eukaryota; kingdom Viridiplantae; phylum Streptophyta; class Pinopsida; order Cupressales; family Taxaceae; genus Torreya; species Torreya grandis. The sequence goes on from JARHVA010007057.1 coordinate 682,954, forward strand.
TCCCCCAATTTGATTATTTTGATATTTTCATATGTTCCAATATTTACTTCTATGAACTCCTCAATGAGAGAGGGTGACTGATTTTGAAGGTAGTTTGGGTGATGTGGTAATTCTTCTTCTGAAGTAAATTATTTTGGGAGCTTTGAATCTAATTCTGTACCAAGCTCTTGTTCATTAGGAATTGGATGAATTTATTCCATATTTAGAGATGAATCAATTTCTTCATATTCTTCTTCTTCTATTTGATTTAGTGACAATTTTTATTCTCTAAAATATGCATATTCATTTAGATTAATAGAGAATCCTTTCTTGTAGTCTCCTAATGGCATAATATATCTAGCTTCATTGATAGCTTCATAATTTTGGAATACATCAAAATGTGGATCACTCTTCAGATCCTAGTTTATTAGTGTGGGGTAGTAGAGGGAGATATTGATGGTGGAGATGGAATTTTAAGAGAAAAGGTCTGTGGTAGCCAAGTCTTTATAGATACTATAGACAGAACCTGTCTCAACTTATTCATCAAAAATATAATCTTAAAGAACCAAAAAAGTATCCATAATGATATTTTTAAGTCAATTCCTAGTCGTTTGTACCCTAGGCCAAGATGTTTAGGATGCTCTTAAAACCTGATAAGTTCTAACCTACCTTATTATTTTATACCTAGTCCTTTACCCATATAGTTCATATTCTAAAGCATATTTTGAAGCTAAGGATATTTTTGATTATGAAATTCTAGGGACTTTTCTTTAGGAATGAGATATGAATTATAAAATTCATAAAAATATTCATCTACTAGCATGTCTTCACTTATGAAGGCCATGGACCTAAATTGATTAAAAAAATAGGTTTATCTTACCTCATAGTAGGGGACTTGTAGCTATGTGTAGATAGTGGTAGGTTTCTGACATGAAGATTTTTATATTCATACTCCCCACAACCCTTGGAAGTGATTTTAAGGAAAGTAATGTTTGGGGATTCAAATGAAGTAGGTAATAGATCATCATGGTGGATATATTTTATAGCTTTGAGATTATAAGAAGAACTATGAGTGTTGGGGAAATAACAAGTAGGATTATATTATTCCATTTGGCAAATATGAAAGTGCTCAATTTATCTTGTAATTATGACCTCCATGCTAGAATGTGGGAATTTTAGACATTGATGGAGGGTAGAGGGTATTGATCTCATCTCATGGATCCAAGCACATCCCAAAAATATATTATATGGGAGATAAATATCCATTACATAAATTAGAGTTTGGTAGATTATGGGTCCCACATCTATAGGAAGATAGATTGTGTCTTTAGATGTCTTCTCATTATCATCATATGATTTAATCATTATCACAGTGGGATATAATAAAGATTTAAAGTACCCCAAATTCTTGATAACTTGATTATACAAATTCAAGGCTGACCTTAAATATATAATTACTCATGGAATCTTGTATTGGCTATGGAAATCTTAATGACTAATGGATAATTATGGAAAGGACCTATAGGTGGCATATCCTGGGCACTGAAGGTAATTTATTGGGAAGGGGATAAGTGACCCACTAAGGCTTGAAACTAGTTGGTTTCAATATCCCTAGGGACTTTTAGGTCATTCAAGACTTGATTATCTCCTGATGTATAGATGATGTATTGAAAAGGTCCATATGAGAGATTCGGGAAAATATTTTCTCAAGTTTTTGGATGATATCATATGGTTTATCAGAAGAGATCGAGACTTTCTTGGGGATAATGACATTTTGAGACATGGAGGTGGATGGGTATTTTGGAGGTGTCCTAGGAATGGTGATCTTGCCACATCATGTAGTAATTACACATTCAATTATTACCCTATTAATTTTAAGGATGGTAGATGGTGGATGCATGGGCTCTTGGGGGCATCAAATTTTGATAGTGATAATGTAGTGGTATGGAATGTATTGATAGCTAGTTCTATTAGAAGTGGAGGATTGACCTTGAAACTTTGGTGGTTTCTTTTTCTTCTAATAATTATTAGGTAATGGGTTCTGATAAATACTCAGTTGTTGATTCTTGGTTTGACCTATTGAGCTCTCCCCTTCAAATTTTATGTCTATTTTTTTAATAAAATATTGGATGAAGTGTCATAATTACATGAATTTCCTAGTATCATGTCCCTTTACTCTATGATATTGGAAAAAATTAATCTTCATGATACTAATCTAGTCATTTATTGCTATCATCTAATGGTCAAAATTCAGGGAGAGTAATCATATTAGCAACAATTAATTATTGTAGGACAATTTTTGCAGGTAAACGAAGACTAGTTAGAGGTCTCTTTCCCATCCTAGGATTTGGTTTTCCCCTTGGTACCCTTATAGTGGATACATTTCGATTTTTAATAGTGGGGGGAGATTTTTTCATGGTTAGTATATGTTTTGAATCTGTGACACCATCCCATACCATATTTTTATTCTTGTTGAAGACCTTAAATTTACCCAATAAATTATTATCTTGGTTTTAGATTTATTCATTTTGAGTATATTATTTAATTCTCCCCTTATAAATGAGAAATTTTTCAATTTTAATATATTTTTATATAATTTCATAGAAAGACTTAGCACACTACAGTTTCAATTGCTATTTTAATTCAACATTGAGATCGTTAATAAATATTTTGGCCATCTCATTTTTGGGGATCATGTAGTAGAATTAACTAAAAAGGATTCTCCACCATTTAAATAATGATACTCATCTATTCCTATTTCTATGATTAGTATTATAAAGGTTTATAATGAAGATGTCATGTTTAATTTTGAAGGAGAAGTGGAGTGAAAACTTCTCTTTTATATCTCTAAAACTAGATATAGACCCTTTAGGTAGATGCATAAACCATTCTAGTGTGGGTCCTATAAAATTTTTGGGAAAGAGTCTAAGGAGGTAATAATAATCATATGAAACCTCATGACATGACACATATAATTCCTTCATGTGGTCACATAGATCCCCTTTCCCTTTATATTTGTCAAATTTTGGAATCTTGAAGTGTACGAGGAAGGGTACTTGTAAGATAATCATATCCAATGGAGACATACAAAAGTATTTATATTTGTATCTCATTGCTTGTGTGAGAGGATCAATATGTTGAATAGTCTCTTTCACTATCCTCTACTCATGGGAAAATTAAGGGTACAATAAGGGGTTAGAGGTTTTTGCTTAGCTTATTCTTGGTCTTGATGATTTAGGATTGGTGTTTCTAGCATTCTATCTTGGTGAAGTGGGTTTTTGGATTTGAGCACAAAATTAAGAGGCAAGGGAATTAATTTTTTGAGTCAATTATTCTAGATGATTATCTAAGGTGGATATCCTTCTATCAACCTCAACACAATTATTTTTTAGGGGTTATTTTTCTTATTCAAATTCTTATTCATGATCTACAAGGTTTTGTTCCCCTATTCTTGATGAACATAATATTGAAGGAGTGGAGTATGAGGTATAGTGGATGGGTGAATGAGATTTTTTAAGAGGCTTGGATCAAATGTAGGGGGTAATTTTCCCCCCACTATAATGACCTAAGTAAGAATTTGATCATATTTCTCATAAATATATTGGTCAAACTGCACCCAAACCTCATCACTATTGAAGAAATCATTTATAAATAGGTGTTCCTCTCTGAGGGTGTTCATGTCACTATGTGTTTCTTCATTATCCCAATTTTATTAACATATATTCTTAAGGATGTAATTTTATTGATTCGACCCTTGTCCCATTTGTAGGATTTGGGCACAGGTTCCAAGAGGCATGGTGGATGGTGAAGGTGACGTGAGACTAGTGATTAAGTGGGGTTTTGATACAAGATAACAAAATAGAAGATGACTTTGGATACTAATATTATCACAAGACTAAAAGTGGGAAAGAGAGGTGTTCAGATGTGACTTAGATTTGAATTTGAGGATGTAAATACTAGAGTGATCAAATAATACCAAAGTAACAAACCTATAAGGGTTTAATCTAGCAAAGTGGATGAGATGACTAGATAATCTAGCAAAGAGGATGAGATAAATACATTCCCTTCACATTATCAAGACAATGATTTAGATGGGTGTTATATATGAATAGGCAAGATGGTGGGTGTTAGACAAAACCTAATAAGGTTTTAAACTTTGACAATGTCTGATAGAGAATGACGAGTGACCACTAAATTTTTGATTCTAAGACAAAGTTTAATACCCAAATAGTGTGGATGGTGATATGAAAATGAAATAATTTATTTTTTCCTAAGATGGGGTATGTCCTAATTTTTCACTAGGTGGTTTTGGTAATAAAATGGGTAGGATAACTCAGTTCACAAAAAGAATAGGGCTTAACATAACATGCACACAAGCACACCCAATCACAATCCCTATTATTGGTTAACCAAAAGGATATGTAACCTAAGGCTTGAACCATCCAATGGATTCAAAGGTAATCTATAGGTTGGTGACCGATTACAAAATATACTAAACCCTCTCTACCTTTTATGTACTTTATGGTCACTTGGGAGCTAATACTGACTCTAGTAGCAAAACACTTGTTATGGCTAAAGGTTTATTCTAAGTTTTATATAGTCTTACTAGGGGAATCATCAATATACAATAAGTATGGTGGGGACCAAATAAATTTAGGGTGATATATAAACACTTTTCATATTGCATCTAAAATTCCTCTCACTCCAATAAACCCTTTATCGGGATTTTTGCCTTTAGCACTGTAATAATAGCTATCCTAATCTTTATACGTCACTAGAACACAGAGTATGGTATAATGCATGGTGATGAAATCCACATCACTAACCCCTAGATACTAATGGAAATTATGTGTATGTAACTTCCACAATCACATTGCACCTATAAATAAAAATGGGGAGGTATTATTAGTGGTTTTTGATCCTCTAAGAATCACCGTAAGGATGCAAAGAGGAGACCATACACCATTGTAGCCCTCGGGGAAAACTCAGGCAAGAAAAAGTTATTTAACCCAATTAATTTAGTGTGTTGATAAGTAAACACAAATAAATTACAAAAAATAATGTTTTATTCAAGTCTAGGATTGATCAACCTATAAAAAATTGATTACTAGTTTGATCAATTCAACCTTCCATCGATTACCCTATCAAGCACACAGGTTATTATTTTTGACCTTTTAGTGATTTATACTATGTAATTTTAGGGGTGACCTAAAAACTAGTCTTATTAAAATAACTATTTGATTAGGCTACCTATAAAAACTAGGGCTTAAACAAATTAAAAATAAATTTTAAATTTATCAATAGTTGACACTTAAGACAATTTTTTTTGACAAATTAGTAGTTTTAAATGACTTCTTTGACATCCATGTCCCTATAGATTAGATAAAATAAGATTCACCTTTATGCACACCATTAAAAAAATACTTTGATTACATATATGAATATTAATAAATACTTATTATGTTAAAACATGCACTATTTACAACTATGATGTGGAACAACACACTCATGAATGACTATTCCAAATTAATGCAAAGAAATTCTTATGGACATAACTTATTAAAATAATATTTTCAAATATTATTTAAATTATAATATAATTATAATTAAAACTCATTAATATTAAATGCATATATTTGGGGATGGTTTGAATGGCATGTAATGTAAATTGGTCAATTTGTTATTACTATGAGAAGTATAGTAGTTTTAATGCTTGATTGGTTTAGACACATCTATGTTGGCACTAGTCAATCATATGCATGTTTAAGAATATTTTGATACTAGATACATGTTTCAAATTAAGATAGATATCACATAAAATATGTGAAAACATGTGCCAAAGATATAGGGCAACAACGAGCTATGCTGCAAGAAGCCTCAACCAAATGTATGGAAAATGAGTGTCAAATGTTTGATTGAACAACTTAATAAAATAATGTAGCTTAGTGTTGATAGTATTTGAATAGGTTTAAACCTACTCTTAACATCACATGCCTAGCTATAACTAGATGATTAACATTAGAACAAGTTAATGGCATCTAATAAAACATAATGATGAACTGTTTGAAAAAATGTCTCCTAAAGAAAGGTGGTCTTATAGATTGAAATGATTATAGGATTTTTGATCAGCTTACAAGGCACATGGACCATTTGATAAAATTCCTTGAAGACACACTTTAGGTTATAGTATTTCATAAAAGCATAATAGATAAGTAGATTTTGTTAGATATAATCATGAGTGCCTTGATAGACTTGTATGTGAAAGGTGGAAGAATACATAGCCCTAACAATGCTACAAATAAAAAAACAAAATACATACCACATGTAAAGATACTAATAATGACAACTATGGGTGAATGAACCATAATGACAAGAAGGAGGTCAAGAGTTTAATTCTCTAAGGAGGTCATATGCATAATATTTGAACTAATAGGATAGAATGAGTGTGGATTCAGTTTCATCAAATGGTGGCTTTGGCTATCTCAACCTTCACATTAAACAAATCATGTAATGTAGGCTCCTCTCAAAGTAACAGGTGCAAGGATTATGCAAGAATACATAGATCTATTGATAAAATGCCTCAATAGTACAAGGTATAAAACTATTTGGAAAAATTATTCATAAATGGTATGTTATAACTACAAGTTATACACAAGATGGGCTATTTAATTTAATAGAACATATAATTTTTTACTTGAGTAGCTTCCTACATGGTTCATGGACTTTTTGGAATGAATGCACATAGATTGGTTTGATAATATTCCCTAAAATCCCTAGGGAGACCAATAAACATTTAAATTTTTCATTTATTTGATATATAAAATAGATCTAACCAATAGAACATAATATTAATAAATAATAGCACATGTCGGTGTTAACCAAAATCATAGGTTATCACCAAAAAATACAATATTGTGAAAAATATGAGACTTGGAACCACCAGATTCTTTTTCGATCTGATCTACACTCTCAAGCAAACATACTCAAGGTAGAAGATGTCAATACAAGGGGAGGGCTCCCACTATGGTCACCAAATGAATCTCAGTAAAATTTGAGAAATAGATGTAAATATGTAAAATAATACTTAATATAACTCAATGTTTAGAAAGAACATCAATAGGAGATAATGTAAGGAGACATCAAAACTATTAGTGGATTCTTACCATCACCTTGCTCCTCTTTGGATTTCCTCTAAGATTTCCCAACCAATTCTCTAATGTTACTTGGCTTGATTATGGATTGCTTGACAATGTCTTCAAGATGGACAGTTCCATGGCTTTTTTGGATGCTTGGATCCTATAATAGATGCAAGAGGGTATGAGAGCTAGTATATAAGTGCAAGGATGGATTACAATCTTTTCTTGATTCTATATCAATGGAAAAGAGTGATGAAGGCAACATAGGCTTGCAATCATTCCTTTTCCCAATACTTGAGGATTCCCCTTGCATTTAAAGAGGTGTTTGAAAGGAATTGGAGGGGAAATTTCCCTCCTAAATTTCAAATTTGAGAAGGGAGAAAGTTATAGAGGTTGGAAACCTCTAGACTTTATTTTGGGGGGGCATGTGATTAGAAAGTGGGTGAATAAAGAATTAGAATATTAGGAATTATGTAGAAAGAAGGGTAAATTAGGAATTAGAATATTAAAGAATATGAATATATGGAGAGTGGGGTATTTCATGTAGTTAGGATTAATTAATTAATTAATTGACTTAAGGACATGAAGAGGTGATGTTATTATAGGATATAGGTATTACGTGTTGATATTAAATGAAATTAGGCATAATTTAATGAGTTAATTTGATGATTGAAATTAGATGCATATAGAAATAAATTATTTATTATTTAAAATTATAGAATTAGTTTTTTGAGATAAACCCTAATAATAACAATGGTTAATCAACTCTTGAGTTATTTTAATAGTAAGTTTTAAGGAGTTAAATTATAAAGTGGCTTCAAAGAATATACCTAAGTTTAATTTAATTTTCTAAGGTAAAACATCCATTTAAAGAAAAAAGGGTTTCCCACTTTCCCAAGTGATGGATCCAATCCAAACCCTTGGATTACAAGGACTTCCACCACTAGATCTAGGGTTCGAAAAGATTTGCCCAAATTTCTTTATGGTCATAATAAAAGGGCAAAACTTATAATTTTGTCATCATTTTTTTTCTTTTCATTTTGAAAATTTTGGTGGAGGGTTTAGAAGAAGAGTTTAGAGACAAAGATATGATGGATCAAATTCATTCAAGTGTATATGCACAATTTATATTTTAATATTTTAATATTTTAATTTTATAATACACATATATTTGTACATGAAATCCCAAAGAGAATTAATTACTCATCTAGTTATTTTACTCATTTGTTATTATATATATATATATATATATATATATATATATATATATATATATATATATATATATGCATCTTTTTTTTAATTATATATTATTATTTTTTGTCTATATTTTTATTTCAATGGCCTACAAGCTTGGCTATGCTGTGCAAGCTCTCAGCTCTGGTTGTATGTCATTGGATAGGCTGAACAAATCGTGGCTAGTCTGTTATGCCTCTAAAGTAAAATTGGAGATGGGGGTGGGCCTACTGGTCTAACTGCATCCCCATTCCTTCAATTTAAATGGGATGAAGGGTTGGCATAACCACCACCCCTCCCCTCTAAAACATTTTTTTAATTTTTAATTTTTTATTAGTTATTTATATTTTATATATGTATAAATTTATTTCTAAGAGTTTATTTTTTTAATTATAAATGAACAATTTTTATTTTTTCCTTTTTTAATAATAGTTTAATCGCATTATTTTTATTAATATGATTTTATTTATATAGGTATATATACTATTTCAAAAATAATAATAAATTAATAATTTAATTAAGTCTCTCTCTCTATATGTGTGTGTATAATACACACACACACACACACACACACACACACATTAGAACCCTACCAATGAAAACAAAATCATATAATTTTGATTTTATAACAATAAAAATCTATATTTTAGATTAAAAAATTCATTTTATAACATATATATATATATATATATATATATATATATATATATATATATATATATATATATATATATATATACATATAAATAACCTAATCCACATTTTTCAATACTTGACAAGAATAAAACCTTGGTGTCTTCAGATTTTGATTAATAGTAAATAATTAAAATAATTGTTTTTCCTCTTCCAGGCTATATTCTTAGTTCAATGTGAGAGAGAAAGATGTTTTAAACCATTAAAAACACTAAAGGAGTATAAATAATTTTAGGCCTAAATCTTTTATTTATTTATTTATTTACAATAATAAGATATCAATATGTTTTGATAATAATAATTGATTTTTGTCCACAATTCAAATGTGGTTTTGAATTTATATAAATCCAAAATACTTATTTTATTGATATCAACAAAATCAAGACCATAAAAACTAAAAAAAATCATACTTTGATAACTAAAAAAATTACAAATTATAATTTTCTCTAAATAATGATTTAAGACCAAACACAAATAAGAAGCATACAACTTAATATTTTTTAATAATTATATAAATTCAAAATAGCGATTTTCATTTTGGAGTCTTATCTTTAAGATAAATGAATAGAGGGATAAATAGATAATTATTTTTGTATTTAACATAGATTGATTTAATTTTACATTATATCAAATTTTACTAAATTATCTCAAGAAAGAGGAAAGATAGAGAGGGATAACTGAGAGTTTAACAAACAAACATAATCAAACCATAAAAACTAGTTTCTCTAATTTTTATTAAGAGAGTGAGGAGTAAAGGAGATTGGTTGAGTCCACTATAATATTAAGCCTTTACCATTAAACTTTTATTTGATTTTACTCAAAAATAATAAACATAAGAGGCTTACCTCTTCTCCACCACTTGCCATGCCTATAAGACTCCAAAAACATCTCCTTCTTCCTCCCATAAGCTCTCCATTTTCTTGCTTCCAATACTTCCAAGCTTCTTACTTATCCAATAAAACTCTCCCTCCACCAAAAATTCATCTGCATGAACCCCCCAAATGAACAATCCAAAATAATACTAAGTGTGAAAATAAAAATAAGTACTAATTTTATTATCTAAAGGATTTTCCACCCAACCCAATAAATGAGAGGGTACTTTTCTTACAAGAGTTAACTCAATTCTTACAAGTCCATAGTTACACTTAATGACCTTAGAATCCCATGTAGGGTTACTTTTCCAAGTAACCAACTAAGTATAAATTCAAAGGGTCCTTTACACTCAATAATAACTTCACTTACATTATCCAGATTTAAACTCCACAAGTAAGTCTATACACTCTACTCTAGGGCATAACTAATAAATCTTCTAGTCTTCCTATAGAGACTAAGCATAAGTTACCAATAAAATATATTATAAAATTGTTCATGATTTATGTGGATTTAAATATTTGTTAGTATAGGATTTGAATAATATTTTAGTTTGTTCTAATTATATTTCAACAAATAAAGTTTTCAAATTAATGAAGGGAATAACATTAGAATTCTTATGTATCTGAAGGATTAATATTTTAGGAAAACATGCATTGACAATAAGGTCATAAAAGATCAAATATACGAGGGTATCACATCTTTAAAATTTATCGTAAGAATATACTCTCTCATGAACAAACATTTAGACTAGACTCTAGGCTATCATTTGCTAAGTTGTGCAAGAAGATGTAGGGAAAATAAATGTACTCTATTCATAAGAATTAAGGAAAAAACCAACATAATTTTATGATTTTGATAATGTTTTATATGGGTGATAGGGTAATGTGAGAATGGGATGATGTGATATCCTGCATTCTAATTTTTTTATGTTATGTGCACTAACAACCAAATAATCACTGAATAACACATATGATATGTAGATGAACATATAAACCAAGAAAATGCAATAGGAATAGGAACTAGTGTGGTATGAAAGTATTAGATATAGAATCATTTTAGGTGAAAAGAGTTCACAAATTCACCAAAATCCTTTCCATTTTAGGGTCCATAACTGATAGGCTCCATTTTTTAAGTCTTTTTGTGACTAGGTAAGGGCCTAACTAGTTAGGTATAAATTTTTGATATTCTCCTTTCTTCTTGTCAATCTGACTGTAAATCCTAAGGATAAGGTCTCCTATATGGATTAAGCACTCACATAAATATTTATTGCATTTTCTACTCATATGATCAGCATAAGTAATATGATTATTTACGGCGGTGATCAAGTGTTCATCTAAAATTTCTAATTCATCTAGTTGTACTCCTCAATATGTTTCATGATCAAGAATACCCTAGAGGGAAATGTGAAGACTGGGTATTTATACATCTAAGGTTAAGATAGATTTAGATCCAAACATGAGTGATTATGGATTTACCCCCTTAGGTGTCTTAATAGTTTTCTTGTAAACCCAAATTGTTAGATAAAGTTTTAAGTGCCAATATCATGTAGAATCTCTGATAGTTTTGACCAAAATTTACTTCAGGGTTTTGTTAGTATCCTTAGCTTGACGATTGGCATGTGGATATTATAAGGATTACAAGTGGTCTAATATATCAAACTTCTTACATAGATCATGAATTTCATTTCTTTTAAAGGGGACCTATTATTAGTAATGATGACCTATGGACCCAAAATTAGTAAATGATTTGGTTTATGAGAAAATTGTGATGATTGATCCCACAAATTTTTTTAATAGCATAGGCTCCACCTACTTTTTGAAATATTAAATCACCATGATAATGAAGTGTTTACCATTTGAAGAAGTAGGGGAGAGCTTACCTACTAAATCCAAATCCAAACCCCAAGTGGAAAAGGGCCATGGAGTGATAATAGTATATAAAACCCTAGTGGGAATATGTATTTCATGTGAAAAATATTTAAATTTCTCACATTTTCATACCTATTTTATGGCATTATGGTTTAAAGTGGGATATAAATACCCCCATCCTATATATTTTTTGAGCAGTCACATGGCCAGTGAAGTGCCCACCACAATCACCACTATGATAATGAAAGATAACTCTTTTCTACTCTTAATCAACACATCAAAGGATCATGCAATTAAATGCAATACAATAAAAGATCATATCTATAATAATAGACTTGGACGTGATGGCATGAAGATGTCTCTTCTACTATTAGTTTGCATCTTTGAGGTAAGTGTGGTTCATCAGGTAATTGCTAATATCTATATACCAAGGAGAGTAACTAATAGCTATTTTTTCTATGTAATAGATCAATTCATTAGGAAATTTGGTATCGATGAGGTCATGAACCTCCATGAGAGAGTTATCCAACTAATTAACAATGATTTTCCCTTGACAAAATTTTGGTTAGCATAAGTCAAATCAAACTCACTTAGGAGTGTGATGAAGCACCCAACCTTCCTAAAGAGGGTTGGAAGAGTTACAAAATTACATAGGGATTGAGATCTCATGATAACCCTCATTTCTTAATTGAGCATATAGTGTCATAATCATCTATTCAAAAACACTAACTAATCATTCCTTCTATACTTGAGTGTATCATATCTCATAATCAATAAGGGTTCAGTTGATGAAATAAATGGTGGGTTCTCTTTTGATATCATCCTCCTTAGCCATCATGTAAGCAAGGGACACCTTTGTCACTTTAATGTAAACTATCAAGGGATTATATAGATTAGGAACCATGATCATGGGAGGAGATATGAGGAAGCATTTTACTACTTCGAATACCTCCTGATAATCATTTATTCAAGTCAAGCCACTTATATTTTTAAGTAGGTTATTGATGGGATGAATGACATTGACAACATCAAGAATGAACCATCAAATGGATCTCAACTTACCTAAGAATTTTTTAATTCTTGATTCATCTATGGGGGGTAGCATCTCTAAAATTTATTGAATATTAGGAAGGTCAATATCGATCCCATGCTGGGAGATGATGTACATTAGGATTTTTTTGTTGGTGACTACAAACACATAATTTTATGGGTTAAGATTAACACCATATTTGATTAAATGGATTAAAATGGTGTGTAACACTGCTAAGTGGTATTTTCATCATCTCATTTTCCCTAAGATATCATCTACATACACCTCAACTATCTTATGAATAATATCATGGAATATGTGGTTCATGGCCCTTTGATATGTTTCCCCTACATTTTTGAGACCGAGGGGAATCACAACATAACAAAAGGTCTCCCATGGCATAATAAAGGAGGTTTTTATATGATCCTTATCAACAATAGGTATTTGATTATATTTTAATAATCTATCCATGAGTGATCATAACTCATATCCCACAGTAGTGTCAATAATGATGTCAATAGATGGGAGGAAGTCATATTTTTGAAATGCTCTATTGATATCTCAAAAGTCTATACATATCCTAATTTTATCAATATTATTGAGGACAGGGACAATGTTGGACATCCATTTAGAATAGTCCACTATCTTAATAAATTCAAACTTTAAAATTTTAATGACTTCCCTCTTTAACATCAATGCGACCTTAGGATTGATGGGTCTGAGATGTTTTTCAACTAGTTTGGCATCAGGTATTATTAATAGGTTATGTACAACCACATTGGGATCGATGTCTATCATGTTAGTGTAATAAAAAGTGAAATATTTTGAGATTTATGTGAGGAACTACTTATGGAATTTCACCTCATATTCCAAGAGTAAATACCCTAGCTTGAGAGTGAAGACCCTAACTTGAGAGTGAATAAACAACACACTCAGAACTATTGTGCACTCCTCTGCACTAAGCCTTTTCTCATCCATGTGTATCAATCTCATGCTTGATTATATACTCATGTGCCTATATCACCCAATATTTTACCACTATGTAATCAACTATGTATACCATCTCATAATCCCATGCACCTCATTATCACTTGATCTTAGAATCACATGCATATACTTATCTTAGCCTTAACACATCCATATGTCAGCCTATTCTAATCATGTGTCTTGTTAAGTGTTACTCTTCATCCTATTTTTTTTCATAAAATTTTATAGTTAGCCTCCATATAACTAGAATATCAACCATCACACAGTAAGGAATAAGAACCATCATATAACTATCTTCTTTGTAACTGACAACCATTGTAATTCCTCTTGTATTCTTCATGTATAAATATGTAGTAAACACATATGGCCAAAGGTTAATTCTAATCATAGTTGATTCCATGTATAATTGATGCCATATATATTCATAATTATAGCTATCATGCTTTGTGTATCTACTCTATCATAAAATCACTATAACACATTACATCATTCCCTATTCAACCATTCTAAATAAAACTTGCATTTTTTCAAGTTTAAGACTTTAGCTACACTTAAATGTGTGTTAGTTATTTTGTTTAATTATTGATGCACATATTCACTCTATATAACCATACGCTTTATCTTTAACACATGATTATCCCCCATGTGCCTAGTCCTAGGCCCCTTACATCATGGATCATAATTCATTTAACTCAGCCAAATACTTGTTTTCTTTATAAAGGTTTCTAAATCCATCCTAAGTGATATAAAAAATTCATTAAATATATATAATTAAGCATCTAATTTTGATATTTCTTTAAAAATGTTCTTGAATTGCTTTTTGTTTCATTTTCTAAGACATGACTTGATAAAATTTAGTTTTTTCACCATTAAAAACATCTTAGTTCCATATACACTTAGGGCATGGGCCCACCAATCCTCCATAAGTTCTAATAAATAAATATATCTTAACCACAAATATTCAAATTTAAAATAATATTTAGTAGGAGCTCCATCCTCACAAACAAACCATTCCACAAATACATGATTAAAACTAGAAATTGGTAGATTTTAATTTCAATAATCCAATCACATTCTATCCAAGATGATGTAATAAAAATTTATCCAACCTTTCAGCCATTTTAATAAAACCCAAATTCCTATGTGTACAAGAGAAGAGATCATTATTCAGGACCACATCAAAAAAAAATTTTGAAGACACAAACCTAGAGAAGTTAATTTGAGACTAACAAAGGCATTGAATTCCACCTAGAGTGAACAAATGTATTTAAATCCACCCCACAACACAAATATCTCCCATGGTAACTTTTCATCCAAAGAGAAATTTCCTCCCAACATATTTTCTTGAGGATTAGATAGTTAGATCCATACACATTATGCATAAAAAAAATCTAAGGAGAAAAATAAATCCCTACAAAGTTGCCAACTCAAAATCCACCAAAACTAAAGAGGGATACTATATCAAAGATAAGCCTCCTAAGGATTCGGTCATAGCCAAAAACTATCCCTTCCAAAAACACCAACTCCTACTCATTAGTGTGTTTACTTCATCATCTAATTTTTCTTCTTGAACCATCAAAATTTATGGCTTCAAAGTGTATTCAAGGAATCCAATAAATAGTCATTTAATTATTATTAAGATAAATTAAACCAAAATACATAAATACTTAATACTTAAAGTCTATGACCTAGGTGGAGATATAAATAACAAGAATAAAACTAACTACAATTAGAAGTAAATAATTACCTTCCTTATGAGCTTATAGATCTTATTGGCATGTGGTTATGGATAGAGCTCAGATTGTAGACAATGCAATGTTTTTCAATGGTGCTCTTGTGTTATGTCCCCTTGTTCACTTTGTCTTGGATTTAGCTTGGCATATGAAGCTCTCTTATAGGCAATTCTTCATTAGTTATTTTCACTAACAAGCTTGGTTTAGAGGTGTTTTTGCACTTGTATTTATAGGTTTCATAATTATCTCTAAACCTATGGAGGTTAGGTTTATAGCTAACCTTGGTTGAGTTAGTCTAACCCTGGGTTGAGTTAGGCTAATTATGGCTTGGGTCAAAGATAACCATGAGGGCCATGTGAGAGATATGGGTCAAGAATGATTATGTCTCCCACCAAATTATTGATATTTTACAAGTGTATTGATAATAATAAAGATATTTTGGTTGAATTTATGAATTTCCAAAAAAATAAATTCATTAATTTTTCATGATCCACTTGGAAAAATGTCATGAGAGTTGAGGAATAAATTTAATTACTGAATTTAGAAAATAGGAAATTCTAAAATCTATGGATTTTAGATATTTTATTGTGTCATGATGATGTCATCAAATTTATATTTATGAATTTAAAAAATAGAAATTCACTACTTAGCCATGGAATTTTCAACTATGCATTTATTTGGGTTTAATCAATTAAGTAATTTTGATCATGTTAATTGCATTTTCTAAATTTATGTAAGGTTATCTCTCAACTCTTGGTTGAAAATGTCAATTTATTAGGTTACAATTTGACTGGGGATGAATTGGATAAAGGTTATTATTGTGTACAAGGTAATACCTCAAATAGGGATTCTTCAACATGATTCTATGCACCAATGTCTAATGTGTGGATGAAATTGGTACATTCAATAATTCCTAGGTAAAATTTACATTATTTGGTAGAAATTAATTTGAATTCTATTTGGAAGCTAGTTGTGGCTAGAATGGGTTGTCTACAGTTTTCCCCTATTTGAGAAGGTGTTGTGAGACACAGGAAAAGTAATGTATTTTCAAATAATAAAAAAGTCATTAAAAAGAAAAAAGATAATGATTGAAGAATGATCATCCAAATTAATTTTTTGAAGCCTATGATGATGCCCCATCGAGGGAGTGGTTGACAAATATGATTGATGGATGGTCCCTTGAAAATAATCAAGAATAAGAATGAAATTAAACTGTAGGTGAGATTAATACAATCAAGTTAATGCTTGCATGATTTGATTTAAAAGTAATAATTTTCTCAAAAGAAATTATAATTATCAATAGAGGTTGAGGCACTAATTTACCCAAAATTAGTTATAATCAGTAGCATAGGCATGTGCCTTAGCAGGGTGGGTGGGTTAAAATAATGATTTGCCCAAAGGTGGTTATAATCATTTTAATGGTTTGGATTGAATAATTATTTTACCCCAGTATGGTAGATTTTAACATGATAAACTAGTTGTGCCCCATTAGGGTAGATTGGTAAGCATAACTCAAGGATATAACCTATTACATAGATTAAAGGTGAGTAAGTGTAAACATAGATGTGATATTTTAATGACTGAAGAAACCACAAAAAACTAGGTATATGAGGATAAGTGATGAATGAGATGATTAGAAGAATAATGGTGGCTAAGATGACCTAAGATACATCATATATCAAATCACTACCTACATAATTTAAATAGACCTCAGGACAATGTAGTTCACCCAAAACTGGGATAAAATGAAATGAGGAATATAATAGGAGAATAATAATTGATCAATGTGAATAATTTAGTTGTACTTTCCAATGTGGAGATGCTCATCCATATTAGCATTGATACAACCAAAATGGTAAATGGGTTGATTTAATTAAAGAGGGTGGGAGGATTTGTCAAGGTGAACTAGGAGAAGTTTATATGGTACCATTATTTGTAAGATCCACTAGCCTAATTTTTTTGTAGTACATGATGGTATACACCATGATATAAAACACCATGGTAATCAAGTTATGTGCATAAGGAATGACTCCCGATCTAATAAATAATTGAAAATAGTACACCAATGATAAAAACCATGATGATAATGTTGATGTATGAATATGGATGGACTCAAGTTCAATTCATATTGAATTGCCTAATAAACACATATAGACTGAGTCAAGGCACAACAATGAAAGAAAATAAATAATAAAATAAAAAAACAAACAACTAAGCAAACACACATAGAAAAATCTTGAAAGTAAAAAAAATAGAAAGCATCCTATCATTAACCAAGTCAATATCTATGTGTGAAGGCTTAACAAAATGATAAATAAGTGGTGTCACCAAGAAATTATATTTTTAATGGAAAAACATGCAAGGATAAGATATCCCGGTATACTTTATATGCTTTGGTGTTGCCCCAACAGGGAAAAAGTTTTGAACTTGGCCTAAAAAGTGAAAATTGGATGGTGACCCTAAGAAAGGATACATGCAAAGGGAATATCACAACCCCAATGGCTATGGAATGGATTGGAACCAACAATAGATTTTTTCCTAGTAGTGTAGATCAAGAATGATTGACTAGGTTTAGATAAGGCCAATGTTGTCGATTTTTGGGGCGTTATATCTCTCTAGGTGATTGTAAGTTGATTTTTCTAATTTTTAGGATTTTGAAATATTTTGAATGTTTTTGTATTTTTTGTAGGCATCTCAACTCAATCGAGAATTATGAGATATAAAATGGTAAAAATTTAAAATGGTGAGAGCATTGGCTTAGGTTGCTTGTAAATTAGAGAGATTATGGTAAAGGGGTCATTGAGCTAACCTCAATGTGAATTGAGCATTGCCTACATAAACCAAATGGACCTCAAGTCACTATAGTTCCACCTACACAAAAGTCATATAACGAAGTATCAACACATTTCAAGAAAAGGAAAATGGCAAGGCAAATGATAACAATAATGACAAAGTGATATGAAAATGTTTGTATGCTTTGATTTAAAATTACTAATTTTCCCAAAGGCAATTATAATTAGTAACAGAGGTTGAGAAACTGATTTACCTAAAGGTAGTTATAATCAGTAGCATAGGCATGTGCCTTAACTGGGTGGGTGGGTTAAAATAATGATTTTCTTAAAGGTGGTTATAATCATTTTGATGATGTGGATTGAATAATTATTTTACCCCAGTATGGTAGATTTAAACATGATAAACTAGTTGTACCCCATTAGGGTAGATTGGTAAGCATAACTCAAGGATATAACCTATCACATAGATTAAAGATGAGTAAGTGTAAACATAGATGTGATAGTTTAATGACTAAAGAAACCACAAAAAACTAGGTACATGAGGATGCACAAAGTGATGAAAGAGATGATTAGAAGAATAATGGTAGCTGAGATGACCTGAGATACATCATATATCAAAGCACTACCTACATAATTTAAATAGACCTCAGGCCAATGTAGTTCACCCAAAATTGGGATAAAATGAAATGAGGAATATAATAGGAGAATAATAATTGATCAATGTGAATAATTTAGTTATACTTTCCAATGTGGAGATGCTCATCCATATTAGCATTGATACAACCAAAATGGTAAATGGGTTGATTTAATCAAAGAGGGTGGGAGGATTTGTTAAGGTGAACTAGGAGAAGTTGATATGGTACCATTGCTTGTAAGATCCACTGACCTATTATTTTGTAGTACATGATGGTATACACCATGATATAAAATACCATGGTGATAATGTTATGTGCATAAGGACCGACTCTCTATCTAATAAATAATTGAAAATAATACACCAATGATAAAAACCATGATGATAATGTTGATGTATGAATATGGATGGACTCAAGTTCAATTCATATTGAATCACCTAATGAACACATATAGACTGAGTCAAGGCACAATAGTGAAAGAAAATAAATAATAAAATAGAAAAACAAACAACTAAGCAAACACACATAGAAAAATATTGAAAGTTAGAAAAATAGAAAACATCCTATCATTGACCAGGTCAATATATACGTGTGAAGGCTTAACAAAATGATAAATAAGTGGTGTCCCCAAGCAATTATATTTTTAAGGGAAAAACATGTGGGGATAAGATATCCTGGTATAATTTACATGCTTTGTTGTTTCCCCAACAAGGAAAGAGTTATGAACTTGACCTAAAAAGTGAAAATTGGATGGTGACCCTAAGAAAGGATACATGCAAAGGGAAGATCACAACCCCAATGGTTGTGGAATGGATTGGAACCAACAATATATTTTTCCCTAGTAGTGTAGATCAAGAATGGCTAACTAGGTTTAGATAAGGCTAATGTTTGTGGATTTTTGGGGCTTTATATCTCTCTAGGTGATTGTAAGTTGATTTTTCTAATTTTTAGGATTTTGAAATGTTTTGAATGTTTTTGTATTTTTTTTAGGAATCTCAACTCAATCAATAATTATGAGATATAAAATGGTAAAAAATTAAAATGGTGAGATCATTGGCTTAGGTTGCTCTTAAAATGGAGAGATTATGGTAAAAGGGTCATTGAGCTGACCTCAATGTGAATTGAGCATTGCCTACATAAACGAAATGGACCTCAATTCACTATAGCTCCACCTACACAAAAGACATATAACTAAGTATCAACACATTTCAAGAAAAGGCAAATGGCAAGGTAAATGATAACAATAATGGCAAGGTGGAATGGAAATACATGGGAAAGGTGTTGTCCCTAATTTTCCCATAAGTGATTATAATTCAGAAATAATGATAAAGGGTCAATTATACTAATTTTCACATAGGTGGTTATAATGAATAGCACAAGGTGGGACATTGAGTTTTCCAAAGGTAGTAATTAGTGGAACCAGTTGTTGATTCCTCTAAGTGTACCATAGGTGCTCTCACTATTTAGAGAACACTTCTCATTTTAGAATCCTAAGAATTAAGTGCATGAGTTATAGGTATTTGACAATTATAATGTCTATGGTGAAATAGTGGCAAATAAAAGTAGACTGTTCCATAATATTTATATGATTTGGTGGTTGGGATCCACCCTAGTCTAAACCTTTGTGAATTTTGGTGAATCTTAATCAAATTTCAAATCTTTACTAATCTAAATAGATATTTGGAAATGAGATCTAAAATATAGTGATTTGTCTTATAAAAAAGGAGTAAAAGAGAAAAGTAAGGTAGAAATAAGACAAACATGATTGTTGATCTTTATCTCTAACACCATGACAAATTTTCAATTTTTTGAGCAAGCATTTAAACCAATATGTAATGCAAAATAGTTGATGTTCAATTTTTAGTACAAATTAGGGAAACTTCTAGGGATAAAATTGAAGATACAAGTAAAAACCAAGTATGATTTAATGTTTAGCCACTACACATAGATAATTAATGCACATCTTTGATGCAGAACAAATTAAAATGAAGTAACTTATGATATTTTTAACTAATCTATTGTATCATAGATTAGCAACCCAATAACAAGAATGCAATTTAGGATTCAAAGAAACCATTCAAATTAGGGATTTAAATAAGTAATTGAGAGAAAATCTAATGGCCAATAACAAAATAAGATATATAATCTTTATAGAATTCCTTAGTTTTATTAATTGTTCTAAGTATAAATTTTTTTCTCAAAAATTTCCCCTTATAAAATGGTAACACTGCCTATTTATATAAAGCATAGGTGGTGTACTGATCAATGTTTAAGATACATATGTGTACAATAAGGATAGTTATCCTTGTATGAAAACCTTAAAATACATATGACCTTCTACATTGGACTAACCTAAAATAATGTATATACTAATATACTAGCATATTTATATATAATAAAATATTTTATTTTACAAGTAAAAGAATGATGGAATCTTATATTGGGCTAGTGGTGGGCCCTACATTTGTCTTTACGTCTTTGGCCTTGGTATGTTATTCACTAACTAGTTCCTAATATACTATAGGCTTAATTAGACATCCCTCTTCTTGGTCTACAAGCTTATTGAACTCCTTGTCATTCCTAAGCATAGCCTCCTTGAAGCTTTTAACCTCTATAATACATTCTCCTAAATCATAGATGATGTCCAAGATCTTGTAATTCTTAATGCTAGATTAGCCCTAACTGTTTACTTTTATTTATTGAATGGTGGCATTGGCTCTTTGTTTGAACTCTTCATCATCTATTAATCTAAGGACATTTGGATGTGAAGGCTCTGTTAACATGGTCCCTAGGAATTTCTCAATTATGTCCATTAAACTCTCATCTTCCTCTATAAGTTTGTTGACATCATTGTTCCATGTGTTTAGGGTTTGTAACTTTTCAATAATAATTTTGAAGATTACACTCAAGTGTCCCAAGATAATAGTATTAAATTCTAGGATCTATTTTCTTATATGCATATTAATTAGCTCAGAAATTTGGTCCTCTAAAGCTTGCCATTAGATAACAAAGGATTTGGCTGCTTTAGCCTATTGTGTCAAGGTATCTCTCCTAAGTTTCATATCCTTCAATGTCTCAAACATGTCAAAAAATGATCCACTTAAAATTTCAATCATCTCCTTAAGGACCTAGAGGATGGCCTAGGTCTCAAAATTATGCTTTTCCTTCCTCAAGTTGGCAATATGTTGATTTAATCCCTTTATTCTTAACATTGCTTATGCTGATTAGGCTCTAATTAAACTCACCACATCCTCTTGGTGGATAGGATGCTCTCCTAATTCTTACCCTTGGATTGGAGTTAGACCTATAAACGGTTACACTTTTTGAAAGGTGAATTCCTCCGTACCCACCACACCCTTCCTTGTGGTAATCTTTTCTAGGCCTGAAGTGTCTAAATTGAACTTTACTACAGTAGTGGGCTCAGTGAATGCAATGGTTTCTATAGTTTCCACCTTTGTGCCATTGGACTCTCTTTAATCATCCATTTTATTATCACCATGACCTTTTGCTTCCACTAGTCTTATATCTTCTTGGTCCTTCATCATTTTAATAATCCATGGTTGAAGGTCTTCATGCACATCAATGCTAATATTTTGTGTCAATGCCCATGAATGGGCCATGGAGGGAATCTTATAGAGTTTCCCATAAATGAACCAATTTGGAATGACTGACCCATAGATGGGGAACTCATCACTGAATAGATTTATATCCTAGGTTTAATGGATAAATTGAAGTTTTGGCTTCTTGGACCTATTAGGGATAAGGGCTAACTCTACTTTCCTCTTGCTCTGAGTTATGGTTGGAACTAGGGATAACTTAGGTTCTTTTCCCTTATCCTTTTAAATCCTTTTCATTTATTCATGAGCCTCTATAACTTTCTCTACTTGGGTGCCAGGGGCTTCATGCATTTCCTCCATATCTGAGCCATAAGCCTCTTTAATAACTTTGAAAACAACCTCATCTATTTCATATGGCTCAAGAACCACCATGTCTACATGTTCCATCAAAGATGATGGTTTTTGGGGTGGAAATGAAGATGAGGCTACCTCACCTAGTCTTTCTTCCAATTACTATTTAATAAGGTCTTGAAGTGTTGGTAATCCTTCCTGAGGATGTCATTGAGATAGTGGCACCTCTACTTGAGAAGGTCCTTCAGGTGATCCAAAAGTGGAAGGAATAAAATGATACTAGAGTGGTTGCATTTTTAAAATGTATTATATTGGCTTCTACTCATGTGTTAGTCTATGCTCCAATTTATAATTGCATTCTTTGAGTCTATCCATCACTTCCTCAAAGCTCCATACATTGGTGTGCACATGGTCATAGACTCTAGGCTAGTGATCATACATGGGCTTAGGAAATTTCATATGTTTCAAATGACCCTTCACTACCCCTTTAGGATCCCACATCTTAATTCATCCACTTATAAAATAAAGTCCTCCCTCTATCTAGACATGACATCAACTTATTTATAGTCATGCAATGTAGTCTTTCCAATTATTACAAGAAATGGATGGAGAAGACCCTTTTTCTTTTCCTTACATACTTCATCAATCCCATTAAGGAGTTGAAAGGTGATATCTTGTTTAGATATATTTTTTTGGACATATACAGGTAATTTTTGTGGCAAGGATAGGGTTCCCTGAATTCTAAGTATCGTGTAATCAAGCTAATACCAAATATCCCCTATCATCTCCACATACTTTTTCATCAAGGGGTGTGTTGACCAAATTTGACCTTTGGTCATATTTGAGTCAACCCTTACATTTTTAAACTTTGTATAAGTTTATCCATGTCCAAATGGTCACTTATCCCTAGCCTAGCCTTGGTTCAAGGTCTATCCCTTTGTACTAGTCAAGTCAATGAAAGTAAACACTATTCAAATGGGTTAAAACTTAGTCAAAGGCATAAAATATGTTTTTCTAGTCTTAATATGGGTTTTAATGTGATTTAGGATCTTTCTAAGTCATCTAATTGTATTTACCATATTCAATATGTAAAAAATGCCTTGTGGGCCCACTTTAGAGCTAAGAAATAGGACTTGTATAGGTGGCTAAAGTGATCAAATTGTCACCAAGATATGGTTAATGTGGGAGAGGTTATAGAGTGTTATATTCAAGTGTGTGATAGTCTAAGATTTAGTTATAGTAAAAAAATGGGAGTTTCTCCTTGTTTCTAAGCTATTTTGGGTACTTGTACAATCCCCATGATCTAATATTCATCTAAAAACATGGGTGGGTTGTCTCTCCACATCCCCACACCAATTTTCATGTTTTAATTTCAAAGATAATGCAAAAATATGAATTTTTAACTCATTTTTCTTCCATTTCCTCTTGGCAAGCTAAGTAAGGTCAACTTCAAGCACTTGGTATAAAAGATACAGGTGGATTTAGGAGTCCTTATATATTTGGATTGTAATCTGATTTCACTTCATTTTCATAATATTAACTTGTGTTTTGATGCCTCATTTATGAACAATGGTTAACAATCCAAGCAGCCTTTTATAAAATTACATTCAAGAGGGGTATATTTATTTTTGGTTTTTAGAGGTTCATGGAGCTGTGTGATCTTGATGGGGTGTTTTTGGGATAGAATAAATATCTCTCCATGATATTCCCAACATCTAACACTTTATTTCTCATTGTCTTAAAAGGAGATTTCAAATGGTGCTTGTTTCTTGGAGTTGCAAAGATGGGTATAGGACCTATATTTTTCAACATATAGGGAGCTTCATGGTGGTGAAAATATGATTAAATTGGATGTTTTAAAATTTATTTCATGTAATCACCATATGAGAAGTCTAAGTAGTACTCTTCCAATACCAAATTGCTCATTTTTTCCTTGTTTTTTGCCTTGTCACCTTCAGTCAGTTTGTGCTTGGTTCAAGAGGTTGTACAAAGGTGAGAGATCTTAAAGTACATGGTGGAATCCATTTTGGGCCTTGACATTCCCAAAGATCCATGATTTTCATGCCATGAATACCTAATATGATATACAAGCATGTTTTCACTTCAAGAAAGGTCATCTCCATTTTGTGCCCTCAGTCCCCAATGTGGAAAATAGAGGTTTTGGAGTTTTTATGGATTAATATTTTCCATGAAAGAAAAAAATTTAATGACTTTTTTTTTTACTTGCATCCATATTCACCTAAAAAAAATATGCCAATTTTTGGAGTCAAATGGTAGGTGGAAGGTAGAATTTGAACTCCTCCAAGCTGTCAAGAAACCTACTGAAAGTTAATAGTGATGTCCATAGGATTTGGAAGGAGGCTACCAACTAAACTATGTATGAAGTACTATAGGCCCACTCTTGAAATGGGAAATAGTTATAAAGTCTAAAAAAATAAATATTGAGCACTCATTCCATGGGATAAAATATGGATATATGAAATGACCTTTTAGGCTTATCCCCTATTTGGACACAAGGTAGAGTATATAGTGAAGGAAATGTTTCAATGATTGGTACAAAGAGATGGTGTTGAGGAGTCCCAAGAAGAACTAGGGTCCTATTGTGAGTAATATTGAGAATAATATTGAGCTAAATACAACCTAAAAAAATCCTATACTTCACTACCATGATCCAAATGTTCCTAAATATAACCTACAGGCCTGAGAAAATGCACCTACAGTCAGAGATATTGAGGATGGAAACTCAGTCAAAAGTAAAAGGGGTTTTTAAACTGAAATAGAGAATTAAAATGATTGAAATGAATATGATATTATTTTAGGAGGAAAAACAAAAGGCCTTATACACTCTTTGGAGACATATTCTCATATGAAAGCCTACATGCAAGGTAAAAGATGTCTTGACCTATGGGTTAGCTTGAAACATACACCATGTTCAAAGGGTGGGAAAAAGGTATAGGATTTTGGGAAAGTAAACCTTAATACCTCCACAAAAATGATCTAAACATTATTACCTTCACTACCATGATCCAAATGTCCATTGACAACCTACATGTGGACTAGGAATATGCACATACAAGCATAAACAGGGTCTCAGCCCAGTCAAGGCAGGGGTATCCTCTTTAAGGACCAAAAAATGGGATTAATGTATGACTTAAAGGTATATAGGTGAAATAAGGAATGAATATGGTTTATATCTTAATAAACATGGAGATAAGTCCCAAAAAAACATCAAACAAAGCTTTAACTCAGACCTACAGATAGTGACAAGAGTGAAAGGTGAAGGATTGAAATGATAAGTATGGAGCAAGGAAGGAAGAGAAGGTTAAAAATATGAAGGATGTTTCATTAGCATAAAATTAATTTTGTATCATGCCTATAACACTCACCATATTCCCAAATACCTTTTCACCTAGACAAGGTATGTATCAGTCCGTACAAGCTTGTTAGGAGACCCTTGGCTCAAGGGGGAAACAAGTGTTTTCACTAACAAAAGGAGTTTAAGATAGTTACCAAAGATAAATGAGATTTAAATGAGAATTATAAACATTTTAAAGAAACATATGAGCATGAAATTTATGTGAAGATATCAACTATAGGGAGATTTGAGTAAAAACAAGCAAAAAATAGGGTTTTTGACCCCTTTGTTTTAGGAAATGGAAATGGTTAGACACCCTAAACATGGAATTTGAAAAAAAAATTAGGTAAAGTTGATAATTAGGAAATTTTTAAGCTTAAAAAATATTCATTTTTTATAGGATTATAAGGAAAATACTCTCTATTTTATCTCAGAGCAGGGGCAATCCTTTCATGCACAAGAATGACGGTTTTTGGGGAAAGTGAAGAATGGAGGGTTTAGATTCAGTTTGATTATTCAAGGAGGTTTGTATATGTGTATGACACATGGAATAACATAATATAATATATTATAAGGTTATAATTCCAATGAGATGGTCTGGACAAGAAGGCCTATGGGCAGACCTAGTAGGAAAGCAAACAAACCCAACCCCAAATGAGATGTCATTCCATGTTATAAAATTTTATAAGCACTATAGTGTTTTTTATTATGCCTATGGGGGTATATATGATGTTTTAATGTTATAATAATGCATTTAAAGTGCAAATTATCATATTTTGGTTCACAAAGTGCAAACAGACCTGTTGGTAAGGCATAGGTCTTATCTTAAAACATGGGTCATCTCTATTTTGGGATCTTTGTGATCTATCCCAAGGATTGGAAAATGTTTATATGTTATATTAAAAGGTGAAAAAAAAAATTTCAAGGAAACTCCATAGGAATCCATATCTATCCCTAGACATACTAAAATCCTCAAAAGAAGCATGAAAGCAATTCGAAGGTCAACTTCCATTACTCATATCTTTCATGAATTCTTGCATGGGAAATTGAGCCATTTTTATAAGTTATATAAGGTCCTTAAAGACACCTTAGTATCATTTAGGATGAATTTCAACATTAGACCTTTATGAATAAAGGTTAAGAGTTCAAGCCACTTAAAACCCTTGTAAAACGTTTATAATGACTCGATTGAGGAGATGAAGCATTTTGAGAATAAAAATTAAATGGAATAGACATGAAACCACCTATATTATGTAGATTAATCTATATATATTCTAAAAATGTGATTCATTTGTACAGAGGTGTATAAAATAGGCCAAAATAGTTCATGTTTTCATCATTTTGTGTGGTGTGTAGGGTACATGAGGAGTTAGGAGATGAAACAAAGTTTGGGTTGAATATTTAAAATTTAATTAACTCCCAAAATTCATTTAATCTCATTAATAACCATGTAATTTCCCCAAATAGGCTCTTAATTTTAGCCAGTCCAGTAAACCAGCTAGTGAACACTTAGGGAAAGTGGTGAAAAGTAACTATGAAAGCCTTTTAAAGTTTTTTTATTGAAATTGATGATAGGATAACATTTTAAAAGTTTCATTCCCTCTTTTACATGGATAATTTTGGAAAATATGGAGGTTTTTAATGAAAAATATAGAAGGTGCATGGAAAGGAGCCAATTTGAGACTGCCAAAGATGATTTTGCACGTCCACAAGAATAGAGATGGTCAAGGATCAATCCAATGCATGTGGTAATTTTTTTATAACCCCTATTTCTTATACCAACCATAATACCTAACCATATATATGGATAAGGTATTTTTAGAAGGTAAATAATGAAGGTAGTTTCCTATGCTAGAATTAAAAGTTTTGTGCCACTTTTCACCATTCTTATGACTTGTTTTGGACAAGTTGACCTCTATGACATGGCATATCTCTACCTAAATCTCTTCCATATGAAATTTTAACTGATTTTCTTAAGGTGAAACATTTACAAGTGACCCTTGGACTTCCTTTGCTTGTTCCTCCTCTCAAAAGCTATTAATATGCATTCTCTTGGCTCTTTAGAGTAACCTCCATTGGTTGATGGCAAAACTCTATCCAAATTTCTACTTGAAAGACTCTTGAATAAATATAAAAAAAAAAGTGTCACTCACATGCTGTACTATTGATTAATGACTTGAATCTTGTTGGTCTAGTCTAGTAAAAGATTGTCTTTTCTAGCTTATACTCTTGATGGTCTACCAATTTACAAAAAGGAGATTATTTCAAGTCTTTGATAGTATTATTTTCTAAGTTTAGAGGTATTATAAAAGTGGTTCATTATTTTATCCCTCTTTTGAATAATTCATTTCCCTCCTAAGAATCACATGTCTTCTTGAATTTAGCATATGAAATATTGATGTAACAATAAATCATGGGTTGTGAGTTTTGTGTGATTGGTGATTTATTATCTTTAAGTATTATTTTTCAATAAAGTGAGATGAAATTATAAATTTTTGAATCAACCTTTTGTCTTCTTAGTTATTTTTCTTAATCCCTTTCCATCTCCAAGTTACTAAGTTAGAGAGAAATCTGTAAAGGTACATCAAGGGGAGTTATCCCCTCATCTAGAGATTCATTTCTCAATATTGTCACCCATAGAAAGAGAAATGTCTGCATGGTTCCACTTGGATGAGTATAATTAGTCATCTCCTCAAGGGTACAAATCCAAGTGTCAATAATTTTTAGCACACTCGATGGGACTTCTAAGTCCTAGAAGATTGTTCAAGATTGGTGCTAGTCTTGGCATAGTTGAAGTTAAAATAATAATATACATTTAGTACCTAGAGACTCCATTTAATAATTCAAGTCTTTATTTTATGATAGTTTCCTAAATTCCATGCCAAAGGTAACCACTGGGTTTGCTTCTAAAGGTGTACCTTTTGAGTTTGTGGAAATACCTCCATCTTCCACCAAAAGGTTTATGTTTGTAACCACTCATCCTTATAAAAAATATTTTGTGTTTAAAGCCTCTAAGTTTGTGTTACATTAAATTCCTAATATCTATACTGATCATTCCAATATGGATATGAATCAACCTATTATGGCCTTCACCGGATCATCTCCCTTAAATCTTGCTCAATATGATCAAATTCTAGGAGTAGCCCTCAAGAGTGTTTCATCCTTTAGTGGGGAAGGTCTTATTACTTCCATTGAGCATATTATAAATATAGATAAATTTTGTAACATCCAAAATATTACCCAAGATAATGTGGCTATTAGGTTTTTAGCTTTTTCCTTCAAAGGTAAAATTTTAGATTGGTATAGTACTTTACCTCAAAACTCTATTGGCTCATGTGATGAACTAAGAGACCTATTGGCTAAAAGGTTTGGGGAGAAGAGTGACTACCTATATATAGTTGATAAGTTTACCACCATTAAGATGTAACCTCATGAATTCATGAAATATTTTAATACTAGGTTCTAAAAAACATGGGATGGGATCCCAACCCTTATGAGACCTACCCCAAACTATGCATTTTTGTATTACCTAAAGGCATTAAATAGTGATGTTGCCATGATGATTCAATATATGCATGGAAATACACTCCTTTATACCTATTATATAGCCATAAATTTATAAAATTATCTTGTCCAAGTAGGGAAGATAGCTCCTAGGCCTCCAATACTTTGTTCATTGATTTACAACCTCCTAGTCAATTTGTATTGCCTACATTAGCCCCTTTACCTAGTCATGAAAAATCTTCTATACTCCCTTCCAATGAGATCCATGAGATAAAGAGTTTGTTTCAAAGTTTTAAAAATGATTTTTTTTCCCTCAAAAGTCAACAAGCTCAAAGTTATAGATGATATCATCCTTATAACCAGTTCGGACAAACTAATAGATCTCCCTTTCAAAACAATGTACAAGGACAAGCTCAAATCACTCATGTTAGGCCTACTAAAAGTTAGAATAAAAATTATCCCTATTCCTAAAAATCCATTGTTCCTACCCAAAAAAGTCTTACTCAATAATAATGATGCTACCCTTCTTTTGAACAAAGTTAAGAACAAACTACTTATGCAAATGAGATACATAGCCAAACCATAACAATGCAATGAAATCAAGTACCACAAGTTCCAAGTTTTAAGATGTCAATGAAACATGGGATTGAAGTTTTTCAATTTCAATCTAATTATACTCTCATCAATCACTTGGAGAGAGAGTTTTGTGCCATCAATCACTTGGTAAATTCAAACAACATCAATCCTAGTAGATGAACACTAGATAAAAAATGAGGGTTGTTGATGAAGCTCAAAGAACAAATCAAGGAGCTATTTTAACCCATACATCATATCCTATGGTAATGGGGTCTAATATGGCTCCTAAATTGAAATAAAATCAAAGGATTCTAAACTTTAGGCCATCTCCTACAACTCTACCTCCACAAGCTACATCACAAGGTGCCAATGTTCATAAAGAGATCCCCAAGGTGAGTAATCCTTCCATCAATGTGGTGGATCAGATGAAGAAGTTTCACATGAATATATAATTATGGGACTCCTTGGCATTTCCAAAGAATAAAGATATACTTCAAAAGGAACTACATGAATTGGAAAGCAAGCTGGCCCATTTAGACATGACAATGTGGTCTTGGTGAATGGGACCCAATTAATTGATGGTCAAGTAAAGAAGAATGAGGCTCCTCCTTTTTATCTATATCTAGTAATTAGTGATTTCCTAGTTTATAATTGCATCATATATAGTGGGGCTAGTACTTTAGTTATGCCCAAATGTATTGTGGATAAACTAAGCCTAAAATATGAGCCAATGACTAAGGGAGTCTTATAATTAGATGGATCACCATCCAAGACTTTGGGGATAGTGAAAAATGTGAATTTTATACTTAATGTTTTTCCTAATTTTCCTATTCCTCATGATTTGTTGGTGGTAGATTTACCTCCATACTTTACCCTTTTCTTGTCAAGAGATTTTACAGCTAAAATAGGTGGGTACTTGGTAGCTAATTCGTCCTACATGGTATTTAGGACAAATTATGGAACTAAGTTAAAGATTGAGTCTAAAACTATTCACAAATATCTCTTGGAAACATACTCACCTAAGGTGTAAAATGTTAACTATGCCATCATTGATGAAAAGGAGCTTCACATTGACCAATCTCCATCACCTTCCCTTAAGAGAGTTTTTTATTTTTTCCTAGATAAATGGGGAAATGAACACTATGAGCATGATCCTTAAAATTTTATTCAAGAATGTGGTCTTGGGATGTACTATATTCATGATAAGGATTCCTTCATACCCAATATATTGAAGCTAAGTGAAGAGGTGAATGGTTTATGTCAGCTCTTCTTTGATGGATTTGGAAATAAGATTGGGGTAGGTGGTGGAACAATTTTGGTTTCACCCTCTAAAGAATATATTATTTAATTAGGTTATAATTTTCATGAAAGTGTAATGTAACTTAATATGAATCCCTTTTTCATGGCCTTGAATGGGCTAGGAAAAGAGGAATCAAATAACTTCAAGTATATGGAGATAGTGAGCTTGTTGTCAATCAAGTTAGAGGATAGAAATTGACCAAGAATTATTTACTCAAGTCATACAAGAATAGAGTATGCAATATTATAGAATATTTAAAATCATTTAAAATCTAATCCATCCTAAGAGAAGATAAAAAGCATTCTGATAGGTTGGCATCTATTGGAGCTCAGTTTGATGTTCCAAGAGGCATAAAGGAAGATAAAAACCAGCCTCATTTAAAGGTGATTGTTAGCCCATCCATACCAGATAATGTCACCAATTGATAGGTATTTAAAATTGAAAAACAAATATCCCTTTTCATACAAGAGGATTCTGAGTTCTCTACAAAAAATGATTCCAAGCTTCAACAATAATATGGAGGGCAAATTGTCCAATTGAAGTCCAACAAGCTTCCTAAAGGCCTACTCACTCTTGAAATCATATTCAATAAGAAAGACCAGTTAAAGAAGGAGAAGGTGATAATGATTACTATTCAAGAGAACTATGAAAATTTATAAATATTTAAGGATAAGCTACTTCACTTGGAAATTTATGCACTAATTAAGATAATCATGATTTCATTGATCTATGCAAGGAGTTTAGTGATATCTTTACATGGGAGTATAGTGACTTGAAGGGTTTTGATCCAAGATTATCTCAACACACCATAGATATAGATGAAAATTACAAACCCATAAAGAAAATACAAAGGCAAATCAATCTTAAGATTTAACCACTCATGAATAAAGAGCTCACTAAGTTGATTGAGTCTAGAATCATTTTTCCTATCAAGCATTCTTCTTGGTTGGACAACTTAGTCCCTATTAGAAAGAAGAATGTAGGTATCAGGTTGTGTGTGTAATTTAGAGACTTTAATAGGGTATCTTTGAGATATCATTATCTGCTCCCTCCTATGTATAAAATTCTACAAGTTTTCATAGGTAGTGAGAGGTTTTATTTCTAGATGGGTATTTTGGGTACAATCAGAATTTGGTGAAGGAGAGTGACCAATACAAGACAATATTCACTAATAAATGGGGTACATATTCATATAGGAAGATGAATTTTGGATTTTCAAATGTTGGGGATACTTTTCAACATGAAATGGATATGTGTTTTCAAGGACTAATCGATGACATTGTATTGGTATATCTTGATGATGTGACAATTTTCTCCAAGGATGCAAATGATCATTTGGAGCACCTAAGATAAATTTTTGAAAGGTGTAGAGAGTTTGGGAACTCTCTAAACCCAAATAAGTGTGTGTTTTTTATCCATGAAGGTAAAATTCTAGGACATATTGTCTCCAAGAAGGGTTTTTCCATTGATCCAAAAAGGGTGAATGCCATCTTGGCATTATGTTTGCCTAAACAAAAGAAAGGTTTGAAAAGTTTCTTCGGTAAGATTAATTTCATAAGGAGATTCATTCCTAAATTTCATAATTTGGTCAAGCCTCTCATTCATGTTAAGTAAAGATGAAATGTTCACTTGGACAAGAAGAAGAAAGGAAAGTTTTGAAGAGATCAAACAAGTTATTGTCCAAGCTCCAACACTTGCAAGTCTAGACTTTTCCAAGGACTTCACCTTATATAATTTTGGGAATGAAGATGTAATCTATACCATGCTTACCATCCTATTTCCCTTTTTAGCCAAGGTTTGGAAGGCTATGAGGTAAGATGTACTTATGTTGAGAAACAAGTGCTTTCAATCGTCAAGAGTCTAAATAAGTTTAGACACATGCTATCAAATAAAAAAATTCACATAGTTGTGCCTCATCATAGTTTAAAATACTTTATATTGATTAGATATTTGAATGAAAAAAGGGTAGGGTGGATCACCAAAGTGATGGAGTATGATGTGGAAATCATGACAACCAAGCTAGTGAATGGAAAAGGACTATGTGAACATCTTTCTTCAGACTTGAAAGAGCAAAGGGAGGTTGTTTTGGCATTCCATGATGACCCTATAGTATTTTAACCTTAATATATGAGGAATTTAACATAAAACATGATTCATTTCCTTTAAATCGGTGAGTGTCCACAAGGTTTTGATAGAGCTAGAAGAAAATACTTTAGATTGAAATCCATTCCTTATGTACTTGTTGATGGAGTGCTATTTAGGAAGGAATTTTTAGGTGTTTTATTGAGGTTTCTTGATTTGGATAAAATTGACAAAGTAATGTATGAGTTCCATGATGGACCAACTGGTGTTCATTTTTCTCCAAGAACTATAGCTGTTAAGATTATGAGGGTTGGTTACTTTTAGCCTAGATTGTTCAATGACACCCATGATTGGGTAAGAAAATGTCAAAAGTGTGTTATTTTTTATGTAAAACAAAAGATAATTACCTTATATCTTCATCCAATCCAAGTTAAAAAACCCTTTATGCAATGGAATTTGGATTTCATAGGCCTAATCAATCCACCTTCTTGTGCTAGTCACAAGTGGGTGTTGATTGCTAATGATTACTTTACAAGATGTGTGGATGTTGTATCTCTAAAGGAGGCAAATGAAAACTTAGTCCTAGACTTCTATAAAGGTATAGTAACCAAGTTTGGATCTCTTTCAACAATCATTTTAGAAAATGCATTAGCCTTTCTAGGAGCAAGGACAAGTGAATGGATCTTGAAACATGGCATATATCTTAGTACCTCCTCCAATTATTACCCCCAAGGGAATGGAATAGTTGAGTCCACAAAAAAGAATATAATAAAGATTATAAAGAGGACAATTGAGGAGAATCAAAGGACTTTCCACTCTAAGTTAAAAATAGCCGTTTGGGCTGATAGGATCACCCTAAAGAGAGCAATTCAGAACTCACCATACACACTTTTTTATGGAAGGGAGGATAGATTACCTATCTCACTTTATTTACCAACTTTGGACCTCACCTATCAACTAAAATTGATGGAGAAGGAGAGAATGGAAGTCAGGTTGTGTGAGTTAATGGAGCTTGAGGAGACAAGAGATCAAGCTAAGAAAACTATGACCACTCACCAAGATCAAATAAAGAAGTATTTTGACAAAAAATCCATACCAAGAAGTTTCAAGGAAGGAAACATTGTCCTAAAATGGGATGAAGATAGGGCTAAACCTGGATGACACACAAAGTTTGATACTTTATGGAGTGGCCCATATGTGATCAATAAATTCAAGTCACATAATGCTTTCCAACTCTCAAAGTTATATGGATAGGAGCTTCATATCCCAATCAATGGGATACAAATCAAACATTTCTACTAAGTTTCTTCTCTTCCCTTGTATATAGTTTCTTATTTTCCTTGTGTTCCCTAAGTGCTTATGCACAAGTGTGAGTTTGTCCTTATCTTTTTTGTGTTGTCTTTGTTTGGTCTTGTTGTTATTGGTGTGGTGGGTTTTCTTTATGCTTTATTTTGGCATGTCCTTGTTAGTCATCTTCAATAATCCATTGAATCCATTGGCCCTTGGTTGGATAAGGCTACTAGTTTCTAACATAGATAAACATGTTACCCCTAGGAGTTGCCAAAAGTGTTGACCAAATTTGGCCTTTGGTCAAATTTGAGTCAACCCATACATTTTTAAACTTTTTATAAGTTTATCCATGTCTTATAGGGGTTTCATTTTGATATAAATGTTCATTTAACCCTAGCCTAACCTTGGTCCAAGATCTAGCCCTTTGAACTAGTCAAGTCAATGAAAGTCAACCCTAGTCAAATGACTTCAAACCTAGTCAAAGGCATAAAATATGTTGTTATAGTCTTAATATGGGGTTTAATGTGATTTAGGATCTTTCTAAGTCATCTAATTGTATTTACCATATTCAATATACAAAAAATGCCTTGTGGGCCCATTTTTGAGCTAAGAAAGAGGACTTGTACAAATGTCTAAAGTAATCAACTTATCACCAAGATTTGGTTAACATGGGAGAGGTCATAAAGTGTTATATTCAGGTGGGTGATAGTCCAAGATTTAGTTATAGTTAGAAAATAGGAGTGTCACCTTATCTTTAGGCCTTTTTGGGCACTTGTACAATCCCCATGATCTAATATTTAGCGAAAAACATGGGTGGGGTGTCTCTTCACCTCCACACACCCATTTACATGTTTTAATTTCAAGGAGAATGCAAAAATATGCATCTATAACTCATTTTTCTTCCATTTCCTCTTGCAATGCTAAGGAAGGTAAACTCAAAGCACTCAATATGGAAGGTAAAGGGGGATTTAGGAGAGGTGATTATTCAGGTGGATTTTAATCTGAGTGCACTTCATTTTCATAATAAGAACTTGTGTTTTGGTGCCTCCTCCTTTATGAACAATGGTTAACAATCCAGGTAGATTTTTATATAATTACATTCAAGAGGAGTATATTTATGCATCTTTTTTTAATTTTTAGAGGTCCATGGAGCTATGTGATCTTTATGGGGTGTTTTTTTTCTGGAATAAAGATCTCTCCATGATATTCCCAACATCTAACACTTCACTTCTCATTGTCTTAGAAGGAGATTTCAAATGGTGCTTGTTTCTTGGAGTTACAAAGATGGGTGCAAGACCTATATTTTTCAACGTATATGGAGCTTCATGGTGCTGAAAATATGATTGAATTGCATGTTTTAAATTTATTTCATTCAATCACCCTGTGAGAAGTCCAATTAGTACTCTTCCAAGATCAAATTGCTCATCTTTCCCTTGTTTGTTGCCTTATCACCTTTAGTGGATTTGTTCTTGGTTTAAAAGGTTTTTTGTAGGTGAGATATCTTGGAGTACATGGTATAATCCATTTTGGGCCTTAAAATTCCCCAAGAGCCAATATTTTCATACCATGAAGACCTAGGATGATATACATGAAATTTTTCACTTCAAGAAAGGTCATCTCCATTTTGGGACCTCAATCCCCAAATGTAGAAAACAAAAGTTCTAGAGTTTTTATGGATTAATATTTGCCATGATAGAATATTTTTTCATAACTTTTGATATTTTTACCTTTTATCCCTATTCACCTAGAGAAACTATGCCAATTTTGGGAGCCAAAGGGTAGGTGGAAGGTGGACATTGAACTCTTACAAGTTGTCAAGAAACCTACTAAAAGTTGACAGTGATGTCTGTAGGATTTGGAAGGAGGCTACCACCTACACTGTTCATGTCTAGACATAATATTTCAAGGGGAAATAGTTTAAAAGGATAAAACAATAAATCCTAGCACTCATTCCATGGGAGAAAATATGGCTATATGAAATGACCTTTTAGGCATATTGCCTGTCTATACATAGGGCAGAGTATAAAGTGAAGGCAATGTTTCAATGATTGGAATAAATAAATTATTTTGAGGAGTCCCTAGAATAACTATGTTCCTATTATTAGTAATATTTAGCTAAATATAACCTTAAAAAACCCTAGAATTCACTACCATGATCCAAATGATCCTAAATACAACCTACAAGCCTGAGAAAATACACCTACAGTCAGAGGTATTGAGGGTGTGAACTTAGTCAAGAGTAAAATGGATATTATATTATTATATTATGATAAACAAAAGGCCTTATAAAATCTTTGAAGATATATTCTCACATGAAGGATTATAGGCAGGGCAAAAGATGTCTTAGACCTGTGGGTTAGCTTGAAACACAGTCCATGTCCAAAGGGTGTGAAAAAGGTATGGGAGTTTGGGAAAGTAAACATTATTACCTAAACCAACATTATATAAACCTTATTACCTTCATTACCATGATCCAAATTTCCCTTGACAACCTATAGATGGACTAGGAATATGCACATACAAGTATAAATAGGGTCTCAACCCATTCAAGGTAGGGGTATCCTCTTTAAAGATAAGAACATGGGATTGATGCATGATTTTAATGTATATAGGTAAAGTAAGTCATTAATATTTATATCCTAAGAAACATGGATATAATTCCAAACAAATCATCAAATAAATCTTTAACGCAGACCTACAGGGAGTGACAAGAGTGAAAGGTGAAGGATTGAAATGCTAAGTATGGAGCAAGGAAGGAAGAGAAGGTTAAAACTATGAAGGATGTTTCATTAGAATAAAATTAATTTTT
Organism: Torreya grandis; assembly: GCA_037957365.1. NCBI lineage: Eukaryota > Viridiplantae > Streptophyta > Pinopsida > Cupressales > Taxaceae > Torreya > Torreya grandis. The sequence goes on from JARHVA010007057.1 coordinate 720,740, forward strand.
TATCATTACTATAACACTAACCACATGAAAAAATACCTTTTCACCTATACAAGCTATGTCTCAGTCCATACAAGCAGGTTAGGAGACCCTTGGATCAAAGGGGAAACAAGTGTTTTCACTAACAAAAGGGGTATAATATAGTTCCAAAAGATCCATGATCTTTAAATTATAATTATAACCATGTTTTATCAACCTATGATCATGAAATTTTTGTTTATATATCAGCTATAGGGATATTTGAGCAAAAATAAGCAAAAAATAAGGGTTTTGACCCCTTTTCTGAGGAAATAGAGATGATTAGACCCCTTAAAAATAGAATTTGACAAAACCATTTAGTATAGTTGGTAATTATGACCTTTTGAAGCTTCAAAAATATTAATTTCAGAATATTATTTTACTAAAAATTATCTCTATTTTGTCCTAGAGCAGGGACAGTCCTTTCATGCACAAAAATGGTAGTTTTTAGGAAAAGTGAAGAATGGAGGGTTTAGAGTCAGTTTGATCAGTCAAGGAGGTTTGGATAGTTGGGGGACACATGGGAGAACATAATAAAATATATTATAATGTTTTAATTCCAATTATATGGTCTTGACAATAAGGTCTATAGGTAGACCTAGTAGTAAAGCATGCAAACCAACCCCAAATGAGATGTCATTCCAAGTTCTAGCCATTCTAAGAACTCTAGTGTTTTGTATGATTCCTATGGGGGTAGATAGAATGACTTCATGTATTATGAATTAATTTAAAGTGAAAACTATCATATTTTGGTTCACAAAGTACAAATAGGCTTATTGGCATTTAGGGGGAAGTTCAACGTTAGACCTTTATGAACAAAGATTAAGAATTCAAACCACTTAAAAGCCTTGTAAAACCTTTATAATTACGTGATTGAGGAGGTGAAGAATTTTGAGCATCCCAATATAATGTAATGACCATTAAACCACCTAGATGATGTATATGACTCTTTTTATATTCTAGACATGATTCATTTGTATAGAGGTGTATAAAATAGGCCAAATAGGGCTTATTTTGATCATTTTATGTGGTGTGTAGGCTACAGGAGGAGTTAGGAGATGAAAGAAAGTTAAGGATAAATATTTATAGTTTAATTAACTCCCAAAATTCATTTCATCTCATGAATCACCCCCTATGTTCCCCAACTAGGCTCTTACTTTTAGCCAATCCAGTGAACCAACTAGTGAACACTTAGGGAAAGTGGTGAAAAACAACTAGGGAAGCATTTTAAATGTTTTTTATTGAAAATAATGATAGGATAACCTTTGAAAAGTGTCATAACCTCTTTTTCATGGATTTTTTTAGAAAATAGGGAGTTTTTGAATGCCAAGTGTAGAAGGTGCATAGAAAGGAGCCAATTTGAGACTACCAAGGATGATTTTGCATGTCCACAAGAATAGGGATGGTCAGGGAATAATAAAACACATTTGGGGAATTTTTTGTAATCCCTCTTTCTCAAACCAACCATTAGACTTGACCATATTCTGGGATAAGGTAGTTTTGGAGGATAAATCATGAAGGCAATTTCCTATGCTAGAATTGCAGGGTTTGTGCCACTTTTCACCATTCTTATGACTTGTTTTAGACAATTTTACTTATATTACATGGCATATCTTGACCCACCTCTCTTCCATATGTAATTTCAAATAATTTTCTCAAGGTGACACATGTCTAAGTGACCCTTGGACTTCCTTTACTTGCTCCTCCTCTCAAAAGCTATAAATATGCATTATCTTGGCTCTTTAGAGTAGCCTCCATTGGTTGATGTGGAAACTCTAGCCAAATTTGTACTTGAAATAGTATTTAATAAATATATAAGTGTTATTTCCACTCACATGTTGTACTATTGAGTAATAATTTGAATCTTGTTGGTCTAGTCTAGTAAAATATTATCTTTTCTAGCTTGTACTCTTGATGGTTTACCAATTTATGGAAAGGAGATTATTGTAGGTCTTTGATAGTATTATTTTCTAAGTGTATAGGTATCCTAGAAGTTTTTAATGACTGTATCCCTCTTTTAATTCATTCATTTCCCTCCTAATAATCATATATCTTCTTGAATCTAGCATATGAAATATTGATGTAGCAATGAATCCTAGGTTCTGAGTTTTGTGTGATAGGTTCTTTGTTGTCTTTAATTAGTAGTTTTCAGTCAAGTGAGAGGACATTAAACATTGGTTAATCACCATTTTGTTTTCTTATTTATTTTTCTTAATCCCTTTCCATCTTCAATTTAATAAGTTAGAGAGAGATCTTTAAAGGTGCATCAAGGGGAGCCAGCCCCTCATTTAGAGATTCATTTATCAATATTGTCACCCATAGTAAGAGACATGTCTCCATGGTTCCACTTGGATGAGGAGAATTAGGCGTATCCTCAAGGGTACAAATCCAAGTGTCAATAGGGTGTATTATAGGCATGGGGAATCTAGTGATGGTCTATGTCAAGGTGGGATAGATGCAATCACAAATGAATTGAATATGGTGCCTATATTTGAAAATATGCATTTTTGAATAATGATGGGATACAGTGGTTCTACCCCTAAGAGATGAGTTTTTGATATTAGGAAATTGGGTAGAAGCAAGCAAGGCATCAAATAAGTAGGACATCATGAAGAATTTCTTTTTGGTATTCCTTTTGATGGTAGAAAATTGGTGACTCAGGTAGATGCTTATCATGTCTCCAATAAGAGGGGTGGGATGTTTATCTATCATGAAGTGAACATAGGAAACATAGGTGGGATTGACATAAGTGGTTATGATAGCTCTATAAATTGTATTCAATAAGGTCATAACAACCTTAATTCCTTCCTTAAACTAGGAAATTGGAATTCTTCCTTGAAAATCTATGAATACATGGTTTCCCTGGAATAACCATGGTTTAATAATAGTGTCTAGGTCATTTTGGGTGTTCTAGTTCTTTATGGAGGTGAATTCAATATGATACCATGGAAATTTGTAGTAACCCTCAAATGTTATAGGGGTAATGTATAAAATCTTCTTAGATGAACATATTTCACAATCCAATCATCATCTATCCAACACCCTATGAAAAGGGGAGTAATCACATCAATACAATGAAGTACCTTAGGTTTAGCAGTTGCATGATGAAGATCATCCAATTACACTACAACTAGGTCCTTATATTTGGAATGACTGCATCAATTCTCCTCTCATTTTGAGTGAGGGGCTACATTTCTTCTATGGAAAAGAAGATCTCAGACCAATTTTTTCATCCATTTTTCAATGCTATGATGCCTAACTCTATGTCCTTGAAAACCCTACCCAGGTAGTCTGTGAACAAGTAAATTATTATTTCATCTCTCCATTATTGTCTTCCTACGACTGTTATTTCTCAACCTTTCAAAATCCTAGAAAGCTATTCTGTAGAAGTATCCAGATTGTCCTTCTCACACTTATAAATGTTTTGTAAGTTTAACTATGATTTAACCATTCACAATCTTCTTATTTTTTTACAAGTATTTAGGCACTCTGGGAGCTTTAATGGTAGAGGTGATTTAGATCAGGCTTCATTCGTGCCTTTGATCTTATTAAGACTTATGTATTTATACCTTTGCTTTTCTAGATGGATAATATCTATGTTTTGTCATCTTTTGCTTATGTGGATCCTATGTGGCATCCATTTGGCACCATTTCATGGCATTTTTCATAATTTTATCAAGGAGAACTAGCCATTAGCCTTTGGTTTCTTTCTGTTGTATCAAGATCCAAGGATCAAGTGCAAACCATTAATTATAATCCTAGATATTTTACTTCATTGGTCACTAAAAATACAACATCTCATGGTTGTGCCACTTGGCACAATCTCACAACGTCAAATTCTAATCCTTAAGCTCATTCCACATGTCAAGCTCATGGGTCTCCTAGTTTCTATTCAAAGATCTCACACTGTCAAATGGGGTTTGTGTGATCAAGCAAGGACCATAGGATCCTGTAAGATACATAGGGTTTAAGTCAATCTCAAGGGACAAAAAACATAGGTTAAATGCTTAATATTAAATTCTTTTATTGGAATAAAAAAAGGACCCTTGTTGGAAATGCATAAAACATGCCCCCTTCATCTAGGGAAAAAGATATACTATGTTAAAATGGATGGTCTTACTAACATCATAAGCATCCTCATGTCCATTAAATGATGTTCATAAGAGTGTCAATTTTAACATCGTGAAGTTCCTATGGTTGTATATAGGGATACCACATGATTTCCTCTCAGATCTTCTTATGATCTTCAATTCAATTTACTCCATCAGATCTCAAGAAGAAAGGACATTTGGATGAATATCTGAGTACTTGCATGCTATTTGTTATTTTTTACCAAATTTGACCCTAAATCAAATTTGGGTCAACCCTAACTATTTTAAACTCTTGAAGAAATTTTTATATGTCCTATGGGGTCTTTTATTGTCCTATATGTTCACTTAACCTTCCCCTAGTCCTTTTTGAAGCTCACTTCCCTTGTACTAACCTAGTCAACAAAAGTTAACATTGGTCAACCATGGCCAAACTTATTCAAAGGATCAATTTATGTTGGAAATGTCCTAAAACTATCTTTTATAGGCTTAAATGTGTTTAAAAGTCATAAATTGGCCACTTGTTAGGTATCATGTGAAAAAGGGTCATTTGGCCACCTTTTTAGTTCAATTAAATGACTTTTGAGGACTTTCAAGTTGAAATATATGTCACCAAGGTGGATGCAAACATGTATAATGTCAAATTATGTTAGTAGCAGTCAGGTTGTAGCTATAAGGTAGATATATGTAGTAAATGATAGTTTTCCCTAGTCAAGTTGCCTTTCAGCTAAAAATGTGGTGGTGTGACTATTAACCTAACCACAAGTCATTACCATATTTATATTTCAGATATTTCATAAAAAATTTCATCTATAACTCATTTCTCTTCTTTTTTCATTGGCAAGCTAAGGAAGCACAAGTTTAAGCGCTCATTATGGGCCATACAGGTGGAGTAAAAAAGAATGATTCTATAGGTGGATATTACACTAATTACACTTCACATACATAAAAATAAATCTCATATTGGCGGTGCTTCATGAACAATCACTTACACTCTAAACAACTTTTTATGAAATTGCATTCAAGAGGGGTATGATTTTGCATTTATTTCTTATTTTCAAGAATCCATGGAGATGTGTGAGTTTGATGAAGTGTTTTTAGGTTGGAATAGGCACTCTCCAATTGTTTTTACATCATCCAACACTTATATCTTAATTCCCTTGAAGGAGATTTCAAAATTGTGCTTGTTTTCTAAGTTTGTAGTCATGGGTGTGGAACCTGCATTTTCTCAACATGGATTAAGCTCCATGAATTGTTTTAATATGCTTAGACTCATGTTGGAAATGTGATTTCATTAAATTCCATTGTGATATGTCAAGTCACCACTCCTTCAAATCTACTTGCCTATATTCCCTTGTTCATTTCCTTGTTTACAAAATATGTACTTACTGTCAGCTTATCTTGAGCTCTGAGGTCTATACAGATGTGTGAAGTGTGAAAATAATGGTGGAATTAATGTTTGAGGTTATATCATACCCAAATTTCATGGTTTCCATGCCATGAAAGTGATAATTCTATGTAACTTGGAATTTTTTCCTTCAAAAGGAATGATTGACTGTTTTGGGCTCTTAGTCCCCAAATGGACCAAACAGAGATCCTAGAGCATTTTTGGCTTAACATATGTCGTGATTAAAGGTGTTTCCAATGTCATTTATTATTTTAACTTGTATCTCTATCCACATACAAAGGCTATGAAAATTTTGAGGGCCAAAAGGTAAGAGGAGGATGGAGTTTGAGCACCTTGAAAATGGCCAAAAACCACTGAATTATGATAGTGATATCTACAGGGTTTTGAAATATTGAGCAAATTTTGACTTCAAGACTGATATTAGGTCATGAACCTAAGTTTAAATGACTCCAATAGCTCAAAGTGACATCCCTATCATAAAAAATAATCAAGAGGAGGGAGTGCATGATCTTATTTCCTTCTTCATACCCAATGTCTATACACAAGCTTGGGAGAGGCCTTCTACAATAGGGTTATATAAGAGCGGCGTGGAGAGTTAATTTTGGCCTTACTTTGAACTTATAAGGAGAATATGAGGCTCATTGACCCCAATTCCCTTTATGGGAGGTAAAAAACTCAATCAAAATTTAAATTACCTATAACACCTACAACCATGCCCTAAATGCATGAACATAGTCTACAAGGTACTCAGGCAGTAAGGTCAAAGTGGTTTCCCTTGTACTAGAAGGGACTGTGTGGGTGAAATTTGGCCAATAAAAATGAGAGGTGACCTAAATTAACTCATTGGAAACCTAATACACCATATAAAAGGCCTAATATTTCTAAGGACACACCTACAAGGGTAGAATAGGGTCTCAGTCCAGTCAAGGTAGGGGTATCATCCTTGAGGACCTAAGCATGAGTTAATGCTAGTTTGAAGGCTTCCATAGTGAAACCAAGGTAAAGGGGGGTATTATGACCAAGGATGAATATAAAGGAGTTCCAAAAGCATAAAAAAATCTCAAATACCCCAAACATGCTTTAAAACACTTTTTGAGCCTAGTTTTGTGGTGAGAAACCTCTAAATACAGTCAAAGTAACTATGTCTCAATCAAAGCATGAGACCTAGTCTAGGTTTCCAAGGGGATAAGAAGGGGTTAGAGGGAAAAATATCTACGAAATGTTTTAAATACATCATATGAGTCATAAATGGTCTTATTATGTCCTAACTAAGATCAAGGCAATCCATTAAACATCCTAATATAATATATACCCCGCTTAACTTCATAATTTGCCTTCATAAAGTTTGCCTTGGGAATTTGAAGAGTTGGAGGGTAAAATGGAGGATTTAGAAGCTCAAATATGGTATAGAGTACCATTTTGAGTCCAATAAGGTAATCTAATCATCAATTTTCCAAGAATAATAGTGAAAACCCTCTCTATTTTATCTCAAAGTAGGGGTAGTTTTAGCTTTCATGGAGATGGCAATTTTGAGAAAAATGATGAAATTGATTACCAAAGGGAAATAAAGGACCAGATGAAGGTTGGATAAGATGGAGGAGACCTGAAAAAATCTAAAAAACCTTTATATAATTTTTCTAAGAAATCAATATGCTCTAACCAAGGAGGGTTACAGTCATGTATGATGGAAACCCTTAAGCCTAAAAGCCAAACTGAGGATCATGTGCATTTTTGACTTTGTCCATGCTTTAAAATTGATTAATTCATGTTTTAAGAGGTAAATTTAAGGTGTTGAATCCATAAAAAGGAAAAGGAATCCATTTGAGGGTCAAGTGGAATCTCAAATGGCAGGCAGACCTATTGATAAGGTCTAAGCCTAATGCCAAATGGGAGTAAGTTCTCATTTTTAGTTATTTAGGAGATATTCTAGTGGTTTATAAATGTTTATTGAATTATTATACAATTTTATGGACAATTTTCATAAAATATATCCATCAATAATCCATTCTTCGCTTAAAATGACTCAAACCATCACAGAAGTGCACAAAATGGCTCTAATAATCAAGATCAAATGCTCATAACTTTCATGAACTAATGCATGGGACATAAAGTCATTTAGGAGAGTTGGATAAGGTCCTTGAGGAGAATTTAGTGTAATTTTTAAGGAATTATAATGTGCCATCTTCATAAACAAATGCAAAGAGGGCTAGTCATTCCAAAACCCTCTCAAACCATATTTTGTGACTCGATGATAGAAATCAAGCTAAAAGTGCCTCCAAATGGATGAATCTGACCATGAGTGATGAAGAGAAGTTGTTTCCAACCCCATGAGGGTTGTTGGTTGAATATTTTGTCAGTCAGCATACTGATAAACAACATAGATCTGATCATCCAAAGTAGGAAGATTGGTCAGCCAAATGTGTACGTTTACCACATCAAAAGGGGACTACTCTCTCCTCTCATCAAGGGAAGGATCCCTGTAGATATGCTATATATATATATATATATATATATAAAATAATAATCAAGAGTAGGATAAATCATCCATCTCTCTTTTCCAGAGATGATGCGTGCAAATCAAAGGAGAAATCTTAGGGGTAATGACAGAAAGCACTCCTCTTATTTAAGAAGTACCATTCAACAAACCACAAGAATATTCTTGGTAGTAATTGAAAAATGTAACCAAGGTCATAGTAACTAGTAAATTGAGATGTAGCACAAAGTCTCCACCTGAATTGCCCAAGAGTGAAATATGGACAATAAGGGCACAAAGTCGTCCCAAGATCCTTTACATAAAAATAAAATGAAAACACACTAAAAGCAATTGTGGGGGCACAAAGTCTCTCCACAATTGGCTTCAGGATGCTTCCTAACTACTTTCACTAATTTTGCTTATTGAATTAAAGGAATAGAAAATATATTAAGGAAAAAGACATAAGAACAGTTTCCCCAACAATAAAGATATCACAGCACAAAGTCTAAAAAGTCACTTGCTTTCTTATTCCAATAGAAAAATATGATCAACAATCTAAGCTCAAAGTCTCAATAATGCCTTTCAATTTTGGCAAAGTTTTGTTTATGATAATCAGAGAGAGATATAAAACAATAAAAGAGAGTCGCTTATATAACCTCTTTAAGAAGGACTTGGGAACAATAACACATCATGTTGCATTGAATTTTTTTAAGAAGACATGCTATAATTTAGGGGAATTTAGCCATTTGCTTTTCTCAATGCAAAGAAATGGGTCACACTATTGAAAGTTTGCATCTTTCAATATCCACCTAGCGGTCTACTTCTAGAAACATATCTGATGCGCAAATATTTCTAGTCATTCCTGCTCTTTACACTCCTCTCAGCATTTCTTCCGTTTGGCCTTAGCCTTAAAGCCTTTGAATGCATTTGAGTTCATGCTTAAACCTACAAGGATCAACATCTATTTTATTATTGTGACTTTGATCTCTGTGGGCATGTCACTTTCCTTAGCAATTCCTTTGGCTTTGTCATTTGATCTTTCTTGAAGGGGACTTTCCCTTTGGAGCCTTGAGAAATGGTCCGCTTTAGGTCAAGAAGAGCCCTGTGCAAGGGTATCTACCCTTCAGGTGGTCTTCAGATGGCCTTTGAGCTCCTTTCTTTCAGTGGGCTTTATCCTTTATTTCCTTCAAACAAAATGTTTGAAGGAATTCCTTCGGGCAATTTGTCCGAAGGAAATCTTCCTTGCCTTATCTTTCCATCGGGTTTTGCTTTATTTTTTGGGTGAATTACTTCAAACAAATTGTCTGGAGGATTTTGCTTTGTCCTTTGCCTTGTTCATTTTCTCAAAATAATTCACTTTGTCTATTTTTTTGGGGCAACTTTTCTGAAGGAAATCCCTTTGCTCTTTTGGTCTTTGAATTAGTCCATTTGCCCCCTTTCTGCCCTCTGCAAGGGCTTTTTGAGCTCCAAATTAGCCTTTCAAGTTTTTGAAATGGTTCATTTCGGCTTTTGAGTGTCCTCTGAAAGGGTTGTTTTCCCCTTATAAATTTGTCTAAGTCAATTTTATGTGAATCTCAAATTGTGACATGTGGCAGCATCCACTGCATTCTGTTAGGTTTTTGTTTCCTTCCTTAGTCACTTTTGCCAAAAATTCCCTCGTAAGGACACTTGTGTCTTTGACACTTCAGGCACTCCTTTGAACTTGTCACTTGAACGGACCGATTGAACCAACTTTGGTTCAACGGTTCAATGGTTCATTTCCTTGTTTCTATTGACCACTTGAACCAAGATCCTTTGAAATAAGCCTCATTGAACCTATTAAACCTTGAACCTATTGAACCTTTGAACCAAAGTGGTTTAATGGTTCAACGGTTTAATGGTTTAAGCCTTGAAAATGACTCAGTGTCATAAACTTATTCTTTTGAATGAACCTACCTATAGAGGCCTTTGAACCTACTGAACCATTAGTCTGTCACTTCCTTGTTCTTTCTAAGATCTTTGATCTTTATTATACTAGTTAAACCTTTGAACCTATGAACTCATTGAACACTTTGGTTCAAGGTTCAATAGCTCAATCAGTTCATTCTTTTTATTTGGCTAAGTCCTTTTGATATTTTTGAACCAAATGCTTTGAACCTTTGAACCAAAGTGGTTCAATGGTTCAACAGTTCAATGATTCAAGCCTTCTTCTTTTTGATAAGTGTTTTGAAGCCGTTGAACCTCAAAGTGGTTAAAATTTGAACCTTGACAAATGAGCTTAACTCTTACTACTGATGTTGAACCTTTGAACCCATTAAACTTATTAAACCAAAATGGTTCAAGGTTCAACGGTTCAATAGTTCAATCCTTGCTTATAAGCTTGCCGATGAACTTTTTTTGGTTGAACCTACCTGTGAACCAACTTTGAAATCACCTAAGTGTTGAGAGCTTGCTTCTTTCCTATAGAGTTCATAGAAATCAACCTATGAAGCCCCTTGGAAATTGGCTTGCAGAGTCCATAGATCTTCTTTCTTGTAGAGTCCGTAGATCTTCTTTCCTACATAGTCCATAGATTTAAGCCTGCAGAGTTCATAGATTTAAGCTTGTAGAGTCCATAGATTTCAGAGAAGCTTGAAAAAATGAGGAATTTGAATGCTCAAAACAAATTTCTAGAAGGGAAGAGATTATTTTGGTTTGAGGAACCAAAATAGTTCACATGTTGTCCCAAAAAATGAGAAGTCTATTTTTGGGAAGAACAGTTGGCTCTAGTTGGGGAACTTCTATCAATTGTAAAAAAGAATTGAAGGGAGTAGAATCTAGAATCTCCAGTGTTTTAATGTGTATCATTAGGCTATAGAGTCATGTTACCTAGAAATGGAAGGCATCAAAAATAGAAATAAATAAAACAAAATAGAATTAAAAACTATACAAATATGCATATGTATAGATGCAATGATTTGATACTTCAAGAGTTGAAGTGTTTCAGATGTTGCCCATTGTGAGGTAGAGAAAAGAGTGTGCCATCTTGATATTTTATCATAAAGCTATTTTCACCATTGTGTTGATGAATTATAAATGGGCCTCTCCAAAGGGAGTCAAAATTTCCATGCATCCCTTTTGGTTCTCTCCTTTTGTCCCACAGCAGGACTTGATCCCCAATCTAGAAATCATGATTTTTGGCCTTTTGGTCAAAGAGTTTCTTTATCAGACTTTGATGAGCAGCAATTCAGTCCACCACCATGGTTCTCTATTCATCCAGCTTAGTCAGGCACATGATTCTCTTATCAAGAGAGCTTTCATATGTCTGATCTTCAATTGCCTTTGCCAATTTCAAGGCTGGAAATTCTAAGATGATTGGTATTTCAACATTGATACCATAAATGAGTTGAAAAGGAGACATACCAATTGCCCTCTTTAGTGTGATTCTGTCTACCCATAGAGCATCAACCAATGCTTTATGCCATGTCTTTTGATTGTCATTTTCTAGCTTCTTGATGATAGTTACCAAGTTCTTATTGCTTGATTCAACTTGTCCATTCCCTTGTGAAAAATAATTAGAAGAATGGGAGAGTGTAATTCCATAATGGAAACAAAATTATGTAATCTCCTGGGAGGTGAAACAAGTTGCATTGTCAGTAACAATTTTGATTGGAACTCCAAACTTGGAAATGATACTCTCCTTGAGAAAATTGCATATAACTTCTAAAGTAGCATGCTTAGTTGGGATTTCTTCTACCCACTTGGTGAAATAGTCAATTGTTGTAATGACATAATCATGTCCACCACTTGAAGATGGGTTTATAGTCCCAATAAAATCAATCCCCCATAGCTAGAAAGGTTCTTCTATGATCACTGGCTTGAGAGGTAAGGCAGCTAACTTGGGTCTTCCAACAAATTGTTAGCAAAGGTCACATTTTATCACCCACTTATATGCATCTTGGAAAAGAGTTGGCCAATAATACCTGGCTCACAAAATCTTGTGAGCAATTACAAGAGCAAAAAAATGTCCTCGATAGGCTAGATTATGGAAAGATTTCCAAAGTTGGCTTTGTTGCTTTTTGTCTACACAGTGGAGGAATACTCCATCTACGCTTCTCTTGTACAAGCCATTGTCCCAAAGGACAAAATTGGCAGCTTTCAACTTGATAGTCCTCCTTTATTTATAAGAAAAATGAGCATAAAATTCATCATAAGTAAGGAAATGAGCAATACCTAAATACCACTCATTGGTAGTGGAGACAAAAAGGACTATTGGTATGTCTTCCACTTCAGCTTCTACATGTTGTGTATCTTCTGACTCGTTGTCAGTAATTAATTGGCAAAGGCCTTTTCCCCTGACCAAATTTGTTGGCTTAATGTCTAGATCAAACTCTTAGATCTTTGAAATCCAATTGCCTCTTTTTGTGTTAAACTTCTGTTGAGTTAATATGGACTTGACTGTAGTGTCAGGAACTAAGGCGGTAGTGTGTGAATTTAAGATATAGAAGCGGAAATGTTTGACTACTTTCACCACTACATAAGCATGCTTCTCTACATTTGAATACTTAATCTCATGAGTTTTGAGAGGGCAAATCATGAAAGAAATAGGAGATTCCATACCTTCCTTATCTTGTTGAACAATAATTGCTGAAAGCGTGTGTTTAGAAGCATAGCTGTATATGATGAAATCTTTGTTGTAATCTAGACAAACCAAGGTAGGGGCATGGGCAATGGCATTCTTGATATCCTAAAATGCTAACTTTCCTTTTTTAATCTAGCTGAAGGTGGTCTTCCCTTTCATCATATTCACAATGTGTCTAGTCTTCTCAACAAATTCAGGGATGAACCTCTGTAAAAAATTCACCTTTCTGAAGAAAGAGTGAACATTTTTACTTGTAGGCAAATTAAGCTCTTGAATATACTTGACTCTTTCTGAGTCAATCTTTATGCCTTCTTTAGACACAATGTGTTTGAGGAGTTTCCCCTATGTTACTCTAAAAATAGACTTCTTAGGGTTCAAAGAAATACCATTCTGGTAGCAGCACTCTAGAACTTATTGTAAATGGCATACATGATCATATCAATGCTTTGAAAAGATGGTTAAGTCATCAAGGTATACCACTATGAATTTACCCATCTCATCTTTGAAATCCAGGTTTATTGCTCTTTAAAAGGTGGCACCAGCATTTATCAAGCCAAAAGGCATTTTTCTATATGAAAATGTACCCCATGGTGTGGTGAATGTAGTCTTGTGTTAGTCTGCTTCACCAACTTCAACTTGATTATATCTTAAGAAGCCATCTAGCATTGATAACATCTCTAAACCTATCACTATTTGAAGCACTTGATCCATGATTGTCAAAGGGTAATTATCTTTCAAAGATGAATAATTCATATTCTTGAAATCTACACAAATGCAAATTTTGCCACTCTTCTTCCTTACATGCACTATGTTTGCAATCCATGTGGAATGATGGAGTGGGAAGATGATTCTATCATTCAACATTTTTTGTATCTCAAATAGAATAGTACCTGATATTTTTAGATTATATTGTCTAGATTTTTGCTTATAGGGCATTGAGTTAGCCTTGAGAGGAATGTCATGGCAGATTTCATCAGGTCTGAGAGACTTCAGGTCATCATAAGAATATGCTAAGACATCCATGTATTAATAGAGTAAAGTGGCAAACTTGAATATTTCTTCAAGGGTGCAACACTTACCAATGTCAACCATCTTGGGATTTTCTTTAGTAGTTAGATTTACTTGATTGAATCCCTGAGAGAAACTTGAACCTGTTTACTATTGTTTGATGAATCTATCATACTTGTTAAATAGTTTCTCAAGAGAAACCAAGCCTTTGGAAATTTTATTTCCTTTCAGCTGTAAGAATTCTTCATTTATATCTAAACTAGATTCAGAGGCTGATTCATATTTTTGAGGTTCACTGCCTTCAAAATGTAGTTGTTCAAAATTATCTTTTTGCTCTAGGAAGTCAATAATTTGATGATCATCATTTGATACTTGCCAATGATCAGCATTGTCAGGAACATGTGGTCTATAGATGAGCTCAATAGTATTTCTATCTTCTTTGAAATCTGAGTGAGGAACTAAAAGAGTTCCTAAAATAGCAAGTGCATTAGCTCTGTCATTAGATTCCCTCAGTATGGCAGAAATGTTGAAAGCATCAAAGCTTTCAATTTGGTCCCAAACTAGGTTGTGATAGTGGTGTAATATTTCATTCTTGGTTTGGTATAAGTTTCTCACTTGACAAACCACTAATTCAGCATCCCCTTTGGCATGAAGAAACTTGATGCTTTTATCTTGAGTAGCCTTCAATCCAAGCAATAGAGATTCATATTCAGTTGTATTATTAGTGTTGCTAAATTGTAATTTGTAAGATGAAGGAAACATATCTCCTTGAAGAGATATCAACACAATCCTAGCTCCCGAACCAGTAGAGGAGTAGCTACCATTGAATTCCAGAGTCCATACCTCATCAGATACTAATTTTTCTTTAGACTTTCCTTCATTAGAAAGGAAGGGTCCTTCTTCATTTATATTGCAACCTACTAGTTCTTGTGCTATTCTAGTTAAACTAATTTTTGGGTTGACACTTTCAAGAATTTTATCATATGCTTCATGCACTTTGTCTGTAGATAGAAAGTAGTTACCCATACCTGAGGATTCAAAAAGAATTTGAGCTTCAGGGGCTGATATTTGGGTGACCACATATTTTGCCTCCTTTTCAGGGAGTAACCTTTTTCATTACGCCTTTGAAATGGATTCTTGCCTTAGATAGGTCCATGCTTAGTTCTCCTCCCATGTCCTTGCAAAAATTTCATCCAAGCAAAATGCCATAGGATGCTGGGACATCAGCCACCAAGACAATCATCTTGATTCTTTTGTCTAAAAACATTGCAAATGTAAATTAGGAATCTTTGATTTGCCCTAACAATAGTACTTGCTTGTTTTCTATAGAGAAACATCTCCCAAATGTCTTGGTCAGTGTGAGGCCAAGAGATTCAGCTACTTTAGTAGGCATGACATTGTCAGATGCACCTGAGTCTATAATATAATTACTTAGCTTGTGACCATTTATTAACAAGGAAACATAGAAAGGTTATATTTTCCCAGGGGTAGCTAGAGGAGTAATGACAAGATTATTCAGAATGGGCATGTTCTTTGGTGAATCAGGAGTTACCTTTTTTGATGCTTGTCCTACAGGGATAGTTTAGTTCTTGATACATTGGACCAACTTATATAATTGATCAGGATTGGACTGCAAATATTCAAATTTAGACATTTGTATTTTTGTCTTTTTGACATGATCGATTATGTCAAATGGCTAAATTGAGCTATGTATAGAAAAAGGTATTTCAACTTTCTAAGTTTTAGGAGGGATGGGAAGAGGGCTAGTTCGCAAAATTGAAGTAGAAGGTGAAATTGATGTACTTGTCTTTTAGGTGATCATCAAATCCTTTGACTGGAAAGGTGGAGTGGTTCCACGCTTAGCAATTGCAATTGTTGATTGATGTTGCTCCTTTGTCTTCCCTTTATTGGCTTGCTAGACTGATTAGTTCTTGGACTTGGTAAACACTACATATGATCCATCAAAAGCTTCTCCTTCGCTTATGGGCTCATCCTGGTAGTTCAATAAACCAATGTGGAAGTCACCAGCTGAATCTTCTTGATTTTCTACAAGGACATCAGCATCATTTTGTTGATTCAATTCATGCTAGAAAGAGAAATCTAATTCTGCTTCAAGATATCCCATTGCTGAATTGGTTGGAGGAGCTTTTAGGGAAAGTTTTCCCTGTGGGGGAGGAAGATAATTTTGTTGCCCTTGATTCCTAGTAGCATTGCCCTGATATGACTAATTTGGAAATGTCCTTTTTGGCATATCTCTGTATGAAGGATCAGAAGACATTTCTTATGCCATTTGCTTTTTGAGAGCAAGCAACTCATTTGCCAACTTTTGCACCATCAAATTTGTGGTGCCTGTAGATGAATATATAGAAGATGATGAAGGTCTATTTTTATCTAGATCTCTTTTTATCTTCCCTACTAAGATGAGATCATCTTCTACCTTAGTGACCAAATTTTGAGCTAAAGCAAGATCTATTTGACTAACATGTCTCAAAAGAAAACTTACTTTAGGTAACTGAGAATTAATGACGAAGCATTTGAGATTCTTAGCTATAGGTTGAGCAATTATAGGAATTATGTTTCTTAGTTTGTCAAAATTGGCTATGAAGTCCCTCATTGGTTCATGAGGTTCTTTTTTCATCTGTGTAACTTGATCCAAAAGTGCATGTGCATCTTTTGTAGGTTTTAATCTAGCTTCAAACTTAGCTTTGAGGGTATTCTAATCAGTTACTGACCAAGCCTGTAGATGATAAAACCAATCTACAGCAGCACCTTGTAATGTTTCTACAAATAGCCTAACTACTACATCTTCAAATTCTACTCCAATTACACTATAGGCTATGTTGAAGGCTGCAATGTGTTCATCAAGATGAACTTTCCCATCACCATAGAATTTGGGAAAATTCTTCCTTGAATTGTGTAGAAGCTCATGTAGAGGTGGAGTAATATTGAGAGGACCAAAAGAATTATCCCAAGGGCCTTAAACTCCATTATATGACTATGAAAAGGAGGAATAACAAATCTCAAAGGGGTAATTATTGGCAAAGATTTATCAACATCAGAAGTGGATACTTCATTTGGTAATGGAGATCTGACTTTAGTAAGAGGAAAGCTCTTGGTTCGTTGTAGGCGAGATAGTGAAGGAAACGGATCAAAATTACTTTGTTGTACTAACTCGAATACAGGGTCAATAATACCTTTATCACTTTGGCTTCATGTATACCTTGAATCTGCCAGATTGTGAAACAAAAATGGAAAAGAATTGACCTTGCTTTAGTTTGAAGCTTGAGGCTTTAAATTGTGTGTTCTTTCTCAGTTAGTGTGGAGGTGAATGGTAAGGTTATAATAATAATGGGTAAAACATAAAAATAGAATGGAGTCTATAATGGAAAATGGTAGAGACTGATTTCATCTAAAACTTGAGGTTTTAAAATGCACATAACTATATCCCCAGCAGAGTCACCAAAAACTATTGTTTGAATATTTTGTCGATCAGTGTATTGATAAACAAAATAGGTCTGATCATCCAAAGTAGGAAGATTGGTCAGCCAAATGTGTAGGTTTACCACATCAAAAGGGGACTAATCTCTCCTCTCATCAAGGGGAGGTTCCCTATATATATATATATATATATATATATATATATATATATATATATATATATATATATATATATATATATATATATATATATATATATATAGAAAATAATACTCAAGGGTAGGATAAATAATCCATCTCTCTTTTTTAGAGATGATGCATGCAAATCAAAGGAGAAATCTTAGGGATAATGATAGAAAGCACTCCTCTTGTTTCAGAAGTACCATTCAACAAACCACAAGAATCTTCCTAGTAGTAATTACAAAATGTAACCAAGGTTGTAGTGACCAGCAAATTGAGATGTAGCACAAAGTCTCCACTTGAATTGTCTAAGAGTGAGATATGAAGGACAATGAGGGCACAAAGTCATCCCAAGATCCTTTACATAGAAACAAAAAGAAAACACACTAAAGGTAATTGTGGGGGCACAAAGTCTCTCCACAGTTGGCTTTAGGATGCCTTCCTAACTACTTTTACTAACTTTGCTTATTGAATTAAAGGAATAGAAAATATATTAAGGAAAAAGACATAAGAATAGTTTCCCCAACAATAAAGACATCACAGCACAAAGTTTGAAAAGTCACTTGCTTTCTTATTCCAATAACAAAATATGATCAACAATCTAAGCTCAAAGTCTCAGTAATGCCTTTCAATTTTGGTAGAGTTTTGTTTCTAATAATCAGAGAGTGATATAAAATAATAAAAGAGAGTCCCTTATATAGCCTCTTCAAGAAGGACTTGGGAACAGTAACACATCATGTTTCATTGAATTTTTTTAAGACATGCTGGAATTTAGGGGCATTTACCCATTTGCATTTCTCAATGTAGATAAATGGGTCATGCTATTGAAAGTTTGCATCTTTTAATATCCACCTGGCAGTCTACGTCTAGAAACATGTCTGATGCGTAAAAGTTTCTAGTCATTCTTGCTCTTTACACTCCTCTCAGTGGTTCTTCCCTTTGACCTTGGCCTTAAAGCCTTTGAATGCATTCAGGTCTGTGCTTATACCTACAAGGATCAATGGCTATTTCATTGTTGTGACTTTGACATCTGCAGGCACATTACTTTCCTCGACAATTCCTTTGGCTTTGTCGTTTGATCTTTCCCAGAGGGGACTTGCCCTTCGGGCCCTTGAGAAATGGTCTGCTTTGGGTTGGAAAGAGCCCCTCACAAGGGTATCTACCCTTTAGGCGGTCTTTGCATGGCCTTTGGGCTCCTTTCTTCTGGTGGGCTTTATCCTTTATTTCCTTTAGACAAAATGTGCGAAGGAATTCCTTCGGGCAATTTGTCTGAAGGAAACCTTCCTTGCCTTGTCTTTCCACTGGGTTTTGCTTTGTTTTTAAGGAAAATTCCTTTAACAAAATTATCCAGAGGATTTTTCTTTGTCCTTTGCCTTATTCATTTTCCCAAAGGAATTCACTTTGTCTATTTTGTTGGGGAAACTTTTCTGAAGGAAATCCCTTTGCTCTTTTGGTCTTTGAATTGGTCCATTTGCCCCCTTTCTACCCTCTGCAAGGGTTGTTTGAACTCCAAATTAGCCTTTTGGGTTTTTGCAATGGTTCGTTTCAGCTTTTAAGTGTCCTTTGAAAGGGTTGTTTGCCCCTTGGAAATTTGCCTTAATCAATTTTATGTGAATCTGAAATTTTGACACGTGGCAGCATCCACTAGATTCTGTCGGGTTTTTGTTTCCTTAGTCACTTTTGCCAAAAAATCCCTCTACAAGGGCACTTGTGTATTTAACACTTAGGGCACTCCTTTGAACTTGTCACTTGAATTGACTGATTGAATCAACTTTGGTTCAATGGTTCAATGGTTCATTGCCTTGTTTCTATTGACCGCTTGAACCAAGATCCTTTGAAACAAGCCTCATTGAACCCATTGAACCTTGAACCCATTGAACCTTTGAACCAAAGTGGTTCAATGATTCAACAGTTTAATGGTTCAAGCCTTGAAAATGACTAAGTCTTAGAAACTTGTTTTTTGATTGAACTTGCC
This sequence comes from Torreya grandis, assembly GCA_037957365.1. Lineage (NCBI taxonomy): Eukaryota > Viridiplantae > Streptophyta > Pinopsida > Cupressales > Taxaceae > Torreya > Torreya grandis. The sequence goes on from JARHVA010007057.1 coordinate 739,925, forward strand.
TGTAGAGGCCTTTGAACCTACTGAACCATTAATCTGTCACTTCCTTGTTCTTTCTAAGCTCTTTTATCTTCATTGTACTAGTTGAACCTTTGAACCTATGAACTCATTGAACCCTTTGGTTCAAGGTTCAAGTTTCAATGGTTCAATTGGTTCATTCTTTTTATTTGGTTAAGTCCTTTTGATCTTTTTGAACCAAACACATTGAACCTTTGAACCAAAGTGGTTCAATGGTTCAACGGTTCAATGATTCAATCCTTCTTCTTTTTGAGAAGTGTTTTGAATCCGTTGACCCTTGAAGCGGTTGAACTTTGAACCTTGACAAATGCACTTAAATATTACTACTGATGTTGAACCTTTGAACGCATTGAACCTGTTGAACCAAAATGGTTCAATGTTCAACAGTTCAATGGTTCAATCCTTGCTTAAAAGCTTGCCAATGAACTTTTTTTGGTTGAACCTGCCTGTGAACCAATTTTGAAATAACCTAAGTGTTGAGAGCTTGCTTCTTTTCTACAGAGTCCATAGAAATCAACTTGTGAAGCCCCTTGGAAATTGGCCTACAGAGTCTGTAGATATTCTTTCCTATAGAGTCCGTAGATCTTCTTTCCTGTAGAGTCCATAGATTTAAGCCTGTAGAGTCTATATATTTCAGAGAAGCTTGAAAAAATGTGGAATTTGAATGATCAGAAAAAAATTTGAGAAGGGAAGAGATTATTTTGGCCTGAAGAACCAAAATATTTCACATGTTGTCCCAAAAAATGAGAAGTCTATTTTTGGGGACAACAAGGGTGAAAACTAGGGAATTAGATTATATGGAATCCATAAAAGTGATGTAAGAGATAAGTTTTCTTGACATTTTTTTTTAGGTCTTGAATATGACCAATAGATGCTAACCACTTGGGAGGATAGATTAGTAATTAAATAAATTCTCCATGCCATTTTTAGACATTGTAAATACTCACAAGTGTCTCTTCTAGTCTCTCACTTTAGCCAGTCTTAAGTGACATCTCAAATAACATAGTGGAAATAATGGAAACTCAAATTTGAAGGTCTTTTAAGGTGTTTTGGATGAATTGAGAATATGAGGTGCCTATATAAGTGTCATAACACCTATTTTATGGATCATTTGAGAAATATGAAAATATTTCTAGTGCCAATTGTTAAAACAAGCCTAATAGAGGGTGATCATGGCAGCAGATAATGATTTTTCTTATGTAAGAGAATATCAATGATCAAAGAAAATTTCAATGCATGTAAAGGCCTACTTATAACCCCCTCTTCTTAGTACACATGTTAAACTTATACCTTATCTTCCTTGGAGTGCTCAAGAGGGGCCAATGATGAAGGTAATTTTCAAGGGAAAGTGGAAGAGTTCCTCCACCACATGTGAGGGAGTTAATTGGTTTGAGATGGACACATGTCCACATCAGTTTCTTGACCTCTCTTACACCTCATTATCATGTTTTGTAACTGATGGGATAACTTTGACACTTATCCTTGTGTCCTTTGGACTTCTCTTTTCTCTCTCTCTCTCTCTCTTCTCACATTCTATAAATACAAGAGATTTTAGTTTTGCAAAGGATTCCAACTCTTAGCATGGTGAAAACCCTATCAAAATTGTACCTTGATTTGTACTTAAGCTAATGATAAGTAAGTTGGATATACTCTAAGTCTATTTGCACTATGTGTTGAAGTGATCCATATTGAATGTCAAGTATAGATTGAGTTCATCTAATTTTCATGGAATCCTTGAATGTGTTGCTAAAAATGACTTCTTTCCTAATAGGTTTCATGAAGTGTATGTTGTTGCAATATAATCTTGAAGTGTGTGAGTTTGGTAGTGTCATATTTGACCTTACCTTCATTTTCATTCATGAGAAACACTAATGATAGGGAACTCCATTAATTGTGTTGAGGCTAGTTTAGTTCTTAGTTCATTATGCAAATTCTAAGTGTATGAACGGAAGCAACTCTTGGTGTATCACCTCCTAGTTTAGGTTTGATTTATGTATTTTTATTTCCCTTTTCACCCATAATAATCAATTTTAGTAGAATAATCACATCAATTCATATCTAGGGATCTATCACTTAAAATCTCAAGGTCTACTTCCACTATAGGTGCCCCACACAATTGAAAGTATTCCCATGTTGGCCAAATCTTGAAGAGACTTGAACAACCTCTTATAGGGTGCAAGATTTGGAGACAATAGTTCTCACATGCCCGATGGGACAATGTAAAAATAGTGGGAATATTATTGGTGTGTCTTCTCTCTTATTAGATTTTGGAAGCATCCAAGAAATCACTAATGGTGACTCCAAATGAATTTCTAGTTGTAAGTAGCCCAGGTATCTATTGCTAAATATTTTGACCAATTCTTGCCTTTTCATGTGACTTATGAAGTTGATATGGATGGATATGAGGAGAATCCTTACCATACACCTCCTTGTCAACCTTTTTATAACCTTATATACCCTTCTCAATAGTACTATTAAGAATACCATCCTCCTTATGATTCATGGTAGTCCTACGATCAACCTAGTCCCTTTCTAAATGATTATGTTATTGTCAACCAGCCATATGACCCATATTCACCTCAGCCTTGTCATGAGGAGTCAAGCAATACCATTATTTAGGAGGCAAAATATGAAGCTTTGAAAACCTTGCTTGAAAAAATTAAACAACCCAATCACTTTGTCCAAGCTTACTACACCTCTCATTCTCAAACTTTGTGGGAAGTTATGCCAAAATTTCTATAATTGGAAAAGAATATGAGTGTGCTAGATAAGTTTTCTAATGAAACTCTTGGTGGTCTTGTGGATTGGTTAAGAGTTTCAGTTGGATTATTAATAGATATATGGGGGTATGTTGAGGAAGAGAATCAATATGTCATTAGTGAAGGATTGTCTATGGCAAGAGAGGATTTTCAATGGTGGATTGATAGGTTAGAGAGATGGGAAACTCAAGAGGCTATGGAACAAGTTGAATCTATAAAATAATTTCCAAAAATCTATAAAGAACCCCAAGAAGATGAAAAAGATGATGAAAGCTTGTATGATGAATATCTTCTTCCTATTACTCATCCTATATTACCTCTCCCTCAAGATCTCATTTAAGAAGTTTCAACCATATCTATGCTCATCCATGAATGTCACACTCCATCCCTAACCCATAGAGCTATATATCTCTCTTCCACCATTTCTCTCCTTGAAGAAGAACCTATTTAATCCTCAAAAGAGCCTACTAGTTCCAAGCTTCCAACTTGGGATCAAATTGTGTAGTTTTGGGGAAAGAAAGAGGTTAAAGGAGAAGTCCAAGAAGATGATGAAATTAATGAGGTGGATATGGAAGAAAGTGATGTGCCTTCAACCCAATAAAGCCTTATTGTTATCCAAGAGTCATTTCAAGAGCTTTCTCTTTCTTCCATATCCATTCATGAGCTTCTATCTACACCTTACATTCTTTCTTTAGCTCACTCATCCATTTTCCACCCTCCCACCCCATCTCTTATTAAATAATAAAATATTATAAGGGAAGCATCAAAAGAGGAAAAAATTTAGTTTGCAGCAGAGCAAGAGGATGACACAAGTAATGATGAAGAATAATTTATCATTAGAACTCCACTTGGGGCTATCTAGAATAACTCACCCTTCTTGAACCAAGAGAAATAAGACTCAAGTGAAGTTATAGATACTCATAATAAGGATGGGGATAGACTTGGATTGGACCATATGACCAAGGATCAAGATAAGGTGTTTGAAGAAGTTCATGAGGAAGAGGTGATCCTTGATGTGAGAGATGATAAAGAAGAATGGCTATAGCATATTGAGTTTCTAAAAGATATTGAATAAATTTGAAAGGCTGAATGAAAATTATATGAGAACATAGAAAATAAGTCTCCATGAGATACCATGATCAAGATTGGGAAGATTACACTAAGCTCCTTAATGAGCTTAAATAACTTGCAGCTGACAAACCACTTGTCCATTCTCAAGACATCATGGATAGCCAAGAAATGTGCTTTGATGAGGCATCATTGGATCATGTATCAAATAAGGAGTCTTATAAATAATATTAGGTAGTTGAAGTGAAATAAGAATTTATCTTTATAGGTGATTTGTTTGAAGTTGTCTCAGCTACTTTGAAATCCATAGCAAAACTATTGGCCAACACCATGAGAAAGATGAAGGCTTCCATGCCAATGTTCAAATGAAAACATGTCTCTTGTGTCCCTTCATTATATGAGGAAAAAAGAGTTTCAATCTTTCCCTTTGATCTAGGAGGGAGATATTCTTTTAAGATAGTGTGTGTTTAGTTTGGTTTGTTGTTGTGTTTCCTAAGTACTCTTGAAGCACAAGTTATTTGTTTGCTTTATTGTTATGTGTGTGTATTTACTTTGTGTCTAAGTGTTAACCAAATTATTTACTTTCAGTAAAATGTTTGTTTAAGTCAATTTTAGTGCCCATATGTGTGACTCCATACCCAATATAAGCATTAGGCAACTGGTCTTAGGCATAGCCAACATGCCACCCCTGAGAATCACCAAGAATATTGACCAAATTTGACCCCAAGTAAAATTTTGGTGAAACCCTACTATTTTAAACTTTTGAAGAAATTTTTATATCGCCTATGGGGTCTTCTATTTTCCTATATGTCTACTTACCCTTCCCCTAGTCCCTATTGAAGCTCACCTCCCTTGTACTGACCTAGTCAACAAAAGTCAACATTGGGCAACCATGGTAAAACTTATTCAAAGGATTAATTAATATTTTAAATGTCCTAAAATGTTATTTTATAGGTTTCAATGTGTTTACAAGTCATAAATTGGCCACTTGTTAGGTCTCATGTGTAAAAAGGGTCATTTGGCCATCTTTTTAGCTCAATTAAATGACTTTTGAGGAATTTCAAGTTGATATATTTGTCACCAAGGTGGATGATAATTTGGAAAAGGTAAAAGTATGTTAGGTTAAGTTAGGTGGTAGTTACAAGTTAGATATATGTAGGAAATGATAGTTTTCCCTTGAAAATAGGCCATTTATAACACTGATGTAGACTTCTCAAGTTCCCTTGTAGCTAAAAACATAGTGGTGTGAATCTTCACATCCCCATAGGTTATTTACATGTTTGGGTTTCATATATTTCATAAAAAAATTCATTTGAAACTCATTTCTCTTCTTTTTCCATTGGCAAGCTAAGGAAGGGCAAGTCAAGCACTCACTATGGGCCATACAGATGGAGTCAAGAAGAATGATTCTATAAGTGGATATTACTTTGAGTGAATTTCACTTCCATAATAAGAACTCTTAGATTTGTGTCTCATCCTTTATTAACAATCACTTACACTCTAAACAACTTTTTATGAACTTGTATTCAAGAGGGGTATGATTGTGCATATATTTCTTGTTTTTAGGAATCCATGGAGATGTGTGAGTTTGATGAAGTGTTTTTAGGTGGTAATAGGCCCTATCCAATGGTTTTTCCATCATCCAAAAACTCTCTCTTAATTCACTTGAATGAGAATTCAAAATTATGCTTGTTTTCCAAGTTTATAGTCATGGGTGTGGAACTTGTATTTTCTCAATGTGGAATGAGCTCCATGAAGTGTTTTAATGTGATTAAAATCATGTTAGAAATGTTATTTAATTCAATTACATTTTGAGATATAAATATACCACTCCTTCAAATCTACTTTCCTATATTCCCTTGTTCACTACCTTGTCTTTAGAATATGTACTTACTATCAGCTTATGCTTGAGCTCCAAGAGGTCTATACAGACGTGTGAAAGGTGAAAAGAATGGTGGAATTAATGTTTGAGGTTATAGCATACCCAAATGTCATGGTGTTCATGCCGTGAAGGTGAAAATTCTATGTAAGTTAGAATTTTTTCCTTCAAAAGGAATGATTAACTATTTTGGGTTCTCGGTCCCCAAATGGACCAAACAAAGATCCTAGAGCTTTTTTCGGATATCATATGTCATGACTTAAGGTGTTTCCAATGTATTTGATTATTTGACCTTGTATCCATATCCACATATAAATTCTATGTAAATTTTTATGGTTAAAAGGTAAGAGGAAGGATTTTGAGCACCTTGAAAATGGCCAAAACCCATTAAATTGTGATAGTGATATTTACAAGGTTTTGAAATATTGAGAAACTTTTGCTTTCAAGACTAATACTAGGTCATGCACCTAGGTTGAAATGACTCTACTAGCTCAAATTGGAATAATTAGAATAAAAAATAATCAATAGGATATATTACATAATCCTATTTCCTTCCTCATACCCTCTGTCCATACATAGGCCTGGAGAGGCCATCTATAACAAGGTTATATGACAGTGGTGTGGAGAGTTAGTTTTGGCCTTACTTTAAACTTGAAAGGAGAATATCAGGCTCATTAACCCCAATGACCTTCATGGGAGGTCAAAAAACCTAAATAAAACTTCAAATGACCTATAAAACCTATAGGAATGCCCTAAACACATGAACCCAATCTACAGGGTATTCAGACAGTAAGGTCAAAGTGGTTTCCCTTATACTAGAAGGGACTGTGTGTGTGAAATTTGGCCAAGACAAATTTAAAGTGACCTCAAGGAACTCATTGGAAGCATAATACACCATATTAAAGGCATAATATTACCAAGGACACACCTACAAGGGTAGAATAGGGTCTCAGTCCAGTCAAGGCAGGGGTATCCTCCTTGAGGACCTAAGCATGAATTAATGCTAGTTTGAAGGCTTCCATAGTGAAACCAAGACAAAGGGGGGTATTATGACTGAGGAGGCATGTAAATGAGGTAAAAAAGAATAAAATAATCCCAAATACCCCCAGCATTATTCAATACATTTTATAATATAAGTTTTGTGGTGAGCAACCTCTAAATACAGTCAAAGTAACTTTATCTCAGTCAAAGCATGAGATCTAGTCTAGGTTTCTAAGGTGATAAGAATGTGTTAAAGGGTTAAATACATAGTAAATGGTTTGAATAAATAATATTAGGTATAAATTATCTTTTTATTTCCTAACCAAGATCAAGTCAATCCATTAAACCTCCTAATACAACCTATACCCTGCCTACCTTCATAGTTTACCTTCTTCATAAAGTTTGCCTTGGGAATTTGAAAATTTGGAGGGTAAAATGGAGGAGTTATTTGGTAAAATTTACCCTTTGGAGTCAAATAATCTAATCCAATCATAAATTTTTAAATACTAATAATACAAACTATCTCTATTTTATCTCAGAGTAGGGGTATTTTTAGCTTGCATGGAGATGGCAATTTTGAAAAAAATGATGAAATTGATGACCAGATAGAAATAAAGGACTATATTAAGGTTTGATAAGATTTATGGGACATAAAAAAATCTTAAAAACCTTTATATAAGTCTTGGAAGAAATTAAGATGCTCTAACCATGGAGGGTTACAGTCATGCATGAAGGAAACCTTAAGCCTAGAAGCCAAACTGAGGATCATGTGAATTTTTGACTTTGTCCATGATTTAAACTTGAATATTTCATGTTTATAGAGTAAATTTAAGGTTTTTAATCCACAAATAATAAAATTAATCCATTTTAGGGTCAATTGGAATCTTAAATGGCAGGTAGACCTATTGGCAAGGTCTAAAACTAATGTCAAATGGAGGTAAGTTCTCAGTTTTAGTTCTTGAGGAGATATTAAAATAGTTTGGAAATGTTTTTTAAATGATTTAAAAGTTTATGGACCATTTTTTGGAAAATAAATCCATCAATAAGCCATTATTGGCTTAAAATGACTCAAAACCTCACAGAAGTGCATAAAATGGCTCTAGTAGTCAAGATCAAATGTTCATAACTTTCATGAAATGATGCATGGAACCTGGAGGAATTTAGGAGAGTTATAAAATATCCTTACAGATAATTTAGTGGTATTTTGAGGGAATTATAATGTTCTATATTCATGAACAAATGCTAAGAGTGCTAGTCACTCCAAAACCCTCTTAAACCCTATTTTATGACTTGATGGTAGAAATAAAGATTAAAGTGCCTATATATGGATGAATTTGACCATGAGTGATGAATATAAGTTGTTTCCAACTCCATTAGGTTCAAATACATAGAATTGGATTGTATGTAATCTAAACAGGTGATGTAAGAGATAGGTTTTCTTGACATTTTTTGTTTTTTATAGGTCTTGAAGATGACCAATAGATGCTAACTACTTGGTAGGATATATTGGTACTTAAATAAACTCTCCATTCCATTTTTATACATTTAAAATACTCACAAGTGTCTCTAATATGTCTCTCACTTCAGCCAATCTTAAGTGATATCTCAAATAGCATAATGAAAAGAGTGGCAACTCAAATTTGAAGGTCTTTTAAGGTGTTTTGGATGGATCTGAGCATATGAGGTGTCTATACAAGTGTCATAACACCTATTTTATGGATAATTTGATTAATATGAAGATATTTATAGTGATAATTATCAAAATAGGCCTAATGGAGGGTGATCATGACAACAGATAATGATTGTGCTTGTGTAAGAAAATATCAATAATCAAAGAAAATTTTAATGCATGTAAAGGCCTAATTATAAACCCCTCTTCTTAGTTCACATTTTACATTTGTAACTAATCTTCATTAGAGTTCTCAAGAGGGTTAAATGATGAATGTAGTTTTTAAGGGAAAGTGGAAGAGTTCCTACACCAGATGTGAGGGAGTTACATGGCTTGAGATGGACACATGTCCACATCAATTTTTTGACCTCTCTTACACCTCATTCTCATGATTTGTAACTAATGGGAGAAATTTTACACTTATCCTTGTTTCTTTTGGACTTCTCTTTTCTCTCTCTCTTCTCACATTTTATAAATGTAAGCCATTTTGTCTTTGCAAAGGATTCTAACTCTTGGCATGGTGCAAACCCTACCAAAATTGTACCTTGATTTGTACTTAAGATAATGATAAGCAAGATAGATATACTCTAATTCCATTTTCACTATGTGTTGAAGTGATCCATCTTGAATTTCAAGTATAGATTGAGTTCATCTTGTTTTCATGCAATCCTTGAATGTGTTACTGCAAATGACTTCTCTCCTAATAGGTTTCATAAAGTATATGTTGTTGTAATAGACTCTTGAAGTGTGTATGAGTTTGGTAGTGTCATATCTAACCTTCCCTTCACTTTCCTTCATTTTTTGAGTTATTATTTCCCTTCATGAGAAACACTAATGCCAGGTAGCTCCATTAATAGTGTTGAGGCTAGTTTGGTTGTCTTAGTTCATTATGTAAATTCCAAGTGTATGAATGGAAGAAAATCCTGGTATATCACCTCCTAGTTTAGGTTTGATTTATGTATTTTTCTTTCCCTTTTCACCCATAATAGGTAGTTTTAGTATCATAAGAACATCAAGTCATATCTAGGGAGCTAGCCCTTAAAATATAGACATCTACTTCCATTATAGGTGCCCCACACACCTAGAAGTATTCCCATGTTGTCCAAATATTTAAGAGGCTTTAAAAACCTCTTTGAGGGTGAAATATTTGGATATAACAATTGTATTTGATAAGTGGGACCCTCTATTAATGAATCTTGGTGTAAGAGATTACCACTTGGCATATTCATGGGGCCATGACTTTTCAAACCTCATCTCACACCATTGGATCAAAGGAGCGAGGACTATTGGATGAAGATCTAAATAGTTGTATATGATTGGTCCACACTGACCTCACAATGGTCTTTAAGGATTCAACAATTCTATGCTCAACTCATATCGTCTAATCATGATCTCCATCATAGTAAGGACCATAGGTATTTTTCAAGGTGATCTCATTTTAAGTCCATCTTGGGGATTTTCATGCTCCATTGGATTTGTTCCCATGATTAAGTGAGGGCTATTAGATCTGTGAAGAAGCACAAACATTAAGTCAGGATCTTTAAATAATAAAAAATTAGGCTAAGTTTTTATCATAAGGCCCTGCTTGTATTAATAAACATGAGGGGGGTTTAGGATTAAAGTTTAGGATAAACATTAATTAGGAGGTGACTCAGGTAAGAAATAAAAAATGGACCCTAAAAAACCATTTTAAACAAATTTAGAATAAACAAGGATATTTATGATGAAAACACAAGGACTTATGTCTAATTTTATATTAAGGTTTAGTTGTTGCTAATAAATGTGACCATGACTTAATATAAACTTAGACTTAAGTGATTTAAGTGTTGAATATTCCCACCAATTTACTCTTGCTAAATTTAAATTTGAATCAAAAGGTTTTTTCAACTTAGGGTTCTACTAAAGGGGGTCCAGGATTAAATTTTATAGACCAAAAACCATTAGAAGAATGGTAAATTATTTGCCTAGTAAAAACTAGTGTTTTTTCCATGGAACCTGCATTTCTCACAAATAGGGTAAAACATCAATAATGTTAGTCAATCACAATCTAACTATGAAAAAATATGATACCCTATTAGAGGGGATGATCTTCAAATTCTATAGAATTTTTAGGAGTAGAGCAAGGTTTTTGATGACAAGGTTCCAAAACATCTCAAGGGCCCCAATTTTTAGAATTAGAGGTATGCTAGCCCCAAAAAATGGTGACTCACAGGGGAAACATAGCCATATGTTATAACCCATAGGATCTAGTTTATAAAATAACTAGGTCACCTATTCTATTGGACCCATGCCATCATCATGATTTGTTCATGGTTGAAACAAGTTTTGTACCTTGAAGATTAGGTTTAATTACTAGGATATATTCATGTTATGTGTGTGTTTTGATTTCACTTACTATTTTTCATGAGACTCAAGGAATAAATTCCAAGTTTCATATCCTTAATCATTTACATTGGCTTATAGGACATGATTGATCATGAAGGATAATGCTTCTGGTTTAGGGGAGGCTTGGGCATTACTCTACTACTAGCCAAGCATCCATAGCCCCAATAGAGATGCCTTTGCCTCTACTCAAGGCCTTGCTCCATTTTTAGTTAGGCATCCATATCCCTGGTGGAGATTACCCAAATCACCTATGCTCAAAAATCTTTAGATTTTGCATTGAGTTCTTAGTTTATATATTTTTGGTGTACATTTACATGCTTTCAGCAAGGTTGGGAACCAAGAAAGCTAGGTTTAGGGATTTTAGCCAAGTGCATGATTTTATAAAATCACCAATGGCTATAAACATTATCCCAAGAAAGGATGTCTTGTTAAGTGCAAACATGATTTTACCCTAATAAGTTAAACCTTCATCTCAAGAGTACAACTCTTCTTAAAACCCATACTTAGGTCAAGGTGATGTCTTAGGTTTGAATTGCATAAAGGATATTTTCATTGGTCTTTGAAAATTCCTCCATATTATAGCATAAGTTCATATTTTAGGTCTATGGTCATCATATGTATGAGGTTCATATCCTATTCTTGAGTCTTGGGAACCTTTTGAGTAGACAAGATATTTAAGTACCAGACTATCCAGAAGGACTTATTAGAGCCAAGGAACAAAGTAAAAGAAAAAAACAAAAGCACAATGACAAAAAATAAATACGTACAAATAGAACTAATAAGAAGGACAGGAAGGATATAAGACAGAAAAAAATATGTATAAAAAAACCAAAAGAAATAAACTAACTAGCCTATTTACTCTAACCTTAATGAATCTTATAAATCACATTCCATGGATACACCTGGTTGAGATACATCAAAGTAATGCTTGAGATATTTCCCATTGGTGGGAAATGTGAATCTTGCTCCCTGGAGCTCTTTTAGTTTGAAGGTGTTGTTTCCAAGTTTTTCAATAATCTGATATGGGCCAATCCACAAACGCATGAATTTTCCATGCTTACCCTTGGGTTCAGATGCTTTGTCCCAAAGGAGGACTAGATCTCCTTGTCTGAATACCTTCACTTTTGAACTCTTATCAAACCATATTTTTACCATGTTATGATGCTTCTTGAAGTTAGAAAAGGCTTCTTCCCTTGCATCTTCCATCTAAATGATATCTAGCAACCTAGAATTTTCAAGTTCATAACTACTTCCATGTACTCCTACATAAATCTAAATGTGGGCAACTTGAGGGTGATAAGAAAGATAGTTTCTTGGTCATACACCAATAGTAATGGTGATTCCTTTAAGGCTTGCTTGACTCTGATTCTATCTACCCATAGAGCATATTTGAGGAGTTTGTGCAAAGTCCTAGGCTTAACTTTAGTAGATTTTTAAATTGCCTTGATTAGCTTCATGTTGGTAGATTCAGAGACTTCATTTCCTTGGGGATAATGGTTAGAATAAATTTTTTAAGTGATACCATTATCATAAGCCCACTCATTCATTTATATGGATGTAAATACATATCCATTATCACACACCAAGGATATTGGGGTTCAAAATATGGTACAAATGTTTTCCTCCAATAAGTTGGTCACTACTTCTGTCCTACAGTGTTTAGTGTCTATAGCTTCAATCCACCTTGTGCAATAATCTATGGTAGTTAAGACATATTTTTGGCCTTCAAAATAATTGGGTTTTATCACTCCTATGAAATATAACCCCCATTGTGCAAAGGTTTTGTCAACCATCACTGGTTGCAGAGGCATGGCTACCTTTGGTTCTTTAGTACTAAAGACTTGGCAAGAATGACATTCTCTTACATGTTTGTGAGCATTCTTAAAAAGGGTAGGCTAATAGTAACCATCTCTAAGGATTTTGTGGGTTGTTGTTCTCCCTGATGGATTTTCACTACCTAGTTTCTCATGGAAAGTACTCATGATTTAATAAGCCTCCTTCTTAGATACACATCTCAAATAGACTCCTTCAAAGTTATTTCTATACAATACTCTATCTTTGATCAGATAGTGATAATCTTTGAGTCTCAAGGATCTTTTTTTCTCCCTTGTGAATCTTAAAAGACAAGTACCATTGATTAGTAAATTAATCAAGGAGTCATACCACTCATTGGGTTAGAATTCATGTTGCCAACTTGCATGACATGTATTTTGGGATTGGCATTGGAAATAATTTGGACTAGACCTTAAAATCTCACCAACTTAGATATTTTAATTTCTATATCATATTCTTGATAGACTAACATCCATTTAATTCTATGTTCACCCAATTCATTTTGACTCAGCATGATTTTCTGTTGGGTGATCATTCCCATCAAATTTATAAGTTAGGACTATAGCCATTTTGTGATCAGAAGAAAATGAATAAAAGCAAAAGTCCTTCAAAAAAAATTGACTTATCAACATTGGGGCTTGACCAATTACTTCCTTAATACTATTAAATGCTTTCTTGGACTCCTCATTCCAAGTTATTTTGGCATCTTTCTTAAACATGTCATTCAATGGTTTAAAAATATTATTAAACCCTAAAATTAATTTTCTTATGAAGTTTATTTTTCCAAAAAATGACTTTATCTCTTTCTAACTATTTGGAAACTCTATCTTAGAGATGGCTTCCACTCTTTCAGGATCTATAAAGATCCCATAGTTGGTGATGACATGACCTAGCAGTATCCCTTTAGTGACATAAAATATGTTTTTCTTAGGTTTGAGAGAAATTCCATACCTTCTACACCTCTCAAATACTTGTTGCAGGTGTAGGAAGTGATCTTCCCAATTTTTAGAGAACACTGTTAGGTCATCCATATAGATTATGATGAATTTTCCAACTAGACCTTGGAAATCATGGTCCATGTCTATTTGAAATATATCCCCTACATTAATTATTCTAAAGGGAATATTTTTGCATGCAAAGGTTCCTCACTTAGTATTAAAGGTTTTCTTTATTCTATCTTCTTCGTCCACTAACACCTGGTTATACCCTAAAAAGCCATCAAGGAAAGACATCATGGCTGACCCTAAAATAACTTGTATCACTTGGTCTAGAGAGGGTAAGGGATAATTTTCCTTTTCAAATGCTTTATTTAGATTTATAAAATTAATTCACAATCTAATTTCACCATTTTTTTCTAACTAGAACCAAGTTGGAAACCCAAGTGGATTGCTTAATGGGAAACACAATCCTTGCATCTAACATCTTCTTAACTTCTTTGAAAATAATGGGTTATAGGATGGGGTTAACAGGCCTTTATTTTTGCTGGAAGGGTTTACAATATTATTTGAGGGGTATAGTGTGAGTGATAACCCTTAGGTTAAAGATTTTTAAATCATCATAAGACCAATAAGTTACATCTTTGTACTTGGTGAGTAACTCCCTAGCTCTTTTGTTTTCCATTTTTGTGCAAGCCTTCCCCACATTAACTTGCAAGGGTTGATCCATGGGTCTAAGATTCATTACATTTTAATCTTTCCCACTCACCTTAGGAAGCTTAGGGGTTTCAATAAGCTTTTACTAATCAAATAAACTCTATAATGAAATCATTCCCTTGGGTATCTTTTTATCATTTAGATGATTGATTTTTCTATTAAATTTGCCTTTAGGGATGTTTCCATTAGTTTCATTAACAATATGAGCTTCAAAAGCTCTTGAGTTGGTCATGATTTCTAAGATTTGATGATCATAATTGAATACTTGGAAGTGGTTCACATTATCTGGGACTGAGGGGTAAGGTATTAGTTCAATACTAAGGCCAGGTAAATCTTGATTAGGTATGAGGTTGGCTGCAGTGAAAGCTAGTCCATCAACAACCTTGTTTTCCTCTCTAGGGATGGAGAGGATGTTGAATGCAACAAAGGACTCCATTATATTCTAGAATCTAAATTTGTACATCTTGAGGTATTAAATCTTGTATCGGTACTTGCTCCTCACTTGGTTGACTACAAGTTTAGAATCCCCATAAAAATTAACTCTTTGACATTATTTTTAATGGAAAAGTACAACCCTAAGATGAGAGCCCCATACTTAGCTAGGTTATTGGTACATGGGAATTATAGGCTATAAGATGCATGATATTGTTTTCTAGTAGGTTTTGTTAAGGCAATACCAATTCCAGATCCAAACTTGTATTTAGCACCATCAACATATAATTTCTATAAACTAGCTACAACCTGATTATTTTTGGAATTGATCACTTTTGTAGTCTCTAAGGTGAAGACTCCCAAGTCATAATCAAGGAAACTAACCCTTTCATTGATAGAATTATACTCAATAATCATACGCTTCATCCTTGGTTCCCTTTCCACTCTTATCTAGTTTGTAATACCCTTCTAAGGTAGTCATAAATGTGAACAATTAGTAGAAATATATCTGTTTAAGGCCTTGGTTCATTCTTTACTCAAGAGTAGTCTATATGCATTGGGAATGTCTACTACTTGAATTTCATTGAATTGTTGCACTCTTAGCTCACTAGATAACTACATGTGTACATTTAATAATTTTCTAATGACTTTAACTCTTGATTTATCTAATTGTGTAACTACCCTATCAGACTTGATTGGGTTTAGTCCAAGCTATTCACATATTCCTACAACCATAATATTAGTTGATGCCCTAGAATCTAGAATATAATTGTGGATATTCTTACCAAATATCCTAACTGTGATTAGGAAAGGTGGAGATTTTGCTTTGGATATTTTCATGGTTATGTTTGTATTATCAGTCTTGGGTGATATCCCAAGTTTCTTAGATAATAATTCTAATAGCAAATCTCTTTGATCTATAATTTGATATAATTCATGCAAAGTGATGTTGGCCTTAATTTTCTTCATGTCTTCAACAATGTTATAGTCAGAGACCTTACTTGGGGAATCAACACTAGGCTTGGAAGAACTACCTTTGGGTGGCTCAGGGTCATTCTTTGAAGTGGTATTAGGAGGGGTTCCATAATTTTTTGGGGGAGTTGAAGTGGTCAGTGGTTGTTTTTTTTCCCTATTCCTAAAAGGGTATGTCTTCAATAATTTTTGAAATGCTTGGATCTCTTCAAGAATATTTTTTGGTTCATTATCTTCTTGAGAAGGAAATTGGAATGTCTCTACCATATGGAATTGGTATGATTAATTAGATCCAGAAGTATTTTTAGAATTATCCTTGTTAGGGACCACTTCAAATGTGTCTAGCTCTTCTTGAAAAGATTTAAAGGCTTTACAAAATTCAATATAATCAATCTCACCATGCTTAGAGTAGCATGCACTCTACATTAGTCAGGTAAAGCAATGTCAATGAGATTGATGTCCATGGTCTTATTACTAGAAGAGGGTTCATTCTCCTTGTTTCTATTGTAGAAGATATCTTTCTAAAATCTATTTCCTATTCTGTTGAGTTTTGGAAAGTAAAGTTCCTTCCAGAACTCTCACCAATATTACCAACTTGATTTTCTAACTGAAGAAAATTAGTGTTAAGTTTCTAGACCATCTTTAATATGGACTCATTCTCACTCTTATGGGTCTCAAAATTTTGGACCTGATTCTTGCTTGTACCAAAAGTTGGTATTAAGGATTTATGACCATTATTAGAAGATCCATTAGTAGCTTGGTGATTTATGAATCCTATATTTTGGTAAGGAGCAACATAACTAGTGGGTAGTATGCTCAGAGCCAAGAGTTGATTAAGAGTAGGGGTGTTTTGGTTATTATTGGGAGAAAGGCTCAGAGCAAGAATCTAACATTGGGAATGGAGTAAGAAATTTGACCTTGTGGTTTCATTTGATGACTAATAACTGTTTCCTCAAAATAATTTTGGGATAATGAAGCTATAACTGGGATAGATCTCTTTAGGAACATATAATCATGGGATCTACTACATCCTTGTAGATTTTAGGGGCTAGGGCATCATTAGGCTTGTAGGGTTCCATGGTTTTGTTATACATCTTCTATAATTTGGCATTGAAATATCTTATAGGTTCACTTGCATCTCTCTTGATGGTTGTGAATTGATGATAAATGACACAAGGACTAATGATCTTGCCAAATTGGTCAATGAAAAGAGTGTTGAATTCATTCCAAGAGGTAATGAAATCATCAGGCAAATTAAGGAACCATTCATATGCTACATCTTTGAAAGTAAAATTAAATAGCCTACATACTACATCCTCATGTATGAAATTTAATAATCTTAAATTAGCTTTGAAATATTTAACATGTTCCTCTACAATTACAACACTAGTTGGACTAAATATGGGTAAATACTTCTTAGGGTTGCATGGTAAATCATGGAATATACCCTGAACATTAATAGGTGAGATTCCTAACCAAGTCATACCTAGATGTGATTTGAAGGAAAAAGTAACTTGAATTGGTGAAGTTGGAAGAGATCTAGATCTCCTACGTGTACCTTTATCACATCTATCTTTTCTATGTACATTGAGCTCAATCAAAGGCTCTTTGGTTAATGAGTGTGCTCTTATTTTAATTCTTGGTAGTTCCAAATTGAAGGTTTGAAATCCTATTTGAGATGTAGTGTATCAAGTTAATCTTTACAAATAACAAGGACTAAACATGAAAACTAAGCTAATCCTACAAAGATCCATGTAAAGAATGATAAAGGACATCAAATTTCAACTAAGATAGCTTGAAGATGTATCCTATTATGCAACTATAGTTGATATTTACAATAATGAATCAAAATTATTAGGAGATCACCTAATCTTTAAGTAAAATAAGTCATTATAACCTCAAATACCATAGATTCTTCAAATTTAAATCTATATTTACTAGAATTAAGCAATCATTCATCAAAGAACTATGGAATTTGCTTCAAGAAACTAAAAATATGGGTCAAAAACTTCCAAGATTAATGATATTTACACTTTGGAGCAAAGATTTACTTCAAAGGTGCAAAGATAACATCAAACTTTGATTAATTAACACCAAAATGGCCCTCCTTCTAGTGCCAATATAGATGATCCTATTGATGCATATAAGTGTACCATAGGTGCTCTTAGTGTTTACAGAACACTTCTCATTTTAGAATCCTAAGAATTTAGTGCATGAGTTGCAGGTATTTGACAATTATAATGTCTATGGTGAAATAGTAGCAAAGCAAGGTAGATTGTTCCATAATATTTATATGATTTGGTGGTTAAGAGCCACCCTAGTCTAAACCTTTGTGAATTTTGGTGAATCTTAATTAAAGTTCAAAGCTATAATAATCTAAATGGATATTTGGAAATGAGATATAAGATATAGTGAGTTATCTTTAAAAATAGAGTCAAAGAGAAAAGTAAGGGAAAAAGAAGACAAACTTGATTGTTGATCTTTATCTCTAACACCATTACAAAGTTTCAATTACCTGAGTATGCATTTAAACCAGTATGTAATTCAAATATAGCTTATGCTCAATTTTCAATACAAACCAGACAAATTTTGGGGCTAAAATTGAAGATACAAGTAAGAACCAAGTATGCTTTAACTTTTTACCACTACATTTAGATAGATAATACACATCTTTGATACAGAAAAATTTAAAATGAAGCTACTTATGATCTTTTCAACTAATCTAGCGTAGCACAAATTAATAACCCTATAACAAGAATGCAATTTAGGATTCAAAGAAACCATTTAAATTAGGGATCTAGATAAGGAATTGAGAGAAAAGCTAATGGACATTAACACAACAAGATGGAAAATCTTTGTAGAATTCCTTAGCTATATTAATTGTTCTAAGTATACAATTTTTGATTAAAAATATCCCCTTAAAATTTTTTAACACTACCTATTTATAGAAAGCATAGGTTTTGTATCAATTAGTGTTCAAGATACATATGTGTATAATGAGGACAACCATCCTTGTATGAAAATTCTAAAATACATATGACCTTATACATTGGATTGACCTAAAATAATGAATATGCTAACAAACTAGCATATTCATATACAATAGAATATTCTATTTTACAAGTGATACAATGATAGAATCTTCTATTGGGTTGGTGATGAGCCCTACATCTATCTTTGGAGGATGTCTTTGGCCTTAGTATGTTATTCACTAACTAGCTCCAAATCTACTGCAAGCTTCATTAGACATACCTCTTCTTGTTTTTTAAGCTTATTGAACTCCTTGTCATTCCTAAACATAACCTCCTTGATGTTTCTAGCCTCTGAAATACATTCTCCTAAATCATAGATGATGTCCAGGATCTTATAATTCTTGTTGATAAATTGGCCTTGACTCTTTCCTTTTATTTCTTAAATGGTGGTAGTGGCTCTTTTCTTGAACTTTTCATCATCTATTAATCTGAGGACATTAGGCTGTGAAGGATCCATTAGTATGGTCCCTAAGAGTTTCTCAATTTTGTCCATTAAACTCTCATCTTCCTTTATAATTTTGTTTAAATCATTATGCCATGTGCTTGGGGTTTGTACATTTTCAATAAAAATTCCCAAGATTGCATTCAAGTGTCCTAGAATAATAGTATTAGAGCTTGAGATCTATTTTCTTATATGCATATTGATTAGCTCAATGATTTACTCCTCTGAAGCCTACCATTGGATAACCAAGACTCTATCTGCTTTAGCCTATTGTGTTAAGGCATCTCTCCTAAGTTTCATATCCTTCAAGGTCTCAAACATGTCAAAAAATTATCCACTTAACATCTTAATCAGCTCCTCAAGGACCAAGAGGATAGCCTGAGTCTCAAGGTTATGCTTCTCCTTCTTCAAGTAGGCAATCTATAGCTTCAATACCCTTATTTTTGTCATTACTTGTGTTGATTAGTCTCAAATTAAACTCTCCACATCCTCCTGGTGGATATGATTCTCTCTTAATTCTTTCCCTTGGACTAGAGTTAGACCTATAAATGGTTCCACCTTTTGAAAGGTTAACTCATTTATACCCACCATAGCCTTCTTTATGGTAATCATTTACATCCCTAAAGTGCCTAGATTGAACTGTACTATACTATTAGGCTTAGTGAACTCGATGGTTTTTGTAATGTATACCTTTATGTCATTAGACTCTCCTGAAACATCCATTTTCTTGTCACTAGGACCTTTTGCTTCCACTAGCCTTCTTTCTTCTTGGTCCTTCATCATTTCAATAATCCATGGTTGAAAGTACTCATGTACATCAATGTTAATATTTTGTGTCAATGCCCAAGAATGGGCCATGGAGGGAATCTTCTAGATTTTTCCATAAATGAACCAATCTAGAATGACTGGCTCATGGATAGGGAACTCATCACTAAATAGATTTATATCTTAGGTTGGATGTACAAATGGAAGTTTTGGCTTCTTGGACCTGGCAGGGATAAGGGATAACTCTGCTTTCCTCTTGCTCTAAGTTGTGGTTGGAATTAGGGCTAACTCAAGTTATTTTCCCTTATCCTTTTCAATCCCTTACATTTGTTCATGAGCCTTTGTAACTTGATATGCTTGGGTGTTATGGTCTTCATGTGTTTCCTCCATATCTGAACCATAGGCCTCTTCAATAAATTTGAAAATAGCCTCAACTATTTGATATGGCTCAAGATCCACCATGTCTACATGCTCCACCAAAGATGATGGTTTTTGGGGAGGACCTAAAGATGAGGCTACCTCACCTAGCCTTTCTTCCAATCACTATTTACCAAGGTCTTGAAGTGCTGGTAAACCTTCCCGAGGATGTCCTTGAGATAGTGAAACCTCTAATTGAGAAGGTCATTTAGGTTCTCTGAAAGTGGAAGGAAGTAGATGATATTGGAGTGGGTGAATTTTCCAAATATCATCTATTGGCTTTCTCTCATGTGCTAGTCTATGCTCCAATTTAGCATTGCATTCTTTCAATCTAGCTAGCACTTCCTCAAAGTTGCATGCCTTGGTGTAAACATGATCATAGATTCCAGACTGGTGATCATACATGGGCTTAGGTAATTTCTTATGTTTCAAATGACCCTTCACTACGCCTTTAGGATCCCATATCTTCTATTCATCCACTTGGAAAATAAAGTCCTCCCTTTGTCTAGACATGACATCATCCTATTTTTAGTCATGTAATGTGGTCTTCCAAATTATTATAGGAAATAGTTGGAGAAGACCCTTTTTATTTTCCTTACATACTCCATCAATCCCATTAAGGAGTTGAAAGGTGATCTCTTGCTTAGCTAGCTTGTTTGGGACATATATAGGTAATCTATATGGCAAGGATAGGGTTATCTCAATTCAAATACCATGTAATCAAGGTAATACCAAATATCCCCTATCATCTCCACATATTTTTTGGTCAAAGGGTGTACTCTGGGCATGGGGAATCTAGTGATGGTATGTGTCAAGGCAGGATAGATGTAATCACAAATGAATTGCATATGGTTCCTATATTTGAAAATATGTATCTTTGAATAATGATGGGATATAGTGGTTCTACCCTTAGGAGACCAATTTTTGATATTAGGAAACTGGGTGGAAGAAAGTAAGGCATCAAACAAGTAGGACATCATGAAGATTTTCTTCTTGGTGTTTTTCTTTTATGGTAAAAAATTGGAGACTCAAGTGGATTCTTATCATGTCTCCAGTAGGAGGGGTGAGTTTTGATCTATCAATAAGTGCACATAGGAAACCTAGGTGGGATTGACATAAGTGGTTATGGCAGTCCCAAAAATACTTTTCAATAAGGTCATAACAACCCTAATTCCTTCCCTAAATTGGGCAATTGGAATTCTTCCATGGAAATCTATGAATACATGGTTTCCCTATAATAGTCATGGTTTAATAATAGTGTCCAAGTCATTTTGGGTGGTCTAATTCTTTATGGAGGGAAAATCAATATAGGACCAGGGAAGTTTGTAGTAACCCTCAAAGGCTACATGGGAAATGTATGCAATCTTCTTAGATCAACAATATTTTACAATCCAATCATCATCTATCCTACACTCTATGAAAATTGGAGTAAGCACATTGATACAATGAAGTAACTTAGGTTTAGTATCCACATTATGAAGATCAGCCAATTGCATAGCAGCCAAGTCCTTGTATTTGGTGTTGACTACCTCAATTCTCCTCTCATTCTGAGTGTGGGACTGCATCTCTTCTATGGTGAAGAATATCTTGGACCAATTTTTGCATCTATTGTTCAATGTTATGACACCTAAGTCTATGTCCTTGAAAACCCTACCCAAGTGGTTTATGGATAAGTAAAGTTTTATTTCTTCTCTTCATTATTTTCTTCCTGCTACCATTATTTCTCAACTTTTCAGAAATTTGATAACCTATTCTACAAAAGTATCTAAATTGTCCTTCTCACACTTATAATTATTTTGAAAGTTCAAATGTGATTTGATCATTCACAATCTTCTTATTTTATGCAAGTTTTTAGGTTCTCTAGTAGCTTTAATGGTGGAGGTGATTTGGATCGGGGTTCATTCATGCCTTTAATCTGATTGAGACTTATGTATTTATACCTTTGCTTTTCTAGATGGAAAAAATATAAGTTTCATCATCTCTTACTTATGTGTATCCTATGTGGCATCCATTTGGCATCATTTCATGGCATTTCTCATTATTATCTCAAGGAGAACTAGTTGTTAGCCTTTGGTTTTACTCCATTGGATCAAGATCCAAAGATCAAGCTCAAACCATTGATTATAATCATGGATCTTTTACCTCATTGGTCACTGCAAATATAATATCTAATGGTTGTGCCACTTTACACAATCTCTCACCATCTAATTCCAAGCCTTGAGCTTGTTCCACATGTCAAGCCCATGGGTCTCCTAGGTTTTATTTAAAGATTTCACACCATTAGATTGGGTTTGTGAAATCAAGTGAGGGTTGTAGGATCTTGTAATATACATGGGGTTTAAGTTAGTCTTGAGGGCCAAAAAACTTAGGTAAATTGATTAATATTAAGATATTTTATTGGAATAACAAAAGGACCCTTATTAAAAATGCATAAAATATGCCCCCTTCATTTAGGTAAAAAGATGCACTATGTTAAAATTTATAGTCTCACTAACATCATAGACATTCTCATGGTCATCAAATAATGTTTACGAGAGTGTCAATTTTAACATCATGAAGTTCATGTGGTCATAAATGGGGATGCCATAGGGAATCCTCTTGTAACTTCCTAGGATCTTGGATTCAATGCACTCCATCATATCTTGAGAAGTGAGGATTGTTGGATGAAGATATGAGTATATGCATGCTATTGGCTATATTTAATAAGTAAGACCCTCTGTTAATGAATCTTGGTGCAAGATATTACCACTTGGTACATTCATGGGGCCATGACTTTTCAAACCTCATCTCACACCGTTGGATCATAGGAGTGAGGAACATTGGATGAAGATCAAAGTAGTCATATATGATTGGTCTATAGTGACCTCACGGTGATCTTTAAGGCTTTCAAAATTCAATGATTAACTCATACCTTCTGATCATGATCTCCACAATAGTGAGGACTGTAGATATTTTACAAGATGATCTCATTTTAATTCCATCTTGGAGATTTCCACACTATATTGGATTGGGTCCCATAATTAATCAAAGACTATTAAATTTGTGAAGAAGCATGAACATTAAGTCAGGGTCCATAGATAACAAAAACTTAGGCTAAGTTTTAATTATAAGGCCCCACTTGTATTAATAAACATGAGGTGGGTGTAGGATTAAAGTTTAGGATAAACATTAATTAGGAGGGGACTTGGGTAGGAAATAAAAAAGGGACACTAAAAAACCATTTTAAATGAAGTTAGAATAAATAAGGATGTTTACGAGGAAATCGCAATGACTTAGGTCTAATTTTATATTAAGGTTTGGTTGATGATAATAAACGTGACCATGCCTTAATATAAATTTAAACTTAAGTGATTTAAGTGTTGAATATTCCTACCAATTTACTCCTGCTAAATTTTAATTTGAATCAAAGGGTTTTTTGATCTTAGGGTTCTGCTAAAGGGGGTCCATGATTAAATTTCATAGACCAAAAGCCATTAGAAGAATGGTGTATTCTTTGCCTAGTAAAAACTAGTGTTTTCTTCATCGAACCTGCATTTCTCAAAAATGGGGTAAACCATCAATAATGTTAGTCAATAAAAATATAACTGTAAACAAAATATGCTACCCTATTAGAGTGGATGATCTTCAAATTATATTTTTTTTTATGAGTAGAGCAAGGTTTTTGATGACAAGGTTCCGAAACATCTCAAGGGCCCTAATTTTTAGAATTAGGGGTATGTGAGCCCCAACATTAGTCAAGCATAACAATTAATGAAAGATGAAATTACTAGATCCATTGTTAAACTACTTTCATAACTACCATTCAAACATGTAATTTTAAAATAACTATTGGACTGAATCTATCATCAGTCACTGAATGTTCTTAAAGAATAAATGAATCAGAACTAAGACTAAACATGATAGGTGGGGTTAGGTAAAAAAAATTGGCTAGAGAAGGCTTAATTACATGGTGGAAATGGGATAGGGTACATATGATGCAAGTAATAGTATATCATGTCAAAATGGGTGACTTGAGATGACCTCAAATTGAATTGAGTGTTGCCTACATAGTCCTAAAGGACCTAGAGTCACTATAGTTCAAATGTATGGAAAGGTATAAAATCATGGTAAGGTGAGGCACATGAAAAGGTATGAAATTATGGCAAGGTGAGGTAAATGGAAAATGGAAAAGGTAAGGCACATGGCAAGGCATGGTAAATGGTAATGTGTAGTAAATGGTTATGTTATTCCTATTGATGTGGAGATGCATGTCCTGATCAACATATAATATAACCAAAATAATTAAATGTTTAAATTACTATCCAGTGCCCTTTATGAATAACTTATCTCTCAAGAACTTATTGTTTATTTGGACTCTAATAACACTATTATGATCTTCATTGGACATTGATTTTGTTTCCTCCAAACTTTGAGACAATATGTCTTCATAGATTATATAAAGGGAAGTTTATCCAGGGATGTTAAATATGGATAAATAGTAGATTAAAGGTCTAATTTGATGATGAAGATATGGATGATAATGGTATGTATAATGGTTGGGAAATAAATGAAGATCGATATTTTCAGGCACACACAATGTTTTTGATTCCAAATTTGACATAATTTTTGTTGTGGTAGGGCCGAAGACTTCCAAATATTCTCTTGATAGGACTACCATTTTTTTTATTATTCAAGCTTGAGAGAAACTACCATTTGGTTATGTTGTAGATTGGAAGTTGTATTGATGTTATTTTTTATAATGTCTTTATCAAGCATTGCATAACTATTGTGCTCAACTATTGTCACTTTGAAGAGGTTTTCACCAATAAAATTGTCTTAATTCTTCCATATCACCTCCGAGAAGGTTTCACTAAGGAATGTTGAATTTTGACTTTGATTGTCTTCTAGTGCCTCAAACAATGTTTCACTAGAATATGTTGAGTTTAGAATTTCATTGCCCCATACCACCTCCAAAAAGGTTTCAATAGTAGATTGTTCTCTTTCTACATGAATGTAGTCTTAGTCCCCTTGATATTATACAATTAATATGTCACCATGGATGCAGTTCCATAATGTGTGATTATATTGGTCCCAATTGACACTTGTGGGAGATGGAATATTAATATAATGGCTATGTTGGTTATTGTTAATGGAAGATGGAATGGTAATGGAATGGAAAGAGGTATCACAGTCCTTGTAGAAGATACTAGGATAACCTATGTCAATGTTGAAGTAATCATACTTGAAAAATGTGTAAGGATAAAAAATGTACACAAATTGTTTTTCAAGGCATATTTAACCAATGTTGTAATAGCCATAAATGTACTCTAATTATAAAGCTAAGTCTAACTCAAGGGACTTTGAATTCTATGATGAGACTAATGTTGATTCTACTTTTGATGCTAAATTTGATATCAGTTCAAAAATAGAACCTGACTTTAATATTGATTCTTTATCTGGTGTGTTAGCAAATATGATATGTTGACCACTTGGTATTGGACAAGTAATGGATTATGATAGTACAATGGAATCTTTGGAAATAGGCTCATCTAAAAAGGGATCAACAAAGACTAGCTCGTCAATATTTAGCCCCTCAAAGAGAGATAAAAGGTGAAGAGGTAACTCCATAAAGACTAACTTGTTAAAGTGGGACTCCTCAATGAAAGTGAAGAGGTTGAGAGACAACTCTGCAAAAATTGGCTTGTCAAAGGGATACTTCTCATATAAAGACAAATGATCAACAGGTAACTCCATAGAGACTAGCTTGTCAAAGTGAGGTTCCTCAAATATAGGGTAATAGTCACAAATTAATTTATCATAGGTTAAATCATCAAAAATAGGTTTTTTAACACAATCATCATGGATTGATTGGTTCTCTTCTCCTTGAATTACACTTGGTTGCAAAACCTCATATTTGGACACAACTTGTTCTTTGAAAGATAACTCTTGGAGAGGTAATGACTATATTATTTTTCGAAGACTGGATTATATTATCTAAAGTGGGTGAAGGTTAGCAATGGATGAATAATGATTGGTGGTTTAGTAATTATCTATTTGTAAATAAGCTCATCTAATATAGACTTAACAAAGACTGGATGTGGGTCTAGGATGGTAGTTATGCTATGTCTAGTTATAATTGTGCAACCTTGTTGGTATGATGAGCTACCAAACTTGGAAGGGCCTAGAATGGTAATTAATGGGCATTGTGAATATTAGTTATTAACATAGGTTGAAAAATAAGGGCCTAAAATGGTACTAAATGGGTGTTATGGAGTGTGGTTGTTAACACAAGCTAAAGGATGAGGGCCTAGAATGGTAATCCTTGGGTGTTGTGGAGCTTGGTTTCTAACACAAGATGAAGGATGAAGGATTAGAATGGTAATCCTTGGGAATTGTGGATCTTGGTTTCTAATGCATACCAAAGGATAAGGACCTAGAATGGTAATCTTTGGGTGTTGTAGAGCTTGGTTTCTAATTCAAGTCGAAGGAAGAGGGCCTAGATAAGAAGGTGGCATAACCAAATACTATGTTGAAGGGTCATGCCTTTGTTCTATAGATGGAATATTATAATATGGATAGCGATCCATATCATAAGTTACATCATTATATGATTCTTGAACAAAAGCATCATGTCTTTGTTCAATGTATGAAATGTTATAAGATAGATCAAGCTCTGTTTCATAAGATACATTAGCATACTACTCTTAAATAAAAGGGATGTTGGTCACAAAGTTCTCATAGTTTAGATTATATGTGGTCCTACTACGTGTTTAATGAGGCATATTCAGATCTATAGATAGGTCATGTGATAAACAAAGTGTCTAAAGGTAACAAACAACCTAGGTCTAAAAAAAGGGCCTTTTGCTCTATAAAAGAGACACAAAGGGGTAAACAAATCAACTAAGCAAAGGTAGAACCAAAGAATGTGAGATTGGTCTAAAAAATGATATTGATTTTCCCAAAGGTGGTTATAACCAACATAAAAATTAACACAAAGGCTTAAAATTGTATATATCTAAAGTACTAATTTGCCCATAGGCAGTTATAATCAGTCACAAGATTATCTAAAAAAGGTATAATGATTGTGAATTAGGATCAAGAGATAGCAACGATTTTCCTAAAGGTAATATAATCATACTAAAACACAAGTTAGACTCGTAAAAACAAAATTGAACAAGAACTCAAAGGAAAACTAGACTAAGGTAATTAGATCAAATAACACTAAGTAATTAGATCACTTAAGACTCAAAATTTGATCCACAAAAACTATTATAACAATGGAACTAAGACACTCAAAAATTTGGCACAACAAACTTAAAATAAAGTACATGGCAACATCTTGGATCAAAAGGGATTCTCTAAACAAGGTAAAAAACAAACAAAAAGAACTAATTCTAGGCAAGGGGTCTTTTAGATCAAATAAGAAATCAACCCAAGTAACACAATCCAAACACAAAAAGTCAGACAACCTAAGCCCAAATTAGATGAAACTTTGGCATGAACTTGATTAGTTAAGTATTTGCACTTTGAAAGGTTGAGTTTTAGATTTAATGCAATAAGACTCAAATGTTATAAGGTAAAAGAGCTAAACCAAAATGGGCAACATAACCACGCATTTGGAACAAAAAAGGTATAATAATGTTTTGGAACTTGGTTTCAACAGTGACAAGAAACTTGAAACAATTTAGGTGGCATAACAATGCTCCTTCAAACAAATGACATAACAATAGTTTTGGACTCAAAAATCCAAGGCAAATATTTGATATGAAATAGGAAGTGTAACGATGCCCCATTTAAACAAGTGATACACACAAATGGTTTTGGAATAAATTTCTAAGGCACAAAGTGTGACACAAATGGGTAGAGTAATATCTCTTAGACTAAAAGGGTATAGTATACAACGTGAATGTTAGGACATGTTTATTTACAAACAAAATAGTTTTAGACACAAAATAATGCAAATGAAATAGAATAGACCCAAAAACACCTAAGTGTATCACCCTA